>VDFB02047397.1:74735508-75041445 GCA_007258455.2 Sequoia sempervirens | reverse complement strand
TTTTTATCACTTTTTGATGATGGAATAAATATATATGAATTTTTCTTATATGTTGGAAACCCTAGTTCCAGAACTAGGTAGTCTTCACCAAAAATATCATAAATCAATCAAAACACAATGAAAATTGATCAAACCAAGTGAAAATGAAACTATATTCACATATATAACATTTCCAATAGGTCTGAGGTATTTATTTGATCTGAACAATCTGTACCATTCTCTGCAACATCCTACAATTTCCAAACTCAATGAAAAAACACCAAAACAATTGAAAATGAAATATAATTCATTCCTCTTTCAATAAAAATCAATCTTAGATTTGTACAAATTCATATAGATCTATACCATGTAAAGGAATAGGGTAGAACATTGGAGATTACAGAAAAATTCATGTCTTCACTAAAAAAAAATTGTTCAATCTACATACCAACCCCCCATTCGACTTGGAGGCCCATTTTTATGCTTGTAAAATATATTTATGTCCCCAACCAACCTAAAACTACCATTTAACAACTTTTAACAAAATTTTAAAAAGTTGTCATTTGACAAGAAGAGTTGTTATGACAACATTTGACAACTTTTGACAATATTTTCATTTTTCAACTAAATGACACCAAACCTTCATCAATGACTCCAAATGACTTAAATAATATATAAAATGGCTCATTAAAAATTATTACAACATTAAAATACCTAATTTAATGAATTTATACAATATGGCCTCATGGAGGCATGTAATCAAATAGGTGCTCCTGCACCAAACTCCTGGGGGTAAAAGAATTCAAGCCCCTTAGAATTGCCTTCTTCCTAGTCTTCCAGTTACTGTGTAATTTTTCCTTTGTCTTTTCAATAATATTTGGCCCTTTCTTCCTTTTCTTCTTCATATGTCTTCTTCTATCAAGCATTCTTGCAACTTGGAGGTCCCAAAATTCTATCAGATCATCATATACTTCACTTTGTCCTTCATAACCTACACATACATAGTCCAAAGAAAAATTAGAAACAAAATATAGAGACCTTGAGGTATCCTCCTTGTCTTCTTGTGCTTCAAACTCCTCTTCACCCATTACCAACTTATCCAATCTTGACACCAATTCACTTGAAATCTCAATGTCCTTGTCTTCTTCTATCTTGATGAGTTCCCCTTCCTCGTGTTTGACTTGTCCATTTCCAACCTTACTATCCTATTCTTCTTCAATGACTACATATTGTTCCCATAGTTCTTCTTCATCCACCTTTTCTTGTTTATTACCTTCTCTCATCAATGGTTCTTTTGTATTCACATTTGGTGCAACTACTTTCATTTTCATTAGCCTTTGAATAGGTCATACTATCTTCATGTTAACTTTCAAGTGCCAACTTGTTGCTTGTATGATCTAATGTTCCATCTTCATCATGGAATCTACATAAAAATAATTTAACTCTACTTCCCTTCTCCTCATCTCTTGATTTAACTCATCTATCTCTTTGTCAATAATTTCTTGTCTCTCCCTTTCCTCCTCTACCTGCAAACATCCTCTCAACAAATCAATCTTAACACTCTACCTCACCTAGGTCTGTCCACTCACCTAGTCTCTTGGACTTTCTCACTGCACCAACTTGCAAACCACCACACACACAAACCACAAACAACTTTCCTAGAGTATCTTCAGGCTTTGATACCAATTTGATGTAGAGCAAAGGAATCAACTAAACTAACTTGACATAACTTGAACAATGATCCATCATTAGCAATGACAAAATGCAACCTGAGTCATCTTGAGAATGTTACTATAATGGCCTAATGGGAACTTAACAAAGAGAAAAGCATAAAAATTGCAAAAAATTTATTTTATAGGCCTTCCACAACATATTTCCTTGATCCTAAGTCCAACCATAAATAAACTATCCATAGATTTGTTCAAACATTAAAAAAACTAGGTTTTTTTTACTACTCTCCAACAACATGAGACACACAATCTACGATAACTCATGAAAATTGATAAAAGAATATTTTTCCTTTAAAAGGTTTTAAGAAAATTTAAAAAAAAAACTTTTCACCAATTTTTATCACTATTTTATGGTGGAATAAATATATATGAATTTTTCTTATCTGTTGGAAACCCCAATTCTAGAATTGGGTAGTCTTCACCAAAAATGTCATAAATCAATCAAAACCCAATGAAAATTGATAAAACCAAGTGAAAATGAAACTAGATTCACATATATAGCATTTTCAATAGGTATTTTGTCTTTATTTAAACTGTACACTTTGTACCATTCTCTACAACATCCTACAATTTCTAGAGAAAATAATCCCATAGGGCTACCAATGGTAAAATGGTCATAACTTTCTCCAAACTCAATGAAAAAACACAAAACAATTGAAAATGAAATCTAATTCATTCTTCTATCAGTAAAAATCAATTTTAGATCCATATAACTTTATACAGATCTGTACCATGTAAAAGAACAAGGCAGAACATTGGAAATTGCAGAAAAAATCATTTCTCCATTCAACAATTCTTGTTCAATCTACATACCAACCTCCCATTCGACTTGGAGGCCCATTTTTATGCTTGTAAAATAAATTTATGTCACCAAACAACCTACAAATACCATTTAACAACTTTTAATTTTTTTAAAAAAAGTTGTCATTTGACAAGAAAAGTTGTTATGACAACATTTGACAACTTTTGACAATGTTTTCATTTTCCAACTAAATGACACCAAACCTTCATCAATTACTCCAAATGACTTCAAACATATATAAAATTTCCCATTCAACCTTATTACAACATTAAAACACCTAATTTAATGAATTTATATGATATGGCCTCATGTCCATTCATGTAATCAAACAGGTGCTCCTTCACCAAATGTCAATGGCTACCTTTTGAATGTTTGATTGATGTTTGATTTGATGTTGTAAAGTGCTTGAATGATTGAGATTGCTTGAATATGATGAGAAGAGATGTAGAAGATGTACCCATTCATACCTCATCACAGGCCGACATCAAGTATTTTTGACTAAAAACTTGAAAGGAAATTTAAAATATTTTTAATTTTGAGCCAAGAGGGACCCATTCGTCACCCATGGTGAATGGGTCCCACCTTAGACTTGAAATTTGGTGTTAGGATTTAAGTTTCATTTTGTGTTGTTTGTTAGGTTTACATTAAAAAATGCACTTAATTAAGCCTTGTAAGGGCATAAAGGGGTCAAATAAAGTATAAGAAAGGTGTAAATAGTGAAATTATGCCAAGAAAATTGTGAAATATTGTTACAAGAATTTATAACACTTCAAAATAGGACTTGATTATGAATAAAAAGGTGATTTTTAGGTGAATTGTAATGAATAGAGTCTAGAAGAATGTACAAATTTTTTACAACACTTCACAACACCTTTACAAGACATCATTATTTGAATTTTAGTACTTAAATATGCATGTTCAAGCCACATTACATAATAAATTCAAAGAAAAAAATATTGAACATTATGAAACAAGACCTAAAAGGCCATGAAAATGACAAAGGGGCATTTTTCTATAGCAAATTTATCCCCCACTTTAGTGAAACGATGAACTTCCTTCAAATTCACACTAAAGTAGCCATGAACATCGAGAGGAGGGTTCGAATGCAATTACGTTAGCAAGATGGAATAACAATGATCAAGAGGGATGATCAAGCCCCCATGATGAATATCCCATGACAAACTAAGCATAAGAACAAAGGAACACACAAGTGCAAGAGAAAATTGAATGAAGCTTCGATCGTTAATCCAACTAGTTGTGGATAAGTTCTTGGTTCATTGTGAGGAAAAGAATGTGTACTTACTCTAGGGTGAGAGAACACATAACAATCCACCAAGTGAGAAGGCCCAAGTATACTCACTCTAGGGCCATGGAACTTATAACTTTCCACAAGGTGAGAAAGCCCAAAAAGGTAAGATACATACGCTAGTTGGTATGCACTCACAAACACAAAGGTGGCTATGGGGAAAAGTCATGCCGCTAGGTGGGCTTCCTACTCAACCATATTAAAGTTATACCTTCTGATAACTTTAACAAGGCACCACAAGGAAAAATGAAATGAACAAAAAGGAAGGTACCACATTCATGCAAGTTGCATTATGCAAGGTGGAAAAAGGTGCAAAAATGTAAAAATGTAAAAAAAGTGTAAAATTTGAAAGATGTTCAAAAGAGTCCTATTTAGTTCATGTAAGGTTAGTCACTTAGGAAACATTGTGCCTAATGTCTCCAAGAGAGGACCAGTCAAAGAATAGTATATTCACAACCTAGGGGATGTAGTGTATCGCATCAAGCCACCAAGAGGAATGTAATGAGCTAAGACAAATTACACTTATGAGAGACATCACATGAGCAATGTCATCCACAAAGTGATGAACGCATCACATAAATGACAAGGCTACACTAGGAACCAAGAATGCAAATGAATTCTGGTAATGTATGCCCTCCACTATAAAGGAGTTGCTACACATCATTCTGTCAGCAATTAATTTAAAGTAGTGAAGGGAAGAAAATGCAAAAGGAAAATGAGACATGAGAGACAACATCAAAAGCCCTATGCCAAGTCATATGTTTCGAAGTTAGGTTGCGTCATGTTAAGGAAAATGAAAGAAAAAGAAAGGGAGTTTCCCCCCAGAAAAGAGCACACCAAACACATAAGGGATCTATGCATTTGGGGTCAGTATGTTGTTGCAATGTTTTTTATGAAGGATATTGGAATTGTCATCATTCCCCAAAGCACATAGAACTGAAAGAATGACACAAAGAGAGCGAAAATAGAGGAAAAATAAAGTATTTTGGGTCAACATGAAAGAGACATTGCAGTCTCAATGCCTTGCATCATCCCCAAAAGGAAAACACAAGTGAAAAGGAAACATAAAAGAAAAAGGAAAAAGAAAATGAAAAAGCTTGTGGGTCAACATGAAGGAGATATTGTGATCTCAATGCCTTGCGTCATCCCCAAAAGGAAAACACAAAACAAAAAGAGAAAAATATAGGGGTTTTTTGGGTCAACATGGAAGAGACATAGGGTGTCTCTATGCTTTGTGTCATCCCCAAAAGGAAAAAAAAAAGAGAAAAAGATAGGGATCTTTTGGGTCAACATGGAAGAGACATAGGGCATCTCTACGCTTTGCGTCATCCCCAAAAGGAAAACAAAAAACAAAAAGAGAAAAAGATAAGGACCTTATGGGTCAACATGGAAGAGACATAGGGCATCTCTACGCTTTGCATCATCCCCAAAAGGAAAACACAAAACAAAAGGAAAAAGACAATGCATGACAAATAGAAGAATAGAGATACAAATAGAAGTGTACAAAGAAAGGGAACATCAAACACACGTGATGGGGGAACACGATACACACAAGAAAGAAAAATGAAAAAGGAGAAAGTAATGCAAATATAAGTCAACCATTAACTAAGTTATTGGTTTCTCAATCTTAAATAATGTAAGCAGAAAATGAATAACATAGTTAAGAGACAAGGACAGGTGCATTACATGGACAAAGGCTAACAACTACTTGTGTCCGCAAAGGGAAAAACAAGCATGAGCCAAGGGTGATGATGGAAAGGATCATGCAATAGTGAGAATAAAAGATTTTGCAACTATGGCATGATAAATGAATGGTTTTTTAAGGGATGATAGGAAAGTAGTCGGTATCAGTGAAGTGATACTTATCTAGTAGCTTGTTTAATGTCTGATATTCTTTAGTTCAATGTGAGAATATTTAGGATGAATGACCAACCTATTTGAAGGTGTTAAGAGTATAAGACCATGGTTTAAAAGTAATTGAAGTCTCCTTTCACATTCAAGTGGTGGATGAGTAGGAAACTTGAGCTTTTTCAATTTGTAAGATCATTTTTGTTTGCTAGATTCTCCATTTTCATGAAGGGAAGAAGGAGGAGGAACCATGGGGATCCTAACATCCTAGTCATTAGAAGGGTATGATTGTTGTTCACGTGGAAGGAGAATGTTTAAGTCAGGAGGATAATCAAAGATCATTGTACCAACATCCCAAAATCTCCTAGGTTGAAAAGGATGTCTATCAGGATGATAAGGATCTTGATATCCTAGTCCTATTGTTTTGTCTTCTGTTGGTTTTTGTTCAAGGAGTTGGTGAATTGCATGTTCATGTTTTGTGTCACAACCTTGTTTACATAAGATAGTAAAGCCTTCACCATATGTTTCTTCAAGATTGATATGAGTGTTGGTGACTTTGTGATTGTAAGATGGTTGTGAATGTGTTTGTTTAGAGGAACTAGGTCCACTTGAGGGAGAAACCTTAGGTCCATAATTGATTTCAAGATGTAAATATGCAAAGTGATTAGGTGGTGCAATAGTAGGAAGATCTCATGGTTTCATTGATGGATAAAAGGATGCATTGGCTTCTAAATTATCAAGGCAGTCATTGTAGAACTTGGTCATACTATCATCATCTTCTCCAATGATGTCTACTTCATGAGGAGGACAATCATGAGGAGTTGAAGGAGCATGAGGCAACTCAATGTCATTAGGGTCACAGCCAAAGGCACAATTGGACATGTCTACAGATGATTTTAATGAATTCCAAAATTGATTGAAAGAAAACACCATGATACAAGTAAACTAAGAGGCAATAAATGATTAAAAATACAAAGTCTAGAAATTAAAACATAATGCAAGAATATAAAATTTAAATGTAGGAAGATGCTAGAAAGATGCTAGAAATGTTGTTTAAAACGCACAGAGGGACTCATTCGCCTAGGGTGGCGAATGAGTCCTAGTATGATATTTTTTTTGTGTTTTTCAGAAATTTTAAAATGATTCTAATGTTTTTCATCATGCAATTAAGGATGCAGAATGTACATTTTCAGTTTTTTCAATGAGATGCAATGCAAAAATGAAATCTAAATGAATCTTTCACTAATGCAATATGAAAAGGCCTAGAATGCAAAAAAAAAAAAAAATCCTAATTGAATGTTAATGCAAAAGTAATCTAGGATGCAATATGAAAATGAATTCAAAAATACAAAGTGTTCAAAATATAGGTTCACCAAAATGAGCAGTTGATTTTTGGTTCCTATGGACTTCTCTAGCTCTTCTAGGCTCTTTCACCTAAAAGGAGAGAGATAGGACCCAAAAATGCTAAGGTTTCATTCAAATTAAGTTATGTGAGAAGTTTTCTAAGCTAAATGAAGAGAGATGAGTGCAATTACATGAAATTTTTGAATGATTATTAATGCAAAACCTAAGATTTATGCTATGTTTGAAAACACACTATGATATACAAACAATTAACTAAATAATGAAATAATGCAGAACAGGCAGGAATATGATGAAACAGAGTGCACCTGAGAAATGTTTGATGAGTCTGGAATGTTGTGAATGTTGACTAGAATTACTAAAATTTCACAGTGGGACTCATTCACCCAGGGTGGTGAATTAGTCCTCCTCTAGGTGAAAAAGTGTAAGAAACTGGTTTCTAACAATGGGGATCTGGAATCTGACAAAATTCAGATTCTCAGTCCTAAGGTGGGACACATTTTCCATTGGTGGTGAATCAATCCTCTCCAAAAATTCAAAAAAATCAAAAGACAAATCTGCAACACCAGATCTAGAAATATTTGCTTGTTAGGTTGCCATAGTCAATTCTGCAGGAGAAAGACATAAAACCTTCTCCAACCTTGAAATATGAATGAGTTGACTTGAAGCACCTAGTTGACTTGTTTATCAATCTTCAACACCTAAATGCTTGATAAATATGCATAAAAAATCCTACAAACACACACACAATAGGGGAAAAATGGTTGAGGTTAGCAAATAGGGGTTTTCCTTGGTCAAACCCCACTTTGGTAATCAAACCCTTAATAATAAAATGAAATGCAAGAGAATTATAAACTAATAACTTGAAAATGCTATCAACTTACAAAACCCTTGATGATGAAAATATGAAGTAATGTCAATGGCTACCTTTTGAATGTTTAATTGATGCTTGATTTGATGTTGTAAAGTGCTTGAATGATTGAGATTGCTTGAATATGATGAGGAGAGATGTAAAATGAGGTGAAAATCACTTATTTATACAATCTTGTGCCTTAGTTACCCGTTCATACCTCATCATAGGCCGACATCAAGTATGTTTGAATAAAAACCCAAAAGGAAATTTAAAATATTTTGAGTTTTGAGCCAAGAGGGACCCATTCGCCACCGATGGAAAATGGGTTCCACCTTAGACTTGAAAGTGGATGTCGAGATTTAACTTTCATTTAATGTTTTTTGTCAGGTTTACATTAAAAAATGCACTTAATTAAGCCTTATAAGGGCATAATGGGGTCAAATAAAGTATAAGAAAGGTGTAAATAGTGAAATTATGCCAAGAAAAGTGTGAAATCTTGTTACAAGACTTGACAACACTTCAAATATAGGAGATGATGATGAATATAAAAGGTGATTTTTAGGTGAATTGTAATGAATAGAGTCTAGAAGAATGTGGGTATGTGCAGGATCATCATAGAAATAACAGTCCCTTAAGTGGCAAATAATTCAGAAAAATTAGAGTTAGGCAACTTGACATAAAAATTTGAATAAGTTATCTATATTATTTCAAAAATATGTAAGAATAGAATCTGTAGCAAATTGAATGTAGTTTCTAAACTACTAGATTTTTTATTTTTTTAAATAATCTAATCGGTGAAAATTTGAAATTTCAATGCAGTGGCACTTAAATTTTAGGAAAAAAGTAAGAAGTAGGTGTCTGTTTGACCACCCTAACCACAATAAAATAATAATATTTTTTAATAAGATTTTAGATATAAGTAGAGGACTCATGTCCTGATGTGATGCATATTTTTTTAGATTTTTTTTTCAGGTAAATAATTTTTTATGAATTTTTTATTACAACTTTAAAAAAAAATATAAACTTGTCTGTCTAACCACATTAACTTGGTAAAAACTTCATGAAATTCAATTCTTTTTTTTAAATCCTATAGTATGTGAAGCATAGAATGTGACATGTTTTAGATTCAAAAAATGTGATACCATTTGAATGCTATAGATTTTCTTTAATCAGCCTATCAATCAGGACTTTAGTTGTAATTCAAATAGAAATTGAATAATAATTATTTATTAAATTAAAATTAAATCATAATTTATATTGGTGAAAGCTGAGAATCTCTTTTAAAAACCCTTTTTGTTTCATCAATTTTGTGTTAAAAAGAAGTGGTCAGCCATATACCCTACACATACCCATCATATCACCACTTTTTGGCCCATCATCATCCTCCACATACCCATGTAGAAGTGTTTTACAACACTTCAAAACACCCTCACAAGACATCATTATTTGAATTATAGTACCTATACATGCATGTTCAAGCCACGTTACATCATAAAATCAAAGAAAATAGATTAAACATCATGAAACAAGAGCTAAAAGGCCATGAAAATGACAAGGGGCTATTTTTCTATGACACACTCACTAGTGGAAAGGTCAAAATCTTCACAAGAAGTCACAGTCCCAAAAATTAGGGTTTCAGATCTGGACACATGGAGGTACAGATTGAGCAAACTGAGAGCTATAGATTCCACTTCTGAGTTTCCATAAAAGTCAAAGTGGACTCACTCGCGAAGAGTGGTGAATGAGTCCCATTGTACCGATTTTTCAAATATTTTTGTGGATTTGGATACCCATTTGGCTAAAACAGGCTCTAGTGCAATTGTCCAAACTTGGGACTGATTCACCTAGAATGGCGAATGAGTCCCACCAAGCCTAAAAATTAGCATTTTTAGAATTTTAGAGCTATTTCCAGTCTCATCAAGGTTTTCAAGTGCACACAATTCACATCCTTACTTTAATGTTCTGCTTTTTTTACATTTCTAGGGCATTCTTTAGGTCATTTAGCATTTGTTTTCATATCACACTTTGTTTTCCAATTTGTCATCTTTTCCAACTTTACACTTGGTGGTGAACTCCTTTTTTATTACAAATCATATCCTAGGATAACTTATTGTCATATCTCTTATATCCTTCATTGGGTTGATATCTCTAAGAAATCCTTGAATGTTAGTTATAGAAAAGTGATGTTCTATTTCCAAAACCATAAAACATCCATTGTTTGACTAATCAGTGGTTAAAAAAATAATTCCAAATTGTTGTTCACACTCAGGTCAACATTGCAATTCAGAAAAATTAAAAAAATTTCTTCTTGAGTGTCAACCCTATTATTAAACTCCAAATTCAAAAGTTTTGGGGATTCCAATGTGAATCTCTTCCTTGCAAATATCTAGGCATTCCCTTTTTCTTAGAAAAGGAGAAACATGACTTTTGGGACAGGATAATATCTTCAATTTATAATAGGATTTTTCCTTGGAAATGAAAATAGTTATCCTTTGCAGGGAAACTAGTGATGCTCAAATTTGATTTATGTTCTCTCCCAATCTATCTTATGTTGATTTTGAGCATTTTGAAAGGGAAAGGGAATGCCCTTCAAAAGGTACTTTAAGACTTTCTATGGTTAGAAAATGTAACATCAAAAAATAAATTATCTTTAGTTTCATGGGAAACAATTTGTGACCCCAAAAACAAGGGCAGGCCAGGCATAAGAGATATCTTCTTACAAAATAAAGCTCTTGGTGCTAAATTTGGCATGGAAAATTTACTCTAAAAAACCTGAAGTCAAATGGTACCAAATAATGAAATACAAATATTTGGACTCTCTTGAAAGAGAAATAATTTTTACTTAGAAGGATCTTCCCCAGGGCTCCAAAAATTGGAACTTCATATCTTCTTAGAGAACTATCATCCTTCCGCATCTCTATTGGGTTATTAATAATGGGGAGAAATCACTCATTTGGGATGATGCTTGGAATGGCCACATGCCTCTTTGGACTCTAGGTGACTAGAAACAAATTGAACTTTTGCTCAAATCCAGCTGGGGAAAAAAGGCTCGTGATTACCTAGACATTGATACTTCAGATCCCTGCCTTGTTAAGTGGAATTTTTTTTATTTTTTGCAAGTTCCTTCATATTAAGGCTTCACTAAAAGCTGAACTTGCAAAAAGGAACATATATTTATCAAACAAACAAGATGAAATTATTTGGAAAAAATCCAAGATAGATCAATATAATGTTAAAGGTGGATACAACTCTTTTGCCTCTCGCAAGTAGGCGAATCTATGGCCTTTCAGACTCTATTGGGGCCCCCATGTTCTCCTTCAAGCTAGTGATTTCTTGTTGTTGGAAATCAAAGACATGATTCTAATATGTATGAGATTGGATAGATTGGGCATTACTCCTCTGTTCACATGTGTCATGTGCAGAAATGCTTTTGAATCAAAAAATCATTTACTAATCAGATGTGATTTTTCTTATCAATATTGGACTTGGGTAATGAATAAACTCAGCTAGTTATCCCCCCTGGAAAATTCCATCTTCCACCATTTTCTTTCTTGACCTTCTCTCTTTTCATCTTCCTCCTTTTCATGCTTATGGGAGATTTACCCCTCCATAATAATCTAGAATATATGGCTTGAAAGAAATAATAGAATATTTAGAAAGAAGTCTTCCACTATATGAAAGTTCCTACCAAAAATCAAGATTTCAATTTATGAAGTGACTTCAACTTCTCTATTCAAATATGCTCATCAAAGTAAACAATTCTCTTCTTCGGATGCTCTTATTAAAAAAATTTGGCAGCTATTGAAGCTCCCTAGAGTTTTTTATGTCTCTAATAAGGTCCAAACAATTAACAACTTGTTGACAACATTATCTATTTTCTAATCACCTCGTCACTTGTGTCATGTATCTTTGGTTTTTTTTCTTCAAGGTTGTCATAGTGGGCACACATTTATTTCATGAACATGAGCTTGGTGGCTACATTTTTCAAAGTATATGGGCTTTGAATCATGATACAAATTATTTGACATTTATCTAATCTTTTATTGGTGATTTTTATGTGGGTTTGAAAATGGGCTACATTTATGAATATAATAAAGGAATTTTTTAATGAAGTTGCTTGTTGTTCTTCTACCACTCTCACTTGCTAGGACTTATAATTGTCCCTTCCTCCCTCACTTGTGTTCCCAAAAATATTTTTTTCTCATTTGGGCAGACATTCTTGAAGGTTTTTTGGCCCCTCTGTCGATATAGATTTCATTTCTTCTATTCAGATGTTTGTTATGGCTGCTTCCATGCACTCAACTAAATCTAGAAAAAATTGAGATTCTTATTTATATCTTCACTTCTACTATTCATCTGCAAGAGGTTACTCTTGGTTGAAGATCATTAGAAGAGGATTTTAATTTAGTAGAGTACTAGCAAAGTGATAAAGATATATCTTTCCTCGATCAGGTGAACATTCCTAAGGAATCCATGGCTCTTCCATGAATTTGGAATTTAATGTAAAAATGGTAATCAATACATTTGTTTCATTTGGTGGTTGATCATGCTTTAAGCCAATTTTGGAATTTGATGTGGCTCTAACTTATCACTCCACTTCTTTGATGTTTTCCCACATGAGACTATTCTTGTTGATGGACATCACAAAAGGTTTTTGGTGGCACATTTGGTGAAATGTTATATTTATCTAACCTTTGAAAGAAAGTATATGTTGAAGTTGATAATCCAACCTAATAGATCCCAATGAACACCTACAAGTAAATAACATGTCACATAAAGAAGATCAAGAGGCACAATAATGGTGCTCTCCAACCTTGAAGAAAAAATATAAAATAACAAGAATAGAATAATTACAAACAGATCAATCCTTAAGAAAGGAGATCAAAACCTTAAAGTGAACCCTAGGATTTAATAAAGTAATTATTAAAGTGCCTAAGTTTAAATTTTATGTGAAAATAAAGTAAAAGATGGCTTAATTAATTAATCGATATGATTGAATTAAGTAATTAACCTTATTACTCCAACACCCCCTCTTAAGATGAACTTAGGGAGAAGCTAAAAACTAAGGAAAAAATGCATGAAAGAAAAGATGGGTCCCAAAAAACAAGGCCTGATAAGGTACCCATGTACAAATGTAAAATATTTCTCACAATAGGAGAAAAGGAGAAAACCTCGTGGGAAAAAATTCTCTCCAAAAGAGAGAAATACATGTGAATGACTAAGAAGCCTCCAAACAAGAATGTCCCAAAAATAATAGGAACAAGTGAAGGACTAAAGAAGCCTCCAAAGAAGAGTGAAGGACTAAAGAAGCCTCCAACAAGAGTGAGAATGAAGAAGCCTCCAATCAAGAAGAAATTATCCCAAAAGATAGGAACAAAGGATCAACCTAAAAAAAACACCACTGAAGCATGAAGAAGTTGCACAAAATTTTGTAGAATGACTGCTAAAATGTTGAAAGAAGAACCTTTACTAAAACATATGATGATCAAGAACAAGAAGAAAAGAATCTATATGAGTGCCCCCAATGACACTACTCAAATCCGATGGAAAACCAAGGAATACATCAAGAACTCAAAGATACATATGGCACAAGTATCAATAGTCTAAAGAACTGATCAAGTGAAAAATGGAAGGTCACCTCCAGAGATAGGAATGCAAGAGTGTCCATATGGTAAGTGCTCCTCTCACCAAAATGTATGGGTAACTAGCCACTACATCTGCCTAGTACATAGGAACAAATACTATATACATAGCTCACTCCAATGTGAAACCAAGGAAGCATTAGCACTGATAGTAGAAACCCCCCCATAATGCTAACAAGGGAGAGGTATGACAGGTACACAATTGAATGCGTGAATGTAGTGCATGATAAAGAACTAAGAACATCTAAATGTGTAGACATGAAAGTACAAGCAGGTATAAAGGGTGTGCAAACCAAGGCACACAGGCATGAGAAAGGTATGAAGGAAAAACAAAG
This sequence comes from Sequoia sempervirens, assembly GCA_007258455.2. Taxonomy (NCBI): domain Eukaryota; kingdom Viridiplantae; phylum Streptophyta; class Pinopsida; order Cupressales; family Cupressaceae; genus Sequoia; species Sequoia sempervirens. The sequence goes on along the minus strand of VDFB02047397.1, from coordinate 75,027,588 downwards.
GAAAACATCAACCCCCATGGCACTTTATATCATAGTGTGAGTATAATATGACACAAAGTGATGTGTAAGATCCCGTAATGTGCATTTACAAAATAATAAGTGCTTACAGTGGAAGCTCATAATTTCAACAAAAGACACAAGACTAGAAACAGGTGTAGAACAACCAAAAAGAAGCCATTCCATGGAAATGAGAATTTTCCAAGAGCTAAGATGTCCAAGTAATTGACCAGAATGTGAAAAAACAAAAAACTAAATAAAATACACCTAGTAAATTTTCTAATGAAAAAATATATAGATCCGGAAAGCGTACTATAGTGCCTTTCCAATGCCTATTCATTTTTGAGAAATGGAGTTTGTATACAAAAGTTGTGCCCCCAGAAGTGCAAAAATAAAGATCCGACTTTGACTGGAAATAAATGCCACAAAAAAGAAAAATACGGAAAAATCACCTATACCATAGGATTGGTCTTAGAACTAGCTTTCTGATGATATTTTTCTTTTGAAAATCTAAGCTCGGACACAAAAGTTATGGCAAAAATACCAAAAATGCTCCAAAAGGGGTTTGGTGGTTAAACCTGGTAGTTAAAGTAGCATTAACTGCTAGTGGTTAACTAACAGTGGCACCCATTAACACTATTTTTTTAATTTTTGTTTGGATTCTGTGTCGTACTAGGCTGTACGACTCAAAAATGAAAAAAAATTGCCTCCCAGAGTCACTATGTCTGATTTCAACAATTTTACAGTCAATTTTGGGGTTTTTAGGCAATTTGAATGTGATGGTGAGGTCCATTTGGGTTGAAAATTCTCCAAAATTGTAGGTACCCTCTGGATCTGGAAACCCTCTAAAACTTCAAACCCTCATTGATTGGGCGCTATATAACCAAAATTGATGAAACAAAGGTCAATCTTAACTATTTCAAACCTTCTGGATGGTGAGGTCCAAATTGACTCAAGATGCTAGAAAAATACTATTTCAAGGCTTGAATACCTCAAATGATGAACAAGAATTTGTAGATATGAAGCTATGATACCATGTTGAAGTTGATAATCCAACCTCATGAATCCCAATCAACACTTGCAAGCAAATAACCTATCACATATTAAAGGAGATGTTGAAATTATTGGCACTTGGCATAATAAGAGTGGGTTTTGGTACTGGCTATGTTGGATCATTTACTATCACTATAAATGCAAGCATGTGTGTGGTCTCATTAGCAATATTTTGGTGGCTAATTCTTCCATTTATTACATGGATGTCTGGTGGTTTAACATTCTCAGTTTTTCCTAGTTCTTTTTCTCTATTTTGTGTTGGAAATGGATAGCTTGTTCAGGGTCTTGGTTCCTCCTAGAGTTCATGAGATTCATAAAAATTCTCCAAGTGCTTTTAGAATAAAAATTAAGGACTTTTTATTTTGAATGTAAGCAAGTGTTGGATGCAATCTAGGTAGTATTGGGTTTCAATTGGATGGAGTTAAATTTGATGGGACTACCATACAAGTTGTCTTTGAGGTTTGTATCAAACCTCATGGACATGTTCTATGGTGCATGGAAAAGGTTAACTTCATGGCTAGCACCTATATGCTTCCTCATATCTACCCACTTTCTTCACGGCAACCTACCTTAGAAAGCTATGACATTCTTCAATGATTGAACTTAGTGGGTGGCATCATTTGCAAGAAACACCTCCTCTTTGAAAAGCATCTCTCAAGGATTCTCTATGCTATGGAAAATAGTTTACTTAATGATTGTCCTTGATAGTTCAATGCTCGGCTTCTTAGCCTTAGATTTTACTATGGAAGCTCAGTATGTTACCCAATTCAATAAATTTATGATGGAATCTTCTTGCTAATAAGGCACACTCTTATTGAGCCACATGAGGAGTCCTTTTTTCTACCACTTGTAGACATAGCTTCTTTTCAAGAAAGTTTTTCTTAAAGGATTTTATATTTGCAATGGGGCATTTTGATTCTTGACCACTTATTCTTTAGCTCTCTAAATTTTTCTTTCTTATTATTGGGTTTATTCTAAAATGTTGATGCTCTCTATTAAGGTGTGGACACCGATTTTGGTATCAAAGGGTTCTCTAACTCTTTTAGGGTTTTTCACCTAAAAGGAGAGAAATGGACCCAAAATGTGTAATGTCTACACTCAACATAAATGCAAGGATGGATGCAATATATTTAAATACACTGTCTAAATGCAATAAAGTAAAAAATAAAGGTGATTATTAATGCAATACCTAAGAAATGCAAGTTGTTTGAAAACATAGTGATATATGCGAAAATAACTAGAAATGAAGATAAATTGTAATAGAAATTGATGAAACTAAAGGTGCGCACTTGGATGCTAAAAAAGGATGGAATGAAAGTCTGGAATCCTGAAAAACTTGATGTAAAAGACAACTAGGAAGCTTGTGCCAATCTCGGTTACTTAGTCCCAGATCTAGAAAAACTGCTTTAGAGATTCTTTCAGCCAAATGGGTATCCAAATCTATAGATATCTTTGAAAAAAAAAATCAATGGGACTAAGTAGCCACTATTGGTTCCTTAGTCCACTTTTGAATTTCTAAAAATTTGAAAGTGGAAACAGAAGCCCTCGGTCTACACTTCGGTTCCTGACTGGTATCTGGTTCTGAAACTCTAATTTTCGGGCCTGAAAGTGACTTTTAGTGGATATTTTTGCTTTGCAAGCAAGGAGAGATCTTCAACAACTTTTCAAACTATTCTTCAATGATCTTCAAACCTTCAAAGTAGCTAAATCTATGAACACACAAAGAAAGAGAAAGAAATGTTGGATGTTAGGGCATGGGGGTTTTCCTTGGTCAAAACCCTTTTTAGGTAATTAAACAAAAATGAAGAAATAATGTAATGAAGCATGAAATAATGGAATTAGTACCTTTACATGATGATAGGTCTTGATTTTTTGTAGAAATAGGTGTATAATCTACCCTTGAATGTCCTTGAAATCTATCTTGATGACTTAGAATGTAAAAATTCCAAATTTCTTGACTTGAGGTGGAAGATAAATAATGAGTTAGATGAATGAGTTATGAATTAGGGTTTAGAGGATTACTTTTATAGGAAATTTTCCTAATTTTCCCATTAATTTGATCCCCAATGCCAACATGGAGGGAAATAAAACTTAAAATCCAACTTTTCTTGCTCAAAACTCAAAAATAACCCAAATGGGACTAATTTGCTACTCTGGGTGACTTAGTCCCACCTAGCAGGGACTCATTCACCCATATGTTTGACTTAGTCCTAGAGGGCCCCTTTTGCTAGCTGGATTGTTGGGGAATGAAGAATTTAAGTTCTTATGTTCATTTCATTATGTATTTGATCAAATTATGCCTTAAGATACATAATATGGGGCCATAGGGGCCTATTAATGATCATGTAAAGGTCAATTAGGGCTTGGAGCACAAAATTGAATATGAAAGTGTGATTAAATACACTTTAGACCATTAAAATAGTGTCCACAAATCTTAGAGAGGCACAACATCTAATGTGAATGTGTAAAACACATTACAACACTAGATTAAAGTTAAGTTTAATTTACAAGATTTCTAGATTAATGTGAGAATGCCATTACATATATTTTATAATATTGAATTAAGGGGAAAATAGGTTCATTCATTCTAGAGAAGTGCGAAAGTCTTTTACAACACTTTACAAGACATCGTTAAATGAATTTTATTTAGTTTGCAAGGGTCCAAGACCTAGTGTGAATATGTAAAAAACCTCACAACACTAAATCAAGGCATCATTAAGTCCAATTTGTCATCAATTATTCCCATATCAAGTAAGGTATACACTTGTTGGCAACACATTAAGCCCCCACTTTAGTGTGAGGATGAACTTGCTTCAAACTCACACTAAAGTAGACTTTCAAGAGGGGTCCAATCATACTAATGTGGATGTCAAAGGATGACAAATATCAAGGCAGCAATCAAGCCCCTAAGATCCAAGATCCTAAATTATACCAACATAAGCATGAAAGGATATGCACGAGGTGAATGAATTGCATAAATACAAGATACATGATCATGTACAATGTCAATAACTAGAAGGAAGAGAAAAGCAAAAATAAAAAGGTGGATCAAGCTTCAACTATTTTTTGAACACGTTGTGGATATGATCTAGGTTGTTTTCTCAAAAAAATAATACTCACTCTGAGGTGAGAGAACTCTTGCCTATTCGATGGGTGAGAAGTCCAAAAAGGTGAGAAAAATACACTCATGGCTGGTATGCACTCACACACAAGTAGGTGGCTATGGGGAAAATTCATGCCTCATAATGGGCTTCTCTCTCAATCATACCAAAGTTATACATCCTAAAAAAATTATATTTAAGGCACCAAAAAAATGATCTTTGAGCTCTATGCGATAAGCAAAACTTCGTATGCTTGACACTCATAGACATTGTCAATGCAAGATAGTGCAAGGACTGTTCAAAGGGATTTTTCTTATTTTGTGCAACATCTCATCTTAGGGAGCATTGTACCTAATGTTTCCAAGAGAGGATGTGTCAAAGAAGTATCACATTATTGGATGCAATCAATCCCAATGACTCCACCAAGAAAAGGACGCATCACAAGAAGAAACAAATCATGCAATGAAATATGAGTGTTAGTGTATGCCCCCACTTTAAAGAGGTTTCTAACACCATTAATGTGAGCAATTTATTTAAATTAGAAGAAGAAAAAGAAGACATGAGAGCTTACTCAGAAAGCCCTATGCCAAGCCATATGTTTCCTATAAGCTACTTAATGAAAAAGGTAGTATGTCACATGTGAGCCAACTTAAGGCATGTCGTCCACAACCCAAGCTTGTGTTATATGTTCATGAAAGGTTAACAACTAGCCAAAAGAAGCAATGACGAGTGACATAGAAGGACCAGGCTACTTAACCCCTTTCTCACACTTAGTGTAGGACAAAGGTGAGTCAACATGATGGATAAGATGTACGGTATCTAGAGTGAAAATAAATATCAATTAGAGGAATTAGTTTTCCCCACATAAGGAAGAACACCAAACTCCTTTTAAAGTTTTGGGATTTTACTACTCAAATCATTACACACATAAGTAGAATTACCATGAACTCTATGATAGGCACATAATGAATTTTTGAAATAAAATTACTTTCGAGTTCATGGGGGGGAGATATGAAGTGATCTTGGAGGAGTCTTGACAATATACCCTCTTGATCAATGGAAGATGTTCCTTGATTATGTGACAAATATATCTCTTGATTAGTACAAGATTTCATACCTAAGCAAGACTCTTTAGATTGCAAGATTTTGATCTCTCCTTCATGGGGCGGTGTAAAATCTAATGAAATCAAATCATTAGTGTTTTGCGAGATAACATTGACATTAAGTGAAGATGTCTTTGTTTGCAAAGGATAACCATCAGGACCACTAGATTCTATTGTCTTAGAAGAATGTTTTGTAAAAGTGTGTATGTTGAGTGAATGCTTAGTGATTTCTATCAACAAACAATAAACAAGACCATGAGTCGTTTCCTGTGTTAGAATTGATGGGGACATGGATACCTTGTTCTCTAGCACCACATCCTTTTCCACTATATCCAAGTTGTTTCATCAGCTCATAACCTCTTCCATAAATATTTTTCATTGCTTTTGGATCGAGTGGTTGTTCAATATTAAGCTCATCAAAGTTTGTTGTGTAATTTTCTTCGTATTCTAAAGTGATTGACGTGGATCCTTTCAAAGTTTCTTCCAATATTTCCGTTGACATGACTATTGTTTTTTCCCCTTGTCAGAGTCTTTTGTTGTGAGCTTGTATTCTTCCATGAATATTGGTGTGAAATATAAGGAACCCCAATCATCGTATAATAGCTTTGTGGATTTTTCTTTCATAGGTTCCACTTGTGTGGTTGGAGTTAAGGAGTTCAATGGGTTATCTTTGTTTTGCTCAAGTTGCAAGACACTATAAGGCTGACGATCACCTTCAACTATGTAGACTATGTTTTTGTAAACATATTTCATTTTACAACAAAGAGTTGAAGGCACTACATTCATCTCCTGAATCCATGGTCTTCCTAAAAGTAGACTATATGAAATATTATGGGGAATGACATGGATTGGTAATTGAAATGTGGCCTATCCAACTGTAATAGGAAAAGAAGTCAGACCAATCAGTTTTTTCTACATTGTCAAATCCTTGGATAGATAAATAATTGGGTTGAATTTTTTATTTATGCACTCTAAGATTGTCCAACAGATTTACACTACACACATTAAGAGCGAATCCACTCTCAACAAGGGTTCACTTTATCCCTATCATATTGTATTGAGCTATGATCATGAAAGCATCATTTTTTTTTTGCATTTCCAAAGGGAGGAGTTAACTTTGGTGGAAAACAATGTCAAGATTCAATCCTTGAATTAGGGCTTCTATGTCATTCGGTTTCCCATTCGAAGGGATATGAATTTGTTGTAAGGCCGTTTGGAGCATACTGCGATAGGTAGGTGAATTCTGAAGAAGGTCCCAAAGGATTGTCTTTGTCGGAGTATGCTTGAGTTGTTCAACAAGATCATACTTCATAGGAGTTAATTAAGGAGCTCTAGGAAAGATGGGATTAGGTAAAGGTAATGGTGTTGGGGTGGGTTGTTGTGGTTGCATATTGTTTCTAGTGTAGAGTTTGTGAGCAACAACATTATGCTTAGGTGGGTAAAGGGTAAACTCAGGTTTAGGTGGAAGTGGAGGTTTATGTGACGGTGGGTAAAGGATCAGTTTAGGTTGGTGTTGAGATTGTTTTTTGTGTGAAGGTGGGTAGAGAATGAGAGGATTTTTAGGATGTCCCACATAGTATGTATGATGTCCATTGATCAAAGGGCATCTAATGGAAACTTGCATATTCATAACCTCAATGGTCTTGGTTAGATGTATCTCTAATAAAGGACAATCGAGAATCACCTTTTTATCTAAGAAAGACGCATTAGTATTGTTTCCATTTGCTTGCACCATGGTATTCTCCCTATATGGAGAGTTTTTAGGAGAACTACGAACCAAATTTTCTTGACATTCATAGATTGGTTCTTCTACGATGACTGCATCGCAATTAGGGGAATGATCAGTGGTTGGATTTTTGTGGTTATCGATAGTGAGGAGATTAGGAGAAGACTCTATTTTATTGTCCTTTGTCTCTAAGGTATCATTCTCTTGTTCCATATTATCTACCTTAATAGGAGAGCTTGTAATATATTCATCCAAGGATGAAGTTTGTAAAGTAGTTTCATCACAAGTAGGGGAGGCATCAAGAGAAGGACTATTATTATTTTAAATTAGATTGTCCCAAATTGTAGGAGAATTAGGGAAGGGAGTGTCAATATTCTCATGACTCTTAATAGGTATATCTTCTAATACAAATATATCCTTGTGGCATCGATGAGGGATAGTAGGAGAAGGAGAATGTTGATGGTCATGGTTATGGAGACTAGGTAAGGTGATATTTAGAAATGTTTCTATAATCTAGTGTTCTTGTTGTCTAACATCACCCAAAGGAGATTAAGGAGATGGAAAATCAAGACCCTCAATTCTTGTATCTTCTTTCACCAAGATATCTTCATCACTAATAGGAGAGGTATTGGGAGAAGAACATGTATGATTATTATGATTGTCAATACTACCATTCTCACCAATGGGCAATGCATTATTAAGGATTGTGTCAATGGTTTGATGATTAACATGTTTGTTAATGAAATCATTGTTATAATCAAAATTGAACTCTTAAGAGAGAATGTTGTATTTATGCAACCCATTTTTAACCAAATAAAAGCCACATCTCTTGAAAGAAAACATGCTAAGTAAAGAAAGTACAATACAATGACATAAAGTGAAATGTTTAAATGCAATTTTTAGATGTGAAACAAGGTAATATTCTGATTACATTATGCATCAACTTGAAAGATGAAATGTTTGAAATGAAAATTTGAAATTAAAAAATGCATGAAATGAGCTTATTTAGGCTAGATCTGATGAAATACATGTTACAAAAACTCAGCCAACTAATATAGGTAGGTAATGGCAGTGAACAAAAACTTTAAAAACAAGGTTTTTAGTTCTATAAATGATAGTTTCAAGACTAAAAAAGGACTATGTTGCCCTAGGTGGCGAATTATTCCCAATAGGGATTTTTTTCAGATATTTTAGATATTTTTTATTGATTTTTATGTTTTTTGTATTGTATCAGGAAAATGTAAAGTGAAAATGTAGAATTGTACTATTTTTCAATGAAATGAAATGCAATAATGCAAGCTATATGATATTTTTACTTATGAAATTTTTAAAACCCTAGGATGTAAATGCACTTGAAATTAGAAGTAAAATGTTCTAAAGTTGGGTTCACCAAAATGTGGACACCGATTTTGATATCCTAAGGTTTTTCACCTAAGAGGAGAGAAATGGACCCAAAATGAATAATGTCTACACTCAAAATCAATGCAAGGATGGATGCAATATGCTTAAATACAATGTCTAAATGAAATAAACTAAAAAAGGAAGGTGGTTATTAATGGAATACCTAAGAAATGCAAGTTGCTTGAAAACATAGTAATGTATGCAAAAATGCCTAGAAATGAAGATAATTTTTAACCGAAATTGATAAAAACGAAGGTGTGCACCTAGAGGTCGAAAAAGGATGGAATGTAGGTCTAGGATCCTAAAAAAACCTGATGTAGAAGCCAGCTAGGACACTTGCGCCAATCTAGGGGACTTAGTCCTTGATTTGGAAAAACTACTCTAGAGCCCCTTTTAGCCAAATGGGTATCCAAATCTATAGAAATCTTTGAAAAATAGGTTCATTGGAACTAAGTCACCATTGTTGGTAACTTATTCCACTTTTTAACTTTTGAAAATTTGAAAGTGGAAACATAAGCCCTCGACCTACACACTTCGGTTCTTGACTGGTATCTAGTTTTGAAACTCTGATTTTTAGGCTTGAAAGTAACTTTTAGTGGATATTTTTTCTTTGCAATCAACGAGAGGTCTTCAAAAACTTTGGAAGGTATTCTTCAATGATCTTCAAACCTTCAAAGTACATAAATTTGTGAACAGAAAATGAAAGAGAAAGAAATGTTGGATGTTAGGGCATGGGGGTTTTCCTTGGTCAAACCCCCTTTTAGGTAATTAAACCAAAATGAAGAAATAATGTAAAGAAGCATGAAATAACAGAATTAGTACATTTCCATGATGATAGGTCTTGATATTATACCTCAATAGTTGAAGAATCTACCCTTAAATGTCCTTGAAATCTATCGTGATGACTTAGAATGTAAAAACCCTAGCTTGCTTGACTTGAGATGGAAGATAAATGAGTTAGATGAATGAGTTATGAATTAGGGTTTACAGGCTTACATTTATAGGAAATTCTCCTAATTTTCTCATTAATTTGATCCCTAAGGCTGACATGGAGGAAAATAAAACTTAAAATCCAACTTTTCCCACTCAAAACTCAAAAAAAACCCAAATGGGACTAATTCGCCACTCTGGGAAACATAGTCCCACCTAGCAGGGACTCATTTGCTCATCTGGATGACTTAGTCATAGAACGCCCCTTTTTCCAACTGGATTGTTGGGGAATGAAGAATTTTAGTTCATATGTTGATTTCATCATGTATTTGATCAAATTATGCCTTGGGATAGAAAATATGGGGCAATAGGAGCCTATTAATGATGATGTAAAGGTTAATTAGGGCTTGGGGCACAAAATTAAATGTGAAAGTGTGATTAATACACTTTACACCATTAAAATAGGGTCCACACAGCCTAGAGAGACACAACATCTAATGTGAATGTGTAAAACACATTACAAGACTAGATTAAAGTTAGGTTTAATTTACAAGCCTTCTAGATTAATGTGATAATTCCATCAAATACATTTTATAATATTGAATTAACTGTAAAATAGGTCCATTCAGTCTAGAGAAGTGTGAAATTCTTTTACAACACTTTACAACACCTTTACAAGACATCGTCAAATGTATTTTATTCACTTTGCAAAGGTCCAAGACCTAGTGTGGATGTGTAAAAAAGCTCACAACACTAAATCAAGTCATCATTAAGGAAAATTTGTCATCAATTATTCCCATATCAAGCAAGGTATACACTTTTTGGTGACACATTAAGCCCCCACTTTAGTGAGAGGATGAACTTGTTTCAAACTCACACTAAAGCAGACATTGAAGAGTAGTCCAATCATACCAATCTGGATGACAATGGATGATAAAGATCAAGGCAGGGTCCCAGGATCCAAGATTCTAAGTCATACAAAAATAAGAATGAATGGACATGCACAAGGTGAATGATTTATAGCAAGACAAGATACATGATCATACAATGGAAATAACTAGAAGGAAGAGAAAAGTGAAAATAAAATGGTGGATCAAGCTTTGACCATTTGTCCAACACGTTGTGGATCAGATCTAGGTTGTTTGTCCAAACAATGCATACGCACTCTGAGGTGACAAAATTATTTTCTATCCACTAGGTGAGAAGTCCAAAAAGGTGAGAAACATACACTCATGGTTAGTATGTACTCACACACATGTAGGAGGCTATGAGGAAAGTTCATGCCTCGGAATGGGCTTCCCACTCAACCATACCAAAGTTACACCTCCTAATAACTTTAATAATGCACCAGAAAACTGATCTTCAAGCTCTATGAGGTAAGAGAAACTTCATATGCTTGACACTCATAGACATTGTCAATGCAAGATAGTGCAAGGAGTGTTCAAAGGTATTTTTCTTAGTTCATGAAATGTATCACCTTAGGTAACATTGTACCTAATGTTTCCAAGAGAGGATGTGTCAAAGTAATATCACATTCTTGGATGTAATCATGCAATGAAATATGAGTGTCGGTGTATGCCCCCATTTTAAAGTGGTTGCTAACACCGTTAATGTGATCAATCTCTTTAAAGTAGAAGAAAAAGAAGACCCTAGAGCTTACTCAGAAAGCCCTATGCCAAGTCATATGTTTGTTATAAGCTACGCCATGAAAAGGGTAGTAAGTCACATGCGAGCCAACTTAAGGCATGTCATCCACATCCCAAGCTTGCTCTTATATGTTCATAAAAGGTTAATGACTAGCCAAAAGAAGCAATGAGAAGTGAAATACGAGGACCGGGCTACTTAACACATTGCCCCCACTTAGTGTAGGACAAAGGTGAATCGAAATGATGGATAAGATGTACAGTAGAGTGAAAATAAATATCAATTAGAGGAATTAGGTTCACCCACATAAGGAAGAACACTAAACTCCTTAAAATGTTGGATTTTACTACTCAAAGCCTTGCATGCATTAGTAGAATGACCATGAACTCTATGATAGGCACAGAACAAATTTTTCTAATAAAATTTATTTCGAGTTCATGGGGAAGAGATATGAAGTGATCTTGGAGGAGTCTCGACAAGATTCCCTCTTGATCAATGGTAAATTTTCCTTGATTATGTGACAAATATATCTCTTGCTTAGGACAAGATTTCATACCTACGCAAGACACTTTAGATTGTGAGATTTTGATCTCTCCTCTATGGGGGTTGTAAAATCTAATAAATTCAAATCTTTAGTGTTTTGGGAGATGAAATTGACATTAAGCATAGATGTATTTTTTTGTAAAGGATAACCATCAAGACCACTAGTTTCTATTGTCTTAGAAGGATGTTTTGTAATAGTGTTGATCTTGACTGAAGGCTTGGTGATTTGTATGAAGGGACAATAACCAAGACCGTGAGTCATTTATTGTTTGTTAGGATCGATGGGGACCTAGATACCTTGTTCTCTAGCACCACATCCTTTTCCACTATATCCAATTTGTTTCATAAAATCATAACCTCTTCGATAAATCTTTTCCATTGCTTATGAATCAGGTGGTTGTTCATGATTAAATTCATCAAAATTTGTTGTTGTACCATCAAAAAATTTCCACTTGTCATTTTCATAGTCTTTTAGGCCTTTCCCCTTGATGTTTGGTCTATTTTTCTTTGATTCATTGATGTAATGTGGCTTGAACATGCACATTAGGTCCTTAAAATGCAAATAATGACGTATTGTGAAGGTGAACATTTCAAGTGTTGTAAAACATTTCTACACTTTTCTAGACTTTATTCATTACAATCCACCAAAAAATAAACTTTTTATTCATTATCAAGTCCTACTTTGAAGTGTTGTAAAGTCTTGTAACAAGATTTGACACTTTTCTAGGCATAAATCCACTATTTATACCTTTCTTATGAATTATTTGACCCATTTATGCCCTTATAAGCTTTAATTAAATGAATTTTTGAATGTAAACCCAACAAAAAATATTAAAAGTGACCTAATTCCTAACACCCACATTCAAGTCCAAGGTGGGACCCATTCACCATGGGTGGCAAATGAGTCCCCCTTGGCTCAAAATTCAAAATATTTTAAATTTTCTTTCAAGTTTTTAGTCAAAAATCACTTGATGTCGGCCTGTGATGAGGTATTAATGGGTTACTAAGGCACAAGATTGTATAAATAAGTGATTTTCACCTCATTTTACATCTCCTACAATCATACATCATATCTAAGCAACATTTTCATTCATGCATATTACAACATCAAATCAAGCATTGATCAAGCATTCAAAGGAAGCCATAAACATATCTTCAAAATTTCATCAACAAGGGTTTGGTAAGTTGATAGAATTTACATGTTATTTTTTTATCATTCTCTTGCATTTCATTATTTCATTAAGGGTTTTATTAGTAAAGTGGGGTTTGACCAAGGCAAACCCCTATTTTCTAACCCTCAACCATTTTTCCTTTCTTGCATGTGTATTTATAGACTTTTGTATGTAGGTTTAACAAGTATTTTGGTGTTGAAAAGTGGAGAAGATGTAAACTAGGTGTTTCAAGTCAATTACATCTTATTTCAAGGTTGGAGAAGACTTTTTGTCTATTTCCTACATAATTGACTTCGACAACCCAACAAGCACACATCCTTAGATCTGGTGTTACAGATTTGTCTCCTGATTTCTCAAAATTTTGGGAGAGGATTGATTCACCACTAGTGGCGAATGAGTCCCACCTTAAGGCTAGAAATCTACATTTTGTCAGATTCTGGATCTCGACACTCAAAAATTTGTTCTCGACAGTTTTTACCAAAAGCAGGACTGATTCACCATCAATGGCGAATGAGTCCCACTGGTGATTTTTTGTGATTTCAGATAGCACTCAAAATACTCCAAATTCTTCATCAAACTTCTAGGTGCACTCTGATTCAACCTTCTTTTGTTTTGTTTTGCATTCATTCATTCATAGTTCATTATTTTCATATCACATTGTGTTTTCAAACATTGCATTAATCTTAGGTTTTGTATTCATAATCTCTCAATTTCACTATTTAGTTGCATTCATATCATTCCATTTAGTCCCAATTACATCACACATTTCCTAATTTTAATGAACTACCTAGATTCTTTGGCCTTTCCTTTCTCCTTTCAGGGGAAAAACCCTAGAAGTGCTAGAAAGTCCTAGAGAGCCAAAAATCTATGGTTCATTTTGGTGAACCTGCATTTTGAACATATTAACTTTCTAATTCCAATCGAATCTTGCATCTTATACTTCATTTGCATCAACATTCAATTAGGGTATTGTTTTGTTTTTGCATTTTAGGGCTTCTTAACTTGCATTAGTGAAAGACTCATTTATATTTCATTTTTGCATTGCATATCATTGAAAAAGCTAAAAAATATGCATCTACATCTTTCATTGGCATCTGAAAAGAATTTAAATCACATTAAATTTTCTGAAAAACATAAAAAAAATCTCTTTCTAGGACTCATTCGCCACCCTAGGCAAATCAATCCACCTGCACATTCCATTATGTATTTTCCAGGCACTTTCTGGGTATTTCCTGAATTACTATTTTTTTTAGTTACTTTCTATTTTGTTTTCTTCTATTCCTTGCATCTTAGATTACTTTCATTTATTGTCATCATGGCATTTTATTTTAATAAGTTGTTGAATTCATTGAAATCCTTAGTAGACATGTCCAATTGTGCCTTTGGCTGTGATCCTAATGACCTTGAGCTTCCTCATGCTCCTTCAACTCCTCTTGATTTCCCTCCCCATGATGTTGACATCATTGGAGAAGATGATGCCAGCATGAAGAAGTTCTTAAATGTCTGTCTTGATAACCTTGAAGCCAATGTAGCCTTTTATCCATCCATGAAACCACCAAATCTTCCTACTATTGCACCTCCTGATCGCTTTGGCTATTTGCATCCTAAAAATCAAGAAGGACCAAAGATTCCTCCGTCAAGTGGACCTGGTTCCTCCCAACAAGCACATTCTATGATCATAAAGTTATAAACACTCCCATCAATCTTGAACAAACATATGGAAAAGGCTTTACTATCCTAATAAAACAAGGTTGTAACACAACACATGAGCATGACATTCATCAACTTCTAGAAAACACACCAATAGAAGAAAACACAATAGGACTAGGCTGTCATGATCCTCCTCATGTTGACAAACCTCCTTTTGAATATTGAAGACTTTGAGATGATGGCACAATGATCTTTGATTCTCCTCCTGACTTAAACATTCTCCTTCCACGTGAACAACCATTCAATGATTCTAATAACAAGGATTCTAGGATCCCCATGGGTCCTCCTCCTCCTTCCATTCATGAACAACGAGAATCTAGCAAATGAAAATGACCTTACAAATTCAAAAAGCTCAAGTTTCCTACTCACCCACCACCTAAATGTGAAGGAGACTTCAATTACTTTTAAACTAAGGTCTTATACTCTTACCACCTTCAAATAGGTTGGCTAGTCATCCTAAAGATTCTAACATACCATATTGAAAATATCATCGTGTTCTAGGACATCAAACCGAAGCATGTCGGGCATTGAATGAGATACTAGACAAGTATCACTTCATTGATACTGATTTCTTTCCTATCATCCATTAAAACACCATTCCCTTATCATGCCATAGTTGCAAAATATTTTATTGTCACTATTTCATGATCCTTTCCATCATCAACCTTGGCTCATGCTTGTTTTTTTCCTTTGTGGAAAAAAGTAGTTGTTAGCCTTTGTCCTTGTAATGCACTTTTCTTTGACTCTTAACTATGTTATTCCTTTTCTGCTTATATTACTTAAGATTGAGAAACCCATAACTTAGTTAATGGTTGACTTACATTTGCATTACTAGCTCATTGGTTTTGTGTGTGTACTATGTTTCCCTTGTAATGTGTGTTTGATGTTCCCTCTCTTCGTACACTTCTTCTATTCATACCTCTATTCTTCTCTATATCGTGCATTGGTCTTAATCATTTTTTCTTTTGTGTTTTCCTTTTGGGGATGACGCAAAGTGTTGAGAGTACACTGATTAATTTTGACTCAAAATCCGACAAAAGTTTTTCAGAATTATTTCATCGATTTTCTGATGAACTTTGAAACATCAAAATTTTGACCTAGCATCGTTGGCTAGGTCAAAATTTCAATGTTTCAAATTTCATCCGAAAAAAGACAAAATAATTCTAATGAAAGTTCATCAAAATTTTGACGAACTTTTGTTATATTTTGAGTCAAAATGTATCAGTGTCGTAATGTCTCTCGAATGTTGACCCAAAAGGTTACTATTCTTTTTCACTTTTTCTTTTTTGTTTTCCTTTTGGGGATGACAGAAAGCGTTGAGACACCCTATGTCTCTTCCATGTTGACCCAATCGGCCCCTTTTTCCTTTTTCTTTGTCTTTTCATGAGTTTTCCTTTTGGGGATGATTCAAGGTATCAAGACTAAAATGTCTCCTTCATGTTAACCCAAAATATTTTTCCTTTCCTTTGGCCTTTTCATTTTATTTTCACTTGTGATTTCGTTTTGGGGATGATGCAAAGTGTTGAGACCATGTGTATCTTCCATGTTGACACAAAATGTACTTTCCTTTGTTTTCACTCTCTTTGTGTCATTATTCTAGTTCTATGTATTTGAGGAATGATGACAATTCCAAGCTCTTTCATAAAAACATTGCAATAACAAACATGCTGCCCCCAAATCCATAGATCCCTTATGTGTTTGGTGTATTATTTTCTAGAGGAAAACTCCCTTTTCCTTTGTTTTCCTTTTCATTTACATGAAGCAGCCTACCTCAAAAATATGACTTGGCATACGGGCTTTCCAAGTTGGCTCTCATGTCTTGTTTTCTTTGTGCATTTTCTTTCCTTCACTACTTTAAAGTAATTTCTCCTAGACCGGTGTGTACCAATTCCTTTAAAGTGGGGGGAATACATTGGCATCATTTCATTTACATTCTTAGTTCTCAGTGCATCCTTGTAACTTCATACTCAATGCATTTGTCACTTTGTGGATGACATTAGGTATGATGTCCTTCAGAAGTGTGATCTATCATAGAATATTGCATTCCTCTTGGTGGCCTTAGCAACACATTGCATTCCCTAAGTTGTGAATATTTTAGTCTTTGATTGGTCCTATCTTGGAGATGTTAGACACAATGTTCCCTAAGTGATAGACCTTGCATGAACTTAACATGACTTCTTTGAACATCCTTTTTAATTTTACTTTTACATTTTTGCATTTTATATTTTGCCACCTTGCATAATGCAACTTTCTTACTTATGGTACCTTTGCATTTGTTCATGAGTTCTAATCATACAAAGATTTTCTTGTCTCATGAAGCATGAACCATCATTTTCCTTTGTGGCACCTTGCTAAAGTTATCAGGAGGTATAACTTTGATATGGTTGAGTGGGAAGCCCATTCCGTAGCATGACTTTCCCCATAGCCACCTTTGTGTTTGTGAGTGCATGCCAACCAGAGTGAGTATGCATTTTTCAAACAATCAACCTAGATCTTATCCACAACTAGCTAGATAAATGATTGAAGCTTTCATTTCTTTCTCATCATCATTGTCTTCCTTTGTTCTTACATTCAGTTTGCCATGGGATCTTCATCCTGGGGGCTCGATCATCCCTCTTGATCATTTCCATTCCATCTTGCTAACATAAGTACATTGAAACACCTCTCTCGATATTCATGGCTACTTTAGTGTGATTTTGAAGCAAGTTCATCCTCTCACTAATGTGGGGGCTTAATGCACAATTGAAAAATGTCCACTTGTCATTTTCACGATCTTTTAGACCTTTCCCCTTGATGTTTGGTCTATTTTACTTTGATTCATTGATGTAATGTGGCTTGAAAATGCACATTAGGTCCTTAAAATGCTAATAATGTCATCTTGTGAAGGTGTTGTGAAGTGTTGTAAAACATTTATACACTTTTCTAGACTCTATTCATTACAATTCACCTAAAAATCACCCGTTTATTCATCATCAAGTCCTATTTTGAAGTGTTGTAAAGTCTTGTAACAAGATTTCACACATTCTTAGGCATAATACCACTATTTACACCTTTTTTATGACTTATTTGACCCCTTCTTCCCTTATAAGATTTAATTAAGTGCATTTTTTAAGGTAAACCCAACAAAAAATATTAAATGTGACTTAATTCTCGAGACCCACATTCAAGTCCAAGGTGGAACCCATTCGCCATGGGTGGCGAATGAGTCCCCCTTGGCTCCAAATTCAAAATATTTTAAAGTTTCTTTCGGATTTTTATTCAATAATCACTTGATGTCAGACTGTGACGAGGTATTAACTGGTTACTAAGGCACAAGATTGTATAAATAAGTGATTTTCACCTCATTTTATATCTCCTACAATCATGCATCACATCCAAGCAATCTTTTCATTTAAGCATATCACATCAAATGAAGCATTGATCAAGCATTCAAAGGAAACCATTGGCATATCTTTAGACTCTCATCAACAAGGGTTTGGTAAGTTGATAGCATTTACATGTTATTTTTTTATCATTCTCTTAAATTTCATTATTTCATTAAGGGTTTGATTACCAAAGTGGGGTATGACCAAGGCAAACCCCTATTTTCTAACCCTCAACCATTTTTCCCTTCTTGCATGTGTATTTTTAGAATTTTGTATGTAGGTTTAACAAGCCTTTAGGTGTTGAAAAGTAGAGAAGAAGCCAACCAGGTGTTTCAAATCAACCACATCTTATCTCAAGGTTGGAGAAGACTTTCTGCCCATTTCCTATAGAATTGACTTTGACAACCTGACAAGCAGACATCCTTAGATATGGTGTTGTAGAGTTGTCTCATAATTTCTCAAAATTTTGGGAGATGAATGATTTGACACCAGTGGAAAATGAGTCCCACCTTAAGGTTGGAAATCTAGGTTTTGTCAGATTTTGGATCTTGACACTCATAAATTTGTTCCCAACATTTTTTACCAGAAGCAAGACTGCATCAGTGGCGAATGAGTCCCACTAATTTTTTTGTGATTCTAGACAACACTCAAAATATTCCAAATTCTTCATTAGATTTCCAAGTGCACTCTAATTCAACCTTCTTTTGTTCTATTTTGCATTCATTCTTTCATAGTTAATTGTTTGCATCTCACATTATGTTTTCAAAGATTGCATTAATCTTAGCATTTTCATTCATAATATTTCAATTTCCCTGTTTAGTTGCATTCATATCATTCCATTTAGTCCTAATTTGAATGAACCACCTAGATTCTTTGGCCCTTCCTTTCTCCTTTTAGGTGAAAAACCCTAGAAATGCTAGAAAGTCCTAGAGAGCCAAAAATCTATGGTTCATTTGTGTAATTTTATTCTTCTATTAAAGTGGTTGAGGTGGATTCTTTCAAATTTTATTCCATGTTTTTCATTGACATGACTGTTTTTTCATTTCCCTGGTCAGAGTCTTTTGGTGTGAAATCTAAGGAACCCCAATCATTGTCTAATAGCTTTGTGGATTTTTTTGCATGGGTTCCACTTGTGTGGTTGGGGTTAAGGAGTTCAAGGGGTTATATTTTTTTTTCTCAAGTTGCAAGACACTATAAGGCTCAGGATCAGTGTCAACTGTGTAGACTATTGTAACATAGATTTTTGGAACCTACTTTCTTTCTAGCACTTCTAGGGCTTTTCACCTAAAAGGAGAAAGAGGGGTCAAAAATGCTTATTTTCTCATTATAATAAATGGAAAGAGGATGTGCAAGTGTTTCTTTTAATGCTTACAAATTTAGATAAATGAATGTAAACTAATCTAATGAAAAATGTTGGAAAACACAATGTTGATTGCAAGTATGAACTAGAAACTTAAACAAATGAAAACATAAATTGATGAGAATGAACAAGGTGCACTTAAAGGAAGATTGTTGTTGCTGGAAGGTTTTGGAATGTTCCATAAATCACTTTCAATGGCCACTGGGACTGATTTTCCATAGAGGGTGAATCAGTCTTGCTTGTAGTAAAAGGTTCTGGAAATAGGTTTCTGACTGTCGAGAGTTGAATTATGAGAAAACCACTTTTCAGGCCTACAGATGGGACTCATTCACCATGGGTGGTGAATTATTCCACCTACAGGAATCTTCAAAATTAGAAGTAGATTTTGTGGAGCTAGATCTGCACTTTTGCTCTCTATAGGTGTCTGCTTCTAAAATTGTCGTGTTTAGGTCTGAAAGTGACTTTTTGTTGATATGTTGACTTAAATGATGAAGAGAGGACTTTAACAACTATGAAAATTTATCTTCTATGATTTTTAAGCTTCCAAAGGACCTAAATCTACATACAAACAAGACAAAAGAGAGATATGTTGGATGTTAGGGCATGGGGGTATGCCTTGGTCAAACCCCGTTTAGGTAATTAAACCAAAATGATGAACGAAGGGAATGAAGCATGAAAAAAAGGAATAAATTACATTTCCATGATAATTGATCTTGAAATTCTACAACAAAACATGTAAAATTTACCCTTGAATGTCTTAGGAAGCTAACTTGAAGACTTCTAATGAAGAAACCTTAACTTGCTTGACTTGGATGAGAAGATGAATTAATGATGAGAGATGTAAAAATGAGTTGTTAGATGTAAAGTGAGGATAAAAATACTTATTTATAGACAATTTTTCCTTAGTATCCCGATTATACCTCATCACAGGCTGACATGTAGAAAAATTAAGGTTAAAACCTAATTTTTCCTACTCAAACTTTGAAAATGACTCAAAATGGGACTCATACACCACTAATGGTGAATGGGTCCCACCTAGATGGGACTAATTCGCCACTAATGGTGAATGGGTCCCACAGGGGTCATTTTTGCTAGCTAGAATGTCGAGAAGTAAGAAAATTAGGCTTATATAATGACTATGTTGGTTATTTGATCAAATTATTCCTCGGGATGCACAATATGGGTTAATAGAGGTCTATTAAATTTACTTTACAAGCCTTCTAAATTAATGTGATGATGTAATTAAACATGTTTTATAATGTTGAATTAATGAGAAATAGGTTCATTAGGTCTAGAAAAGCGTGAAAGTCCTTTACAAGACTCTACAACACCTTTACAAGACATTGTTAAACACATTTTAATTAGTGTGCAAGGGTCCAAGACCTAGTGTGGATGCATTAAATGCATCAAAAAAATAGATTAAGACCTCATTAAGTCTGTTTTATCATGTATTAATCCCATGCCAAGCAAAGCGTCCTTTTTTCTACGGCACAGCTATGTTATTGTAAACATATTTCATTTTACAATGAAGATTTGAAGGCACTGCATTCATCTCATGAATCCATGGTCTTCTTAAAAGAAGATTATCTGAAAGATTATGGGGCATGACATGGATCAATGTTTGCAATGTAGCCTATCCAACTGTAATAGGCAAAGTAATCACAACAAGCGGTTGTTTTTTGTGCATTGAAAAATCCTTTGATAGATAAAGAATTGGGCTGAATTTTTTATTTATCCACTCTAAGATTCTCCAATAGGTTTACACTACACACATTAAGAGTAGATTCATTTTCAACAAGGTTTTTCTTTATCCCTATCATATTGTATTGGGCTATGATCATGAAAGCATCATTTTTTTTTGCACTTCCAAAGGGGGGAGTTCACTTTGGTGGAAAACAATGTCAGCATTCAATCCTTGAATTAGGGTTGCGATGTCATTTGGTTGCACATTAGAAGGGATAGGAATTTTTTGTAAGGTCATTTGGAGCATAGTGTGATAGGTAGGTGAGTTCTAAAGAAGGTCATAAAAGGGATATCTTTGTGGGAGTATGCCTGAGTTGTTAAACAAGATCATACTTCGTAGGAGTTAGTCAAGGAGCTCTAGGCAAGATGGGATTAGGATAAGGTAATTGTCTTGGGGTGGGTTTTTGTGGTCACAGATTGTTTCTAGTGAAGTGTGTGTGAGCAAAAATATCATGCTTAGGTGGGTAAAGGGTAAACTTGGGTTTAGGTGGAGGTGGAGGTTAATGTGATAGTGGGTAAAGGATGACTTCGGGTTGGTGTTGAGTTTGTTGTTTGTGTGAAGGTGGGTAGAGAATGAGAGGGTTCTTAGGATGTCCCACATTGTATTTATGAGCTCCATTGATCGAATGGGATCCAATGGACACTTGCACATTCATAACCTCAGTGGTCTTGGAATGATGTATCTCTAAGAAAGGGCAATCGAGAATCACCTTTCTATTTAAGGAAGACAAATTAGTATTGTTTGGATTTTCTAGTACCATGGTATTCTCCCTGGATGGAGATTTTTTAGGAGAACTACGAATCAAATGTTCTTGACATTCATGGATTGGTTCTTCTACAATGATTGCATCGCAAGTAGGGGAATGATTAGTGGTTGAATTTTCGTGGTTATTGATAGTGAGGAGACTAGAAGAAGACTCTATTTTATTGTCCTTTTTCTCCAAGGTCTCATTCTCGTGTTCCATATTATCTACCTTAATAGGAGAGCTTGTAATATGTTCATCCAAGGTTGAAGTTTGTAAAGTAGCTACATCACAAGTAGGGGAGGCATCAAGAGAAGGACTAGTATGATTTTCAAATAGATTGTCCCAAATAGTAGGATAATTAGGGAAGGGAGGGTCAAGATTCTCATGACTCTTACTTGGTATATCTTCTAATTTACCAATCTATCCTCATGGCATCGAGGAGGGATAGTAGGAGAAGGAGAATGTTGATGGTAATGGTTATGGAGACTATGTAAGGTGAGATTTATAAATCTTTCTATGATCTCATGTTCTTGATGTCTAACATATTCCAGAGGGGAATGAGGAGATGGAAAATCAAGACACTCAATGCTCATATCTTCTTTCACCAAGATAACTTTGTCACTAATAGGAGAGGTTTTGGGAGAAGAACAAGTATGATTGTTATGATTGTCAATATTGCCATTCTCACCAATGAGAAATGTAATATTAAGGATTGTGTCAATGGTTTGATGATTAACATGTTTCTTAATGACCTCATTGTTGTAACCAAAATTGAACTCATAAGAGGGAATGTTGTATTTATACGACCCATTTTTAACCAAATCAAAGCCACATCTTTTGAAAGAAAACATGCTAAGTAAAGAAAGTACAATGCAATGACATAAAGTGAAATGTTTAAATGCAATTTTCAAATGTGAAACAAGGTAATATTCTGATTACATTATGCATCAACCTGAAAGATGAAATGTTTGAAATGCAAATTCAAAATTTTAAATGCATGAAATGAGCGAATTTAGGCTAGATATGGTGAAATACATGTTACAAAAACTTAGCCAACTAATATAGGTAGGTAATGGAAGCAAACAAAAGCTTTAAAAATAGGGTTTTTAGGACTAAACAGTGACTAAGTTGCCCAAGGTGGCGAGTTAGACCCAATAGGGGATTTTTTTTTAGATTTTTCAAATATATTTTATTCATTTTTATGTTTTTTGTGTTGTATGAGGCAAATGTAAAGTGAAAAAGCAGAATTTTACTATTTTTCAATGAAATGAAATGCAATAATGCAAGCTATATGAGCTTTTCATTTATACAATTTTAAAAACCCTAGGATGCAAATGAAATAATGTAAAACCTAATGCAATGTTGATGCAAGTGATTCCTAGGATTTAAATGCACTTGAAATTATAAGTAAAATGTTCTAAAGTTGGGTTCACCAAAATGTGGACACGGATTTTGGTATCCAAGGGTTCTTTAACTCTTTTAGGGTTTTTCACCTAAAAGTAGAGAAATGGACCCAAAATGCGTAATTTCTACACTGAAAATCAATGCAAGGATGGAGGAAATATGCTTAAATACAATGCCTAAATGAAATAAAATAAAAATGAAAGGTGATTATTAATGCAATACCTAAGAAATGCAAGTTGTTTGAAAACACAATGATGTATGCAAAAAAACCTAGAAATGAAGATAAATTGTAACATAAATTGATGAAACTAAAGGTGTGCATCTAGAGGCTGAAAAAGGATGGAATGTAGGTCTAGAATCCTGAAAAAAACTGATGTAGAAGCCAACTGGGACATTTGTGCCAATCTGGGTGACTTAGTCCCAAATCTGGAAAAACTGCTCTGGAGCCCGTGTCGGCCAAATTTGTATCAAAATCTATAGAAATATCCAAAAAATAGGTTCAATGGGACTAAACCACCACTATTGGCCACTTAGTCCACTTCTAAATTTTGAAAATCTAAAAGTGGAAAAGGAAGCCTGTGGCCTGCACTTCGTTTCCTGACTGGTATCTAGTTTTGAAACTTTGATTTTCGGGCTTGAAAGTGACTTTTAGTGGATATTTTTGCTTTGCAAGCAAGGAGAGGTCTTCAAAAACTTTGTAAACTATTCTTCAATGATCTTCAAACCTTCAAAGTACCTAAATCTGTGAACACACAATGAAAGAGAAATAAATGTTGGATGTTAGGGAATGGGGGTTTGCCTTGGTCAAACTCCTTTTTAGGTAATTAAACCGAAATGAAGAAATAATGTAATGAACCATGAAATAATGGAATTAGTACCTTTCCATGATGATAGGTCTTGAATTTCTACAACAATAGGTTAAGAATCTGGCCTTGAATGTCCTTGGAAGCTATCTTGATGACTTAGAATGTAAAAACCCTAGCTTGCTTGACTTGAGGTGGAAGATAAATGATGACTTAGATGAATGAGTTATGAATTAGGGTTTGGAGGCTTGATTTTATAGGAAATTCTCTTAATTTTCTAGTTAATTTGATCCCCAAGGCTGACATGGAGGAAAATAAAACTTAAAATCCAAATTTTCTTGCTCAAAACTAAAAAATAACCCAAATGGGACTAATTCGCCACTCTGGGCGACTTAGTCCCACCTAGCAGGGACTCATTTGCCCAAATGGGAAACTTACTCCTAGAGGGCCCCTTTTGCCAGCTAGATTGTTGGGGAATGAAGAATTTTAGTTCTTACATTGATTTCATCAGGTGTTTGATCAAGTTATACCTTGGGATAAACAATATGGAGCCATAGGGACCTATTAATGATGATGTAAAGGTCAATTAAGCCTTGGGAAAAAAAATTAAATGTGAAAGTGTGATTAAATACACTTTACACCATTAAAATAGGGTCCACACAGCCTAGAGAGGCACAACATCTAATGTGAATGTGTAAAACACATTACAACACTAGATTAAAGTTAAGTTTAATTTACAAGCCTTGTAGATTATGTTGATAATGTCATTAAATACATTTTATAATAATGATTTAAGGGGAAAATGGGTCCATTCAGTCTAGAGAAGTGTGAAATTCTTTTACAACACTTTACAACACCATTACAAGACATCATTAAATGCATTTTATTCAGTTTGCAAGGGTCCAAGACCTAGTGTGGATGTGTAAAACACCTCACAACACTAAATCAAGGCATCATTAAGTCCAATTTGTCATCAATTATTCCCATATCAAGCAATGTATACACTTTTTGGTGACACAAGGTTTATTTGGAAGTTTTTTTTTTTGGGCTCATCTCAAATGTGTAGGTTTTCTGGTGCTATTTATGTTCTCCCATGGAAAGGCACTAATATCTTTTCCTTTTCTTCATTGGCTCTTCAATCTTGATTCATCTTATCTTTTTGGTTTTGTGCTTTATTGGCCCTGCCATGTGGCCTTCAATCTCTCTCAAATTTTGCAGGGTTTTTCCATTCTAAATTGTTATCTTGCAAGAGTCGGCATTCTTCAAAACTTATCCAAATTTTTTTATGGATTTGTGTAATCACGAATATTGTGTTTTTTTGTATCTTTATATTGGATATACAAATTTTTTTGATGTATTTCTCTCCCCTTTTGTCATTGTATGTAAACTTCTCATATATCAATAAAATTTTCGTGGCTCTGCCACTTTTATTTAAGAAAAAACTTGTTAGAAAATTATAAGTTCCCAAATTTAAAACACATTACAATCAACTAGAATAATATGCTATTTATATTATATTATTAATATATTATATTCTTCTTCAAATAGAATTGGTTGACCCTAGTGTAGTTCTCATTAAGATCATTTGAGAAAAGGACGTATTTTCTCTTTATCAAATTGAATTGCATACACTACAACAATGTGTAGTATTTCAAAATTATTTTATGAATATTGGGCTTCATTACAAAAGCTATATTTCAAAATGTATCATTGTAGTTAGCAAATAATTTCTAGATGAAGTTGACTAAATGATTAAAAGAATTTAATTAATTGAGTGCTTTTTTAATGCCTTGTCCTCAACATTGAAAACTTCTAAATAAATTACTAAAAAATATGTCCCCACATATATAAAGGACTAGTTATATTAATTCATTAACATAATGATTAAACTTAGCTATGCCAAAAATAGTGCATAACATTTGTAATTCATTTAGTCGTGTCTCACATTCATTGTTTATTTGTTCTTATATAATATTGAAATTTAGAAATGAAGTTAGTAGAGATAGTATGTTTGTTAGCCTTTTAACCTTTTTATGTGAGTTCTCTATATTGGATTTCACTTTAATGAAACATGAAACAACCAATACATGAGTGAGAAATTTTATATTGTTTCTATTATTTTATATACATGTTGCAATAATATTTATCAAATGAGTGGATTATTTGATTTTTCATGGTTGACTCATATTCTACATATTTGACAAATAAAAGAGTAATAAATAAATTCCAAAAACTCCTAATAAGAAAGAAACTCAACATCAATTCAAAATGCCTTAACTCTAGACAAGCTAGAGCTAACAAGTTACAATTTTAGTTTATTAGAAATTTAGATATTTCTACTTTTCACCTTTATTTAAATTATTTATTTATTTACAAATAATTTAAGACTTTGAAAAGTTAATATCCCAACAAATATTTATATATTTATGATTGAGTGAAGATTCTTCTTTCCTTTAACAAAGTCTTTTTTTGACGCTAGAAGATAAGAACATATGAAAACTATATTTGATATGATTAAGTTAGTTACATCAACACAGATTCTTATAAATCAATGTGTGTTTGTTGTTCTTATTCACCATCTATTGATTTCTACCCTTACCCAAAATCTTACTATCTTCTTAATAAGAAAACTACTTTTAACACCTTTAACAAAACTACAACTACACCATAATATCTATTATAATATAATTCTCTTCTTAGATATATATATTTTCTAACTTAATAATATCTAAGATATAAAGATTTCATCAATAAGTTTGGATGATAGTGTGCTAATCCTATTTATTATCTTCATTTTTCAAAACCTCTCGTCCATTTCATATAATCTTCCATTTTTCTTCAAACATCCCATACAATTTATCTGTAACAAAAATAATTAAATAAATAATTTTGTCTCAAACAATTGACAAGATATATTCAAATTTAAGTAAAATCTTATCTTTAGAAAAGATAAAGAAATAAAACAAAAGGATAAAACAATAAAAACAAGGAAATAAAACAAAGTTTTTCTATGTTTAACACAAGTTGAAAATATTATATATATTTTGTTGCTTTGAAAGAAAAATAATTGTAATGAATAGTAATTGAATAACAACAGTTATGTGAAGATTAGTTTCATCAGCAATAGCAATAAGAATAGTGATATTTTATCCTTGAATGTTTTCTTGATATATTGTCAAGTGTTATTCCGTAAATGTGTGTCTTATCTATTATTTAGTTATTCCATTTCATAATCTTCATTATTTCTTCGCAACTAAATTGTGCTGCAATATTATTATTTAAATTCATGATTTTTACGTTTCCATTTCTAGAAAAACCAGATGGTCGGTATCAGAGAAGAGTCGAGAAACCAGTTATTTCACACCAAAAAGTTGATAAGAGAAATGCACACCGGCGAGTGCAAATAACAAAGTCGGTAGATCAATACAATTCGCTTCCTGTTTGAATTGTTAGATTAATACAATTTACTTCTTGCTTCAATTCAATCTAAGAAACAAAACAAAAAAGTAATGCATACAAAAATAGACAACTGACAGATTAATAGATATTGAACGACAGTAATCAGCTATTAGTAATCAATCATCAATAATGAAATCCACGAAAGGGAAGAATTTCGTAATACTAAATCAATTTCTCAGCTGCCACCAAGATTCTTTCTGATTGTCTCCACCTCCGCAACGTTGATCTGAAATGACTTGGCCAAAACATTGCTGGGAATTGCCGGATTTGAAGCGAAAGTGGCCAAGGGAATGACAGAGGTACCGGGAGCTTGACTGTTAAGAGCCGCTATGACAGAGGCAGGGCTGTTTCCAATGTTCTCAACAAAGTGGATGATCGCCTTAGGGAATACAAAGACATCGCCCGTTTTGATGTCTGCAGAGAAAAGCTTGTTGGTCGTATCCACAAACCCAACTCTGAGATTACCTTGCAAAACGAAGATAATTTCAGAGGCCCGTGGGTGTGTGTGAGGAGGAAGCACTGCTCCCACTGCAAAATCTACACGTGCCATTATTATCCCCAATGTGTTTATGCCAGGGAGAACGTCTGTTGTTGTTGCAGTCACACTCACTCCGAATGGATTGCCTGATGTATTTCCCTGGGTGCTCAAAATTGATGTAGTAAAGTGCTTTGGAGAAACTTTAGTGGGATTGATACAAGGCAGCCCATTCATAAAAACAGTGGAAGATGCAGTATCTGCTACACAAAAATCCTGCAATGCATCTGGATCTGCATTTATTGTGGGCACTAGTAAAACCAAAAGTAGAGAAACCCAAAAGTATGCCATTGTAATTTTGGAGAAGCAGCGAGTAAATTACAACAATATTGAACTTCTGGCCTTGTATCCTGCTATATATAGATACCCATGCACAAACAAATGAGGAATATCTTAATAATTTTCCAGTTTCCTACTCGTTTTTCCTCTCATTCAAAGTTGAGACTATGTGGAACTTAAGAATAATTCTTTGTTCAATTAAAACATAACAAAATAGTAACGGTCATCACAGAGAACTAATTGTGTATAGAAGCTTTGGATGTTAGTAATGTAGTGCAAATTTTATGTCAAGAAATTATACCGGACGGTGTACATACACTCCAAGCTTTATGGAATGTGCTCCAATCTCTATGGAATGAATCTGCAGTTATACTGTGTCAAACATCGGAGTCTGCAGGTGATCTTGACTGAGTCATTTGGGGGACAAAATGCTTTCAAAACAAACTAAAAGCGCGTAAGATTAAATTCATGGGCATAGGAAAGGTTCAAAGCTGGTATAGTCTACGCTATTTGTCCTACGAATTTTCTCAGAAACAATTAATACGCTGACCACTTCGTCGCTTGAAACAATTAATGGAATGATGAACTTTTCTAAGAAAAAATTATAAATTAAAATTAATTGATATTTATTAATGGAAATTATATACTTTAAACATTATTATTTAGGGATTGCTTGCACCTTACTTCTTTTAATTAGAGTCAAATGTCTTTTGTTTTATTATGCTTACATGGCTGATTGCATTATAATATTTTGCTCCACATCAATGATATTTATTATTATGAAAAGTTTATAACATGTGCAAGCATAGCCTTGTTTTTCCACCTCGAGTTATTGTTTTGTGATATCATGATGACTCATAATGTTTATTGTTTTTTCTTTGTAAGAAAGTCAAACTCTCATTAGCAATTAATTAGTTTAGTTTAAGAGTAAAAACTCAGGGTCGCTCTTATTTCATATACTTTAAGTTTCAAAGTTTTAGTTGGGTGATGTGGAAGTGGGGATCATGAAATTGTTTTTGTCATTTTATTTGATTTTCACTTTTTTAATTGTCATAGATTATAGTTAGTTATATAGTTAGTTATGTACTAAATTTTATGTTCATCCAAATATATATTTTTAAAAGATAGGATTTTTTTAAAGAAGGGTAAAACTTGGATTTTGAAAGTGTCCCAAACTTTATATAGATATGGTTAAAAACAACATTGAATCATAGCAAAGAGGTTGCACCAAGAACCAATAGCACTAAGAATATAAATCAATAGCTACAATAATTTGACAACTAAAGATCTACAAGGTCTACAAGTGGGTACACATTTATTCTATTTGATGAAAGAGTAAGTTGGATGCACAAGAGGTAATAGACAATGGATTTGTCCATAACTAAAATAGAATATATGGCTAAAACATATACTTGTAAGGAAGTAATGTTGTCAAAGAGGTTAAGTAACTATATTTATTTTAAGAGTCAAATAGAGTTGAAATGTGATTTAAATAGAGGTTAACTATATATAATCATTTTTTGTTCATGAGAATGACTCGATAGTTTTAGGTATATTTGTTACAAATTATTTTACATTTGGTGGCTTCAAAAAATTCCCTTCATAGTTATATAATTTGTGTGTCTTATCCTATCTTTTAAGTCAATTATATTGTTCTTAATGATATTTCTCAGATTCAGTTTATTCTAAAATAATTTTAAATATTTTTTTTTTCAATGTCAAATTGACATAGCCATGCATCATGTTATGTTTTACTAATAATATGCAATTTCTATACTGTCTATTTTTTCCTAATTAATTATAGTGATATATCTCCAAAAAATCCAAGATAAGGAAGTCTACAAAGAAAACAATTGGACTTGAAATTAAGTTGCAACACATCTTGATGATAAAAATAACCAACCTAAAGTGAAGGAAAAAGGAGATGAAAAACATTGTAGAGGGTTGGATATGTATTTCTCATCTATGGAGATGATATATGACGAATTTATAAAGTGTCTTCAAAATTTAGCCATGAAAGTAGAAGAAAGTATTTAGTTTGTGACCAAAAAAATTTATCACATCAATTTAATATTTTCTAAGAAAATATCTGTAATGTAGAAAATTAAATACCATTTCCATTTCATGTTATATTTCATGCTCAAGTTGGTTTCAATATTCATGTAATTTTTTTAGATTAATTTCAACTTTTCTCTTACCTTTTTCCCTACCATGGTGCTCATGCCTTCGCTCTCATGGTCCTTTTTGGTCAAATATATATTATAGATATATTAATCTGGTAGTTTTCTTATCTTTAATCATTTCTACATATGAAACTATTTAACATCAAAGGCCCCAAAATAGGTTTGGTCTAGGGCATTCACACCCTTGACTAGCCTATTTTGGGTCAAATTTAAATATTTTATTGTTGGCACTTTTATATTTATAAATTTAAATTTGTCTGTCAATTTTTCATAATTAATTTTGTGGGAAATGAATAAATGTTTATAAATAGAAGTATTTTTCACCATTTAAATGCCTATGCAATTTGAATCCTAATTAAGCATCCTAAAAGTAGTCAAGTGAAGAATAAGTTGAATTAATACATTATTGTACAGTCAAGCTTCATGTTAGCAATGCATCAAGTCCATGAGTATGATTGCTCATGTTTTACGATCATTTTTTTTGTGAATACTAACACTTGCAAGACCTTCAATCAAGCATCCAATTTTTCTTGTATGAGATGAGTACAATGACTTTAGTCCATAAAGGAAATTAGATATGAGTGGTAAGTTACAATGCTTGTTAATTTATCACTTGTTTTGTCCATTTTTCCTGTACCCGAGTGAGGGTAAGCACTCTTTACATCATCATAGCCATTATGGAGGTGGAAACACCAAAATGGGGTTTGAATTAGGTAAGCCCCTATACGACACAACCCTTTCTCTCCTTTCTTGTGTGTAGGTGATAGACTTGAGGAAAATTTGAAAGGAGATTCAAGGCTTAATGACAAAATCAAACATTCAAGCACCCTATTGCAAAAAATTAGGGTAAAGTGAATTATTTATCAATAAATGAAGTTCTAAAGTTAAAACCTGGAAGGAAGAACCTACAAAATGTAACCTACTATTACTTGTTTAGAGATCTAAAAAATAAACATTTTCAGTCTAGGGCACCCACACCCCTAACTAACAAGATTTAGCCCAAATTTGAATGTCAGGTTCTTTTCTCTCTACTTTGCTTCTCTATAATCTATTTTTGTGTCTTAGTTCTACAATATTTTGTAATTCTATTAGTTTTCATTAGTGTACCATTAGCCTAGTTCACTATTACATCACACACACCACTTCTAAATCAAATCCAACCCCACTAAAACAAAAAGAAACCAAAAACTTGATCAACCATTCTGGCTCTTCCATTAAGGATAGTAGCAAAGTATATTTTATGATCATTTTTGTGTCCCTAAATTTTATATGGGATAAGGTTTGATTTAGAACCTAGATCCCCTTTTTCCTCATCACACATCCTTTTGCAATTCCCTTTGCAACACGATCTATCCAAATTCTTGTAATCACTCTCATTCAAGTTTATATTATCTACATTGTCACCGCTTTGTCAATTCTTAGACACACATAGAATAAGAAAACACACTCTATCTTATCATTTTTGAGACAATGGTTGTTTGCACAAGTCAGAAGACCAATATAGTGGCTTGAGCATTCTTACCAAGGTCCCAAATAGTCCCAACCAATTTTCACTTATGTAGCTATATGTCATTTTTGAAGAATAAATTCAATCACATTATATTTTTAAAATATCTTCTTTTAGTTGTAATTTTATTATGTTCATTTAAATAGAAAGCTCAAATCTTATTATTTTTAATTTTTAGTCTAATTTTTTTTAATGTGAAATAGGCATATTTCCTAAAGGAAATAGATTAACTCTAGTTTCTCTTGTCATATAGAATATAATATGACACATAGACATCTATAGTACATACTTTGGTCCATCATAGAAGCCTCTAGATTTTGTGTTCAAGTTCTTCTCTACTCTACATTTATAGTTCTACATTTATTAAATACATCATCATTTTAAATTTTTTAAATTAGAAATAATTTCCTTTTTTATGATGTTTCAACTTGTTAGAAAATTATGACCCATGAAGATGGCTCAACAAGGATGGCGAACTCGGATGGCTCCTCAAGTCTGCAGAGAAATAGGGTTAGGTAGGCTGACGACTTAGACTCTTCTTGGGCCCCGCCGCCTAATGGGAAGTACAGACAAGCTGCAGGTAGGCACATTACCCGAGGGATTACCCCAGGGATAATACTTTTGTACCCTGGAGAGACCGGGGTATTCTGGAAACCCCTAAATCGATAATCTATCAACAGGCTCAAAACCATCATGAACGCCATTTTGGTAACCCTAACCGACGACACTCTAATGGCTCTCACAGAATGTCTGCTTAATAGAACACTTCTCATCACTGATTTGTTGGTCCTAATGGTTACCCACATGGTGATTCTCGGGATAATGGCATCCGGAACAATAATCCTTCTTGGAAGCGCGACCAGCGGCCAAAAGCTCAAGACAATAGTTCTTCCTCTCTTCACAGTCGGCCTAATAATCCTTCCTCTTCCCACAGCCGACCCCCGTCTGGAAACTTACATAAAGAAAAAAAAAGAAAATGTGCATCCTCCACATTTCAGGGCTTCGTCGAAACCAAACTTCCAAAGAAGAAAGGAGAACAAGAATCATAGTCACTCCAATTTTGGGGTTTCAAGGAACTCCAAGGGTGTCTGGCGTGATTCAGTTGACCATGGGGTAAGTTCTGAGGACAATACTTCAAGCCACAAACCCTCCTTCAGAAATGGAGTTGTGACGAGTGGAGAACAAGAGTGGAGGCTGATCCTGACGATACCACTATATCTGGATGCCCAACATTCAGATTGCGAATAAAATGGGCTTTCTGTGCAAATCTGGAGCGCAGATCGACCACTTAAAAAAAAATTATCCTAGATAAAGGAAAACGGGTATGAGTATTTTGACTTAATCGTGGTTTCGACATCTTCTTTCTTTATTTTATTTAAAAATGCCACTATTAAGGGTAGACTGCTACGCAAAGGTCCTTTTTGGTGTGGTGACACTTTTTTGGGTATTTTTGACTAGAGATTTAATACATCATTAAATCCCTCTAGATGTCACCCCGTCAAGTCTATTTCTCTATACCTTTTTTACTTGTGGAATTTTTTGATTCTTGCCCTATCAAACAAATTGTTTAGCATTTCGGGGATTTTCTCGAAAACGAGTTTGTAATTGCAAATGGAAAACCCATCATTAGGGTTTAGGCACTGGTCAAAAATTCTACTCCATGACCTCATAAAGTGCGTCTCTTCACTAGTAAGGAAGAATGGATTCAAAAGATCATCTGGGAATCTTCCATATGGAAAGAAGCTAATATACTTGTTAATTTAGACTTTTTTTCTAAAGCCAAACCGATGCATTTCTCTGCTATTTCTGGGGTCTTGGGCATGAATCAACCCTCTAGTAGTAACCAATCTTGCCAGACCACCCCTACTTCCTCAAATCAACACGAATCCTTGTTGAAAGAGAATACTGACATGAAATCTGGTATCAATAATTCTCTTTATTCCTCCCCCCTAAAAAAAAAAGATTATGAACCATCTTCTTCAGGCAACGTCAAGGGATCTAGGGAAAATTCTATTTTGGCAACCCAAGCCAACTCTTCTCAATCCCCCACCCATCGTTCTGCTCCTTTTAAAAGCAACATCACACAGTTTTAAGACCTTCTCAATGGTTTAGAGGATGATCTAATGAATTTTGTAAATGAAGCAATGATTAAGGTTGTAGGTGGTCTTATTGAAGAAATAGCTGATAAGGTTTTGGAGGAGCCTAATTCTGAGGTCAAATCCCCTCCCCTTCCCATTTCACAATCTGCTTCGAAAAGAAAACTAAGCTTCACCAATGATACCCTTTCACCCATGACCAACTTTGTAGCCCCTCCTTCTGACCCCCTTTCATCTCCACCCATTTCCAAATTAAAATTTGAGCTCAAGGCCCTCATCACTCCCAAAAGAAAATGTGGTCGCAAATCAAATAAGGAGAAAACCAGCTTGGAAATTGTTGCTAGTCTACAATCCACATTGGAAATGAACCTCCGTTCAGCGTCCAAGAAGGGTGACAGGAATAGCACCCCCTCCCAACCCACACAGTTGATTCTACTATGGGGTGTAAATATTCATAAATAATCATGGAAATGAGGAGAGACGATATCTCTCCTCAAGCACAATGAGGATCCTTTCTTGGAATGTTAGGTGCTTAAATGCCTCTAACAAACGACGCATAATAAAATGTCAAATATTTGGAACTTTTTCATAAATAATTTTCTTATAGGAAACAAAATTATCATCTCAATCTACCTTAGAAATTTGTTGTTCTTGGTGTGATTGGGGCTCAATTGTCTCTCTAGCTCTAGGTACTTTAGGGGGGCTAGTAATTTTGTGGAATAAGAACTATGTTAGAATAGACTAGTTTGAATCAAATGCTAATTGGATAAGTGCATCGGTTACTTGCTTGAAAACAAACAACTCTTTTTGAGTTTACAATATATATCGTCGATGCACTATTTTTGGAAAGATACAAATTTGGAGGAAAATTTAACTCAATTCTACCTCTGGCAAGAATAAACACAAAATCTTTGTGGGGGACTTTAATGCAATTAAAAATCTTTCAAAAAAAATGGTGGAATAACACCCCCGATAGTGGCAATGGATGACTTCAACAACTTTATTTTGTCCAACAATTTATATGACAATCCTATAAAAAATGACACATTCACTTGGACAAACAAGAGGAAAAAATTTTCTTTGATTGAGGAAAAACTTGATCATTTCTTATTATATGATAATTGGTTGTCTGTCTCTTAGGACTTCTCATCAATAATACATACAACGATAGGCTTGGACCACTTCCCAATCTCCCTTTCGATCTTTGAAGATAGGGGATTCACCAAGAACTCTTTTAAACTAGAGGTCATGTGGTTTCGAGACACAAATTTCATCAACCGAGTAAAGGATCGGCGGCTGAACTGCCCTTTTATTGATGGAATGAGAATGTTTCAGCTAAGAAGAGAGCTACAATTTTTGAAGAATAAGATAAAAGATTGTAACAAGAACCACTTCAAAAGTATATTCTCAGAAAAGCTACAAATTGAATCAGAACTTTTTGATCTATACAAGGTAGTAATCAGAAAAGGCATAGATAATTTTCTTTATGACAAAGAGAAGATATTAAAAGTTGAACTAGATGAGGTTCTTGCTTGTGAAGAGTGTTGTTGGAGACAAAAATCTAGGGAGACGTGGTTAAAAGAGGGCGACAAGAACACAAAATTATTTCATTCCTTGACCAAACTTCAAAGACAATCAAACAAGATATTTTCAATTTGTTCTTCTTCTGGTGAACTTCTCTATTCGAAGAAGGATATTGGTCTAGAAGTAGTCTCTTATTATAAAAAAATTCGGACTCTAGAAGTAGGTCACAAATCCTTTGAGAATAATGTGGTTATAAATAATATCCTTCATTGATTTCTGTTAAAAATAATAAAATGATAATGGCCAAATTTTCTCTGGATGAAATTTAAAAAGTGGTATTCTCAATGGAAATGGAAAAATCCCTAGGCCTAGATGGCTTCACAATTTAATTTTTTCAAAAATGTTGGGACTTTGTGGGTTAAGATGTTCTTCTAGCTCTAGAAGAATCAAGAAGGTAGATAAATATGTTAAGGGAATTAAATACAACCTTTCTTGCCCTCATCCCAAAAAAAATTGATCCTTCATGTCCTTTAATGACTTTAGAATGATAACTTTATGTAATTCAATATATAAGATCTTCACCAAAGATATTGCTTCTAGGCTTGCAAAGTTACTTCCCTCAATCATTTTTGAAGAACAAGGGGCTATTTTCCCTGGGAAGGACACCCCTAAAGGAGCAATCTTGGCACATGAATCCATCCATTCAATCATGCTTGATAAATCACCAACAGTGGTTCTAAAAATGGATATGTTTAAAGCCTATGATAGGCTGAATTGGGAATTATTGATGGTCGTTCTAAGAAAATTTGTTTTAGCAATAGCTAGTGTAAGTGGATTTATTCCTACATTTTAGGTACCATATTTTTAGTAATCATCAATGGCACCCCCTATGGTTTTTTTCTCCC
This sequence comes from Sequoia sempervirens, assembly GCA_007258455.2. Classification (NCBI taxonomy): domain Eukaryota; kingdom Viridiplantae; phylum Streptophyta; class Pinopsida; order Cupressales; family Cupressaceae; genus Sequoia; species Sequoia sempervirens. Next base: position 74,991,299 of record VDFB02047397.1, on the reverse strand, counting down.
TTGCAAGGAGTGAGACAAGGAGATCCCCTATCTCCTGCTTGTTTATATTAATGGCTGAGGGGCTAGGAAAATCCATAATTTCAGCACAAAATGCTAAGCTTTGGAAAGGAATTCAAGTTCACACATTCCCCACTCCAATTTCTCATTCCGTTTTTGCTGATGATATGCTCTTTTGAGGAAAGCCACAATGGAAGAGGTCAAGGTGGTTGTAGTTTCAAATAAAGTAGACCTTGCTTATTTTAGGAATAATTAATGATAAATTGGAATTAACATCACCTTGATCTAGTGTTGTGAGGTGTTTTACACATCCACATTAGGTCTTGGACCCTTTCAAATTGAATTAAGTGCATTTATTGATGCCTTGTAAAGGTGTTGTAAAGTGTTGTAAATGACTTTCACATTTTTCTAGACTTTTATTAAGAAATTAAGTCTAATAGACCTATCTTTCCCTTAATTCAATGTTGTAAAATGTATATAATTGCATTCTCACATTAAACTAGAAGGCTTGCAAATTAAACTTGGTTTTAATCTAGTGTTGTAATGTGTTTTATACATTCACATTGGATCTTGTGCCTTTCTAGGCTAAATGGACCTCATTTTAGTGTTGTAAAGTGTATTTAACCACACTTTCACATTAAAATTTGTGTCCCTAGCCCTACTCACCCTTTATATAATCATTAATAGGCCCTTAGAACCATTATTTTTATATCCCAAGGCAAATTTTGACTAATATACTGACAAAAACACTCTAAAACTTTGAAATATTGAAGACCCACCTCAAAAACCTCAAGGTGCGACTCATTCACCACCTTGGGCGAATAAGTCCCCTTTGGCTATACCCATTCTCCAAGGGTGGTGAATGAGTCCCTTTTTGGTATTTTTTTAGAATTGAGTGGGAAAATTACAATTCTAACTTCAATTTTGATAAATGTCAGCCTTGGGGATCAAAATAACGACCATTTGAGTGTCTTACCTATATAAAAAAGCTTTCAAATCCTCATTTCATAACAAGCAACATAAGCCTACATGATATTAAGTCAAGCAAGTAAGAGTTAAGCATTTCAAGGTCATCACTTGAGACAACATTTCAAGATCAATTCTAAGGCATTCAAGAGCAAGATTCTTCATCCATTGTTGCAGCAATTCAAGATCCATCATCATGGAAAGTTTCTAATCACATTACTTCATGTTCATGCTTCATTATCTCATTTCATTATTTTGGTTTAATTACCTAAAAGGGGTTTGACCAAGGAAAACCCTTATTCCCTAACAATCAACGTTTTCTTTCTCTCTTTTTGTGATTGCAGATCTAGATGCTTTGAGGGCTTGGAGATCATTGAAGATTAGGTTTCAAACTTGTTGGAGTTTTCTCCCTATTAGAAAGGTCAAAATCTTCAGAAAAAGTCACAGTCCCAAAAATTAGGGTTTCAGATCCAGACACATGGAGGTACAAATTGAGCAAACCGAGATCTATAGATTGCACTTCTAAGTTTCTTGAAAAGTCAACATGGACTCATTCGCCAAGAGTGGTGAATGAGTCCCACATACCTGTTTTCAGATATTTTTGTGGATTTGGATACCCATTTAGCTAAAATAGGCTCGAGTGCAATTTTCTAGAATCAGGACTCATTTTCCCAAAATGGCGAATGAGTCCCACCAGGCCTAAAAATTAGCATTTTTAGAATTTCAGAGCTATTTCCAGTCTCTTCAAGGTTTTCAAGCGCACACCATTCACATCCTTACTTTTTGGTTCTGCTTTATTTACATTTCTAGGGCATTCTTTATGTCATTTGGCATTTGTTTACATATCACACCGTGTTTTCCAATTTGTCATATTTTCCAAGTTTACACTTGGTGGTGAACCCCTTTCTTATTTCAAATCATATCCTATGATATCTTATTTTCATATCTCTTATATCCTTCATTGGGTTGATATCTCTGAGGCATCGTTGAATGCTAGTTGGAGAAAAGTGATGTTCTATGTCCAAAACCATAAAGCATCCATTTTTCGACTAATTAGTGGTTAAAAAAATAAGTTTAGATTACTATTCACACTTGGGTCAACATTGCAATTCAAAAAAATCAAAAAAATTCTTCCTGAATGTCAACCCTATTATTAAACTCCAAATTCAAAAGTTTTGGGGATTCCAATGTGATTCACTTCCCTGCAAATATCTGGGCATTCCCTTTTTCGCAAAAAGGAGAAACATGACTATTGGGACAGGTTAATATCTTCAATTTCTAACAGTATATTTTTCTTTGGAACTCAAAATAGTTATCCTTTGCAAGGAAACTAGTGAAATGGAATTCCCTTCAAAAGGTACTTAAATATTTTCTATGGTTAGAAAATGTAACATCAAAAAAGAAATTATCTTTAGTTTCATGGGAATCTATTTGTGACCCCAAACAAGGGTGGGGTAGGCATAAGAGATATCTTCTTACAAAATAAATCTCTTGGTGCTAAATTTGGCATGGAAAATTTACTCAAAACTTGAAGTCAAATGGTGCCAAATAATGAAATGTACAAATATTTGGACTCTCTTGAAAGGGAAATAATTTTTACTTAGAAAGATCTTCCTTAGGGCTCCAAAAATTGGAACTTCATATTTTCTTAGAGAACTATCATCCTTCCTCATCTCTCTTGGATAATTAATAATGGGGAGAAATCACTCTTTTGGGATGATGCTTGGAATGGCCACAAGCCTCTCTAGACTCTAGGTGACTGGAAACAAATTGAACTTTTACTCAAATCCAGTAGGGGCAACAAGGTTCGTGATTACTTAGACATTGATTCTTTAGATCCCTGCCTTCTTAAGTGGAAATTTTTTGATTTTTCGCAAGTTCCTTCTCATATTAAGGCTTCACTAAAAGTTGAACTTGCAAAAAGGCACATATATTTATCCAACAAACAAGATGAGATTATTTGTAAAAATCCAAGACAAGCCAATATAATGTTAAAGGTGGGTACAACTCTTTGGCCTCTTGCAAGCAGGTGAATCTATGGCCTTTTAGAGTCTGTTGGGGACCCCATGTTCTCCCTCAAATTGGTGCTTTCACATGGTCAAAAATCAAAGACATGATTCTAACATGTATGAGATTGGACAGATTGTGCATTACTCCTCTGTTCACATGTGTCATGTGCATAAATGCTTTTGATTCAACAAATCATTTACTAATCAGATGTGATTTTCCTTATCAATGTTGGACTTGGGTAATGAATAAACTTGGCTGGTTAGGCCCCCTACACAATTCTATACTCCACCATTTTCTTTCTTGACCTTCCCTCTTTCCATCTTCCTCCTTTTCATGCTTATGGGAGATTTTCCCCTCCATAATAATTTGGAATATATGGCTTGAAAGAAATAATAGAATCTTTAGAAAGAAGTCTTCCACTCTATGACAGGTCCTACAAAAAATCAAGATTTCAATTTATGAAGTGACTTTAACTTCTCTATTCAAATATGCTCATCAAAGTAAACATGTATCTTCTTTGGATGCTCTTATTCAAAAAAATTGGCAGCTATTGAAGCTCCCTAGAGTTGTTTATGTCTCTAATAAGGTCCAAACAATTAACAAGAATTTCTTGAATTTGACTCCACCAGCCAAATTTTTTGTCAAATTAAATTTTGATGGGGCCTCAAGAGGTAATCTAGGAAAATTAAGTATAACTATAGTCTTAAGGGATTGGAAAGGTGCTTTCATCAGTGCTTCTTGTGAATTGATTCTGGATGGCACTAATAATGTTGCCAACATAAGAGCCTTGAGCTTAGGTTTGAAATTTGCTAATAATTATCAATCTCCAAAATTTCTATTGAAGAGGGTTCAATGGTTACAATATTAGCTTTGAAGAACAGGGGCTCAGATTCTTGGCACCTGGATTACATTTTGTCTTACATTCTAAGACAACTAGAGGGTTTTTCAAAATTTCAAATCTCACATTGCTATAGGGAGGTTAACTCATTCACTGACTTTCTTGCCAACAAAGCAATTGATGAATCTATTGCATACAAATATTTTTCTACACAAGAATGCGATCTTTTACTTTTGAAGAATTGATTTTTCAATCATTATAGTTGACCATTTTGGGGATGCATTTTTATCTATTAATTTTCTTCATCTTGGGGAAAAGGGATCAACTAATCCAGCTTGTACCACACTAGTTGTTATACCTGTTGACAACTTTAAATCTATTTTCTAATCACCCCGTCACCTGTGTCATATCTTTGGTTTTTGTTCTTCAAGGTTGTCATGGTGGATGCATATTTATTTTATGAACATGAACTTGGTGGCTAAATTTTTCAAAGTATATGGGCTTGGAATCACAATACAAATTATTTGACATGTATCTTAGAATCTTTTATTGGTGATTTAGATGTGCTCTTGACGGCAGGCTGCATTTATGAATAGAACAAAGGAAAGTTTTAATGAAGTTGCTTGTTTTTCTTCTGCCAGTCTCACTTGCTGGGACTGATAGTTGTCCCTTCCTCCCTCACTTATGTTCCCCAAAATGATTTTTTCTCATTTGGATACACATTCCTGAGGGTTTTTGGCCCCTTCATGGATATAGAATTAATTTCTTCTATTCAGATGTTTGTTATGGCAGCTATCATGCGCTTGACTAAATCTAGGAAAAAATGAGATTTCTATTTATATCTTCACGTCTAATGTTCATCTGCAAGAGGTTACTCTTTCCCAACGATCATTAGAAGAGGATTTTAATTTAGTAGAGTACTGGAAAAGTGATAAAGATAGATCTTTCCTCAATCAGGTGAGCATTCCCGAGGAATCCATGGATCTTCCATGAATTTGGCATTTAATGTAAAATGGTAATCAGTACATTGCTTTAATTTTGTGGTTGCTCGTGCTCTAAGCTCTAACTTATCACTCCACTTCTTTGATGTTTTCCCACAAGAGACTATTCTTGTTGACGAACATCACAAAAAAAAATTTGTGGCACATTTGGTGAAATGCTATCTTTATCTAACCTTTGAAAGAAGGAATATGTTGAAGTTGATAATCCAACCTCATAGATCCCAATGAACACCAACAAGTAAATAACCTGTCACATAAAGAAGATCAAGAGGCACAATCATGGTGCTCTTCAACCCTGAACCAAAAATATACAATAACAAGAATAGAATAATTACAAAGAGATCAATCTTTAAGAAGGAGATAAAAACCATAAAGTGAACCCTAGCATTTAATAAAGTAATTATTAAAGTGCCTAAGTTTAGCTTAAGTGAAAATGAAGTAAAAGGTGTCTTAATTAAGTAATTAACCGTATTACTCCAACACCCCCCTTAAGATGAACTTAGGGAGAAGCTAAAAACTAAGGAAAAATGCCTGAAAGCAAAGATGGGTGTCGACAAACAAGGCCTGATGAGGTACCCATGTACAAATGTAAAAGATCTCTCAAAAAAGGAGAAAAGGAGAAAACCTCATGGGAAAAACTCCTCTCCAAAAGAGAGAAATAAATTTGAAGGACTAAGAAGCCTCCAAAAAGGATTGTCCCAAAAAGAATAAGAACAAGTGAAGGACTAAAGAAGCCTCCAAACAAGAGTGAAGGACTGAAGAAGCCTCCAACAAGAGTGAAGAATGAAGAATTCTCCAATCAAGAAGAAATTGTTCCAAAAGATAGGAACAAAGGATGAACATAAAAAAACACCACTTAAGCATGAAGAAGTTGCAAAAAATGTCATAGAATGATTGCTAAAATGTTGAAAGAATAACCTCTATTGAAACATATGATGATCAGGATCAAGAAGACAAGAATCTATATGAGTGCCCCAAATGACACTACTCAAATCTTATGGAAAGCTAAGGAACACATCAAGAACTCAAAGATACAAATGGAACATGTACCAATAGTCTGAAGAACTGATCAAGTGAAAAATGGAAGGTTGTCTCCAGAGATAGGAATGCAAGAGTGTCCATATGTTAAGTGCTTCATCTCACGGAAATGCATGGGTAACCAGCCGCTACATCTGCCTAGTACATAGGAACAAATATTGTATACATAGCTCACTCCAACATGAAACCAAGGAAGCATTAGAACCAATAGTAGAAACCCCCCCATAATGCTAACAAGGGAGAGGTATGACAAGTACATTGAAACTGAATTCTTGAATGTAGTGCATGATAAAGAACCAAGAACATTTGAATTTGTAGACATGAAAGTACAAGCAGATATAAAGGGTGTGCAAACCCATTGGTTGACAGATTTATCACCTAACTCTATATTCTCATGCCCACAAAGGTGACAAATATAACCATAGTTGAATTAGAAATGATATAATTCTTAGACTGATTCTCTACTTATTTTAAAAGGTGGCAACTACCTTCATTTGATATTCAAGGAATAATCTTTAATTTCTATTGCTTTTAACAATAAAGAAAATAAAGGTAGGGGTTTTAACCAAAAAGCTTTAAAGGTATTCAATAACTTCATAAAATAAAACTAGAAATACTTCACAACTAGAATGAAAATAAATCACCATAGGATTCTTATTCACAGATAACTGATACTATAGTGATATTTATTTTCATTCTAATTGTGAAGTATTTCTAGTTTTATTTTATGAAGTTATTGAATACCTTTAAAGCTTTCTGGTTAAAATCCACTACCTTTATTTACTTTCTAGTTAAAAGAAATAGAAGTTAAAGATTATTCCTTGAATATCAAATGAAGGTAGCTACCACCTTTTAAAATAAGTAGAGAATTAGTGTGAGAATCATATAATTGGCAATTCAATTGTGGTCACATTTGTCATATTTGTGCGCATGAGAATGTAGAGTTAGGTGATAAATTTTTCAACCAACAGATTTTTGATGACTCTACTAGGGATAACTCAGAAAAAAATTGTTGTATAATGAGTTGCTCTATGAATAATAGTGACAATTGTTCAGAGGTGTAATACTCATGTCCTTCAGCCTAACGTAGATTGGTTAGTTGGTGATCAAGAAGATATAATTACCAGTCTCAGGCTACTTGCTTGGAAAGAAAGAAGAAATGACTATCAGTATCATAGAGTTAATGAAGTATTAGAAGAAGAGGAGGAACTTGGAGATATTATGAGAGAAAATTCAATGTGATTTGAGAATTCTTGGGAGATTGTGTTCATAGAAAACATACCACCTCCAGCTAGAAGAGTAAGAGCTCCTCCCACACAGGCTCCTAGAAATCAGGTAAACAATAGGAAAAATCCTCCACGAAACCCTCAATAGACAAAATTTGACGACTTTGTTGGTCTATCATTGTCTTGTCAAAACCTGGCTTCTAAAAGGTATGCTAGGAGTGATAAGAAAAAAGGGCTTGTGGACAAAGATTTTGATTTCTTAGAAATTGTTGATTTTTTCATATTTTCCACCCACTAAAAAATTCAAGTCTATCAGCAAACCATCTTCTCCTCCTCCTCCTCCAATACCTAGTGTAATTGGGGTTCCAAAAATTTCTTTCCAAGCACCTCTTTTGTGTGGTACTACTCTTCCTACACAGATAAATTTTCCTCTAGTCATGGCACAACCCCAACTAGTCCCATGGGGGGTCGTCATAGGTCCTCTAACCTTTGGAGCCGATGCACAACTCCATGACTTACCCAAAGGTTTAGGAAAGATCATACCCAAATTCAATGGAGATGGAAAAATTCCTCGTGATGAGCATAGGAAATCTTTCTTTGCCACCTCTTCTATCCTTACAATACAACATAAGAATGTTGCTATTAGAATCTTTACAAAATGTTTTATGGATGTTTCCACTGATTGGTTTTATTCTCTTCCCAATGGCTCTATTAATAATTGGGCTACCTTAAGAACACGATTTAAGAAAAAATTTAGGTTTGTAGAGGACGATCATGTCTTGGTTGCTCAATTGGGTTCAATGAAGAAGGAGATTCATGAGTCAATGAGGGATTTTGTGGCCAAGATTAATAAGTTGTACAATAGGATTATTGCAAACATGAGGCCTGGTGCTGAATTGTTGAAAGCAATATTCATTAACACTCTCCCGCTAGATGTGATTTTCATTATTAAAAGGGAAGGTGCAGCTAATTTAGCTGCTACAAAAGATAGGGTTGTATCAATAGAAGATGATCTGATTATCTTTGGAAAATGGAAGAAAGAATTAAAAACTGGTAAGCCTTCACTAGTGAATTCTTCTGATCCAGTCATTCAAAGATTGGCTAATGACATAATTACTCTTAAGAGGAAAATGCCAAAAGGTTCCACATAGATGCCTTATCAAGATGTTTCCAGGAATTACCAAGGAGCTCCCAACAACACACTTTCATTGCCTGCTGCAGACCAAAGGCTGGAAATTGAAGGTCCCTCTTCCTCTAGTAAGGGGAATCATTGCCATTTTCATTTGACTTCAGACCATGATGGAGCTACTTGTCCTAAGATGATTAGATTCATGCAAATGATTTCAATGAATGAATGTATTGTCGAACCATATGTGGAGAAGCCTAGTCCATCTAATGATGCTGGCATGAACTTCTTTGAGTTTGTGTCAAAAGCCAAAGCATAAGAGGATGTATATGTCAGAGTCGATGATCCTAATTGTGTTGTTTTCACTAGAGCACAACATGCCAAAGCTGATCAGGTTGTTGGATCATCTTCAACCCCAAAGTACATTTTAACAAGGAAAAAGAAGCAAGAGAAAAATGCTCCCAACAATGTGCAAGCTGAGGTACCATTTTCTTCATCTTCTACTCCTCTTTCCTCTAGTTCTTTTGACATAGTTGATTCTTGCAAGAATACCAAAATTCAAATTTCACAAGATTAATACTTGAGACTTAATCCCTCAAAGCTAGATAGGCTGGTGAGATATGTTAATCAAGAGCCTTCACTGTCCCAATGTAATGCTCAAATTTCAAATAACAGTGAAGCCAATCTTGAGAATCATATTATCTCTAATATTGTAGATAAACCTTCTTGCTCGCAAAATCCATTCATGAAACCAAATCCTTTTTATATATCATTATATATTGCTGGTTTTAGGCTGAGTAATTGTATTATTGATTTTGGAGCTTCTAAAAATGTGATGCTTGCTCAAATAGCCAAAACCTTGGATACCTCTTCCCAAGGAAAACGTTATTCCATGGATGGGTCTCTAGTTCCTATTATTGGTCAAATTAAAGATGCTCAAGTAGCCTTAGTTGCTTTTCCTAGAAAGAGGATGAAATTAACTATACTAGTTGTTGATATCCCTGCAAGTTATGGCATGCTCTTGATTAGGAGTTTCTATAAAGATTTGGGCAAAGAAATTTAGATGGATTGGTCTCATGCCTTAATACCTTTAGATGGAAAGAAGATTCACTTGAATCTTGAACCTAAGGCCAATTTTATTGTCTTAAAGTCTGGCGATCCAAGAGCAGATACTCTATTTTTTGAAACTGGACTAGGAACCTATATCTGCACTTCTAATCAAGATGAAAATATGAACTCTATTAGCCTTGATTTAGTAAATGAATTGTGGAAAATTGAATTTGATGGAAGTTTTGCCAGTGTTGGGTTAGGTGCTAGAGTAGTTTTGATTTCACCCAATGGCTATAAATTCCCCTTTGCTATTAAATTGGAATTTTCCAATACCAATAATACCATGGATGAGTATGAAGCTCTGATGCTTGGCTAGGTAAGTGTAGCCAAAGAAAAAGGTATCAAACAATTGAGGGTTGTGGGAGACACAAAATTAGTAGTAAAGCAAGTAAGAAATATGTACACTATGAAGAATGGTCAGTTTAATCATTATAGAAACATAGTTTGGGATTGTATAAAATATTTTGATGCTTTATCAATAGAGTATATCCCCAAATAACAGAATGCTAGGGTTGATTCCTTGGTAGTTTCAACATCATTGCTTTTGCCACATCTAGATTTCAAAGATGGGTCCTACAGAATTGAAATCCTGTATAGAACTAGTATTCCTGATAATGTACATCATTGGAAAGTGTTCAATAATGATCAATAGATTATTGGGTTTTTAGAGAAAGCTAAATCCTTTGCTCATATTTATTTTGAAGGTAGCAATGATGAAAAAAATAATGTTTTAGAAGGTGACGTTGTTGCTCCTAATGGGAAGCAAACAAAAGTTATTCAATTGAAAGGTAATAAGATTCCAAAGGGTTTAGTTTCTCTTGAACATTTGTTCAATAGACATGATCAATATTTGAAACAAAAAGGAAAGGTATCTATTGAAACATCCGCTGAGTATAAAAAGGTGAATATTGGTACAAAAGATGATCTTAAGATTGTTTGTATTGGAAAGTGTTGTTCTCAAGAAGAGAAGGAGAGACTAATCTCTCTATTGACACGTTATAGGGATGTTTTTGCATGGTGTTATGAAGATTTAAAGAAGTTTAGGAATGGAAAATTTCAACATAAAATTCCATTGAAACCTAGTGCTACACCTTACAGGTAGAAGCAACGAACTTATAATCCTAAGGTTGCAGAGGCTATTTTCAATGAAATTGATAAAATGCTCAAGGCTCGGATTATTTATCCCATCTATCATTCCACTTGGGTGGCCAATATACTTCTTGTCAAAAAGAAGAATGGGGAAATAAGAATATGTGTTGACTTCAGAAACTTAAATTATGCATCCTTAAAAGAAAATTACCCTTTACTGGTGATGGATCATATTCTGCAAAGAGTTGTTGGTTCTTAAATGATGTCCATTCTTTATGACTTCTCCCTGGGCTATAATCAAGTCAAAGTAGCTCCAGAAGACCAACATAAAATGATATTCACCATGCCCATTAGTGTTTTTTCCTATAATAGAATGTCATTCGACCTTATCAATGCAGGGGCCACCTTTCAAAGGGCCATGGACTTATCTTTTGGTGACCTGAGGAATAATATTATAGTGATTTATTTGGATGACCTAACAATTTTTTCTAAAAAGAGAGCCAATCACTTACATGATCTAGAAGTAGTATTACAACACTACAAAGAAGGTATCTCTTTAAATCCTAAGAAGCATATCTTCGTTGTAACTGAGGGAAAAATATTAGGTCACATTGTCTCAAAGCATGGAATCCAAATAGATCTAGAGAGGGTAAAAGCAATCATGCAATTGGGATTAATTTCCAACAAGGATGGTATCAAATCTTTCTTTGGTCAAGTGAACTTTCTGAGAAGATTTGTTCTTGATTTTGCTGAGCTAACAAAGCCTATTTATGATATGATGAAGGATCACCCAACATTCAAATGGAGAAATGAAGGAAAGATACTTTTCATGAACATTAAGAATACAATTGCTAATGCTCCTACTTTAGTTCATTTTAATTTTACTAAAGATTTCATCATATACAGTTATTCCTCCGAGCACACCTTGTCAACAATCTTGCTACAAAAAATGAGCAAGATATAGAAAATCCTATCTCTTTTATGAGAACTCCTCTAAAAAATTATGAGATTAAATATTCTCCTCTTGAAAAACACACATATTCCATTGTAAAGGCACTCAAGAGTTTTAGGTTTTACATTCTTTATTATCATACTATTGTTTTTGTTCCTGAAACTGTTGTGAAAAGTATTCTTACTCAGCAAGATATTGGTTGCAATAAGAGAGGATCTTGGATAGCTTAGATCTTAGAATATGATTTAGATTTTAAAACCACTAATCTAGTAAGGGGAAAGGGACTTGCCAAAATTATTGCTGAAAGTAAACCAGTTGTATTAGGAGAGTTACCATTAGTGTTGTTCACAAGAACAACTGATGATTGGTTTTCTGATATCTCTTATTTTCTAACATATGGTGATATCCCATCGCATTTGTCATCAAAAGAAAATATAAATTTAAAACTTAAAGAAAACAAGTATGTTCTCTAGGAAGGAAATTTGTATAAAAAAGGTGTGGATGGGACTTTCTTGAAGTGTGTTGATAAGGAATAACAGAAGAGGCTATTGGAAGTATTTCATAGTGAGGCATGTGGTGGACATTTTTTTGCTTCTGTAACAACCATCAAGATTCTATGTCATATATTTTATTGGCTAGGTATGTTCAAAGATGCTTATGAGTGGGTATCAAAATGTGAAAAGTGTTTAAAACTTACTGGGAGACCACAACTTGGTTCTTTACTTTTGAAACCTGTGGTAATTGATGAGCCCTTTCAACAATGGGGACTAGATTTCATTGGGCCAATCCATCCAAGTTCTAGTGCAGGATATACACACATACTGACCGCTACAGATTATTTCTCCAAATGGGTGGAAGCCATTCTAGTGAAACATACCACCACTGAGGTTGTGTGTAATTTTTTGAAGGAGAATATTTTGGTAAGGTTCGAAGTACCTAAGAAAATTGTCATTGACAATGCTAGCTCATTTTCCTTTGCTGAAATTACTCTTTTCTGCTATGATTACATGGGATTAGTCTTGCTCATTCATCTGATTATTATCCTCAAGGGAATGGGTAGGCTGAGTCAAGTAATAAGAATTTAATCTCCATCATCAAAAAGTTGGATGATAAAAATCAAAGAGGATGGCATAAAAAGTTATATGGTGCTCTGTGGGCTGACAGAGTTACTTATAAAAGCGCCATCAAAATTTCCCCCTTTCAATTAGTATATTGCATCGATAGCACCTTTCCTACACCATTGGATATTTCAACACTTAATTTGTAGAAGGCTATAGAAGATGAGCAATTTCAGACCGTTTTGGAAAAGTGAATTATGTATTTGAATAAGCTAGAAGAAGAAAGGGATTTCGTGGTGGATACAATTACCAAACATCAATAGACGATGAAATTTTCTTTTAATAAAAAGGCTAGATTGATATATTTTGTAGTTTGTGATTCAGTTCTTCTTTGGGACAAGAGAAAGGAGGCAAAAGAAGCACATAAAAATTTTGATTCTCTCTGGAGAGGACCTTTCCTAATCAAGCAGCTTGTTGGTGATCATGATTATTGATTGGCTTATCCTGATGGTACTATTCTACCTCTTTCCTATAATGGGAAAGATTTGAAACTTCTTGAATAATTGTTCCATCATGTACGCCCTTGTACATAGTTTTTGTTTGTTTTGTTTAGTTTTGGCTTGTTTGGTTTTGACTTTATTGCCCAATGAATAAGGCTTTATGCCATGTTTCTGGATTCTCTACATCCTGTCAGTCTTGGTCCCCATTCAAAGCCAATGTTACCTACAGGTATATTAGATATGATGTCCCTTCAAATTTTATCTTCCTCATTCTTCAATCTTTTATTTTTTGGCTAAGTTTAAAGTCCTTGCTTTCATTTTAGTCTTTGTTGCGGGTTCTTCTAAGTTCCTATCTTCTTGTCACACATTCTGTGAGTTTTGAAACCTAAGTTGTTGGCGCTGTGTGTCTTTAACTTTGTCATCGGGTTCATCTTTTACCTCACTTTCTGATAGCATGACTGGTCCTTTAGTAGCGTCAAGTGAGTTGGCCCATTGTAAAGTCGGGAAGTCAGAGGTTTTCATAACTTCGTAACTCCTGACTTTAAGTTATGAAGTTCCAATTTTCCATGACAAGGAAATGTGTTGCTTGCTTGCATGTTTCAAGGTGCCTCCTATGCTTTTAATGAGGCATATGGTACAACCTAGAGATGTCTTATCAAGGATTTTTGTAAAGCACCCAAATCTTAGGGTTTGATTCATCGAGGATTAAAATAAAGTGACATTAATTTAGCACCAAATGCACGTCCTGTCATTTGCACAACTTATGGTGGTGAAGATTTATTTGGAAAATATTGCAATATCACCTCTATCCTTTTCAATTATCTCTTCAAGTGTACAAGTATTTTGTGGTGTACTGTGAGCTCATGCAATCTAGAATTGAAAACTGGTGGCTTGGCTTAAGGGACATGGAGCTAGGATCCTTTAAGTTGGAAGAATTCTGGGCACACCTAGAAAGTGATAGAAGAACTGCTATTGATGCAAAATTATTAGAGAGAAGATTATCTCATGCCCGGGGTTTTCCAAAATTTGTTCTGAGCATGGACCTAATAGGCACATGCGCAAGAAGATACTTTCCATAGAAATAGGAAATCAAAGCCGTGGATGGGACTGTTGTTGCTAGAATTTCTCTTGGAACAATTTCTCACGCACTAAGGATTCCTAAGAGAACACCAATGAAGGACATGTTTGTTGCAACAACTAGTGAATTCTTCAAAGTCAATGAAAGATGGTGCAAGAATTCTATGGTCAAAGGGTGGTTGAAATTAAAAAAAAGAGGTAAACTGTCACAGCTACCCACTAAACTTAAAAGAATGCATTTCAAAGGAGAAATTGCAAATACCATTGCTCTATTGCATTGTATTTTTGGGAATGCAAAAATTGAGTACTTTGAGTATTGGATATGTCAATTTATTTTGGATGTCTATGATGAAAATGTGTACATTGATTGGGCTAAGATAATTTGTTTCCATATGAATGAACAATTGGCCAATTTTCAGAGAATGGCTACTTTTCATCTGTGTTCTTTCCTAACATATATTATAGCTAGTCAAAAGTCATTTTGGTCAGGATTAAAACCACAAATACACCCAACTTCTAGAATTCCTGTGTATAAGTAATACCCACAGTTTACTAAACAAGTCAGGATGAGAGACTTTTCCCTTGTTAATGATGTGTTCTTAATGGAAGTTGTAAGGAAATTGGATGGGAATCCTAAAGTGCATTTTTCTTCTAATTCAATGTCTCTGGTGTCAAAATTTGGAAGTTTTTATATTCAATTTGATAGATTTTCCTACCTGAGGATAGGAGGTTTTGAAAAAGCCCCATTGAAATTACCCAGATATCTTGAGGATTTGTTGGTGTTCCTGGAGGTTTGTAGACAAATGACTGTTGTAAATGTGAAATATTTGAATATGGGAAAACGGGAGTATCCTTTCCCATTGAAAAATCCATATTTCACATGCAAAAATAATCAAATGGAAAAATGTGTTGAAGGTCTTCTTAAAGAATATAATCTCCAACATTTATTCATGAGGGCTAATTTTGACAACAAGGGTTTTGTGAAACAAAATTTATATGGAGGAAATTCATATAAACATCAACTCACTATTGAGGACTTGAAGTTAACCCTTGAACAGATATAAGATCTTGGTCTACCATTCTAGATTCCTAAGGGTACAGTTGATGATCCGATGGTCATTGATCCTGAGTATGAGAAGTTGTCTAATAAATCACATCCCAAGGTTGATCAAAATGAAAATGAAGTCTTGGGTATGAACATATGGGCTGCCCCAGTCATGAAAAGAACTCAGGATTGGTTGGAAGGAAAATGGCAACAAGTGGTAGGTTCTACTCAAGAACCAAAATCTTCTTAGAAAAATGAACAAGGGTCTTCTCAGATGACTACAGTTGGCACATCTTCAGGGAGAATGGCTACAAGATCTTCCAGTGCAAATTCATAGTCTAGGGGTGATGGTGAGAAACCAAAAGAGATGGTCAAACTAAAATATGTATGTGAACATGACAATCCATCTACCCCTACCCCTAAAAAGAAGGTCAATAAAAAAAAACCTGTGACTGAGGATTCAAATACTATTTTAAAGAAAATTGTTGAAGATAATACTTTCCTTCCATTTTCTGAAGTACTCTCTTCCCCAGTAGAAAATATACCGATTGCTCCAAGTGAATCTAGATAAATCACTCTAGAGAATAGGAATTCTTCCTTGGTTGAAGCTTCCCCAATATGGTTTAAAAAAGTGGTAGAGAAAAAGGGGAATTACACTCCTACAACAATAGTTGGAGTAGAAATAGTTGCAAAGTTGCTTCAATCTTCTTCTAGGACAAGGAAAGATTAGAAAATGTCAAGAATACTGACTGATCCAACTTCTGGTAATCAAGTGTTGGAAATTGCTAACCCCATAAAATATCTGAATGGGAATGAGATAATAGTAGCTGATTATAAAGTCACACATGTTGATATGGGGCCCCAGACACTTGAAGGTGATATATATCATGCTGACTATTTAGTCAATGCTTTGATCAAGCGAGTAAAAGAACAAAGGAAAGAAAAAGTGGCATTCCAATCCCAGGTTCTCGATTTGAAGAACTTTATTTCTTCTATATCTAGTGGAGCCTCAAGTTCTCAAGTAGGAATTATTGATGAGTCCACAATGCAATTGATCAGAAAGAATCTAGGCTATTCTAAAAGTGTCAGTGAATGGATTGATGATATGATTGAAGAAACTGTCCTCTTTATCAGTAAGTCTATGCTTTTCTACACTCAAATGGTTAACAAAAGGAAGGAGTTGATGCCAGAACTATGACAAATCAGAAAATATCATACTAGTCTCTACGTTCTCTCACAATAAATTAAAGAGTTGATTTCCATGGATCGTATGGAATTGATTAATGAACAAATTGTAAGCAATGCCAGGGAGTTAAATCCTTCATGGCCCAATTCATTAGAGTGGAAATTGAGTATCTATGACACCCTAGTAAAGGAGATTTTTGTAGTACTTGAGAGATACCTGGACATGCTGGTGGAGATAAAGGGAAACTATCATGACCTAAAGGTGGAGATAACTAAGGAATTTGATGAAATAATTCTGGACTCAAAGGAGGTTTGCGTGAAATTTAAAGAAATATTCAACAAGGAAATGGTTGATCCTACCAACATGAAAAAATATTTCTTGAAGCTCAGTATATTACAGGTCTATCTCACTTCCTTTAATGTAGAAGCAAGCAAGGGTTCTGACACATTGAACGAGTTTGAAGCAGCTCTAAGTAAAGTAAGAATTGGACTCCAAATTACTGCTACTCAAGGGAGCAAGGAGTTACTTGCAATTATTTCCAAGTGCACGAATTACAAAACTAGGATGAAGGTGCAAGAGAAGCAGTTGCAAAAAGAAGTTGTTGAAGATCCAGAAGATGAAGAGGCTGAAGTGATGGGAGATGATGCATAATTAATTTTTTTTAGTATTCCATGATACTTTCTTTATTTTGGCTCTTTAAGTTTAAGACTCTTTTAATTATTCGATGTGGTTACTTTCAAGAAACTATTACCAACACAATTTGTTTATGCTTTAAATATAGATTCAACTGATATGCTTAGGATCTTTTGGGAAAACTTTGATTTTCTCATTAGAGCAAAAACTCTGTTATCTGAATATTTACTATTTGTTATTTTGATATAGAAGACAATGTTGGAATTTTTGCATTCATAATATTTGAATTGTGGTGTATGAATCTATTCTACTTATGTTGAATGTTCTTCCAACATTTAATCTATGATTGGGATAATAGATATTTTGACTTGTTGCATCACTATAGTATCAGTTATTTGTGAATAAGGATCTTGTGGTGATATTTATTTTCATTCTAGTTGTGAAGTATTTCTAGTTTTATTTTATGAAGTTATTGAATACCTTTAAAGCTTTCTGGTTAAAAGCCCCTACCTTTATTTGCTTTCTGGTTAAAAGCAACAAAAGTTAAAGATTATTCCTTGAATATCAAATGAAGGTAGTTGCCACATTTTAAAATAAGTAGAGAATTGGTTTGACAATTATATAATTGTCGACTCAACTATGGTTACATTTGTCACCTTTGTGGGCATGAGAATATAGAGTTAGGTGATAAATCTATCTACCAACAAAACCAAGGAACACACACATGAGAAAGGTATGAAGGAAAAAAAATGAAAACATCAACTCCCATGGCACTTTATATCATAGTGTGAGTACAATAAGGTACAAAGTGATGTACAAGATCCCATAATGTGCATTTACAAAATCATAAGTGCTTACAATGAAAGCTCATAATTTCAACAAAATACACAAGATTGGAAATACATGTAGAACAACCAAAAAGAAGCCATCCCATGGAAATGAGAAGTTTCCAGGAGCTAAGATGTCCAAGTAATTCACTAGAATGTCAAAACACAAAAAACTTAATAAAATACACCTATTAAATTTTGTAATGAAAAATGATATAGATCTAGAAAGAACACTATAATTCCTTTCCAACGCCTATTCATTTTTGAAAAAAAAAAGTCTGTATACAAAAGTTGTACCCCCAGAAGTGCAGAAATAAAGATTTGACTTTGACTGGAAATAAATACAGGAAAACAGAAAAATAAGGAAAAATAACCCATACCACTAGATCAGTCTCAAAAATAACTTTCTGGTGATATTTTGCTTTCGAAAATCCAAGCTTGAACTCAAAATTTATGGCCAAAATACAAAAAATGCTCCAAAAGGGGTTTGTTGGTTAAGCATGGCGGTTAAGCTAGCATTAGTTCCGTTAGTGATTAACTAATGGTGGCATCCATTAACACTATGTTTTTTTAAATTATTTTGGATTGCGTGTTGTACCAGGCTGTATGACTCAGAAATGAAAAAAATTACCTCCAGGAGTCACTGTGTCTGATTTTGACAATTTTACAGTTGATTTTGGGGTTTTTAGGAACTTTGAACGTGATGTTAAGGTCCATTTGGGTTGAAAACACTCCAAAATTGCAGGTACCTCTAGATCTAGAAACCCTCTGAAACGTCAAACCCTCGTAGATCAGGCACTTCAAACATGGCTTTCTAAAGGCTTAACATTCTCAATTTGTCCTAGTTCTTTTGCTCTGTTTTGTGTTGTCAATGGATAGCTTGTTCAAGGTCCTGGTTCCTCCTAGATTTCATGAGGTTCATAAAATTTCTCCACTTTCAGAATAAAAATTGAGGACTTTTTCTTTTGAATGTAAGCAAGTGTTGAATGCAATCTAAGTAGTATTGGGTTTCGATTGGATGGAGTTAAATTGTATGTGTGGCATAGAAAAATGGACCTTTTGCTTGAAATGGATTATTTCATGATTAAATGGACTTAATGAGGTCTTAATTTAGTGTTGTGAAGTATTTTATGCATCCACAATATGTCTTAGACTCGTATAAATTAAATAAAATACATTTAATGGTGTCTTGTGAAGGTGTTGTGAAGTGTTGTAACACATTTCTGCA
Source organism: Sequoia sempervirens (assembly GCA_007258455.2). Classification (NCBI taxonomy): domain Eukaryota; kingdom Viridiplantae; phylum Streptophyta; class Pinopsida; order Cupressales; family Cupressaceae; genus Sequoia; species Sequoia sempervirens. The sequence goes on along the minus strand of VDFB02047397.1, from coordinate 74,972,392 downwards.
CTCTTCTAGACTCTTTTTATTATAATTCACTTAAATAATCCCTTTTATTCATTACCAAGTCCTATTTTAAAGTGTTGTAAAGTCTTGTGACAAACTTTCACACTTTCATAGGCACATCTCCTTATTTACACCTTTCTTATGACTTATTTGACCCCTTTATGCCCTCATACATCTCTTAATTAAGTGTATTTTTTAATATGAACCCAACAAAAAATATTAAATATAACTTAAATCCTAACACCCACTTTTGAGTCCAAGGTGGGACCCATTCGCCATGGGTGGCGAATGGGTCTTTCTTGGCTCTAATTTTAAAATATTTTAAATTCTCTTTGGGTTTTTATTTAAAAATCACTTGATGTCGACATGTGATGAGGTATGAACGGGTACTAAGGCACAATTGACTATAAATAGGTATTTTTATTCTCATTTTAGAGAGATCCATCAATCAACACATCTCTCAACACATTTGATCTCATTATCACATCTTTCATCATTAATTCAAGTCAAGCAAACTAGGGTTTCTTCATTAGAAGTCATCAAGTTAGCTTTCTAAAGCATTCAAGGGATAAATCTTCATATATTTCTGGAGAATTTAAAGATCATTCATCATGTAAAGGTAATTTAATCCATTTTTTCATGCTTTATTCACTTATTTTATCATTTTAGTTTAATTACCTAAATAGGGTTTTACTTAGGCAAACCCCCCATGCCCTAATATTCAACATATCTCTCTTTTGTCTTGTTTGTTTGTAGATTTAGGACTATTGGAGGCTTAGGAATCATTGAATATTACATTTAAAAGTCACTCAAGTCATCTCTTCATCATTTAAGTCTACATATCAACAAAAAGTCATTTTCAGACCCAAATTCGATAATTTCTAAAGCAAACATTTTTAGAGAGCAGAATTATAGATCTAGCTCCATAAAATCTTCCTCTGATTTTGAAAATAATTGTGGGTGGAATAATTCACCACCCATGGTGAATGATTCCCATCTGTAGGATTGAAAAGTGGTTTTAGGTTTTCTCAGATTTAAGCTCCCGACATTCAAAAACAGGTTTCCAGAAGATTTCACCAGAAGTAGGACTAATTCACCATGCATGGCAAATCAATCCGAGTGGCCATTAACAATTTTTTTTAAGACATTCTAGAATCTTATAGTGACATCAATCTACCTCCAAGTACACTTTGTTCAGTTTCATCTATATTTGTTTCCATCTTCTTAGGTTTCTAGTTCATTATTTGCATTCTACACTGTGTTTTCCAACATTTTGAATTAGATTAGTTTGCATTCATTTATCTGAATTTTCATTAAGTTCTAAGCATTAAAAAACATCCACACACATCCACATTCTCTTTCTATCCATTCATACATAAGTCTTGAATGCTAACGATGTGCATTTTGGCCCTAATTCTCTCTCCTTCTAGGTGAAAAACCCTACGAGGAGCTAAGAAGGATAAATGGGTGCCAAAATCCTTTGTTATATTTTGGTGAACTTGCTGTTTAGAATAATTTATTTTCTGATTTGGATTCCTTTCATCATAGATCTGGCTTGCATTAGGGTTTTCCTGATTCATTTGCATGCTAGGTGTTAAATTTTGCATTCTTAAAAATGTGCATAATAGGTTGCATTATTGCATCTTTAATAATTGAAAATTTCTAAAATTCTACATTTTTCATTTAGCTCTGCATCATACCACTCATAATTCATAAAAAATAGTCACAAATTTCTAAAAATCTTGAGAAAAAAGTCCATACTGGGACTCATTCGCCACCCTGGGCGAGTCAATCCCTTTTGACCCTTGAAACAACATTTTCCAGAGCTCAGAAAAAAAAAAATAGGCTTCTATTTGGTACCATTTCATACCTATATCAGTTAGTTTCTTTTCTGTATCATGCATTTCATCCAATCTAGCCTAAATTATCTCATTTCATGCATAGTTTAAATTTCACATTTGCATTCTCATATTGTTACATAGCATAATCAATCATCTATTCTTTGAAAATTGCATTTCATTTCATCCTTTAACATTGCATTTTGAGTTCGCTTAGATCGTTCTTTCAAAATGTTAGTTTCAATCTTCTCCAAATTCACAAAGAAAGAGTTAGTTCATAAACATGCACAAGAAAATGAACATATTAACATGTGTATTGAACTTACACCCTATCTTATCTCTCCTATTTGTGTGGATGATGTGATAGAATCACATACAAACATAGATAACAATGATGATCATAATTGTTCTTCCCTTGATATCTCTCCTTTTAGTAATGAAGGTATCTTGATGAAAGAAGGTACACTCATTGAGCATCATGAAGATCTTGTTTTTCCTTCTCCTCATTCCCCTTGGAAAGATAGAATAGCAACACACAATGAATGCATTGTCACCACTTTACCTAGTCTCCTTTCATCTCCCAACACCTCCCCTATTTTTGAGAAGGATATGTTGAGAAACCCATTGATTGAGAGTCATAACCTTATTTCTCTCCTTCCTAATGTTCCTAACAATTGGAAGAGTATATTTGAACTAAAAGATCCCATCATTGACACACATGAACATCATAGTTGTCCTTCCCTTCACAACTCCCCTATTTGTAATGAAGCTTTGACATGTGATGCACCTCTTGATGATCACTTTCCTAAAAGCTCTCCTAATAGGGTACATGTTATTGCACAAGAGAACAAGACATTACAAACACCGAATGATTACATAGAATCTTCCCCTAATCAAACACATTCAACTATTACTAACCCCCTTGGTTGTGATGAAGTTATTGTGGATGAACGAAACCTTAATTGTCATGAACATGTGGTTTTTTGTTCTCCTAAGAACTCCCCTTCTCAAGAGGATATCATGACTCAAGAAAAAAATAACATACCCTTCAAAAACAATGAAGAGTCTCACTTGTTACGGGATGTTAACAATATTCAACCTCACCATACTCTTTACCCACCTTCGCATCATCTTCATCCTTCCAATAAACCCCAACTCATTCTTTACCCACCTTCGCATCCACTTCATCCTTCTAATAAACCTCACCACACCCTCTACCCCCCTAACACCAATGTATTGCAACATTCTAGTAGTGATATTGTTGCTCATACATATAACACCCACAATAATCCGAAACCACCGCAACCAATCCCATCCTCCTTACCCTTACCCAATCCACCTAGTGGTCCTTGTTATATACCCAATACAAAGGAGTATGATATTATTGAAAAATTAAAGAATACTTTTGCCAAAATTTCCCTTCGGGATCGATTTACTTCAAAATTCATCAAATTACAACAATTCTTCAAACAACCTTAAAAGAAATTGAAGCTCCTCATGATACAACTTTGAATGATGTGACAACTCTCATCCAAAAAATAAATCTTGATATTGCTTTTCATCAACATGAGCTCCCTCCTTTGGAGTTGCAAAAACATGGTTCCTTTATGACAATTGCTCGATTCAATCACTTTCGTATCAAACACACACTCATTGATAATGGTTTTTCCCTTAATGTGAGTGGTGTGAGTCTCCTTGATCAATTAGATGTTGACAGGTTGCAAATAATACCTGATTTCATATCTATTCAAGGATTTGATAATTTGACAAAGCAACTGCTCGGTGTAATCACTTTGCCTCTTACGGTTGGAATGGTTACTTTGCAAACTCCTATTCATGTCATGCCTTATGATCTTTTGTATAATATTCTTCTAGGAAGACCATGTGGATTCATGAGAAGAATGCAGTTCCTTCAACCCTTCATCATACAATGAAATATGTCTATAACAATCACATTTATGATGTTGAAATAGACCCTGATCCTAAAAGTTGCTTGCAGCTTGAAAAAGGGGTTACAAGTCCTCTCAAAACATTGATTCCAACATCCAACATAGGTCCTCTTGAAATTGAACACAACGATGAGAAATGGCATTCTAACTTCTTTGGTGATGATTGGGGATCCTTAGAATTCACACCCTCATTTATGGGCGAATAAATACTCACACAAAAGAAAGACGAAAAACAAAAACAACCAACCATCATGTCAATGCAAAATTTAGACAATCCTTTGACAAAATCCACCTCAACCACTTTAGAAAATCACACAAACTCCACAACAACCCTTGACGATCACAACAATGAACAACCTCTTGATTCTAAAGTAATGGAAAAACTTTATGGGAAAGGGTGACCTCATGAAACAACTTGGATATAGTGGAAAAGGATGTGGTGCTCGAGAACAAGGTATCTGTAACCCTATAGAACCTAACACACAACAAAAAACTCATGGTCTTGGTTATTGTTGTTTAATCAAAATCAACAAGCCTTAACTCAACATCAATACTATCACATAAGACTCTTCCAAGACTCTTCTTTATTCACATAAATAACATTAGTTGCTGCTCCTTGGCATGCCATAGTTGTACTAGGATCATAGCATACTCAATATTGCATGTTTTTCATCCCTTGCAAGGGGTAGTATACCGTCATCCCTTTTAGGCTCACCTTTGTCCAACACTAAGTGAGGGGAAAAGAGTTAGATAGCCTTATCCCTTGTATGTCATTTGTCCTTGTCTCTTTCGACTACTCATTAAATTTTCATGCAAATATAAGAGCAATCTTGAGATGTGGATGACATTTCTTAAGATTGAATCGCATGTGACATACAATCTTTCTTCATCTTTCATTTTCCTTGACATGATGCAGCCTAACTTTGAAACATATGACTTGGCATAGGGTTTTCCGAGTAAGCTCTCATGTCTTCTTCTTCTTTCTCTTCTACTTTAAATTAATTGCTCACAAAACGATGTGTATCAATTCCTTTAAAGTGGGGGGCATACATTACCATAATTTATTTACATTATTGGTTTCTAACTATAGCCATGTCATTTATTTGATGTGTTTGTTACTTTGTGGATGACATTATGGGTATGATGTCCTTCATAAGTGTGATCTATCTCAGCATATTGCATTCCTCTTGGTTTTTTGATGTGCTGTATTGCATCCCCTAAGTTGTGAATATACTATTCTTTGATTGGTCCTCTCTTGGAGACATTAGGAAAAATGTTCCCTAAGTGACTGACCTTACATAAACTTAACAAGACTCCTTTGAACATTTTTACATTTCTGCATTTTTACATTTTTTGCATTTTTGCCACCTTGCATAACGCAGCTTGCATGTTTGTGGTACCTTTTTTCATTAGAATTTGTCTTTGTGGTGCCTTGTTAAAGTTATCAACGAGTATAACTTTGACATGGTTCAGCGGGAAGCCCAACTAGCGGTATGACTTTCCCCATAGCCACCTCTGTGTTTGTTAATGCATACCAACTAGCATACGTATCTTACCTTTTTTTGGTCCTTCTCACCCCATAGACAACTAGTTCTGTGGCCCCAAAGTGAGTACATTTGGGCTTTCTCACGCCCCAGAGTGAGTACATATTTTTCATCTTTTTCTTGTCATTGCATGATTTTGTATCTTGTTGGTTTGACTTAGGATCTTGGATCTTGGGGGCTTGCACAACCTCCTTGATCTTTGTAATTCTTTGTCATATGCATCTGTGCATGAGGATCTCTCTTGAATGTCTACTTTAGTGTGAGTTTGAAGCAACTTCATCCTTTCACTAAAGTGGGGGCTAAATGTGTCGGAGAAAAATGGACCCTTTGCTTAAGATGGATTATGTCATGATTAAATGGACTTAATGAGGTCTTAATCTAGTGTTGTGAAGTATTTTATGCATCCACACTATGTCTTAGACCCTTATAAATTAAATAAAATACATTTAATGGTGTCTTGTGAAGGTGTTGTAAAACATTTCTACACTCTTCTAGACTCTTTTTATTATAATTCACTTAAATAATCCCTTTTATTCATTACCAAGTCCTATTTTAAAGTGTTGTAAAGTCTTGTGAAAAAAATTCACACTTTTATAGGCACATCTCCTTATTTACACCTTTCTTATGACTTATTTGACCCCTTTATGCCCTTATACATGTCTTAATTAAGTGTATTTTTGAATATGAACCTAACAAACAATATTAAATACAACTTAGATCCTAACACCCACTTTTGAGTCCAAGGTGGGACCCATTCGCCATGGGTGGCGAATGGGTCTTTCTTGGTTCTAATTTCAAAATATTTTAAATTCTCTTCAGGTTTTTATTTAAAAATCACTTGATGTTGGCCTTGTGATGAGGTATGAATGGGTACTAAGGAACAATTGACTATAAATAGGTATTTTTATTCTCATTTTAGAGAGATCCATCAATCAACACATTTGATCTCATTATCACATCTTTCATCATTAATTCAAGTCAAGCAAACTAGGGTTTCTTCATTAGAAGTCATCAAGTTAGCTTTCTAAAGAATTCAAGGGTTAAAATTTCATATATTACTATATATTTTCAAGATCATTCATCATGAAAAGGTAATATACTCCATTGCTGCATGCTTTATTCACTGATTTCATCATTTTGGTTTAATTACCTAAATGGGGTTTGACTTAGGCAAACCCCCATGCCCTAATATTCAACATATCTCTCTTTTTTCTTGTTTTTTTGAAGATTTAGGACTCTTGGAGGCTTAGGAATCATTGAAGATTACATTTAAAAGTCACTCAAGTCATCTCTTCATCATTAAAGTCTACATATCAACAAAAAGTCATTTTCAGACTCGAATCTGACAATTTCTGAAGTGAACATCTGTAGAGAGTACAATTGCAGATCTAGCTCCATAGAATCTTCCTATGATTTTTTTAGATTTGTTTTAGGTGGAATAATTTTCCACCCATGGAAAATGAGTTCCATCTGTAGGCCTGAAAAGTGGTTTTCTTAGATTTCAACTCCCAGCAGTCAGAAATAGGTTTCTAGAAGATTTCACCAGAAGGAGGACTAATTCGCCATGCACGGTGAATTAGTACCAATGGCCATTATCAAAGGTTTTTAAGACATTCTAGAATCTTCTTGTGACATCAATCTGGCTCTAGGTGCACTCTGTTTAGTTTCATCTATTTTTGTTTCTATCTTCTTAGGTTTCTAGTTCACTATTTGCATTCTACACTGTGTTTTCCAACATTTTGTATTAGATTAGTTTGCATTCATTTATTTGCATTTTCATTAATTTATAACCATTAAAACACATCCACACACATCCAAATTTTCTTTGTATCCATTCATACATTAGTATTGAATGCTAATGTTGTGCATTTTGGCCCTTATTCTCTCTCGTTCTAGGTGAAAAACCTGTTGGAAATGTATGTCTCAATCAATATAGGCTGAAACCTCCATGAGAGCCAAGTCGGTGTTGCAACTTCAATTTTTGGATGACAAGTAGTGTGTATCATCATGTTTTGAACAGGTCGTTGTGACCTTGTTACTGTCTTGCCGAAAGGTTACTCTCTGAAGCTATCGCTGTGACAAGGTGTATTCGTTATGACCTCATAGGGATCGGGAGATCTCTAGCCAACAAGCCATTCAATCAGGAGTCAGGGAGAGTCTTGGTTGTTCTCTATGAGCTCTCAGCAATGTGGAAGTCTTTCCAATGGGAACACACTTGGAATCTTCAGAGTAGCACTATGGGTTCGCTAAGAACTCTTAGCGAAAGCTAATGTCTTGCCGACAGGTTGTTTCACTTTATCTTAGCGAAAGATAAAGTCTTGCCGACGGTACTTTCTGTTGGAGTCTTTGGGGTAAGTCTTGGAGTTTGGTATGTTCTCTCAACGAAGATGATATGTCTTAGCGACTGCTGACAGCTTTAGTGAAACATATGGATCTCGGTATGATGTCTCAGTGAAAGCCGATTGTCTGGCCGATGAGAACACTTAAGTCTATGTGACTTGTGGAGCCTCGGCGTAACGTCTTGGCGAAGGTGTTTGGTCTTTCCGATAGGTGTATGCTTTCGGTGTAACCTAATGTTGCTCTATGAGACCTCTTGGCGATATCCGTATGTCTTGTCGACTATCTTTTGGAGCTCAATATGACTTGTGTCTTCGATATACCTTTGGTGACTCACTATGATCTCCTGGCGAAAGCGATAGGTCTAGGTGACTGCTTGGTGACTCGATGTAACTCATGAGGCTTGATAGAACATCTTGGTGACTATGGTGACTCTTGGCAACATCAGCATGAAGGCTATGTGGCATCAGCGAGACACTGTTAGTGTCTCACCGAGATGCCAATACAATGCGAATTCTGTTGATTAAGACTTTCTGATGTGGCATCTCATGGATGAATCAGAAGAGCTGAATTGGAACTACTGGGAGTATGTTCGTTGTGACAGTTCTGCAAAGAAGTTCTACAGACTGAGATTGAGTTTAATACACTCTGAGATTGTAGTTTTCAATTGGTTGGTTGAATCGACAAATTGTTAAGTGATTGGATCAGTGAATGAATTCTATTCTATGAACTGTAATTGTGAAGGTTCCTATGCAATATTGTAAACGGTGAATGTTGTTGTAAACAGACACTAGTAAGATAAGTCTAACTGTTGTATGTAATCTCAATTAGTGTAATACAAAGTGATTTCTCTTGGTGTGGTGGGTTTTTCTCCTGTAAGGGTTTTCCCACGTATATCTGGTGTTCATGTGTGATTGTCAAATACTCTGTTTCTATTATCTGCTTCATAGTGCATCTTAACTTGACTGTAATTGTAAATTTTAAAGTGTATCTACATTCTTTCCTGAGGTATTGACATTAGGAGAATTGTTTTCCTCATCTGATTTTCCTTATAAGTGGTATAAGAGCCTGGCTAGTTGTGTTATCCTTGTGGGTACGTTGGGTTTTTTGTGTCAATTCTGTTCAGTGGGAGTCTTGTAGAGTTTGTTATTTCTAATTACAGATTAAGATGGCTAGTACATCTGGTAAGATTGAAATAGAGAAATTCAATGGCAGTAACTTTGAGTTGTGGAAACTCAAGATGGAGGATCTTCTTGTTGACCGTGATCTTTGGATTGTTGTGGCTGGAGTGAAACCTACAGGTATGAACCAAGAAGATTAGGATCTTGCAGATAGGAAGTCTAAGGGGCTGATAAGGCTCTGCTTGGCAGACTCCATTCTTCTCAATGTACATGAAGAGAAGACTGCATCTACCTTGTGGAAAAGATTGGCGTTTATTTATCAGGGGAAGTCCCTGGTGAATAAACTATTCCTAGGGAAGAAACTATACTCTTTGAGAATGCAGGAAGGAGGGTTTGTAGCTGATCATTTGAATGCATTTAACATGCTGCTTGCTCAATTCACATCTATTGGTGTGAAGACTAAAGAAGAGGATCGATGTATGTGACTATTGTGTTCTTTGCTAGATTCATGGGATCATCTAGTGATGGCTATCGGGAGTACAACATCCAGTTTCAAGATGGAGGATATTGTTGGTTCTTTGGTGTCAGAAGAAATGAGAAGGAAGTCTTCTGAGATGGCAAAGGAGGCTCTTGCTGTTAGAGGAAGGTCAAAGGAGAAAGGAAAGAAGAAGGACAACAAGTCCAAATCAAAATCAGAGGGGAGATCAAAGTCTCCTGGCAAGAAGTCTGAGGTCAAGTGTTGGAACTGTGGGCAACCTGGTCATGTCCGAAAGGATTGTAAAGAGGAGAAAAAGAAGAAGGGTTCTTCCAATAATGGTTCTTCTCATAGTGATGGTGACGCCTTCATTACTGCCTTGGCTACTCAAGCATCAGATGATGTCTGGCTGATTGAATCTGGAGCATCTTTCCACATGACATCTAGTAGAGAATGCTTCACGAAGTATGAAGAATACGATGGCGGAAAGGTGTATTTAGCAAGTGATTCAACTTTAGAGATAGTTGGCCATGGAAGAGTCAGAATACAATTCCCCGATGGCAGAGTGAAGGGAATCAATAATGTTATGCACATACTAGGTATGGCTTGAAATCTATTGTTTGTAAGTATGCTAAATGATATTGGTGTACAAGTTACGTTCTTTGGAAATGGCTGCAAGATGACTAGAGGTTCAATGGTGTTGGCTAGAGGTGCTTGAATTGGTACCCTGTATAAGTTGGATGCACAGGCTGTTCAATGTAACAGTGTCTCTGGAAAGTCACTGAAAGTTGCTCATGGAGGTAAAGAGGGAAATATCCCTAATTGTGTAAACTCTATGGAAGTAAAACTTCCTACAGAGAAGACTATGCTTTGGCATCATAGGTTAGGCCACATAGGAGAAAAACTTTTAAAAACCTTGAGGAATAAAAACCTGGTTGAGGGGCTTAAAGATTGTAATCTTGAATTTGAATTCTGTGAACACTGTATATATGGAAAGCGGCAACGTGTTTCATTTTATTCCAGTCCTCATAAATCTTTTGGTCTGTTATACTATATTCATTCGGATGTGTTTGGTCCAGTAGATGTTCCTTGTTTTTCTAAGTCAAGATACTACGTGTCGTTCATTGATGATTATTCAAGAAGAGCATTTGTTTATTTCTTGAAAAGTAAATTAGAAGTGTTCAGTCAATTTAAGGAATTTAAGAACCTTGTTGAAAATCAGACTGGTAGAAAAATAAAATGCTTAAGGACTGATAATGGCGGTGAATTTGGTTCTGATGAATTTGAAAGATATTGCAAAGACCATGGAATTAAAAGACACAAGACTACACCTTATACTCCATAGCAGAATGGAGTTGCAGAAAGGTTCAATAGGACAGTGATGGAGAGAGCACAAAGTATGCTCAGTAGTGCTAGTTTGGAGGAGAAGTTCTGGGCTGAGGTTGTATCTACTTCATGTTATTTAATTAATCGTTCTCCAAATTCTGCTCTTGTTGAGAAAACACCTTTGGAAGCATGGTCTGGTAAGAAGCCCTCTCTTAGACATATTCGAGTTTTTGGATGTGAGGCATATGCTCATGTTCCGGATGTGAAAAGATCTAAACTGGAGAACAAGGCTGTCAAATGTATCTTTATTGGCTATAGTGTTGTCATAAAGGGATACAAGCTTTGGAATCCTGATACAGAGAAGGTTGTATACAACAGAAGTGTAATATTTTGTGAGCTAAAACCTTCCAATTTGGATCTGCAGTCAGAGACAAAGTCAAAAAACAATAAGGATGTAGCATTAATTCCTCCTACACTTGAGAAAGAGGAATTGGAAATTCAAAATGTACCTAAAACTTAGGAGAGCTCGAGCAGTTTCGAAAGTTCTAAAGAAGAAGAACCTTAGCCTCAGCCAGTGAGGAGGTCAACCCATGAAAGAAAGAAACCGGATAGGTATGGGTTCACATTAATTGATTCTACTTGTGCCCATGCTTTGATTTCTAGTACTGATGAGCCTAGGATTGTAAAAGAGGCAATTAAAATGTTTGATTCAAACTCTTGGTTAGAAGCCATGGAAGAAGAGATGGCGTCATTAGATAAAAATGAAACTTGGAGTTTGGTGCCCTTGCCTGAAGGCAGAAAACCTATGGGCTACAAATGGGTATTTAAGAAAAATATTGGTTAAGATGGCAGTATAGAAAAGTACAAGGCGAGACTAGTTGCAAAGGGTTATTCCCAGGTAGAGGGAATTGATTATGGGGAAATATTTTCTCTTGTAGCAAAGCTGACATCTATTAGATTTCTTTTGTCACTTGCAGCAACATATGACTTAGATGTAGAACAGATGGATGTGAAGACAACATTTCTTCATGGTGATCTTCAAGAAGAAATCTATATGTCCCAATCTGAGCACTTTGTTGAGAAAGGTAAAGAAAAACTGGTATGCAAATTAAAGAAGTCTCTGTATGGGTTAAAGCAGTCACCTAGAATATGGTACCAAAAATTTGATACATTTGTATTATCATTGGGATTTATGAGATCAAAATCTGATCACTGTGTATATTATAAAGCTGAAGGTGATTGAGTACTTGTTATTGCTCTTTATGTTGATGATATGTTGTTCATAGGAAATAGCAAGCTAATGATTTCTGATCTTAAGTCTTAGTTGTCTACTAAGTTCGAAATGAAGGATCTTGGTGCAGCAAGGTATATTCTGGGGATGGAGATTACCAAGGACATGAAGAATAGAAAGCTTTGGCTCAATTAGAGTAAGTATATCAGGACTGTTCTTGAGATATTTTGTATGAATAATTGCAAGCAGTTAGTTGTTCTAGTCATGCAGGGAACGAAGCTATCTGTTGAGGATTGTCCAAAATCTCCTACTGAGATGGAGGACATGACCAGTGTACCCTATGCTAGTGCAGTTGGCAGTCTCATGTATGCAATGGTCTGTACAAGGCCAAATATTTCCCAAGCAGTGGGAGTACTTATTCATTTTATGGCTAATCCAAGAAGAACGCATTGGGATGTTGTGAAGAGAGTGTTTAGGTATTTGAAGGGAACTTCAGATTTTGCTTTGTGTTACCATGGGAATTTGGTTGAATCACAGAGGACTCTCAGCATTCGTGGATATGTAGAATCTGATTGGGTAGGGGACATTAACAGTAGGAGATTCACCAGTGGATACATTTTCATGATGAATGGTGGTGTAGTGAGTTGGATGAGCAAGCAGTAGGCTGTAGTCACTTTGTCCACTACGGAGGCTGAATACATGGTAGCTACTCATGCTTGTAAAGAAGTTGTATGGTTTAAACGTTTGTGTTCTAACGTTGGTTTTGATCCAGGGGAAATAACTATTTTTTGTGATAGTCAAAGTACAATTTGTCTGGCAAAGAATCCAACTCTCCATGCCAGGATGAAACATATTGATGTATAGTACCACTTTGTACAAGATATGGTTGAGGATGGAAAGGTCAATTTGCAAAAGGTTGATACTCTGGAGAATGTTGCAAATGCATTGACGAAGCCAGTGAACATAGACAAGTTCAGGTGGTGTGCCAGTTCAATGGGCCTTAGTGCCCATGATTTTTAGTAAGTTTTATTTATGGTCTGGAGGTGCCTGTATGATCTTTGTCAAGTGGGAGATTGTTGGAAATGTATGTCTCAATCAATACATGTTGAAACCTCCATGAGAGCCAAGTCGGTGTGACAACTTCAATGTCTGGCCGACAAGCAGTGTGTATCATCATGTTTTGAACAGGTCGCTATGACCTTGTTACTATCTTGCTAAAAGGTTACTCTCTGAAGCTATCGCTGTGACAAGGTGTATTCGTTATGACCTCATAGCGCTTGGGAGATCTCTGGCCGATAGGCCATTCAATTGGGAGTTGGGGAGAGTCTTGGTTGTTCACTATGAGCTCTTAGCGACATGGAAGTCTTGCCAATGGGAACACACTTGGAATCTTTGGAGTAGCACTAAGGGTTCGCTAAGAACTCTTAGCAAAAGCTAATGTCTTGCCGACAGGTTGTTTCACTTTATCTTAGCGAAAGATAAAGTCTCACCGACAGTGCTTTATGTTGGAGTCTTCAGGGTAAGTCTTGGAGTTCGGTATGCTCTCTCGGCGAAGATGATATGTCTTAGCGACTGTTGATGGCTTCGGTGAAACATATGGATCTCAGTATGATGTCTCGGCAAAAGCCGATTGTCTAGCCGATGAGAACACTTAAGTCTATGTGACTTGCAGAGCCTCGGCGTAATGTCTCGGTGAAGGTGTTTGGTCTTGCTGATAGGTCTATGCTTTCGGTGTAACCTAATGTTGCTCTATGAGACCTCTTGGCGATATCGGTATGTCTTGCCGACTATCTTTTGGAGCTCGATATGACTTGTGTCTTCGGTATACCTTTGGTGACTTGCTATGATCTCCTAGCAAAAGTGATAGGTCTAGGCGACTGCTTGGTGACTCGGTGTAACTCATGAGGCTTGATAGAACATCTTGGCGACTATGGTGACTCTTGGCAACATTGACGAGACACTATTAGTGTCTCACTGAGATGCCAATACAATGCAAATTTTGTTGACCGAGTAAGACTTTCTAATGTGGCATCTCATGGATGAATCAGAAGAGCTAAATTGGAACCGCTGGGAGTCTGTTCGTTGTGACAGTTCTGCAAAGAAGTTCTACAGACTGAGATCAAGTTTGATATACTCTAATATTATAGTTTGTAATTGGTTGGTTGAATCGACAGATTGTTAAGTGATTGGATTAGTGAATGAATTCTATTCTGTGAACTGTAATTGTGAAGGTTCCTGTGCAATATTGTAAATGGTGAATGCTACTGTAAACAGACACTAGTAAGATAAGTCTGACTATTGTATGTAATCTCAATTACTATAATACAAAGTGATTTCTCTTGGTGTGGTGGGTTTTTCTCCCATAAGGGTTTTCCCATGTATATTTGGTGTTCATGTGTGATTGTCAAATACTCTGTTTCTGTTATCTACTTCATAGTGCATCTTAACTTGACTGTAATTGTAAATTATAAAGTGTATCTATATTCTTTCCTGAGGTATTGACATTAGGAGAATTGTTTTCCACATCTGATTTTCCTTACAAAACACTAGGAGGAGATAAGAAGGATTTGGGTGCCAAAATCCTTCGTTACAGTATGGCACTAGGTACAAATGAGTTTTCTTTGAAGTTTGTCTCAAACATCCTAGAAATTCTATGGTGCATGGAAATGGTTAACTTCTTGGCTAGCACCTATATGCTTCCTCATATCTACCCACTTTATTCATTGCAACCTGCCTTGGAAAGCTATGACATTATTCAATGTTCAAACTCAGTGGGTGGCATCATTTATAGGAAATAACTCCTCCTTGATAAGTGTCGCTCGAGGCTTCTCTGCACTATAGAAAATGGTTTACTTAATGATTGTCCTTGAGAGTTCAATGCTTGGCTTCTTAGCCTTATATTTCACCATGACAACTTAGTATGTGACCCCATTCAATTAATTTACAATGCAATCTTCCTGCTAATAAGGCATGCTCTTATTGAGCCACATGAGGAGCCCTTTTTTCTACCACCTGTAGACATAGCTTCTTCTAAGGAAAGTTAAATATTCTTAAAAGGTTTTATCTTCACAATGGGCATTTTGATTCTCGGCCCCTTGTTCTTTAGCTCTCAAAATTTTGCTTTCTTGTTTTTGGGTTTCTTCTAAAATGTTGATGCTCTCTGTTAAGGTGTGGACACTGATTTTCGTATCTAAGGGTTCTCTAACTCTTTTAGGGTTTTTCACCTACAAGGAGAGAAATGGACCCAAAATGCATAATTTCTGCACTCAAAATCAATGCAAGGATGGATGCAATATGCTTAAATACAATGTCTAAATGCAATAAACTGAAAAAGAAAGGTGATTACTAATGCAATACCTAAGAAATGCAAGTTGTTTGAAAACAAAACACGATGTACGCAAAAACACCTAGAAATGAAGATCAATTGTAATAGAAATTGATGAAACTGAAGGTGTACACTTCAAAGCTAAAAAAGGATGGAATGTAGTTCTGGAATCCTAAAAAACCTGATGTAGAAGCCAACTGGGACACTTGTGCTAATCTGGGAGACTTAGTCCCAGATCTAGAAAAACTGCTTCGGAGCCCATTTCAACCAAATGGGTATCCAAATCTATAGAAATCTTTAAAAAAAGGTTTAGTGGGACTAAGTCACCACTGTTGGCGACCTAGTCCACTTTTGAATTCCTAAAAAATCTAAAAGTGGAAATCGAAGCCCTTGGTCTATACTTCGGTTCCTGACTGGTATCTAATTCTGAAACTCTAATTTTTAGGCATGAAAGTGACTTTTAGTGGATATTTTGGCTTTGCAAGCAAGGAGAGGTCTTCAAAAACTTTGTAAACTATTCTTCAATGATCTTCGAACCTTCAAAGTACCTAAATATTCAAACACACAATGAAAGAGAAAGAAATGTTGGATGTTAGGGCATGGGGGTTTGCCTTGGGCAAACCCCTTTTTAGGTAATTAAACCAAAATGAAGAAATAATGTAATGAAGCATGAAATAATGGAATTATTAGCTTTCCATGATGATAGGTCTTGATTTTCTGCAGCAATAGGTGAAGAATGTTCCCTTGAATGTCCTTGAAAGCTATCTTGATGACTTAGAATGTAAAAACCCTAGCTTGCTTGACTTGAGGTGGAAGATAAATGATGGGTTAGATGAATGAGTTATGAATTAGGGTTTAGAGGCTTACTTTTATAGGCCATTCTCCTAATTTTCCTATTAATTTGATCCCCAAGGCCAACATGGAGGAAAATAAAAATAAAAATCCAACTTTTCCTGCTCAAAACTCAAAAATAACCCAAATAAGACTAATTCGCCACTTTGGGTGACTTAGTCCCACCTAGTAGGGACTCATTCACCCAGATGGGTGACTTAGTCTTAGAGGGTCCCTTTTACCAGTTGGATTGTTGGGGAATGAATAATTTCAGTTATTATGTTGGTTTCCTCGTGTATTTGATCAAATTACACCTTGGGATACACAATATGGGGCCATAGGGTCCTATTAATGATGATGTAAAGGTCAATTAGGGCTTGGGACACAAAATTAAATGTGAAAGTGTGATTAAATACACTTTACACCTTTAAAATAGAGTTCACATAGCCTAGAGAGGCACAACATGTAATGTGAATGTGTAACACACATTACAACACTAGATTAAAGTTAAGTTTAATTTACAAGCCTTCTAGATTAATGTGATAATGCCATTAAATACATTTTATAATATTGAATTAAAGGGAGAGTAGGTCCATTCATTCTAGAGAAGTGTGAAAATATTTTACAACACCTTTACAAGACATCATTAAATGCATTTTATTAGCTTGCAAGGGTCCAAGACCTAGTGTGGATGTGTAAAACACCTCACAACACTAAATTAAGGCATCATTAAGTCCAATTTGTAATCAATTATTGCCATATCAAGCAAACTATACACTTTTTGGTGACACATTAAGCCCCCACTTTAGTGAGAGGATGAACTTGCTTCAAACTCACACTAAAGTAGACATTAAAGAGGGATCCTATTGTACCAATGTGGATGAAAAATAATGGCAAAGATCAAGTCAGAGGTCAAGCCCCCAGGATCCAAGATCCTAAGTCATACCAACATAAGCTTGAAAGGACATGCACAAGGTGAATGATTTGCAGCAAGACAAGATACATGATCATACATTGGCAATAAATAGAAGGAAGAGAAAAAGGAAAAGAAAAAGGTGGATGAAGCTTTGACCGTTTGTCCAACACGTTGTGGATCAGATCTAGGTTGTTTGTACAAAAAATGCATACTCACTCTAAATCAATGAAACTCTTGGCTATCTGCCGAGTGATAAGTCCAAAAAGGTGAGAAACATACACTCATGAGTGGTATGCACTCACACACACGCAGGTGGCTATGGGGAAAATTCATGCCTCAGAATGGGCTTCCCGCTCAACCATACCAAGGTTATACCTCCTAATAACTTTAATAAGGCACCACAAAAATGATCTTCAAGCTCTATGAGGTAAGAAAAACTTTGTATGCTTGACACTCACAAAAATTGTCAATACAAGATAGTGTAAGGAGTGTTCAAAGGGATTTTTCTTAGTTAGTGCAAGGTCTCATCTTAGGGAACATTGTACCTAATGTTTCCAAGAGAGGATGTGTCAAAGAAGTATCACATTCTTGGATGGAATCAAGCCCAATGACTCCACCAAGAAAAGGATGCATCACAAGTTGAAATAAATCATGCAATGAATTATGAGTGTTGGTGTATGCCCCCACTTTAAAGTGGTTGCTAACACCATTAATGTGAGAAATTTCTTTAAAGAAGAAGAAGAAAAAGAAGACATGAGAGTTTACTTGGAAATCCCTATGCCATGTCATATGCTTCCTATAAGCTACATCATGAAAAAGGTAGTATGTCACATGTGAGCCAACTTAAGGCATGTCGTCCACATTCCAAGCTTGCTCTTATATGTTCATGAAAGGTTAACAACTAGCCAAAAGAAACAATGATAAGTGACATATAGGGACCAGGCTACTTAACCCCTTGCCCCCACTAAGTGCAGGACAAAGGTGAGCCAAAATGATGGATAAGATGTATGGTAGAGTGAAAATCAATATCAATTAGAGGAATTAGGTGCCCCTACATAAGGAAGAACACCAAACTCTTTAAATTGTTGGATTTTACTACTCGAAGCCTTGCACACATTAGTAGAATGACCATGAAATTTATGATAGGTGCAAAATGAATTTTTGTAATAATTTTTTTTTCATTTTCATGGGGGGAGAGATATCAAGTGATCTGGAGGAGTCTCGACAAGATACCCTCTTGATCAATGGTAGATGTTCCTTGATTATGTGACAAAGATATCTCTTGCTTAGTTGGGGTCTCCATGCCTCTATGAGGCTTTGATTGGATTTTGTTTTGTTTTTTAGTTTTCTATGATGTAATAAGGTCCTAAGGACCATCTTCAATGATTTGTAATAGGCTTTTAAGCTTGGTGATGAATTTTGATGTTTGTAATGGGTCTCCTCCTCACCATGTAAACTTGGTGCATCTAGGCTAAATAAAGAATCAAGGTTCCATGATGCAAATAGGTATTAGAGGGGAGTCACCTTACTGATTTGGTGTGATTTTTTGTGTCTTTAACATCTCTTGAATGCTCAATGCACTTGGGTTTAGGGGTGTAGTGTTAATTTCCTTAACTAGGCAATTAGGGGTCTAATTGAAGTTTGTTGGTTTCCCAACATCCCTCTAATTCAAAATTTAGTTGAACGACATTGGGAATAGTTTGGATTTGTTGAAATAGGCCTCTATTGGTCGAGGAATGTTGATGCTGAAGTTTTGAAGAAGTTGGAATAAGAAAGAACATTATTTTCTCCATTTTCTATGTGTAAATTGTTGCTACCTCTCATGGTACAAACAAAGTATGCTCTGTACAGACATGATACTATCATGATTCAATAGGGGACTGAACTAAATATCTTTTGGTAGTGGTTTGATCCATTTTCATCAAGTATTAGGGAATATATCTGCATTTTTCAGAAAGTGGCTTAAAAGCCCTCAAAATTAGGGTTTGGTCCCCAAAAAGGCTCTTAACTCACCATCTCAATGTGCTCATGGCCTGATTATTGGTGGGGAGGTGAGGAAAAACATGTATTTTATGTATTTTAAGGTTTTGGAGGATGGTAGAGGCTCTGGAGTGTCTTTGAGGAAACCCTAGGCTTCACATCTTCATGTGATAAGCCTGGTTTTAGAGCAAAATTATGAGTTAACTTGTTTGTGACAAAAAGTTTTAAAGAAACATGGTTGGAAGGGATTAACATGGGTGTAATTATGTTGTGATAACCAATTTTATGGCTTAGGGGAGTTGGGGTGTGCTTTTTAAATTTGGTTCTTGTCTGGAGCAACTAGGTTAGGCCTCCTTGTGGCATTGCAAATTGTCTCTTTGTGTCAATCTGATCAAGTGTCATATCCCAGGGGTTTTGGGGTTTAAAATTGATCTATTTAGGGAGTATAAAACCAATACCTCTTTCCTAGTTCTTGTCTTTGAGGAGTGTTTGTGTTAATTGTCCTAGTTGACAGGTTGTAAGGAAGACAAGCCTAATAGAGGGTTAATGAGTATTGGGTTGCTCCTAAGGAATTAAGCTTATTGTTGGGTGTTGGTGAACCCTCTGTGTGTTGTTGTCAGTATTCCCAAAGATTGTGGGTGTGTTTGGTTGTAGGAGTGTGTGTCTAAGAGTTTGCATTGAGACTGTCCTACATTGGAGGCTTATAAGATGATTCTAGGTCAGGCATGCAAGCGATGAGAAAATGAAGAGTACTAGTTACAAATTTGAGTTGTTTGTCATGTTTTTGCATGGGAAAGGTGTCTCAGATATCACCAAGTTAGTGTGTGCAATCTTTCTTTGGAAACCATTGAGGAAGGTTGAGTTGTCTCCTTGTTTGAGAAGTGGATCTGAAAGGTCCACTTAAAGAGTATTTGAGAGAGTTGTGGTAAGAAGGTTGTCGATCATTCCTAGAGAAGGCTTCCCCTACTCACTATACATCAGAGTGGTATTAGAGCCAAACTTTGATTTGGAAAGTTGTGAAGAGAATTGGAGGTTGTGGTGAATAGAGAAAGATTCCTCCAAAAGGTGGGACTATAGTTGCAAGGGAGATGAAGGCCTTTTGAGATAGGATAGAGGCCTTAGAGAGAAGGAAATAGAATGTTGAAGAAGAGATGCCTCTTAAAGAGAGAAGGGTTTAATAAGTTATTATGCTTAATTAATTATATCATATTGATTAATTAATTAAGTCACTTATTCCTCTTTATTACTTAAGCTAAACTTAGGCACATTAATAATTAATTATTAATTATTAAATGTGCACACTAGGGTTTCATTTAGGGTTTCCCTTTTAGGGTTTCTTGATCTCCTTCATAAGGATTGATCACTTTGTAATAATTGATTCTCTTAATGCATTTTTACACTTTGAGGCAGAACATCTTCTTTGGTTCTACATGTCTTTTGCATGTGATAGGTGATTGCATGCAGGTGATCTTGGATTCTAACAAGAAGGCTCCTTGGAGCCTTGAAGACCCTAAAAGAACAAGCCACTGAAGTCAAGATGGAAATTCCAATGTATGGGGTAAAGATGAATGTTGAGTCACTACTAGAATGGGTGGATGCCTTGAACAACTACTTTGAATATAAGGAGATGGAAGAAGATAGGAAAGTTAAATTTGAAAAGATTAAATTGAATGGGGCTGCTTTGACTTGGTGGAATTACTACCAAGGAGAAAGAGTGAAAGAGGGTAAGAACATGATTACCTCTTGGGAAAAAATGGTGAGAAGATTGAAGGCACAATTTCTGCCTGCAAATCATGAAGTTCAAGTGTTTAGGGGGATACAAATCCTAAAACAAAAAGATATGGATGTGGCAACCTATACTAAGGAGTTTCAAAAACTTAGTATGAGGTGTGAAAATGTAGAGAATGAAAAGGAGAAGGTGGTTAGATATTTGAATGGCCTAAGGTATGCAATCCAAGATGAGATGAGTCTAGTGACTCCTAGGACAGTGCAAGAATGCTTCCAAGTAGCTCATGTAAGGTAGAGGAGAAGTTAAAAAGAAAGTAGGATCAACATGGAAGAGGTCAAGTTGAGTCAAGTGGAAAAGAGGGACAAAGTCAAGAGTTAAGGGGAGGATTTAGAGGTAGGAGGTCTAATGGAAGGGGCGGGTTTAATGGAAGAGGTTCTAATTCATTCTCTGGAAGGTGCTACACTTGTAACCAATTTGGGCACCCGACCTTCAAGTGTCCTGAGAAGAAAGCTTCAACCTCTCATAGTGGGGATAGGAGAAACCAATTGGTGCAAGAGGAGGATGCTCAAAGTGTAACTTCACCTTCTATATCTATTGATCCTAAATTTTGAGAAAGCTTGATGATGAGGAGAACACTTCTCAAGGTACCAAGTGCTAAGGAGACGTGCCACAGAGAAAGTCCTTGTTTAGGACTACATGAAAATCTCATGGGAAGGTATGCAAGGTAATTGTAGACTCATGCTCTACTAATAATTTAGTAGCACTAGAAATGGTTGAAAAAATAAAATTGAAAAAGACTCCTCATCCCACACCATATACGGTGTCTTGGTTGAACAAAGGTCAATAAGTGCTTGTCAATGAGAATGTTGGATATAATTCCAAATTGGTTAATATAAGGATAAAATTTTGTGTGATGTTATTCTCATGGATGCTTGCCACTTGCTCTTAGGTCACCCATGGTAGTATGATAGGAAACCCCAACATGATGGGCATAAAAACACCTACATGATAACAAAATATTGGAGCTCTTTCACCATGAATCCCTTACTAGATCAGGGTATAGATAAACAACTTGGGTCTACCATTATGGTGGTATGGGAGAAGGAGTTTTTGAAGACCCTAAAGGAAGACTGAGGTCTAGGGTTTTCCTTGGTTGTTATGCCTAAATAAAAGTCTAGTTTTTCCTCAAACAAAGAAAAACGTATACCTAGTGAAGTCCAAACCTTGTTGGAGAAGTATAAGGAGATTACAGCAGTGGATGAATTTCATAGTTCCCTACCTCCAATCAGAGATACCAATCACCATATTGACCTGATACTAGGTGCTACATTGCCTAATAAGGCTGCTTACAAGATGACACCAACCCAAAATGAACAAATAGCAAAACAAGTGCAAGAGTTGTTGGATAAGGGCCTAGTGAGGAAGATTTTAAGCTCTTGTGAGCTATTCCAACCATGTTACCTCCAAGGAAGGATGGTAAATGGAGATTATGTACTAATTAAAGAGCCATAAATAGGATAACCATTAGATATATATGTTTCCTATGCCAAGGATGGAGGATCTTATGGATTGCCTAACAGGGGCTCGCTACTTTTCAAAGATTGATTTGAAAAGTGGGTATCATCAAATAAGGATTCATGAAGGGGGTGAATGGAAAAAAAAAATCAAGACCAATGAAGGTCTTTATGAGTGGATGGTGATGCCCTTTGGGTTGTCTAATTCCCCTAGTACCTTCATGAGGATAATGAATGAGATATTGAAACCTTTTATTGGCAATTTTTTTGTGGTTTATTTGGATGACATTCTTTTCTTTAGCAGGACCAAGGAGGAGCATTTGGAGCATCTTGGATAGGTCTTGAGAATGTTGCATGAAGAGAAGTCGCTGATAATCTTACAAAAATGTGAGTTTATGAAAGAAGAATTGGTTTACCTTTGATTTTTCATCTCACAAGGCAGTTTGAAAATGGATCCATCAAAGGTTGAGGCTATTCTTAATTGGACAACACCTAAATCAGTGGGTGATGTGAGGAGCTTTCATGGCCTAGGAAGCTTCTACAGGAAGTTCATCAAGAGTTCCGGCCATATTTGTGCACCCATCATAGATACAATCAAAGGAGAGAAGAAGAGTAAGTTTCAATGGACCTGTGAAGCAAATGAAAGGTTTAAATACTTGAAAAGAAAGGTATCACATTAGCGTATCCTCTCCCTCCCTAATTTTAATAAAGTTTTCACTATTAAGTGTGATGAAAGTGGTCAAACAATAGGTGCTCTTTTGAGTCAAGAGGGTAGACCGGATGCATTTTTTAGTGAAAAACTAAATAAGATAAAATAAAGTACTCCTCATATGATCTTGAATTGTATGCTATGGTCCAAGCTTTAACTAAATGGAGGAACTACTTGTTACCAAGGGAGTTTATAGTATTTACTGAAAACCATGCAATTAGTTTCTTCAATGGGCAGGAAAAATTGAATCAAAGGCACATGAAGTGGGTTGAATACCTACAAGAATGTACATTCTCCATAAAGCATAAGAAGGGACAAGAAAATAAAGTTGCAGACTCCCTTAGTAGAAGGGTCATGATGGTTCAAGAAGTCCAGTTGCAAAGTGTGGGTATAGAAGCTCTCAAAGGTATGTATAAGGAGGATGAATATTTCAAGGCTACTTTTGAAGTTTGTTCTTAGTTTTCTTATGCTTTTCACAATGATTATGTTGATTATGTTTTACAAGATGGTCTATTGTTTAAAGGGGATCAATTGTGCATTCCCAAGTGCTCTATGAGGGAGAATATCATAAAATAAAAGCATAGTGGGAGTCGTCAAGGGAACTTTGGACTTGAAAAAACTTTGGAGCAGGTTAGGAGATTATACTTTTGGCCTAAAATGTAGATCAATGTGAGAAGGTTTGTGGAAACTTGCACCATATGTCAAAGAGAAAAATGGACCACTTCAAATGTTGGTCTTTATCAACCTCTACCAATCCCAAATAGACCTTGGGAGAGTATAAGTATGGATTTTGTCTTAGGACTACGCAAGACACAAAGGGGAGTTAATAGTGTTTGTGTAGTAGTTGATATATTCAACAAGATGGCCCATTTTATTCCTTGTAGATGCACTCGCAATGCTTCTAACATTGCAAGTTTGTTTTTAGGGAGATTGTGAGAATGCATGGCATTCCTATGAGCATTGTACCTAATAGGGAATCCAATTTCATAGGTCATTTTTGGAGGACCTTATGGAGAAAGTTGGGAACTAATTTTTAGTATAGTTCTTCCTACCATCCTCAAATGGATGGACAAACAAAGATGGTGAATAGATCACTTATTAATCTCTTGAGGTGCTTGACAAAGGAACATGGTGTTCAATGGGATTTGGTGTTGCCTCAAGAAGAGTATGCTTATAATGACTCCATCAATAGGAGCATAGGTAAAAGTCCCTTTGAGGTTGTGTATGGGATGAACGCAAGAGGAATATTTGAGTTAAGAGATCTTAAAGGAATGGAGAAGAGGAGTGCGGAAGGAGAGGATTTTTCCATAGCCTTGAAATCTATTCATGATCAAGTGAAGGAAAATCTCAAGAAGAGTGTGAGTCAATACAAAGAGAGGGAAGATTTGAAAAGAAGGAATGTTCAATACAAGGTGGGAAATCTTCTTTTTTCATATTTGAAGAAGGAGAGGTTGCCTAAGGGAAAATACACAAAGTTACAAATGAAGAAAATAGGACCTTGCAAGATCATTCACAAATTTGGGAAAAACGCCTATGAGATAGCACTCCCTCCTAGAGTGGCTATCTCCCCCATTTTTAATGTTTCTGATTTGTACCTCTTTAAGGGATCTTTGGATGTAGGTGTAGGTCTTGAAGATGACAAAGATTGGGTGTAGGACCTTCCACCATCCGAACCCTTGAAACTTGAAGCCATTCTAGACACCAAAGAGGTAAAAAGGACAAGAAAAAAGGTATATAATGAAGATTTGGTTAAATGGTAGGGTCTTCCACCTAAAGATGCAACTTTGATGAGTGAAGAAGACATTAAACAAAATGGTACTACTCTGCAGTAACTGATCTCAAGTGGTACCTCAGATCTATTCCACCTCGAGTGCATGGTGCAAGGGCACCTTGGGGTCTCCATGCCTCTATGAGGCTTTGATTGGATTTTTTTTTGTTTGTAAGTTTTTTATGATGTAATAAGGTCTTAAGGACCATCTTCAATGATTTTTAATAGGATTTTATGCTTGGTGATGAGTTTTTTTGTTTGTAATGGGTCTCCTCCTCACCATGTAAACTTGGTGCATCTAGGCTAAATAAAGAATGAACGTGCCATGATGCAACCAGGTATTAGAGGGGAGTCACCTTGGTGATTTAGTGTGATTTTTGGTTTCTTTAACATCTCTTGAATGATCAATGTAATTGGGTTTAGGGGTGTAGTGTTAATTTCCTTAACTAGGCAATTAGGGGTCTAATTGAAGATTGTTGGTTTCCCAACATCCCTCTAATTAAAAATTTAGTTGAAGGACATTGAGAAGAGGTTGGATATGTTTAAATAGGCCTCTCTTGGTCGAGGAAAGTTGATGCTGAAGTTTTGAAGTTGGAATAAGAAAGAACATTGTTTTCTCCATTTTCTATGTGTAAATTGTTTCTAACTCTCGTGGTACGGACATAGTACACTTTGTACATACAAGAGACTATCATGATTCGATAGGGGAATGAACTAGATCTCTTTTGGTGGTGGTTTGATCCATTTTCATCAAGTATTAGGGAAGATATCTACATTTTTTAGAAAGTGGCTAAGAAACCCTCAAAACCAGGGTTTGCTCCTCAAAAAGGCTCTTAACTCGCCATATCCATGTGTTCATGGCCTGAAACTTGGTGGGGAGGAAAGGAAAAACATGTATTTTATGTATTTGAAGGTTTTGGAGGATGGAAGAGGCTCTGAAGTGTCTTTGAGGAAACCCTAGGCTTGGCATCTTCATGTGACAAGCCTTCTTTTAGAACAAAATTATGAGTTAATTGGTTTGTGAGGAATTTTTTTGAAGAAATGTGGTTGAAAGGGATTGAAATAGGTGTAATGATGCAATGAGAACCAGTTTTATGGCTTAGGGGATTTGGGGTGTGCTTTGGAAATAGGTTCTTGTTTGGAGCAACTAGTTTAGGCCTCCTTATGGCATTGCAAATTGTCTCTTTGTGTCAATCTGATCAAGTGTCATACCCCAGGGGTTTTGGGGTTTGAAAGTGATCTATTTAGGGAGTCTAAGATTAGTACCTCTTTCCTTTTTCTTGTCTTTGAAGAATTTTTTTGTTAACTATCCTAGTTGACAAGCTGGAAGGAAGATAGGCCTAATAGAGGGTTAATGAGTATTGGGTTGCTCGTAAGGCATTAAGCCTGTTGTTGGGTGTTGGTGAACCTTGTGTGTGTTGTTATCAATATTCCAAAAGTTTGTGGGTGTGTTTGGTTGCAGGAGTGTGTGTCTAAGAGTTTGCATTGAGACTTCCCTACATTGTAGGCCTTTAAGGTGTTTCTAGGCTAGTCATGGAAGCAATGAGAAAATGAAGAGTACTAGTTACAAATTTGAGTTGTTTGACATGTTTTGGCATGGGAAATGTGTCTGAGATATCACCAATTTAGTGTGTGCAATCTTTCTTTGAAAACCCTTGAGGAAGGTTGAGTTGTCTCCTTGTTTGAGAAGTGGATTTGAAAGGTCCACTTAAAGAGTATTTGAGAGAGTTTTGGTAAGAAGGTTGTTGGTCATTCCTAGAGAAGGCTTCCCCTAATCACTTTGCATCACTTAGTACAATATGTCATACCTATGCAAGACTCTTTATATTGCAAAATTTTGATCTCTCCTTTATGGGGGGTGTAAAATATAATGAATTCAAATCATTAGTGTTTTGTGAGATGACATTGACATTATGCAAAGATGTCTTTGTTTGTAAAGGATAACCATCAAGACCACTAGTGTCTATTGTCTTAGAAGGATGTTTTGTAATAGTGTTGATGTTGAGTGAAGGTTTGGTGATTTCTATCAAAGGACAATAACCAAGACCATGAGTCGTTTCTTGTGTATTAGGATTGATGGGGACATAGATACCTTGTTCTCTAGCACCACACCCTTTTCCACTATATCCAAGTTGTTTTATAATCTCATAACCTCTTCCATAAATATTTTTCATTTCTTTTGGATCGGGTGGTTGTTCATGATTAAGTTCATCAAAATTTGTTGTGTAATTTTCTTCTTCTTATAAAGTGGTTGACGTGGATACTTTCGAAGTGTCTTCCATGTTTTGCATTGACATGAATTTTTTTTGTTTCCCTTGTCAGAGTCTTTTGTTGTGAGCTTGCATTGTTCCATGAATGTTGGTGTGAAATCTAAGAAACCCCAATCATCGTCTAATAGGTTTGTGGCCTTTTTTTGCACGAGTTCCACTTGTGTGGTTGGGGTTAAGGATTTCAAGGGGTTCTCTTTGTTTTGATCAAGTTGCAAGACACTATAAGGCTCAGGATCAACATCAACTATGTAGACTGTGTTATTGTAAACATATTTCATTTTATGATGAAGAGTTGAAGGCACTGCATTCATCTCATGAATCCATGGTCTTCCTAAAAGAAGATTATATGAAATATTATGGGGCATGACATGGATTAGTGTTTGCAATGTAGCCTATCCAACTATAATAGGAATTTGAAATAATCACACCAAGCACTTGTTTTTATACATTGGAAAATCCTTTGATAGATACAAAATTGGGTTGAATTTTTTATTTATCCACTCTAAGCTTGTCCAACAGGTTTACACTACACACATTAAGAGCATAGCTAGTGTCAACAAGGGTTCTCTTTATCCCTATCATATTGTATTGAGCTATGACCATGAAAGCATTATTTTGTTTTTTCACTTCCAAAGGGGGGAGTTCACTTTGGTGGAAAACAATGTCAACATTTAATCCTTGAATTAGGGTTTCTATGTCATCTGGTTGCACATTAGAAGGGATAGGAATTTTTTGTAAGGCTGTTTGGAGCATAGTGTGATAGGTAGGTGAATTCTAAAGAAGGTCCCAAAGGGATGTCTTTGTAGGAGTATGCTTGAATTGTTCAACAAGATCATACTCCATAGGAGTTAATCGAGGAGCCCTAGGAAAGATGGGATAAGGAAAAGGTAATGGTGTTGGAGTGGGTTGTTGTGGTCACAGATTGTTTCTAGTGTAGTGTGTGTGAGAAAAAATATCATGCTTGGGTGGGTAAAGGGTAAACTCAGGTTTAGGTGGAGGTGGAGGTTTATGTGATGGTGGGTAAAGGATAAGTTCAAGCTGGTTTTGAGTTTGTTGTTTGTCTGAAGGTGGGTAGAGAATGAGAGGATTCTTAGGATGTCCCGCAGGGTATGTATGAGTTCCATTGATTAAGGGAGATCTAATGGACCTTGCGCATTCATAACCTCAACGGTATTGGTCTGATGTATCTCTAATAAAGGGAAATCGAGAATCACCTTTTTGTCTAAGGAAGACACATTAGTATTGTTTCCATTTTCTAGCACCGTGGTATTCTCCCTAGAAGGAGAATTTTTATGAGAACTGCAAATCAAATGTTTTTGACATTCATGGATTGGTTCTTCTAAAATGACTACACCGCAAGTAGGGAAATGATTAGTGGTTGGATTTTCATGGTCATCGATAGTGAGGAGACTAGGAGAAGACTCTATTTGATTTTCCTTTGTCTCTAAGGTCTCATTCTCTTGTTCCATATTGTATACCTTAATAAGAGAGATTGTAATATGTTCATCAAAGGTTGAAGTTTGTAAAGTAGTTGCATCACAAGTAGGGGAGGCATCAAAATAAGGACTATTATGAGTTTCAAATAGATTGTCCCAAATGGTAGGATCATTAGTGAAGGGAGGGTCAATATTCTCATGACCCTTAATAGGTATATCTTCTAATACCAATCTATCCTTGTGGCATTGAGGAGGGATAGTACGAGAAGGAGAATGTTGATGGTCATTGTTATGGAGACTAGGTAAGGTGATACTTAGAAATGTTTCTATGATCTCATGTTCTTGTTGTCTAACATCTTCCAAAGGGGGGTGAGGAAATGAACAATCAAGACACTCAATGCTTGTATCTTCTTTCACCAAGATACCTTCATCACTAATAGGAGAGGTATTGGGAGAAGAACAAGTATGATTGTTATGATTGTCAATACTACCCTTCTCACCAATGGGCAATGTAATTAAGGATTGTGTCAATGGTTTGATGATTAACATGTCTCTTAATGACCTCATTGTTGTAATCACAATTGAACTTATAAGAGGTAATGTTTTATTTATGCAACCCATTTTTAACCAAATCAAATCCACATCTGTTGAAAGAAAACATGCTAAGTAAAGAAAGTAAAACGCAATGAAATAAAGTGAAATTTTTAAATGCAATTCTCACATGTGAAACAAGGTAATATTTTGATTACATTATGCATCAACCTGAAAGATGAAATGTTTGAAATGCAAATTTGAAATTAAACAATGCATGAAATGAGCTAATGTAGACTAGATCCAATGAAATGCATGTTATAGAAACTCAACAAACAGATACAGGTAGGTAATGGAAGCAAACAAAAGCTTTAAAAATAGGGTTTTTAGTTATATTTAAATGATAGTTTTAGGACTAAGCAGGGACTAATTTTCCCAAGGTGGCGAATTAGTCCCAGTAGGGGTTTTTTTTTTAAAAAAAGATATTTTTGATTGATTTTTATGTTTTTTGTGTTGTATGAGGCAGATGTAAAGTGAAAATGCATATTTTTACTATTTTTGAATGAAATGAAATGCAATAATGCAAGCTATATGAGCTTTTCACTAATGCAATTTTTAAAACCCTAGGATGCAAATGAAACAATACAAAACCTAATGCAATGTTGATGCAAGCGATTCCTAGGATGTAAATGCACTTGAAATTAGAAGTAAAATGTTCTAAAGTTGGGTTCACCAAAACTTGGACATCGATTTTGGTATCCAAGGGTTCTCTAACTCTTTTAGGGTTTTTCATCTAAAAGGAGAGAAATAGACCCAAAATACGTAATTTCTACACTCAAAATCAATGCAAGGATGGATGCAATATGCTTAAATACAATGTCTAAATGCAATAAACTGAAAAAGAAAGTTGATTATGAATGCAATACCCAAGAAATGCAAGTTATTTAAAAAAACAACGATGTATGCAAAAACACCTATAAATGAGGTAAATTGTAACAAAAATTGATGAAACTAAACAAGTGCACTTGGAGGCTAAAACATAATGGAATGTAGGTCTAGAATCCTGAAAAAATCTGATGTAGAAGCCAACTAGGACACTTGTGCCAATCTGGGTGACTTAGTGCCAAATCTGGGAAACTGCTTTAGAGATCATTTTAGCCAAATGGGTATCCAAATCTACAAAAATCTCCAAAAAAATAGGTTTAGTGGGACCAAGTCACCACTGTTAGTGACTTAGTCCACTTTTGAATTTCTAAAAATTCGAAAGTGGAAACAAAAGCCCTCGATCTGCACTTCAGTTTCTAACTAGTATCTAATTCTAAAACTCTAATTTTCGAGCCTGAAAGTAACTTTTAGTGGATATTTTGGCTTTGCAAACAAGGAGAGGTCTTCAACAACTTTGCAAACTATTTTTCAACAATCTTTAAACCTTCAAAGTACCTAAATCAGTGAACACACAATGAAAGAGAAATAAATGTTGGATGATAGGGCATGGGGGTTTTCCTTGGTCAAACCCCTTTATAGGTAATTAAATCAAAATGAAGAAATAATGTAATGAAGCATGAAATAATGGAATTAGTACCATTCCATGATGATAGGTCTTGATTTTCTACAACAATAGGTGAAGAATCTACCCTTGAATGTCCTTGAAAGCTATCTTGATGACTTAAAATGTAAAAAACCCTAGCTTGCTTGATGTGAGGTGGAAGATAAATGATAAATTTCATGAATAAGATATGAATTAGGGTTTAAAGGCTTGCTTTCATAGGAAATTCTCTTAATTTTCTTGTTAATTTGATCCCTATGGCTGACATGGAGGAAAATAAAACTTAAAATCCAACTTTTCCTGCTCAAAACTCAAAAATAACCCAAATGGGACTAATTTTCCACTCTGGGCGAGTTAGTCCCACCTGACAGGGACTCATTCACCTAGATGGGTGACTTAGTCCCAAAGAGAGCCCCTTTTCCCAGCTGGATTGTTAGGGAATGAATAAATTCAGTTCTTATGTTGATTTCATCAAGTATTTGATCAAATTATGCCTTGGGATACACAATATGGGGCCATAGGGGCCTATTAATGATGGTGTTAAGGTCAATTAGGGCTTGGGACACAAATTCAATGTGAAAGTGTGATTAAATACACTTTACACCATTAAAATAGGGTCCACACAAACTAGAGAGGTATAACATCTAATGTGACTGTGTAAAACACATTACAACATTAGATTAAAGTTAAGTTTAATTTACAAGCCTTCTAGATTAATGTGATAATGCCATTAAATACATTTTCTAATATTGAATTAAGGGGAAAATAGGTCCATTATATCTAGAGAAGTGTGAAAGTCTTTTACAACACTTTACAACACCTTTACAAGACATTGCTAAATGCAATTTATTTAGTTTGTAAGGGTCCAAGACCTAGTGTGGATGTGTAAAACACCTCAAAAGACTAAATAAAGGCATCATTAAGTCCAGTTTGTCATCAATTATTCCCATATCAAGTAAGGTATACACTTTTTGGTGGCACATAAACTTTCTTTGGAAGTTTTTTTTTGGGTTCATCTCAAATGTGCAGGTTTTTTGGCGCTATTTATGTTCTCCGTTGAAAAGTCACTAATGACTTTGCCTTGGCTTCATTGGCTCTTCAATCTTGTTTCATCTTTTTTTTTTGATTCTATGTTTTATTGGCCTTATCATGCAGGCTTCGATCTCTCTCGAATTTTCTAGAGTTTTTCCATTCTAAATTGTTATCTTGCAAGAGTTGGCATTCTTCAAAACTTATCAAGTTTTGTGTATGGATTTGTGTAATCCATGAATATTGTGTTTGTTTGTATCTTTCTATGGGATATACAGACTTTTTCGATGTATTTTTCTCCCCTTTTCTCACTGTATGTAAACTCCTTCGGGTATGTGCAGGATCATCATGGAAAAAATAGGCCCTTAAGTGGCAAAAATTTAGAAAAATCAGAGTTAGGAAACTTGACGTAAAAATTTGAATAAGTTATCTATATTATTTCAAAAATATGTAAGAATAGAATCTATAGAAAATTGAATTTAGTTTCTAAAATACTAGGTTTTTTTTTGTTTTTTTAAATATATTTGGTGAAAAATTGAAATTTCAATGCAGTAGTACTTAAATTTCAGGGAAAAAATAAGAAGTAGGTGTCTGTTTGACCACCCTAACCACAATAAAATGATAATATTTATTTATAAGATTTTAGACATAAGTAGAGGACTCATGTCCGAATGTGATGCATATTTTTTTGTAATTTTTTTCCAAGTAACTATTAATTATGATTTTTTTATTACAACTTTTAAAAAATATTAAAAACTCGTGTGTTTGACCACCTTAACTTGGTCAAAACTTCATTAAAATTCAATTTTTATTTTTTTAATCCTGTAGTATGCGATGGATAGAATGTGATTCAAGTTTTGGATTCAAAAAATGTGATATCGTTTGAAAGCTATAGATGTTTTTCAATCAACCTATCAATCAACACTTTAGTCATAATTCAAAGTAAAGCATAATTTATATTGGTGGAAAGCTAAGAATCTCCTTAAAAAAACCTTTTCATTTCATCAATTTTGGGTAAAAAGAAAGTCGTCAGCCACATACCCTATAAATACCCATCATATTGCCACTTTTTGGCCCATCATGATCTTGCACATACCCCATCTATATCAATAAAAATTTTGTGGCTTTGCCACTTTTATTTAAAAGAAAAAATTGTTAGAAAATTATAAGTTCCCAAATTTAAAACATATTATAATCAACTAGAATAATATGCTATTTCTATTATATTAGTAATATATTATATTCTTCTTCAAATAGAATTGGTTTACCCTAGTGTAGTTCTCATTAAGATCATTTGAGAAAGGGACCTATTTTCTCATTATCAAATTGAATTGCATACACTACAACAATGTGTAGTATTTCAAAATTATTTTATGAATATTGGGCTTCATTACAAAAGCTACATTTCAAAATGTATCATTGTAGTTAGCAAATAATTTCTAGATAAAGTTGACTAAATGGTTAAAAGAATTTAAATAATTGAGTGTTTTCTTAATGCGTTGTCCTCAACATTGAAAACTTCTAAAGAATTTACTAAAATTTATGTCCCCACATATATAAAGGACTAGTTATATTAATTCATTAACATAATGATTGAACTTAGCTATGCCAAAAATAGTGCATAACATTTGGAATTCATTTAATCATGTCTCACTTTCATTGTCTATTTGTTCTTATATAATATTGAAATTTAGAAATGAAGTTAGTAGAGTTAGTATGTTTGTTAGCCTTTTAACCTTTTTATGTGAGTTCTCTAAATTAGCTTTCACTTTAATGAAACATGAAATAACCAACACATGAGTGAGAAATTTAATATTTTTTCTATTATTTTATATAGATGTTGCAATAATATTTATCAAATTAGTGGATTATTCAATTTTTCATGGTTGACTTATATTCTACATATTTAACAAATAAAAGAGTAATAAATAAATTCCAAAAACTCCTAATAAGAAAGAAACTCAACATCAATTCAATATGAGTTAACAAGTTACAATTTTAGTTTATTAGAAATTCAGATATTCCTACTTTTCACCTTTATTTAAATTATTTATTTATTTACAAATAATTTAAAACTTTGAAAAGTTCATATCCCAACAAATATTTATATATTTATGACTGAGTGAAGATTCTTCTTTCCTTTAACAAAGTATTTTTTTACGCTAGAAGATAAGAACATATGGAAACTATATTTGATATCATTAGGTTAGTTACATCAACACAGTAGAAACCGTGTGCTTTTGTTGTTCTTATTCACTGTCTATTGATTTCTACCCTTACCCAAAATCTTACGATCTTCTTAAAAAGAAAACTACTTTTACAACCTTTAACAAAACTACAACTACACCGTAATATCTATTATAATATAATTCTCTTCTTAGATATATATATTAACTATAGCTACACCATAATATCTATTATAATATAATTGTCTTCTTAGATATATATTTTTTCTTAGTAATATCAAAGATATAAAGATTTCATCAAGAAGTTTGGATGATAGTGTCCTAATCTTATTTATTATCTTCAATGGGACAAACTTGTTAACATATGATCTCTTCCATGACTTAAGTTTGATGATCAATCCACCTTATATACGAAACAATTTTTTGTGACAATTATTAATAAAAAATAAAAAATAAATTTATGTCAAAAAAAATTACATAATTTTTAAGAGTATATCCAAAGTCTCTCCCTTCATGTGATAAAATCTTCTGAAAATTTTAATATATATTTTAAAAAAAACCTAACTACAACTATACAAGTGTTAAATTTAGGGCTAGTAGCTCTTATGCTGCTTTGAGCTTTCCCTACATTAAAATATCAATACTACTTTACGACATTCAAATAATAGAAAATAATTAAAAAGCGACAACTGAGATACTTAAAACTAATTAGCCGATAGGCTATCTGTGTCAAATTTATGTCGAAATTTTCATCAACCCAGTCGTGAATAGAATTTCTCGGCACCGAACGAGTTTCCCAGGGTGGTTGCCTCGATATGCAGAAGCAGAATGGTAATTGTTCGCTCATGTGAGGGTTAATGCATCTTGGCGTTGTACGATGGCGTGGGAGGAAGTAAATGCAATATTCAATGTTACAGTGTGAGAAAGTATATTGTTTTTGGTTGCATCATTTCTAGTACAGACCCCTATCGGCTGATCATTGCATGCCTGTGCATGCAACTGCTAGTTTACATTTGGACTATTTATTTACAATACATAGTATAAATATGCGGTAAGACTATATTATAATCACAATTGACTGCATGACTATTGGACCCCGCACAACTACTGGCCCCTCTCCCCTAGTAATGGAATAACAACAGTTATGTCAAGATTAATTTCTATGAGCAATAGCATAAGAATAGCAATATTTTATCCCATGGATGTTTTCTTGATATATTGTCAAGTTTTACCATGCAAATTTGTGTCTTATCTATTATTCTGTTATTTCATTTCATAATCTTCATTATTTCTTTGCAACTAATTTATGCTGCAATATTATTATTTAAATTGATGACTTTTAAAATCAGATGGTGGGTATAAGAGAAGAATCGAGAAACCAGTTATTTCACACCAAAAGTTGATAAGAGAAATGCACACCGGCGAGTGCAAATAACAAAGTCGGTAGATTAATACATTTCGCTAATTCGTTTTTGAATTGTTAGATTAATACAATTTACGTCTTGCTTCAATTCAATCTAAGAAGCAAAACAAAAAAAAGTAATCCATACAAAAATAGATAACTGACAGATTAATAGATATTGAACGACAGTAATCAGCAATTAGTAAGCAATCATCAATAATGAGATCCACGAAGGGAAGAATTTTGTAATACTAAATCAAATTCTCAGCTACCACCAAGATTCTTTCTGATTGTCTCCACCTCCGCAACGTTGATCTGAAATGACTTGGCCAAAACATTGCTGGGAATTGCCGGATTGGAAGCGAAAGTGGCCAAGGGAATGGCAGAAGTACCGGGAGCTTGACGGTTAAGAGCCGCTATGACAGAGGCAGGGCTATTTCCAATGTTCTCAACAAAGTGGATGATCGCCTTGGGGAATACAAAGACATCGCCCGTTTTGATGTCTGCAGAGAAAAGCTTGTTGGTCGTATCCACAAACCCAACTCTGAGATTACCTTGCAAAACGAAGATAATTTCAAAGGCCCGTGGGTGTGTGTGAGGAGGAAGCACTGCTCCCACTGCAAAATCTACACGTGCCATTATTATCCCCAATGTGTTTATGCCAGGGAGAACGTCTGTTGTTGTTGCAGTCACACTCACTCCGAATGGATTGCCTGATGTATTTCCCTGGGTGCTCAAAATGGATGTAGTAAAGTGCTTTGTAGAAACTTTGGTGGGATTGATACAAGGCAACCCATTCATAAAAACTGTGGAAGTGGCAGCGTCTGCTACACAGAAATCCTGCAATGCATCTGGATCTGCACTTATTGTGGGCAATAGTAAAACCAAAAGTACAGAAACCCAAAAGTATGCCATTGTAATTTTGGAGAAGCAGAGAGTAAATTACAACAATATTGAACTTCTGGCCTTGTATACTACTATATATAGATACCCATGCACAAACAAATGAGGAATATCTTAATAATTTTCCAGTTTTCTACTCGTTTTTCCTCTCATTCAAAGTTGAGACTATGTGGAACTTAAGAATAATTCTTTGTTCAATTAAAACATAACAAAATAGTAACGGTCATCATAGAGAACTAATTGTGTATAGAAGCTTTGGATGTTAGTAATGTAGTGCAAATTTTATGTCAAGAAATTATACCGGACGGTGTACATACACTCCAAGCTTTATGGAATGTGTTCCAATCTCTATGGAAAGAATCTGCAGTTTACACGTTTTGAAATTTGTGGCAATTCTTCAGTTATACTGTGTCAAACATCGCAGTCAGCAGGTGAACTTGACTGAGTCATTTGGTGGACAAAATGCTTTCAAAGCAAACTAAAAGCGCGTAAGATTAAATTCATGGGCATCACTTCAATTAATTACTCCTTGAAGATCCACAACATGCTACAAACACCTTGTCAGCCAAGAACATGAAACACTTTAACACATAAGAGAAAATCTTAGATCACGAGCATAATGATCAATGCAGACATGCAACACAGATAGAGAATGATCTAGAAACATCCAAAAACATCATGAATCACCAAAGAAGCATATGCAGCAACTGAACTTACTGAAATCACATAATCTTCATTCAAGAACACAAACTGAACTAATAGAAAAACTATCAAAATACAAATCTTCATAACTTGATCAAATCTTCACGCGGATCTCTAAAAATTTAACGTGGATAAACTGGATATACTCAACAAGAAACCATTTATTCCTCAACCTCCAAACAACAACTTACTGAACTTATTGATAGACGAAACTTCACTTCACCACTGACAACTTGCAACTCTTTATATTACAATTTTCTCAATATCCTCGACATATACAACTTCTAATGAATTAATGCTAATAGATTTAACATCAATGACAACCACATATCAGCAACACAACCACAACATCCAACAATCTCCCCTTTGGCATTGATGGTAAGACATGATGTGAAAAGAAAACACCATCAACACAACAACAATTACTCCCCCTTAGGTTTTGACTCTTCTCCTCACAAGGTTCCTCTCTCTCAAAAAGTTTTTTTTTTTCACATTACTCTTCTCCCCCTTTGACATCAATGGCAAAGATCTCTTCTATACAAGCTTTGAACCACATATCTGAACATCTGAACATCTGACTACTCCCACTAAGTAGCAGCCACCACACCATCAATCTAGATCAAAATATGATTATTAAATGCACGGATTTATGCAAGTAAATGCATCTTAGTTTTGATTAGGAGGAGTAATCACCCCTAACTTCCCTCTGAGATACTCAAAATTATCCTTAGGAGACAACTTGGTAAAGATGTCTACAATCTACTCCTTAGTAGGCACATACTCCAATCTAAATTCCTTTTCACTCACTTTCTCCCTCAAAAAGTGAAACTTGATAGATATATTCTTGGTCTTTGAATGCAACACTAGATTTTTAGAAATATTAATTGCACTTGAGTTATCACAGAATATAACAATAGGCTCATCATACACAAATCTAATATCCTTCAAAATTTGCTTCATCTACAATACTTGAGTATAATTATTAGCTGTAGCAATGTATTCTGCTTCTATAGTAGATAAAGAAATAGCATTTTGCTTCTTACTTAACCATGAAATTAACTTCTTTCCCAAGAAAAATGCTCCACCACTAGTACTTTTCCTATCATTCACATCTCGTACCCAATCAACATTAGTAAAGGAACTTAAAGTAAGATCATCATCTTTAGGATACCACAGGCCAAAATCAATTGTCCCCTTCAAGTATCTAAAAATCCTCTTTACAATAGTCACATGATATTTTTTAGGACCAACTTGAAATATTGGAACAATACATACACCATTCATGATATCAGGCCTAGTTTGAGTCAAGTAAAGCAATCCACCAATCATTGATCTAGATCTAGTTTGATTTTCGTTCAGAGAATCATCATCTTTTTTCAACTTGCATCCGATCACCATGGGTGTACCAACTGGCTTTGAATCATCCATACCAAATTTCTTCAACAATTCTTTCACATACTTGGACTGAGATATAAAGATCCCTTGTCTAACTGAGTAATTTTCAATCCCAAAAAGAATTTTATCTCTCCAATCATTGACATCTCAAACTCATTTTGCATCTCATCAGCAAAATTCATACACAAGCTATCATCTCCTCCAAAAATGATATCATCAAAAAGACTTCAACAATAAAATCTTTATTGTGATCAATCTTGAAATAAATATTACTATCACCAATACCTTTGTAAAATCCAAGCTTCAACAAGTACTTATCCAATCTAGCATACCATGCTCTAGGGGCTTTCTTGAGTCCATACAATGCTTTCCTCAATCGATAAACCATATCTCCCTAATCAGTCAACTGAAATCCATCCGGTTGCTCAACATACACCTCTTCTTCCAACTTTCCATTTAGAAAAGATGACTTGCCATCCATCTGATAAACCTTGTAGTCTTTGTAAGCAGCATACGCAAGAAAAAATCTCATAGCTTCAATTCTAGCAACAAGGAAAAGGTTTCTTCAAAATCAATACCTTCCATCTATGAATATCCCTTACACACCAGTCTCACTTTGTTTCTAACTACCTCACCTTGCTCATTCAATTTGTTTCTAAGGACCCATTTAGTTCCAATTACATTTTTATCCTTAGGTCTAGGAACAAGATTCCATGTATCATTCTTTTCAATTTGTTGTATCTCCTCTTTCATTGCTTCAACCCAATGTTCATCTTTTCATGCTTCATTCATGTTGTTAGGCTCAGTCTTTGAAATTAAACATTATTCTTCTGTAATCCTTTTCCTATTCTAAACACCTTTGTTCTTATCACCTATGATATCATCTTTTGAATGATTCAATCTTACATACCTCAAAGTCTTAGGGCGTTCTTGAATTTCAGGCTCTTTTGATATCTCTTCTGCACTTTCACCAATTTCTCCTTCCTCTTGATCTTCTTGATTCACCAAAATGATTTGAACTTGATTTGAAGTCCGAACTTGCTTTCCTTTATTTGTACTATCATTCTCATCATTAGAATCATTTCCACAGGTTCCGAATGGTGCAAGTATGTCTTCATCAACCTTGAAATTTTCACTTTCAACCATTTTCCTCAATTTCTTATTGTAACACCGGTAGGCCTTACTATTAGTAGAATATCGCAAAAAGATACCTTCATCACTCCTAGCATCAAAATTTCCTATATCTTCATCTTATTTGATATAACATTTTCTTCCAAAAATCTTGAAATATCTAACAGTAGGCTTATGACTAGTCCATAGCTCAAAAGAGATCCTACCAGTACCACCTTTCATTTGTACCCAGTTCAATGTGTACACAATAGTACTCACAACTTCTCTCTAATACATATGAGGTACATTTCCTTCCAACATCATAGTTCTAGAATCATCTACAACTGTTATGTTCTTCCTTTCCACAACTCCATTTTGCTGAGGGGTCTATGGTGCAGATAATTGTCTCTTTATCCCATGCTCTTCACAAAAAGAATTAAACTCACAAGAAGTGAATTCACCACCTCTATCTGATCTCAGACATTTAATCTTTAAACCTGTCTCTGTCTCAACTCTACCCTTAAACATCTTGAAATTTTCTAGAGCTTCAGATTTCTCCCTTAAGAAAGTAACCCACATCATTCTTGAATAATCATCGATAAGCAACATGAAGTACCTCTAACCTTGTAAGATTTTGACTCTAGAAGGACCACACAAATCAGTATGCACAAGGTCCAACAATCCATTTGAATTATGTTTTTTGCTCTAAAATTAAATTGTAGTTTTATTTCCTAACTGGCATTCTTTGCATATGCTATTAGTAGGTTTCATCAACTTAGGAAGATCTCTCATAGCCTTAGTAGAACTTATCTTGAAAATATTATCAAAGTTAACATTACACATTCTCCTATGCCACAACCAACTTTCATCAACTTGAGCAATCAAGCAACTTTTACTAGCATCACTTAGGTGAAAAATATTACCTTTTGTTTTTGTACCTGATGCAACCACATTTCTAGAATTTCCTAATATTTTGCACTTTCCATCCTTGAACTGAAGATTGTATCCCTTATCAACTATCTGTCCAACACTTAAAAGATTATGCTTCAAACCTTCCACATATAGAACATCATCAACATTATGCTTACCATCAAGAGAAATGCATCCTCTTCCACGGATCACACTAGCTTTGTCATCTCCAAATGTCACAACACCACCATCATACTTTTCCAAGATCACAAACTTACTTTTATCTCATGTCATATGATAAGAGCAACCACTGTCAATTACCCATTCATCTTTCTCTTCAACTCAAGCAGCTAGGGATTTCTCCACATTTGTACAACTAGTAGATTTAATAGACACAAGATTATTTTCCTTGATAGCAATAAATACAAATTCATCTTCACTTGCATTCCCTTTATTAGATTCATCATTTGCCACACCTTCATCAACAACATAATAACACTTCTTTTGAAATTTAGGCTTGTTATGTCTTGTCTTAGGAACTCTCTCAAGACACCTTGATGCAAAATGACCTATCTTATTGCAAGAGAAACATTTAATAGGAAAATTCTCTTTATACTTACCTTGTCCTTTGGCTTCTCTTTTCACAATCAGTGCTTCAAGCTCTTCTAGCTCTCTTTCTTCTTCATCGATCTGTTTCATTTCATCCTCATACTTGAATGTCTTTCTTGATGAACACCTAGATCATATCTCTATTTATCTCTTCCATAAGTAGTGGCCTTGAATGTAGATTCTACCTTAAGAAGGGCATCACCAAATTCACTCAACTCAAAATCAGTAAGCTTACCAATCAACATATCTCTAGTAACATTTGTCACAATCTAGAGCTCTTCAAGAGCACTAGCTTTGAATTAGTAGGAAGTAGGCAAGGATCTAAGAACTTTAGCAACAATATTTGATTCGTCCAACTATCCACCAACACATCTAATACCACACACAAGTTCATTCACTCTTTGCATGAAAGTAGTAATGTTCTCATCATCACCCATTCTCAACAATTAATATTTACCTTTTAGACTTTGTAGCTTAGCAATCTTCACATTAGCATCACCTTCATACAAGGTTTCCAAAATTTTCTAGATCTCAAAAGTAGTCTTTAGATCCATCACATTTTTCATCTTAGTGTCAGTCAAAGCACTCAACAATGCCTCCTTAGCCTTGATATTATACTCAACATCCCTAATTTCAGCAGTAGTAGTAGGACCATTTTGAGGAATAACATACCTATGACTTGTAATAAAATAGTAGGGTTCACCAATGCATCTTAGATGGAACTCCATTTGAGTCTTCCACAAGGAATAGTTTGTTCCATCAAATCTAGGACTATCCTTCTTATAAGTCATCATCCTAGATCACCTCAAGTTGTTAAACTTCTTCCAAGGAACCTACTTTGATACCAATTGTTGGAAACACAAGGGAAGACAACTAAGAGGGGGGCTGAATCAGTTGTCATAGAATTTCAAACTTATTCAACTTATTAACCTTATTCTCAGATCTGATCAATAACCATGAAAGAATAAATGAACAACACATCAGAAACACACATAGCACCAAGATTTTTATGTGAAAACCCTGTTAGGGGAAAAACCATGGTAGAGGTCAGTCCACAAGATTATACCATGTTGAAAGTATAAAGAAATATGAATGAGGAATACGCATGCATTCAGGCACACTACCTAGAGCTCACTGCTCAATTACAAAAGGAAGACACACTGTCTTACAAAAATATTCTGATTACATCCATCATATTTGAACTAAGAAATATAGCATCTACTAATGCCTTATTACAATTCTAGTTAAGCTCATGAACACTTCTTCACTCTTCTTTACTCTTCTTCACACTCTGCTTTTCCTTCATATGATTTGATCAATATTCACACATAGGACTCACACACTTCACACTCAGACACTTCCAGTCATGCTTCCAAAAAGATAAAAACATCACTCTTATATATTCACAACAAGGAATTACATTGCTACAAGTTAGCTTCAACAAAATAATAAAAGAATATAAGTAGTCAGCCCAAATCAATAAAGATTATTCATGCAGATCAACCAAGGTCAGCCATAACATAGTGGAGACCCAAAATGACATCCTCAAACATGAACCACTTCAATTAATTACTCCTCGAAGATCCACAACATGCTACAAACACCTTGTCAGCCAAGAACATGAAAGACATGAACACACAAGAGAAAATATCATATCACAAGCACAATGATCAATGTAGACATGCAATACAGATAGAGCATGATCTAGAAAAATCCACAAACATCATGAATCACCAGAGAAGGATCTGCAGCAACTGAACTTACTGAAATCACATAATCTTCATTCAAGAACACAAACTAAACTAATAGAAAAACTGTCAAAATACAAATCTTCATAACTTGATCAAATCTTCATGTGGATCTCTGAAACTTGATGTGGATAAACTAGATATAATCAACAAGAAACCTTTTAGTCCAAAACCTTTGAACAACAATGTACTAAAGTTACTGATAGACTAAACTTCACTTCACCACTGACAACTTGTAACTCTTTTTATTACAATTTTCTCAATATCCTTGACATATACAACTTCTAATGCATTAATGCTAATAGTATTGACATCAATGAAAACCACATATCAGCAACACAACCACAACATCCAACACTTATATCTTCATTCTATAGAGAGATAGATGAAAGGCTCCTGCCAATTTTTCATTCACTACATTGGGAGTTTGTTACCTACATGTTTGCATTTGGAAAGCAAATGCACATTCGGGCATGAAGAGATGTTACCACTATTTGTTGAAACTCTTTTTGCTTCCTTTTACAGACTACAAAACTCATGCTTCCTTCCTCTTTGTGTCTCAATCCAATTGTTCTTTGTTCATGACTTTGTAGTTAGACACTACTAATGCTCCTTCACTTTCTCGATTCTTGGAAGAAATGGAATTGTTGTCCAATCATTTATGGCAGTATCTCTTATATACACTAAATTCCTCATCCCATTTATGATGACTGAAATTATGTGATAGGCACTATCCTGAGGTACAATGATTTAGGACTTCCCTTCTAAAACATGTGTTTCATAAAGATGAAACAATAGAAATGATACTGTGGTAGAAAATAAAATGATGATGCAAAATCATGGGTGATCTGAAAATTTGTAAACAAATCTTCTTGATGAGAATTAATGCATCTTATTCTATTTTACATATTACTTGATCATCAGAAACAAACCCATTGCTCATTTTCTCACTCCTCTTGATAGAGATACCCTTACTATTTTTCTAGTGACCTTATTACCTTGCTACAACAATAATGTTGTCCTATATGCCAAGGTCATTGCCTCCTTCATATGATTTTTGTTCCACCATTATAACAATGCACTCCTTATGATGATCTACTCTAAGCATTTGATCATTTATGATTTTCAATTCATTGCATTTTTAGACTTGATTGTCCTAAATGATCAATTTCTTGGGTTCTTATGACACTTGTGATACACTCCCTCAGATGCACATCTCTTTTGAGCAACACTGAATTGTTTCCTTTCTCAACCCCTCTATGGAATGTTGAGAGGCAACATGCTGAGCTCAACCCTTGTGGGAGCTTGTTTTACACCACATGCTTTGTCATATTCCAAACAAAATAGCAACATGGCTTTTCCTATACCTGCACAAGAAACAAATAATGTTAGATTAAAACAATAAATTCTGAAGTTTCTCATGATATTTTCTCCTTGGTATTCTCTTGTACTCCTCTTGTTCTTTCTTAGTTGATTCAATGCATCATAAATAGTATTCTACATTACTGTTGATGGTTCATATAGGAATGTTCATAGTTTGAGCTCTAAAAAAAATTTCATCCGCTTGTAGGTTCACTTGGAGCACAAGAGTAGAAGGGAGAGCTCAACACTGATGGTAAATCAAAGGCACAACCAGGCAATGATGATTTTCTTACATGCTCTTTCTACTTTTCAATCTTTAGTAGCATAGAATATTCTTTGTGATTCATTGTTCAGCTACTCCCACAGCTTGTGTGGGACACCTGATTGTCCTTTTAGTCCAATGAATACAAAAAAAACATTTGTGAAATACTTGTTCAATTTTGTACTTTCTTTTCTTGCAAACAATGTATGGAACATTATGAATGAATAACATAATGAAAGAACCTCTTTTACTTTTTATGCACTATTAAATGTTGCAAATCATATAAGGTAACTGGAAACACATTGCATTTTCCTTCAAACTCAAAACTCAAAATGTGCAATGGTTTAAACAACAATAGAAATTACTGAAACCTTTCACCTTAAAATAAATCTAAATAACCTGCTCTATCAATTTGAGCTATGGTGAAAAATTGATAACAATAATGCTCAACATGAATGTCATATCTGATTTAATAAATTTGTTACAACTGTGGAATTATTGTCTATAGTTTTTACTAAATGAAATATTTAGGATCCAAAGAACTTAACTGCAAGATTTATTTTTTTGTTAAATAGCTATTAACAGTCACAACTGCCTATATATATTATATTTGAGAGTTGTTGATGATATATGATCAAATCCTAGGAAGAAATGTTATGAAATCTTCAACAGCGATTGGAAGTCCCTTTTGATGGCACTCGCCCAGATCATCATGTATTTTTACTTAATGGTTTTCTCTCATATTTCTATTTCATTAGTAAACTAGCAATTTCCATCTAGGTGACACTGTAATACAGTATTTTAGTTGATTTTTCTTAAAGAATCACTATAAAAAGCTCTAAAATT
Source organism: Sequoia sempervirens (assembly GCA_007258455.2). Taxonomy (NCBI): domain Eukaryota; kingdom Viridiplantae; phylum Streptophyta; class Pinopsida; order Cupressales; family Cupressaceae; genus Sequoia; species Sequoia sempervirens. The sequence continues at coordinate 74,927,556 of VDFB02047397.1, read as the reverse complement.
TCAAAAGTTTTCATTGATATGTTTTGGGATTAATTAATTTTGTATCAAGTATTTCTTTCAGTTTTTAATTATCGCAATTTTTTTCTTAATGATCTGAGAAACTTGTTATGCTGCAAGGACATTTAGATTTTAGTGCATGTTACCTAGTCTCTCACTATGTGGTGAGGACTTTCATATCTTAGCTCTTTCACCTATTAGGTCTATCTTCTTTTGATGTAGTGAGAATTTAGGTCACAACCAAGCTTTTAGTATTTCCAAGGTGTGTCTAAAAGATGCAAACAATTGAATTGTCAATTAATGGATTTTCAACATGGACCTCATCCACTTCAATCCACTTACCTCAAAGTTTTTGCGTTGCATTTTCAAAATATTTGTTTAGGTGCATGGATAATTTCTATTGTAAAAGGAATGCATTTAACTAGAGATTTAAAATGTTTTCAATTTATGCTTTAGTTACTTAGTGGTTTTTAACCTTTTTCCTTTTGTCTTTGAGCATTTAAATATATCAAATATATCAAATGATTGTGGCTATTAGTGGTAACTTATTTCTGGTTGATTTTGGAAATTTTGTACAACATAAAACTTGACTTAGAACATTATTAAGTTGCATAGACCACCTTGTTTCTATTCATTATCAGAGTACTGCCTATATTTCTTCTCATGCAAAAACTTGCATAATATTATTTTGTTAAATTGATTTTAGCTAGTAAGATACTATGTAAAAGGTATCAATTATTTTCCCTTTTCTTGTGTATGTTTCAAAAGGTTGGCACTAAGTTTTGGAGTAAAATGCATTTTGGGTAATCTGGATTTGAATTATTCTATATGATAGCCTAATCCATATATAACACTAATTTTGGTCTAATAATTTATATGTGAGTAGTTCCTTCTAGTAACTATTGATGTCGGGACCAATAGTGGAACATTGTTGAATGGTGAATTCTACATAGGGCTTAGATAGAAACCTGCTACAGGCTATGTTTTTTTCTTGACTAGAAAATCTTTCTGTCTTTACTTTTCTAATTTTTCCTATGGCCCAAGTCTACATAGTACAAGTTTCTAACTATATTATGTTCTCAAGGAATATGGAAACCTTCTTCATGAGTTCATGTTTGTTGTCAAACAGGGTATGTGTAGGATCGTGATGGGCCAAAAAGTGGCGATATGATGGGTATGTGTAGGGTATGTGGTTGATGACTTTTTTTTACCCAAAATTGATGAAACAAAAAGGGCTTTTAAAGAAGATTTTCAGCTTTCCACCAATATAAATTATGTTTTACTTTGAATTTAATAAATAATTATTATTCATTTTCTATTTGAATTATGACTAAAGTCCTAATTGGTAGGCTAATTGAAAAACATCTATAGCTTTCAAACAGTATCACATTTTTTGAATCTGAAACATGCATCACATTTTATGCTTCACATACTATAGGACTAAAAAAAACATGAACTTCATGAATTTTTGACCAAGTTAAGGTGGTCAGACATACGAGTTTTCATATTTTTTAAAATTTGCAATAAAAAATTCATAATTAATTACTACTTGGAGAAAAATTACAAAAATATGCATCACATTGGGACATGAGTCCTCTACTTATATATAAAATATTATAAAAACATATTATCATTTTATTGTGGTTAGGGTGGTGGAAAAACCTACTTATTTTTCCACAGAAATTTAAGTATTACTTGCATTGAAATTTCAAATTTTCACCAAATAGATTTATTTTTTAAATAAACCTAGTAGTTTAGAAACTACATTCAATTTTCTATAGATTCTATTCTTCTATATTTTTGAAATAATATAGATAACTTATTCAAATTTTTATGTCAAGTTGCCTAGCTCTAATTTTTTTGAATTTTCATCGCCACTTAAGGGCCTATTTTTTCCATAATGATCCTATACATACCCAACAAGCTTATGGAGAGAAATTCTTATCCAGATCAAGAGGATCCACTACTTTTAATTGAAATGGATCTTTAACTTGAGATTCCTTTGTTAAATTGGGTTAAGATTATGGTCTAAGTTTTCCTATAGAATTTTCCCTGCTATAATTGATAGTGAATACCTAACACAATTTTTCTTGTAATAATTGTGTCTTCAATTAATACCTAATCTACAATGTTTAGCTGTTGGAAGAAATAATATATGTAGAATATTTTTCAATCCATGATTTGTGATTTCCAGACCATTAATCCATATTATGTTGTTTATTGCTTTACCTTACAAAATCTCAAGGAAACTAAAGAAACATGTGCTCTTATGACAATTTGAAGACTTTGATAATCACAATGCCTTTACCTTGCTAGAGAAGTACTCTTCATCTCACACTGTCTTTAATGATGATATTCAAGTATGTCCATAGTTTATTGTGTTCTAATTGTTAAAGTTCTAGAATGATTTTCATTTTTTTTCTTATCTCAAGTTTGTAAAATGATGATTATGTAAACATTATGTCTGGTCAATATGACTCCTAGTATGTGTATTTGTGATAGAAACATATTTTGAAATGGGAGATGGGTTTGGATATGCCTATAAAATGACCAAGATAGTTTTGGCTCTCTCTAGATATTTCTCCGGAATGCCTCTTAACTTTTAGGAGACGTGTCCCCACAAGACATGCAAATACACTTAAAAGAGAGAATGGAAAATGAACAAAAATAGCCAAATTTTCTATCCATGCTTTAAAAACATCATGTGATCCACCAAGAACCTCCCAGAGCATAAAAGGGTGCATGTTCTTCAAGAAAAAGGAAAAATGAAGGTTTTCAGGGAGTAGAGGAATACGAGGAGGATCAAGATGTTAGAGAGAGAAATTAGGGTTCCAAATGAGTGATAAGTTTTCTTTTATAAAGTGACTAGCTGTTAGAAAACTCACTAGGGTGAGCATTCATGGGTTTGGAGGGAATTTGAATTTAAATTGGAACTAGACAGTAGCTCATGGCCTCAGGATAGAGCCATTTGAAAGATGGGGAATAGAGTTTTACAGTAGAAGGGATTTTAGGTTGAGTGACTTTGCACACTTGTGATGAGTTTTGGGACTAGAAATGAGGAAAATGAGAAATAATAATGACTGAGTGACCTAGAAGAGTGCAAGAATATATAGTGAAAAGTGTGAAGTATGCATTTGTGATTCTATACCTTTAGCCTGAGTAGTCTCTTATGTTCTAACTTTATTCATTTCACTCCAATTACATGCTACTAGTTGTTCAATGTTGTATCCTCTCTACATGGATCCATAAATTCCCTCTTTGCCAAATTGGTAACAATAGTATTTAGAAACACCAATTTCTACCCAAGAGAAACTAATTTAAGCTTTTCTAAGAAAAGTGCCCTTTCCACTATACTTGTTAGTTCTAGTGTCTCCTTGTTCATTTTTTTTGGCATCTCCGCATTTTCATTTCTTGATAGATAGCTTATGAAAGATGTGCAAGATATTCTTCAATCTCAAAAATTAATGTTGAGATAAAATGGAAGCATTTCTCTTGCAAATAAGGTGCTAAATCATTTATCCTTGAAGGAGATTTATGTGCATGAAGAAAACTTAGGAGGTCTTCCAAAATATTCTTGGACCCATCATCTATGGTATCTTTTATTTGACTAACCTCAGTTCCAAAAAAAAATGTTAAGGCAACCAATCTAGTCTTCATCATTTGTCATCATAAATCTAAAACTCAACCTAGGTAAATTGACACTTTTTAGGTCCCCTCTCTTGATAAGCCAACCCTCACTAGTAGTTAATTTGTGCATATGGGTTTCAACATCTTTGTAACTTTCCAGAGATGTAACTATGGCTTTAAGGAATTTACCAACCTTAACTCTCTCATGCAAAATTGCAAATCCATCAACTATTATTTTTTTCATCCTACTAATAAACATGCTTTCAAAAAGTTCATCCCACAGACTCTTTGAGTGCTAAAAAACAATCTCACACACACATTGGCATGGAAACTCAACATTTGAACCAAAAACCACTTTTAGCCACTCCAAGCTCCCTTCAAATGCATCAAGACTATCCAATATTTCTCTTATCAATGTCTCATTCTCTGCAAGTTCCTTGCCACTTTTCACAAGATCAAGCAAATACTTTACCCCAAGCCTATTTGTAGAGAGAATATCATCTACACATGTCTTAAGCCATGCTAAGAAAGAATCTAATATAAATTCACTTAGAAAAATCATCATGGTAGCTTGTAGCTTTTCTCTATGAAATTTCCTCAATTGCACCTCATTTTTTGGGTTTGGAATCCCTCCAAACAACTATGATCCAGGTGGCACTGCCAACACAATCTTATAAAAAAGAGGCAAATCATTTAGAACCTCCAAGAAGAGTTCCCTAGCCTGAAATAGCATTAACTATATAACTCTTACCATATTACAAAAAATGGAACTGACTGCCCCACCTTATTGGTCTATCAGCCAGATGTGTCTTTTGGTTCTAGTGATGTGTCAACAGTTTTGTTTTTTCATTGGCGTGAAGATCCTCTATCAGCGAGACGAGGTCTCCTATTCCTGTAATGGTTCGATGGGGATGTTGAACCTTTCTGGATTATAGTGGAAGACAATGTTGGTGAATTTATACTCCATCATGAGTATTTTATGTTGAAGATGTAGTATGTGGAAGATGATCATAACCTTAGTTTTACTATCCCAATACGTGAACCTCTTCCACCCCAGTATTTTATTCATGTTGTCTCTCACAAATGGCTAGGATCATAGACTAGTTTTTCCAGTTTCATTTAGACATCTTATCCTACCAGAAAAATATGCACCCCCAACTAAATTATTAGATTTGCAGCCACTTCCTGTATCCGCATTAAGAAATCCTTCGTATGAAGCTTTGTATCAGCAATTAAGGAACTTCAATCCCATTCAAACCCAGGTATTTACAGTCCTTTTTAATCAATTTGTCACAAAATTATGAATGGTTTTTCCCATCTTTGGAAAATGAATGAGCTCTCCAATCTCCTAGGCTAAAAGATCATAATACTGATTCCAAGCTAAATATTTCTTCTTAATTTTCGTAAATATGTCATTTGGAATGCCTTTAAATTGTCAGAGTGGATTTTGAACACTCCACATGTGCTTTCCAACCATCTTGCATAGATTAAGTGCCTTCTCTATTAACTGAGCCCATCCTCTTTTTAAGAAAATCTCAAAAAGTGCTCTAAGGAGGTGACCTACACTCTGCAACACATAACCAAAGAAAAAAATGTATTTAGAACTACATAGCATGCATCATCCAACAACTTCCATAACAAATTGTAAATTCCTTTTGTCTAGCAAAGGTGAATGATTTAAAGAAGATAAGACATAAGGATGGTTTATATGGTTAGAAACAGAAGGAGGGTGGACGTACACACAACATCCTCAGGGATAAATTTAGATTTTCATGGACAACAAAAAATTCTTAGGTCACCCACTTATAAAAAGGAAGAAAATGGTTATCATTTTCATTATAAAGGATACGAAATTTAAGTCACCCACTTATAAATTGATAAAATGGTTATGATTTGTGCTACACAGGTTTTCAATATAAATACATACCTGAGTAATAAACACCATATCAAACGTGAGGGAGAGACCTTCAAGATTAAGCTGTGAAATGTAAGCCTAGAGCAAAACATTGATCTTGGCACTTGGCTCCTCCAAACTCTCCTTCACTGGAATAGGAACATGGTCTAAGAGCTTTACAAGTTCCATCTTCTCTTCTTCTCTTATTCTCACATATTTAAACTATTCACTTGATGAAAACAATCAGCATAGCTCAATATCACCCATTGTTGGCTTCAAGTGCTCATTATAAGTAGCCATTGTCCCATGAGTGATGTAGTAATAACTAGCTATCTGTCCTAGATCATTAACCTTGAAATATCCACTTTTCCAATCATATTTCACCAAATTACTTTTGTCCAGGATAGTTGTAGTTGAATGTATCTATTAACATAAAGAGTTCAATTATCAAAACTACTAACAGGTACCATTAAATTAAAATGCAAGGTTCATACTTGTCTAACAATACCATAGTAAATTTACTATGTACTAAATTGAAAATCACAGCTATGCTTACCAAGCCTGCCCTTCTCTCTTCTAAGGTATTACCTTTCTGTAAAGCATCAACAAATAGACCATATAGAACTAGGTTTCATAGCATGTGAATGTAAAGATAAGTGTATCCCAACCATGTGCATGCCTCCCTTGTATTTTGAAGTGTACCTAGGATAATTTTTGCATTTAAATGATTTGCTAATTTTGAGATAAACTGGCTCTCAATTGGTAATTGTTGATTCATAAGGGAATATAATATTGCAGCTCACTGTGACCTATTAATATTATTCTTTCTCCATTGGAGTCATATTGTGGCCTTCCATATATTGATCTACCAAAAAGGTCTCTATTGTTAGCATGGGCATCTCCAACATGGAGCCTCTTGTCTTGTGTTTAGGCAATTAAGGTGGTGGATCCAAGTAATGAATAGGAAAATTTTGAAGGACACTTGGCATAGTAAGATTAACTCTTATTGATCAAGGAGTTTTCTTGTAAAGGTATATATTAAGAGGAAGACCATGATTTGGATGCCAAGTTGTTGCTTGGGAAGATGGTAGCTGAGAGTTGATTTTTTCCCATAGTGTTCATGGAAACTGAGGAGATTGACTCCCTAAGTTATGGGTTGTATTCTAGCCATTTAATTAGCATTAGAAATCAACAAATTTAGGTCTCTCAAGGAATTATGCATTTGCATTTGAGGAATATTTGTCCCTGTTCTATAGAAAATATGATCAAAAGGAATTTCCTATAGTGCATGAGGTGTGGGAATCATGATAATTGAGCCCTCCAAGTATTGAATTTATCCTTTGAGATGCAGTGTGGCAATCATAACATACTTGAAGGTTCTTAACAACTCTAACAGTTATACCAGGGGCCATGTTTAACAAACCAAATGCAATTGCTAGCTTTTCAGTATGGTGGTAGATAAATGATTCTTGATAGCCTACTGCCTTCATTTGCCAAGCCAATTTATCCTACTTTGCATAGCTCTGCCATGTTTGTGGATGTGATTTATCTCCTACACAAAAAACATGTACAGTTTATGGTCTTAATCCAACTACATCCAGGTATCTTTTTAATTCCTCTATCTTTCATCAATCTCTTTACTAAACTTCTGTAGAAGTTATTCTACTATGGAATTGCACTGTAAAAAATATACAAGAATTTTTTTATCATACTTGTATAGTAGCATCATAGGATAAGTAGTCATTATGCTTTTTCATTTCCCACAACCTTCATTAGTAACTAGTTCTAAGAACCTTCAATAAATATCATTTTTTATTTTATGAAATGGCATTTGTAAACCATTTTTGTATTGTCCACATTTGTTTATTGTAGATAATGTAGTCTATTTTGTAGGTCCTAATTTTGCAATAGTATTCTATTTTATTGGAAATTCATTCATTTGGTAATTCGACTTGTTTGATGCTTATATCAATCTCTATGCCTTGTGATAATAAATTAATCATTTACACATTAGCTATACTACAATGTAGTTTTAGTTATAAATTCTTAAATTAAAATTCTATTCCAATATATTTTGACACAATTTTATCTCACAAATTTTCATTCTACATTATATAAGAGAAACAAATTGAATTTTTTTTGTAAGAATGAGATCAAAGAAAACATATTTTGAACAAGATTGGTTCTTCACTCACTTAGAGATAACTTTTATGGGGTTTTCCTTTTCCATCAATGTGAAATGTGGGACATGGTAGTTAGTATTCTCATGACATAAATGAGGATGTTTGGATTCAAGGCACTGATACATATGCTGAGCAATGATCTCATTCCTTGTAGATATGGAACAACTGCTTCTTGAAGAAGTTTGAAGACATCCAAGAAAACATGATCTCACCTCATAGTTATTTTTTCTGCCACAGCTACAGAAATTTGCACTTGCATACTATTCACTACACACATGAACTTTTCTAGTCAATGACTTTCTGTAATTTATTTTTTTGAACCCAAGTTTGCCTATGTTTGATTTGGAACAATCAATTTCAATGATGCTAGAATGCAATCATGACACTGCATATGAAAATGCTTTGAAATACCCTAAAATCTGTAGGACAACTAACTTATGTTTTTTTAGGGACTCACCAATACATGAAGGTGGTATCTTAGAATTATTGTGTACCTATTCATTGACATACAAGAGAAACATGTAATGGAAATTTGATCAAGTCAAGACTTTTAATGTGCAAGCTTCTCACCATAGCCTCAACATGTCTACACTGTGTAATCATGTGCTAGATTTTTGGATTTGCAACCTACCTCACCATCTATAGCTCCACATATATTTTGGTGACCTAATGTAGTTTGTAAACTATTTTGAAGCCTTTCAGCCTACCCAGTTGTAATGAACTTACCCTACAAACACAATGGTTTCCTTCCTTGAGTAACTAGCTACCACCTTGCACCTCATGATTAAGCTTAGCACAAACTGTTGTAACATTGAAATTCAACTTGAGACCTACTGTGCAATCTTACTGATGCATATAGTTGATTTGGGGCCCACTTGGGGGACAACCAAAACAAAGAGTTTCAATAGCCCTATATGTGTGTAGAAGTTTTTTTTTATATTTCTGATACAGATGTTTTAGAGAAGAATATAAGTTGCAAAATTTTTAGGATCCAACTAAAAAAAGTGTTTCTAGAAATACTCAGCCTATATTCATATATGATCCACATGTACCATAGATTTAACTAGCATCTTATTAATAATGTTTAGGGTGTCCTCAATATAGCCAGAATGGGCACGAAGGTCAACCATGCACACCTAATGATCAACTATATATGTAAATTGTAATGCAATAAGGGTTATCGGATGATTGACAGAACTAATGCTTCACTACTGCCGATAATCATTTTTCTCCCCGATATGCTTCATCAAGCCATCAATAGGACAAGGTCTCATGTTCCCACGATGGTCCGATGAGGATGTCGTCGGTGGGGTTCATGCCTATTAGGAAGATGCTAAGGCCCAACGCTAAATATCTCATGTTTTGGTTGTCAAGAAGAAAAGGAAGGCCACCAAGGATGAACATGCATGACTCTCTGTACTTGAGCACCAACAGCACCAAAAAAGTTTGCAGAACTAATGGTAATACTTTATATTCGTGTTTCATATTTGTAGGGCTTAAAATTTTCTAAAACCATAAATTGTAATGTACATTGAAGTATTAGACCCTAAACTATCATGGTCAAAACCTTAACTTTTAACGCCTATGCCAAAGTGACCTAATGTTTATATATATTCAATAGTTGAAAAGAGGACACTTTTTTTCTATTATTCAGAATAGCAATAGTGACTGAACTATAATCTCTTCAAATGATGGTTTCAGAACACTAGTCTAGAATTGAATGTTGCATTTAACTACAGTAGGAAATATTGGAACAATACTTGTAGATTAAACTCATGTTGCACATAAGTGTTAAAATGCATTATTAGATCTAAAAAGGAGGCATACCCAATATGTACTCCGACCAATTATCCTCATTTTTCTTAGCATTTGAGAGTAGAATTACTTTATTTTAACTATCATGCAGAAATTTTCTAGACTCTAAACCATAAAAAAAAAAACAAATGAAATAACAAAGAGAAAAAAATTATGTTGAATTTTTGAAGTAATTGGAACTTCCACTGTCATTTTCAACTTGATCTTTAAATATTGTTAGAATTTCGCTTTTGAAAATTTAAGAAATGACTACTCGTGGAAATTGATCTTGGAGATGATTTTCGCACTGAAACAAATGCCTCTTTTGATTGTAGCAGAGGATGTAGAGAGTGAAGCATTGGCTACTTTGATCTTTGAAATTAATGATTTTTTTACTAAATTGATAATGTTTGAAGTTTCTTTTTCTTTCTTAGATTTTGAGTCTAATTAATAAATTTAATGTTGTTTTGCAACTTGCAGGTGAGTATGTTGATATGATAAAGGCTAGCATTGTCAATCCTCTAAAATTTATCAGAATTGCATTAGTTGATGCAGAAAGGTAAAACTATTTATCTTTATTATAATTAGTGAAACTTGCAACTACAATATTTGATAAAAATATACTTCCAAATATGCTTTTGATGGATGTTCATATCCTCATCCAAAGCTCCAATTCACACATAAGAAAGGACACTTTCAAGTGTATCAATTACAAATTTGGAATCAATAATCAAGCTATTGGTAAATTGTTCAGGAGTAAGGTGGTTGTATATCACTAATTGAATATTGTCTATTTGTTTGTTGTCTTGCATGAATTCATTTTTAAAAAAATTGTAAGAGATAACTAGGAAAAATTATATATAGTGCCTAAGTTTAGGGTGCCATAGTTGGAAAAGGAAAAGAAAATGATTGAATTTTATCCTCTGTATTATTTGAATTTTCTGAGTTTTTGATGTGCAAATTTTGAAACCTTATTTTTAGGTTGCAACTCCAAATTGGAGAAGTGAAAGGTGAATAGTGGGGAGGAAGAGTTTGGAGGAGCCAAAACCAATAGTAGGGGGAAGGATGTGGATTTTCAAGGGGATTAAATGGGCCGAGCCCCTATAGGAGCTTATTTCCCTTCCAAAAGGATTGTAGTTAAGGAAGGGGAAAATAATATAAGTATATGAAAATAGGAGTATTTTTTTTATATAGTTTCTGTAAGTTGTACAGTGTCACTGAGACATTGAATGTAACCAATAAGATTTTTATTTTCCAATGAGGCTTAATTCAAAGTAAATTTTCAGAGTGGTTTTTTCTCCACTCATAAATATTGTGTTGTGGCTCCTCTTGATTTGTAATCTATTTTTTTTTGTGTCTGATCAACCATATTTGTTCAAGCATTTTAGCCTTCATTTCATGGTTTTTCTTCAACATTTGAATATCTATGATACTTGAAGTTTATATGCATAAATTTGTGAGGATTAATTAAGTTAGATTTGATTTTTAATGACTAAATATATGACTAAAGTAATGACTAAATTAATGACTAAATACATGAATAAATTAATGACTAAATATATGACTAAATATATGATTAAATTAATCACTAAATATATGACTAAATACATGACTAAATTAATGACTAAATTAATGACTAAATATACGACTAAAGTATTGACTAAATAAATGACTAAATATTTGACTAAATTAATGACTAAATAAATCACTACCATGACTAAATAAATGAATAAATTAACAACTAAATCAATGACTAAATCAATGACCAAATCAATCACTAAAAATAAATGATAAAATAGTTTAGTCATAAATTTGGTGGTGTTATAAATGATTACAAATAAACCACTAATAGTCACGTGACTAAAATTAGTCATTTATTTGCAATTTTTAGTAGTTTATTTAGTCATATATTGTTGTTTGTGTACTAGTGTCAAATGGAGGTACCTATGCCAAACATGATAGTAGAAAATTAGCTAAGGCTAGCGGAACAAAGCTACAACGGGAGAAGCTTACTAACCCAAGTGCTAATTCAGTGAGTTGTACACTAAGGTTGCATTGCTATTTATAGAAAAGGTGTGTCGATGAGCTCGACAAACATAAAATCCATTTCTTAGCAAACGATTATAGAAAAAATATCAAGACGATAGGAGGAGAGGAATGAATCATATAGAAAATCTAACACCAAGCCTTGAGAAATTAATTTGAGCATTAGGAGTAAATACTTGCACATACCAGTTACTACCATGTGTCCATTAGCATCACCAATTCCAACTTGCTTGCTCATATGGAAAGACGTTGATTAAAGCACTAAACTCTAAAAAATTAAATATGAATGTCTTTTTGGAGTACTTTTTATCACTCAAAGCACACTTTCCATTGCTAAAGGAATGCTTCTCACTGCATAAGGCTTATTTATGAAAAGGAGGCGAAGGGAATTTACTAATTACATTCTTGCAGAAGAGTTGGAATTCTTGAGGAATATAGATTCCTACTCTACATGTATCACCTCACTACAACACTTAGCGAGCTAATGGTAACGACAAGCCTTATTGCATGTACGCGCAAAAAAATTAAATGCACCCAAAAGGAAAATTTTGCTAAGTATCAAAAACCACAAGAAGTCATTTCTCTAAGGAATCTTTCTGCAAATCCTTCAATGTAACAATGGTAGAGGCATCATCTTCTAGTCGACGAGCTGGAGTTTCATCTACTACACCAAGCTACACCCACATCTTTAGAAAGGATTTGTTTGCTAATTCCCCAAAATCAAAAGAGTGGAGTTTCACTCATACTAAAATTGTACTAGCAAGCGACCCCATTAAGAAAGAAGTGGTTATGGATTTTGTAGACAATATTTTTGACCCAAAGTTGCATTTGAAGCCTAAAAACCTTAGGGAAGGGGAAATGCAGAGAATGGTCATCCATGGGGGAACTAAAATCTTTGCATCACATCTTTGGTATTGTGGTTTTCCACAATTCATATTTCCCACCATACACCCATGTTCAAAGTTGGTGGATGCGTGTGCAAAGAGGCTAGATAAAGAAATAGGGGTTATTGATGGAAACATGTTAAAAGTAGTGCAGCGGACATCCGGGATATGTTGTGCATCCCTATAAAATGGAGTGCTAAAATATTTGAGCATAGAAAAATGGAGGATTTCTAGAAGACCAAAACCAAGCAATTGCAATTTTATATAGATGAAACAAAGGAGAGGTCAAAAGGAAATCAACTCACCTTCCCTCTGGTATGCAGAAGGATCAAATATGATGTATAGGCCATTTTTTCAATCTTATATTGTATTTATGATTTTGATGAAGATGAAAAGGTTTATGCATTCTAGATGGGATTGGATTTCATTCTTAGGAGGGAAAAAAACTAGAAGTATTTTGATTTTGTTGATGTAGTGGCTGAAAAGATGTTGGATTGAAATTGAGAAATTATGGCACTACTTTTAAATTTAGGTATTCCTCTTTTCTGGCACATTTGATTTTGCATCAAAACCTTGATTTTTTTGGGATGGTATTTTTCACTCTTTAGGTTTGATGTAAATGGGTTATAGCATCCAGTTTTGGTCTGGACACATGTGCTTTCCAAGAAATTGGATTACTATTCATTTGTAGATTATTTCTTGTGGATAGTACTCTTAGATTTGTCTCTATGTCCCTTGAGTCATTTTTCCCCTAAAACCTTACAATGGATGAAAAGCCACTAGACCCCAGTGGACTATTTTTTGGGAGTTAACTTTTCTTTCATCAAGTTTCATGGTTTTGTTGAGGAGCCTTTTAGGCTCCCTAATTTTGTAATAGATAGGACTTTTTCTTTGGAGACATGTCGTCAAACAACTATTTTTGAAAAAAATTATGGTGCCAAAAGACACAAGAAATTACTTTACCTGATTCCCCTTACCATTGCTAATAGTTAGCTAATACATGTGAAAATGGAGGAGTGGGATGTGCTTACTAGCAAATTGGCTTGCCTAGGCCTAGTCCTCATTTGTGACGCATGGAGTTACAATCTAGTAAGGCATCTCCTGACTATAAAACATGAAAGGTGGGAGTACTTTGAACCAAGAATGAACCCGACCGAGGAGAGGATAGAGTTTTACATCAGCCTAGCCTTCATACCATTCAACCAACCACCATGGCTCAACTTCTATGTTGGAGTGGCAGAATTCCAATAGAGTATCCTGATAGGCCAATCTCTCAACACACAATTGAAGAATAAGGGATGGTTGGAAAGAAAGAGGGAAGACTTTTGGAGCTTTCGATAGGAAATCAAGAATCTCAATGCCATGTATGGAGACATCAAGTGGCATGATGAGAAGTTTGACCAAATTTATGAAAAAGAGGCCAGAACTCATGACAATAATACGAAGTTCGATCACGAGATTGGACTCGAGGAAGAAACACTCTACACCTCCCAACCTTAGGATCCCAACAAAAGAAAAGAAAAAAGGGCCTATAGATCACCTCTTCCACTAGTACCACACCAAAGAAAAAGTGGACCCAATGGTCCCCAAAGAGCTCTACCATAGCTATAAGAGGCCAATCTTTAGCAAGATCAGTCACCAAGGAATTTGAATCCACTAGTTCACCCCCTACAAAGAAAAGACAAGTTGAAGGCTTAGGTGGGCTGAGCACATCAAGCAGATTAGAAGAAGACGCAAAGTTCGCTTTGCTAGGATATTTGGCTCTGATGGCCCAGGTAGGTCTTGATGGGCTTAAAAAATGCTCATAATTTGAATGTTATGATAAACTTTTAATGTCTTTACTTTTGTTATTTCATGAATGTTGAAACCTTTTATGGGGATATCTTGTAGCATAATACTTTCATATTCTTGCAGCTCATTGTGTTGACTTGATTGCATTTATTGCCCCGTTGACTCCTTAAAATGACTGGTATATCGTATACAGTTTTTGAATGATGAAGTAGATTTAAAATGTGTGATTAATGAATAGATATTGTGTATGTGCCATACGCCTTTTCTTTCGCATCTGTACCTTTTGTTTCGCAGGTTGTTGAAGAATGATCGAGTCAAGCGCAGCCAATCTCGGCCTTGCAGTAAAGTCCATTTCCTGCATGACTTCGAGGAAGCTCCGGTGAAGAATCTTTGACCGAAACCATGGGAAAGAATTTTAATGTCAGTCAACTGGAAAGAGTGGAGCACTAGATTCTCTCCGAATTGGGATGAACGCATAAATTCATTATGAAGTTTGATCCTTGATTTGGGGATATACTTTACTTCCATGTCTTTCTTTGATTGGGTTAGTTAGTTAGTTGCTCTCCTATTTTTTTAAATAAAGTTCTCCTCCTGTGCGAGTGGAGGGAGAGACAGAGAGATGATAGTTAGAAAAAGTTAGAGGCATAGTGATAGCAGATATCATGTAAGAGTCAGTATGATAATGAGAAATAGAATCTGTATGATCAAAGACAGAGTTTTTTGTTAGTTTCCACATCAACAAAGCAATGTATACCATTTTGTTTTCATGAATAAAGTTCAATGAAGTTCTAAGTTTAGTATATGTGTAATCGATAGATGCTTGCTAAGGGGGCCCACTTAGTAAGTATTTGTAGCTAGCTAGTTAGTTGTTCTTTTCTGTTGATCTTCAGTTAGCTTTCATCTTTGAAGTTTTTATGCAAACTCAGTCTTGTACTGCTCCTGCAGCATAGAGAATCCATCCCTGTGCCTGTTCCTACAGCATAAGACCAGTTTATGGTTTGTGCTTCAGTCGTAGCTATTATGGTTTTTTTTTTAATGAAAGCATAGCTGAGTTAAAGAACGTTGCATTACCTTCATGTAGCGTGGATAGAATTCCTTTCCAGTATTTATTTCTGCTAAGATTTAACCAAAACTAGTTCTTAGTGCATATATTTTGCTGTGCCATTTAAAGTATACGTCCCCTGGTTTGACAAGTAAATGAACATCCATAGAGAGATATAAGTCACCTGTTGGAATGTCCAATTCCCAGGAAAGGTTTTACTATGATTTTCATATCCTTTTGTGGTCGCGGCCATTTTTGGCACTGTTGCCGGGGATGGCGTCCAGCTAGGAATTTGTCAAAAGTCATCTGTCGCATTAGTTTATTTTGTTAGTTAAAAATTTTCAAAATCTTTCAAGCCACCACTCACCGTATTGCATGCATAGCAGAAGAAGAGATGCACTGGGAAGGTTCCTCCCTGAAAATCTGTTTATTGAACTACCATTTGACCCAACTGACAACGAACCTGAGGAAAATCCATTCGCTCTATTATTCCAGCAACCAAACATGGCAAATAATCCACCTAATAATCCACCTCCTGCATTCGATTTTCCCATTGTTCCCCAACAAGATACCGACAATCTTAAAAACATTCCCTCTTCCTTGCTTCCAAAGTTTTATGGATTGGTTACAGAGGACCCAAAAACTTTTATGTTTGAATTTGATGTCCTCTGTCACAGTTATGACTATAACACAGACGCTCATAAACTGAAGTTATTTCCTTCCACCTTGAAGGAAGGAGCTCTCAGGTGGTTCATGAGTCTGGGAAGAGGCGTTGTAGATAGTTGGGCAGCCATGCAGACGAAATTCCTTGAAAAGTATAAGGAATATTGTAAGAGTGCCAGCAAGGGTGATGACATATTCTGAATTCAGTAGGAGGATGAAAGTCTGGAGGATTATATTTCTAAATTTTTTTTTCACTAAAAAGGAACTCAAACCATACTCTCAACGAGGATTCTCAGAAACTACTCTTTCTAAGGGGAATCAGTGATGCCTGTATTGATGCCCTGGACCTGATAGGAGGAGGTGATATAACCCAACTACCTTGGGATGATATAAAAAAAATATGTCTTAACTACTCTCGAGCAATAGTTAAGAAAGGTCGAGGTCATCATGCTACAGTGGGGAAGTCTTCTTCTGGTGGAGTTTCCCGGATGGAGATAACAAATTTGCTATCTGATTTCAAGCAAGATATCATTAATAATATGACTACACAACTGGACACTATGCAAGCTCGGAAGAAACATGCAGAAGTTGAGGTAGTTTTAGCCGAGTTCTGTCCATACTGCAGACAGAAAAAGCGTGACTGCAAATGCAAGATGGTAGCTAATTTGGAAGCTAGGAAACTACCTACTGACTTCAAACCAGTAGAAGGTGATGATGATCAAGTGTTCTTTGTTGCACAAAGGAGACCATGGGCCCAAAGACAAGGTATGCGGCAAGATCCTTTAATTTTTGGTAATCCTTATTTTGGCTATAATAACCAATGGCAACATGCATATGGATCACCACCACCTTGGAATCCACCTCAATCAAGTTGTTCTAATTATCAGAACCAACAATGGCAATCTTCTCAAGGAGGTTGGCAGTAGCCACAAGGGCAATGGACCCCACCTTCAAGAAATTAGCAGCAAAATCCTCAATGGAGAGGTCCTCAGCAATGGCAAAACTAGTCCTCTGGATTCCTGCAGCTTCCACAGCCACAACCACAGGCCCTCATTCCACCTCTTGTAGCAACTGCCACAAATCTTGGCCCTCTGAAGCAAATGCCTATGCCTGCCCAGCCGTTGCCAAATCCCAATAATAAACAACAGCAGTAGCCACATCAACCTGCATATCTTGCCAAAGCAAACCAATATCAAGCTTATGCCTTAAATGTTAATGACATCCATTTGAGGTCTAGAACTACTTTACCTTCTCCTAAACCACCTCTGATTACGAAAATACCAGATTCTCCCCTTGAAGAATCTACTACACCTGCTGATCCTACTGAGCATATGCCTATAACCGATATAGTTTCTATGGAACCTATTTTGCTGAGTCAAGACAAACCACCTTTTCCTCAGAGGTTGCAAAGCACTGAATCTAAATCTATGGAAGATCCCACTTTTGACATTCTGGATCAGCTCAAGAATGTACAAATTCAAATCCCCTTATTTCAGGCTATTAAGGATGTTCCCATTTTTGGAAAAGCTATTAAAGAAGTCTGTTTGAAGAAGCCTGGATGGAAGAAAAAGGATCCCCAAACAATTCATGTTTTAGGGAAATTGGCTGATATAATGTTGAGAAATGTAGTCATTCCAAAGTATATTGACCCTGGAAGTCCTGTAGTGCAGATACATATAAATGGCCAAGTTGTTAAAAATGTTTTGATTGATTTAGGTGCTACCATTAATGTCATGACAAAGCATACTATAGACTCCTTGAATATTCCAAATATTAGGTCTACACCAACAGTTCTGTAGCTTGCAGACAGCTCCACAGTTAAACCTGATGGGATGGTGGAAGATATAATTGTCACTCTTGAATCCTGGGAGTATCCTGCTGATTTTACAATATTATCAGTTAAGGCAACTTTATGAGGGTATCTAGTTATCCTTGGTAGACCATGGCTAGCAACTGCTGATGCTTTTATAGGATGTCGTTCTGGAGATATGACCATTTTTGATGGTCAGTCCACAAAGAAATTGGCCTTGTATCCGCCTGCTAGACCTCAACCAGATTTGTCCTGACCTGTTTGGCCAGATGTGGGGGAAGAAACTGAAGAAGCCAATTCTTTGGCTCAATTAATGATGCTTCAAAATGATCCATTCTCACAACTTCAGAGTGAAGATGCTTTGCTTTTTCAAATTCTGCAATTTAACCCTGATACGGGTAGTTCATCTGATCCAAGTGGCAGCCATCTTCAATGTTTCCTGTAGCAACCAGATTCTGAGAGTTCACTGCCTAAACTTCTAGCGATTTTTCATAATTTGCTTCCACAAGAGGTACAAACATCACCTGTAGATTCTATGAGTAATCTCACGAAGCAGATAGAATTGTCTCCAGATCATTGTTTGAATGTACATAGCAAGTTGTCAGAGTCTCAAGAGGCTGATTTATTAAAAATGCTACAAGAACAACATAAAGCTTTTCCATGGGAATATGGGGACATGCAAGGAATAGATCCTCGAGTTTGTACTCATAGGATATATATCAAAGAAGATTGTTCACCAGTTAGACAACCTCAAAGAAGAGTAAATCCAACACTTAGAGAAATAGTGAAAAATGAACTTCAAAAGTTACTTGATGCTGGTTTTATTTACCCAATCTCTGACAGTCAATGGGTTTCTCCATTAGTCATTGTCCCCAAGAAAGGAGGAAAATGGAGAGTGTGTGTAGATTACAGGGAGTTGAACAATGCTACTAAAAAAGATCACTTTCCACTACCTTTTGTAGATCAAGTACTAGACTCACTGTCTGGCAAAAGATATTTTTCTTTTTTGAATGATTACAGTGGATACAATCAAATAAAAATTGCTCCTAAGGATCAAGATAAGACAACTTTTACCTATCCATGGGGAACATTTGCTTATTCAATCTTTCCTTTTGGTCTATGTAATGCACCAGCAACCTTTCAGAGAGCAGTAATTAGTATCTTTGCTGATATATCTCATGAATGTATGGAGATTTATATGGATGATTTCACTACCTATGGAGTAACATTTGAAGAAGCACTGATGAATTTAGAAAAGGTATTGACAAGGTGCAGAGAGCAAAATTTGTCTCTAAATAGTAAAAAGTGTTTTCTAATGATGGAAGAAGGTATTGTTCTAGGTCATCATATTTCAAAAAGTGGAATTCAGGTTGACCCTGCTAAAATTGAAGTAATTCAGAATTTACAAACTCCTGCAAAACAAAAAAATGTCAGAAGTTTCCTTGGCCATGCAGGGTACTATAGGAGGTTTATAAAAGATTTCAGTAAAATTGTCAATCCACTTTATGCCTTGTTAACAAAGGATTCCCAATTTGAGTGGATGGAGGCCTGTGAAAAATCCTTCCTACAACTAAAGGACTTGCTTACTAAAGCCCCTGTTCTTCAAGGTCCAAAATAGAATTTACCTTTTCACATACATGCTGATGCATCTGATTTTGGCATAGGAGCAGTGCTGAGTCAAAAAGAAAATTCAATTCAGCATGCTATCTACTTTAGCAGCAAGAACCTTCAAGGTCGTGAGCTCAACTATACTGTTACAGAAAAGGAATTGCTTGCAGTAGTGTATGCTTTAAATAAATTTAGGCATTATGTCACAAGTTATTAGATATTCGTTCATACTGACCATGCAGCAATCAAGTATCTGATGAACAAACCTGTCATTTCTGGTAGATTGGCACGATTGCTCCTGTTATTACAAGAATTTGACATTACAATTATTGATAAACTAGGAAGAGCTAATGTTGTAGCCGACTTTTTATCAAGACTCCAATCAGCTGCACCTGTTGCACATGAGGTCATTGATGATAGGTTTCCTGATGAACACTTGTTTTCAATTGCTGCACATACTCCATGGTATGCAGACATTGCCAATTATCTAGCAGCAAATAGAATACCAGCTCACTTTTCCCCAAAAGAAAAAAAGTTGTTAATAGAGAAAAGTTTTAATTTTTCATGGATTGCAAATTGTCTGTTCTATACTGGACCTGATCAAGTAATGCGAAGATGTGTAAGAGAAGATGAGACTTATGATATCTTGCATGCTTGCTATAATGAACCATGTGGGGGACATTTTGCAGCAAAAAGAACAGCAATGAAGGTTCTTACAACAGGGTACTACTGGCCAACACTACACAAGGACGCTGTGGCCTACACAAGGAAGTGTGACAGATGCCAGCGTATGGGAAGACCAACTAAGTCTGATGAAATGCCACTCTATCCGTAGGTCATAGTCACCCCTTCTGATAAATGGGGAATGGATTTTGTGGGACCAATTAATCCACCATCAAATGGTAAGTCATAAATTCTAGTTTGCACGGACTATGTCACAAAATGGGTTGAGGTAAAAGCTATGACTCATGCTCGGGATAACAAAGTTGTTGAATTTCTGTATGAACAAATTTTCACTAGATTTGGAGTCCCCAGAGAGCTTGTAATTGATCAGGGAGCTCAATTCACATTGAATCTGATCACTGCACTAGTGAATGACTATAAAATTAAACATAGGAAGTCCAGCCCCTATCATCCTCAAGCCAATGGTCAGGTGGAGGTAACAAATAGGAAAATTGAGGTGATCCTCACAAAGACAGTGTAGATCCATAGAAAAGATTGGAGCAATAGACTTACTGAAGTAGTTTGGGCCTACAGAACTACATGGAAGACAACAACTGGGTTTACACCTTTTGAGTTGCTTTAAGGGAAAACAGCCATGCTGCCCATTGAATTTGAGCACAAAACTTTGAGGACAACTCTTGAACTCAATATGAAAATATCTACAGTATAGAAGGACCATCTCCTGCAGCTAAATGCCTTGGACGAAATGAGAAAAGCCGCCCTGCAGCACACAGAAGTAATCCAACAACAAAGGAAGAAATGGCATGATCAACACATCAAAACAAAAAAAAATTCTGCTGGAGATTGGGCTCTGTTATATGATTCCAGATATCAAGAAAACCAGGGTAAGCTCACAACACGCTGGCTTGGCCCCTATAAAGTTGAAAATGTGTTTGACAATGGTGTTGTACAACTGGTGACAATTGATCCAGTCCGTTTCAAATTGCTAGTTAATGGCCACCGACTCCGGTTGTACCATAAACCAGTCTCAAAGGAAGAATTCATGCAGCAGTTCATTCAGGTTTCTCCTGCTACTCTTCCTGCAGCTAAAGGCTTTAGCCTTTCTCTTGCAGCATTACCGTAATTTTCAAAAAAATGCATGCCCATAATAAAGGTTTTTTTTTTAAATGAAAACCCCTTTTTCTCCATTTTCAATTATCGCCACCATATCACTTCTTTATCTTCCATCCATCCATCCCATCCATCCATTCCATCCGTACAACTCATCCGCCCATGTCACCCATCTACTTCATCCATCTGCATCAACCTTAATTAAGATATCTTTCCCACTTGTCAATTCATGCAGATGATTCATCTTTCTTCACACGTACGCGCAATTATCAAGGTACGCCATATCTTTTCTTATCATATATTTGATTTATTTCATTCCATTCATTTACTGCTATGCATGTACCAGTCATTATTACCCGAATCTCTACCTATTCTTTAGTACATGTGAGGACACATGTCATACTTTAAGTAGGGGGTGGGGTATTCCATCTTTTAAAACCTATATTTTCGCCGCTGCCATAACTACATAAATGACATTTCTTTAATACTTTTCTGGTACTTTCCAAATATGATCGCATGTCCTTCTTTATTGCATTTTTTTCTTGTAAACTATGATTAAGACTGCTTGTTTTAAAAGTTTATTTTTGAAAAAAGAAAGAAATGTGACGGCACGGCAGAAGAAAAACCAGAGCAGAAAGGGAAACAAAGAATTTGAATCTTCAGCAAGGAATTGAGTTCAGCTAAGAAAAAACTGCAAATATGGGAGGTCAGTTGGTGCGACATGAGCCTATAGCTCATGAATTGTTATTGCAAAATCAGCAAACAGTCCAAGCATTCAGCCTCTGTGGATGGTTAAATTATTTCTTGAATTTAAATGATTTTGATGAGGAGGCTGATGAAGAATTTTTGAGAACACTCTCTGAAGGGGAAGCTACTGTATGGGGTCTAACGGTTGTTGCAACTGAAGACAGAATTGCTGAGGTAACTGGGCTTCCAGCCATTGGAGAAAACTTTTCTTTAGACACTGCAGTTGCAAGGGCTGAGTTTTCAATGCCTACTGATGGACCTCTGGAAGTCTCCAAACAGGGGTGCAAGCACGTATCGTTGCCTCTCCTTATTCAAAGTATGTCGCTTATATAATCAGGTATTTAACCTGTGAAGCCCATTTCTCCTACCTGCATTCTCATCATTTTAAGTTATTAAGTCATATGAGGCATGGGTTAGTTGTGAATGTTCTGAATTTCTTGTTAAAATTTTTAGAACAAAGTGCCCATGGAACCCAATAGGGGAAAGATAATTCTGTCACTCATCATGGCCTTATTAAATTACTGATTGAGCGCTCTTTGAGAGATGTTTCACCTCTCTCCTGGCAATAATTTGTTGCCCAAAAGAGTTTGCAGATTCCACAACCCCCTAGGGTACTTACCCCACAGCCTCAAAGAAAGAAGAAAGAAATTGTATCTACTAGTAGAATAGGGCAAGGGTCATCTACTCCTGTAGCACTTGGTCCTGTAGCTTTCGCACCAGAATCCTCTACTAGGGTACAAACTAGGTCTGCCACTCAGAGAGAGAAGGGTAAAACAAAGGCAGAAGGGTCCCCTGAGTTTGACCCTCATTCTCAGAAAAGGAAATGCCCTTCTCCTGCAGCACTTTCTCCTGCAGCCATTTCTCCAACAGCGACACCTATTGCTATTACTAGTTCATCGTCATCCTTTGGTAGGGCAGAGCCCTTTGAACAAATAAGAAAGAGGAAAGCTACCGGAACACCTCCTACAGCCGCACCAGTGCCAAGAAGGGTTTCCACAAGGAAACAATCTAAGACCTCCCCTACTTCACCTCAATCAGAGGTTCAGAAGGGTCTGTTGAGTCTGAATTTAATGTTTCACAGAATGTGTCTGAGGATGTTGCTCAGAGTTCATTTGTTTCTGAAGAGGAACAAATTGAAGCAAAAGAAACAGGGCATAATGAGCAAGGGTTACCAAATCTTGATGATTTGGCTGCTGCTGCTATGCAATTTTTAGAGGAAGCGCAGACTTCTTCACCGCAGCAACAAGCAGAATTTATCTTGCAGCAAGAGCAAGAATAGATTGAACAATTGAATGTGCCTAGTGAAGTTGTATTTCACCCTGCAATTTGTAAAGCCATTGTTGTGTATAGGAGGACATTTTTAATTGAATTTCTGGAATATGTTAAAACTAATTGGGAAGCAGTTACATTGCAAACCCTGACTTTCCGACACATAGCCCAGACTAACATGCAACAAAGTCTATGGGAAGTAGAAAAGAAGAAATTGAAAAAGGAAATTGAAAGTCAGAAACAAGAAATTGTTGAGTTGAAAGCAAAAATGGACGAAATGTTAAAAGTAATTGGTCAGATTATGGAATGTAGACCACCACCCAGAGTTTATGCTTTGTGCCTTAAAGAACAATTTTTATGGTTTCAATTGATGAGAATTTCCAGAAACCAAGAACCTATCATTCATACTGCCAAAGAATTTTATGAAGCATACCAGGTAGCCCCTAACTAGTTAAGGAATTCTCTGTGTGAATTCTATTTGCATGGCTTTCTAATACCATTTGAAACAGAATGGAATCCTCTTCTATATATTGGTGATATTCATTTGAGAGCATTTATGTCATGGGCAGCAAATGAGGCGAATTATTGCAGGCAGTGGGAAACCTATGAGGAAGCTGAGAAAACAGAGTCTGTTCCGTTACGCTCTCAAAGTTCAAACCCCCATGCAATTTTGAAAGATTGGTTTGCTCTGACATATGGAATTAATAATGTTACAGCCAGAGAGAGGATATTTGATATCAGAAAACAGGTATATGATGAATTCCAGGCACAACAATATTCGTTTTGGAGACTAGCATATACCAGGAGTGAGAAAAGATGGGAGAGATTAACTGTTGGGTTAAGAAAGTCAGAACCACATGGTCCCCTAAATTTCATAGCAGCTCTCAAACGAACCAGCAGATATATTCAATTGGGACTTCAAACAAGATTTGAATTGTGGTTGCCACTGACATTCAGACCCCCTGTGCTAATGTGGCCCCTCTATCCTCACCAGGCTACAAATATTAACAATGAATTAGAAGACCGAAGGTATGAAAGGTGTCAGGATTTCAGAGGATTTTATTATAAGTTTGGAAATCCATTCCAGAGTCATGCAACAACCACATACTTCAGAGAAACCACCAGAAAAGTTAATGCTGGAGGACCAACATTGGGCTCAATAGGAGGCAGTGATGGGCTTAAAAAATGCTCATAATTTGAATGTTATGATAAACTTTTAATGTCTTTACTTTTGTTATTTCATGACTGTTGAAACCTTTTGTGGGGATATCCTATAGCATAATACTTTCATATTCCTGCAGCTCATTGTGTTGACTTGATTGCATTTATTGCCCCGTTGACTCCTTAAAATGACTGGTATATCGTATACAGTTTTTGAATGATGAAGTAGATTTAAAATGTGTGATTAATAAATAGATATCGTGTATGTGCCATACGCCTTTTCTTTCGCATCTGTACCTTTTGTTTCGCGAGTTGTTGAAGAATGATCAAGTCAAGCGCAGCCAATCTCGACCTTGCAGTAAAGTCCATTTCCTGCACGACTTCGAGGAAGCTCTGGTGAAGACTCTTTGACCGAAACCATGGGAAAGAATTTTAATGTCAGTCAACTGGATAGAGTGGAGCGCTAGATTCTCTCTGAATTGGGATGAACGCATAAATTCATTATGAAGTTTGATCCTTGATTTGGGGATATACTTTACTTCCATGTCTTTCTTTGATTGGGTTAGTTAGTTAGTTGCTCTCCTATTTTTTTAAATAAAGTTCTCCTCCTGTGCGAGTGGAGGGAGAGACAGAGAGATGATAGTTAGAAAAGGTTAGAGGCATAGTGATAGCAAATATCATGTAAGAGTCAGTATGATAATGAGAAACAGAATCTGTATGATCAAAGACAGAGTTTGTTGTTAGTTTCCACATCAACAAAGCAATGTATACCATTCTGTTTTCATGAATAAAGTTCAATGAAGTTCTGAGTTTAGTATCTGTGTAATCGATAGATGCTTGCTAAGGGGGCCCACTTAGTAAGTATCTATAGCTAGCTAGTTAGTTGTTCTTTTCTGTTGATCTTCAGTTAGCTTTCATCTTTGAAGTTTTTATGCAAACTCAATCTTGTACTGCTCCTGCAGCATAGAGAATCCATCCCTGTGCCTGTTCCTGCAGCATAAGACCAGTTTATGGTTTGTGCTTTAGTTGTAGCTGTTATGGTTTATGTTTTAATCAAAGCATAGCTGAGTTAAAGAATGTTGCATTACCTTCATGTAGCGTGGATAGAATTCCTTTCCAGTATTTATTTCTACTAAGATTTGACCAAAACTAGTTCTTAGTGCATATATTTTGCTGCGCCATTTAAAGTATATGTCCCCTGGTTTGACAAGTAAATGAACGTCCATAGAGAGATATAAGTCACCTGTTGGAATGTCCAATTCCCAGGAAAGGTTTAACTATGATTTTCATATCCTTTTTTGGGCGCGGCTAGGTCTTGTGCACGTTCTTCTTTCTTCTACTACATCTTTAGTTACTCTTTCCCCTTCATCTATTGAAAATAATCCTTCATCCAAGGGTTTTGATGTCCTCATTCTAAACACACATCTAGCCTTATTTGATAATGAACCCCATGAAGAGACCCCATGTTCCAAGTGAGCGTCATCTGCGTCGGCTGCAATTGATTCTCTAATCACTCTATTAAGGGAACCCATTGAAAATAGTGAAGCATCCATGCTACCAATTTCACCAAACCCATCTACTACTAGAAATTTTCCTCCTTTTTAACCAACTTCCCCTTTTACTCCAATAGGTGCCTCCCCTTCTCAGTCCACATATGGTATCCCACCTTTTTCCATGATAATACTTCCCTTCACCTCTCTACAACCTCAAATAGCCGAAGCCTCTCCTTACATCACCTACTTCAGTCTCCCTCTAGGTGCTTTGATTGCGACACAAAATTGACACCCTATAGAGTCTCCAGAGTCACTTGGATGCAATGAAGTAGGCCCAACAAGTGAGAAAACAAAAGCTATAGATAAAGGTCATGGTAGAACCAACTTCTAAGAAAATTGAGGCATGTTTTGATGAAGAGATGAATGCTCTACTAATTGCTTCCATGAGGCCACTAACATCCAAGCCTGAGGGAGGAATGTAGTTTGAAGATTATGACATTAGGGAAATAGCCCTCAATTTAAATGAGACTCTCCCACGTGACAAGGTGGTTTTCGCCAAAGCAAATCAAAAGGTGGTCTCCACCGACTATGAGAAGCTCAAAAAAAAGTTGAAGAAGCACGAGGTAGCATTGGAAAATGTAAAATCCAAAGTTGAAACGCTATATGATGAGATCAAAGGAAAGGATTTGGAAATGAACCACTTAACAAAGTTGTAGGGTCAGTAAGGGGAAGCAACTAAGTTTCTTGAAGCAACCGAGAATGAGTAGGATTGGCTTCATGTTGAGGTAGATAAATTGAAAGGTGAGATAGTTGTTGAATGTGATCTACAAATACAAAGTATCAACCCAAACAGAAGATGGAAACTGATGTAGCTACAACAAATGCTATATCTGATGAGATGCAAAAGATATTAAGTGATATGGATTAGGAAAAGGAGAATATGTAAAAGGAATTGGATAGCATCTAATCCCAAGCCTTCGATGACCTTCAAAAGGCCCAAGTAGAAATAGAAAGGGTGAAAAAAGAAAAAAAAGATATTGAGTCAATTTTGAAAACTCATGACGAAGAGATTGGGAAGCTATGCTCTGAGCTTACAAATTCCTTCCAAGAGACAAATCAATTGGAGGAAAATATGAAAGAAAGAGAGTCCCAATTTCAAAAGGAAGTGATCACGCCACAAGGATCTGGAATCCTTTCGATATTAAAAAAAAATATCTCCTCATTGGGAGAGAATCATAGTTGTAGTGATAGCTCTAAAGTTATCCTTATAGTTTCTAAGGGATGCTCAGGAATTAAATTATAAATTTGGCCAGGTGTTCGACCAAATTCTCCACATATATGCCCCTCGAGCTAAAGAATTGAAAATATTGGTCATAAAATTGTGCAAAGAAACTAGGAAAGCATTAAGGGATGCCAAAATACCTGATCGAAAAGTAGCTGGAAGGAAAGAAAATGAATTCATCATCTTCCATAGGATCACATTAGATGGAAAAAACTTTCAGGTAGTGTTGAATAAGAATGTTTACAAGATCATGGAAGAATTCAATGTTCTACTCCAAATAGGATTACCAACCCTTTTCTCATCATATGGATGAGTGTTAATAATTAAGCAGATCGTGGATGCAATCAGGCTCAAAACACAGGCCTCTATAGCTCTACAGGGTTTAATCTCATCACCCATTGTCGAAGAGATCGAGAAGGAAATCCTTCCCCTTTTCTCGATTATACTACTACATTAGAGCTTTCTCATCAAGGTTTGGAGGAGTTTCTTTTAAAGAAGTCTTTGAGATGGATCAAGCATACAAGGTTTTATGCACCCTCATCCAACCCATTGATGTAGATTGGGAGATCCAACATGCCACCTTCCTCAAACTGTAGGAATTGCTAGAGGTCTAGGTTAGATCCTCCACAAGCAAATGGCCCCTGTGAGTCACTCGAACTGTAAAGTAATTTTTCCTTTGAATTTTTTTTTTGGTTTCCGTCTCTTGCTTCCTTTCCACTTCAGGATGGACCCATGCCCAAAGGACAAAGACTACTTTCACATAAAGGGACACAATGTGCCATGTGGTGGCTATACAACTTTATATATATATATATATATATATATATATATATATATATATATATATATATTTTTCCTTTCGGGTGTGAACTAGGAGACATGTCAGCTTGGAAAGGATTTTCTTCTAAAATTCTCTTATAAAATATGAAATTTCCAACTCGCTTGACACATCATCTATTTTCATTGGGTAGTCTGTATCTTCCACAGAAAGATATTTTGGGTAGAGTTCATCAAGAAGCACAGTGGATGTCTTACTTTTGGGGTGGAACCTTCGAGTCAATGTCACAAATCTCCATAGTTGATCTATCAGATTTTTCTATTTTGGGTTAAAATTAAATTATCTTCTGATAGCAATCTTCGATAAAAGATCTGAAACCATTAATGAAGTAGTTGATACTTAATGAGCAAAGATTGATACGATCTAATCAAGTTCTAGGATTGGATTGTGAGCTATCAGATTTAGGCATCTGGTAGTTTCTTCTTCTGGATTGCTTGTGGTGGTGTCCTCTTCTTCTGGCTATAAATAAGGGTGGGCAGTAGTGAGTAAAAAGTTGGCAGTAGTGAGTAAAAAGCTATGAAGTTTCTTCAAAAAACCTTTTCAAAGAATATAAGTATTGTTTTAGGGAGTTCTATTTTCTCAAGAGTAGGAGTGTCTTTACATAATACTGATTATTCTATTTGGCATGTTATATTTAATTTAGACTATCATTGGATTGGCATCCAACCTTTGTTTTCAATTTATATATCATAAAAGTGTGATCTATTTGGGAGAAATATTTGAGATTATCATTTTCCTGGTCTTTGTCAAGTTTCATTTTTATATTTCATTCATATTGAGAACACTATGTTAAATTTTTTCGTTGATATTCTTGTTAATTATTCTACATGTTGTTAGCTTCTATGTTATATGCTATCTTTCAGAAATTGGATTATGTTCATGATACTTTTTATTTCCTATAAGAGCTATTCCATTTTTCAAATAATGGTGTAAAGGAGGAAGGATTCTGTAAATATCTCAATATTCCTTTTAATCTTTAGGTTATTTTTCTTATTTTTGATTGGACCTTAATGGATTCTTCCCACTAGGAGATTTGAAAGACTGTATTGTTCCTTAACTAGCCTTTGTTTCTTGTTCTCTTCCCAACAATGAAGGGTCTGTGGCATTCTATGTCTATCATATTAGTTATAAGGAATAGTTAAGGTTTAAAATGTTGTAAAAGTATCGGTGCATTTCCATCTTTATGTTTTATTTACGTTTCTTTCTACCGCTTTTCCCCCAAACACAAAGAAGAGTGAACTTTCTTTAAAAATATTGGAGGTCATTCAGTGAGGCACAAATTGGTCCCCCACTCATTGAATTTCCTATAAGGCTATTCATAGAGGTGCAAGCTTTGATGATCAACACCTACAAATCCTATAGGCTAATCCATGGGAAACACTAGAGTTGGTCGTGCTGCTGCACACCACTCCTCATAGGCATCACTAGCACCATTTTCATTAGTGACAAAGACCAGAGGCATATCATGATCATCATAATCTAAGTGACTAAATATGACATCATCAGAGGTGAATCATCTCATATCTCCAAGCCTCCAAGCACTCTGCAGTGTTCGCTTGTAAAAGCGTTGTTCTATTGGTGGTACATGTATCTACCCGAACTATCGCATAACATGATCATAGTAAAATGGTCTTACTACATAATCTTGTCTACCCAATATAAATTTTCCCATATTCATTCTCCTCAACTGTTGGGTCTCATCCAACCACTGTGGTATCAGCTGGTATGGTCTCCACAAGATCTCCTCATCTAGGTGGTCGAATCAGACTCTCCAAAAATGTAAATCCCCATACTGCCATGCCCATCTTAGTAGATAACTGAATGCACGTGGATATCTGAGGGTGGATATCGAAGGGAACCCTGAAGGTCTAGTGCATTTGATATGCTCTAAACACCACACCTATAGTAGTGTACAATGTACCATGTTATCCACCTTGTAATACGTGAACCACCCAATATCATAATATAAATGTACCAAAATGATATGGTCCCAGGCATATATAGTCCTATGGTGCTCCATCTTCTATTAGATATTCTATTTGTTTGTGCTTTGATGATGATAAAAAATCATCAAATTATCCAATCAAATTCATAGCATGATTAGTTACAACAATTAATTTTGTTCACCATTCTATCTTCCACCATTTGACTATGAGTTCCATCATCTGACTATTACAAAATCAAACCTTTGAATACATCCCATCAATCTTATATTTTGCACCATCATCTAAAAATCCTCGTTCAATCATTTATAATTTAAAACAGGGCCATCAGAGCATGTTCTCTTTAATTTTTTGTCGTTGATCTCTTTCACTTCACATAAACCTATCACACTTATGCTTCAAGATCAAAAATAACTTGAGGAATGTAAAGGAGCCTTGCGATGTAATATTCAATTTCCACTTATCACCTTAGACATATGTCAACATTCTATACCATTATTGTTCTCAACCTCGGACCCACCATATATTTTGCAACATAGTGGACACCGTCTAATCTTAAACCTTCATCATCCACCATTAGATCTCCATCGCATCCCAATAGCCTAGTGCACTTTACTTAGTGCTTACCAAATAATATCTATGATGTGAAGAACATATGCGATACAACCTCAACCGTTGGGCATATGAGTCCCCCTGAGTGGGACCCATATGCCACAAGTGGCGTATGAGTCCCATGTGGCCCCTTTTTTAGGGTTTGAGAAGGAAATTCAATACTTTAATTCAAAATTTTGGTTGATGTTGTCTTTTTAGATCTAATAAATGGTAAATTAGGTGTAATGCCTATATAAACAAGATTTCAAGTCACTACTTTCATCTAGAGAAAGCAATTCAAGTTCTAAGCATTCACAAGCACTTAAGCATAATTTCACAAGATAATTCAATTTTTCAAAGAGCAAGTAAGGTTGAAGTCTTAGAGTAGCATAATTTTTTTTTTGCAGGTCTTTAAGCTCACTTTTATTCAAGATCTAGAATTGTCAAGGATTGATGATGGTTTCCTATGGTGAATCATGATGGATTATAGGTTGGGGAGATGAAACTAGCCATCAAACCAAGCCTAATGACTTGTTTCCTAAGTGATTCCATCCTCCATTATCACTCTACCTTCAGCCTAAATGAAGGTACATGTCTCATTATGGTTTATGAGGGTGATTAGACATATCCCAAAGTGAATCATTCATCTTCATGTTTCATTCATGGATCTCATTCTACCACATTAGATTAGGGTTGCATTGCATTTCAGATTCCCTAATCTTTGATACACTTAAGATTATGGTTTATATACACATTTTATTTTAAGATTCATTATTTCTATCAAGGGTTAATTACTGAACTAGGGGTTTGACCAAGGCAAACCCTCCATAAGAAAATCAACACTATTTTTTTTTTTGCAAGTCTTTTTACAGGTTTAGATCTAGAAATTAGGTTGAAAGGATAGAGCATGGATAAAAGATCATATTCAGACTTTGACTTCCTAAAAAAATAGGATGGGACTGACACGCCGCAAGTGGTGTATGAGTACCTATACAGTAAATTTTCTACTTTTCTAAAGATCTAGGATTTTCATCACCAAATTTCTATTTCAACCCAAAAACCCTAGTCTGGGACTAATACACCTAGCCTAGCGTATGAGTCCCAGTGTACCCTAAATTCTACATTTTCAAAGTTTTAGAGCTTATTCTGAATACATTCAAGTTTCCAGGTGTACTTCTCTGATTTCCCAATTCACTATTCTGATTTATATTCATTTCTAAGTCAACCATTTGAGCTCAACAAAGTATTAGGTTTTATCATTAGGTTTTGCATGTTACTTATCTTTCCAAGCCTTAGCTTGGTGGTGAATCTCTTTTTAGTCACTAAATACACCCTAAGATACCTTATTGCATGATCTCTTTCCCCCTTGCTACCCTCAGATTGAGATCTCTAAGGTTTCCTTGAATGAAACAAGTGTGAAATATGAACCATATCCTCATTCTCCATCACCAAAAAAATTGGGCACCCTATTTCTGTTGTTACATCCTTCAACATAGAGAACATCACGAGTAGGAATTTTTCCATCTATGCTTAGATTTCCTTTACCACAAATCTTAACTACAGTATTTTCTCGCAAAATAAAAAAATCTTCTTTACATTTATTCAATTTAATGAAATTTATCTTTTCACTAATCATCTGCTTTGAAAAACATCTATATATCATTGAAAAATTCTACTTTTTGACCTGAAGTGTAGTTGGTGCAATCATTAATTATGCAAACTTCCCCCCTTTTTCCTTCCAAACCTTCTTAGGCTTCTTTTTTGTCATACCCCTCTCCTTTTTAGGTTTTTGAGATCCTTTGTTCACAATAGGATACTTGCTTTTATTTTTACTTAGTACTTTTATTCTTACAAAAAAAATTATACATTACTTAGCTATGTGACCAAAATTATTGCAATTGTAGAATATTATAGTTGTATCTATCAAAGGATCAAATGGATTTCTACCTACAAAGTTTGTTCTCCTTATAGGTAAAACTCTACATTAACTAGCCCTATGACCAAATGGATTACAAGTATAGCAATACCCATAGAAATATGATGAATATATAGTCATAGCATTTATTTGTGTAGGATGAGGAGGTCTTCTTTTCTTTGGATTTTTCAAATATAACCCTTATGAAACCATCTGCATTAGCTCCCTTTGAGTTACGCTTCTCCTTTAGGTTTTGAGAGACCGATTAGTTAGTCTTCTTGTCTTCTATAGGCTTCTTTTCTCTTTTTTCTTTCTTCATCTTAGCAATACTTTTTTTATTTTTCATCTCTGAAGGCATTCTTCCTATTGAATTTCCCATCCTTTGTACCAAAATTTTCTTCTACTTTGAATTTTTCATATAAATTTGTAGATGCATTAGTAGTAGGACTCTTTCCTTTTTCAAAACCCAGCCCATATTTTTCTTTTGAAGGCTTTCATGAGTTAATCAACTCTTCAAGACTCTTCAAGCTACCTTTTCGCTTCAAACCTTTGTCTATTTGTTCTTTATCCTTTTCAAAAAAAATTCTCAAGGCCATTAGTTTTTCTTCCATCTTCATGCATTCATCAGAATTAGATTTTTGTTGAGACTTGACTACATCTTCTATTCTCTTATCTTTTTCAACTTGAGTATTCAAGTTGACCACCATCTGATCAGATTCCTCAATACTTGTAGATAGCTTTTCAATATCTTTTTATGCAAGCTTCTTCTACTTTTTTCTCTCCTTTCTTAAGATATCAATCTCATCCAAAGCATAGATGAGTTCACCTTCTAGATAACTTCTCCATCTCCTTCATCAAAAGCTTCAACTTCTCCATTTTCTTGATCTACAAAGTCTGTTTTTATGAATAGGAATTCATTTCCCTCAAACACAAAGGCACAATCATGTTCATCATCTGAGCTATCACTAACATCAAATGAATCATTTTTCTCATATGTGTACATAATCTTCTTTCTCTTTGAAAATTTCTTCTTCTTGGGGAAGTAAGGCTTCTTCTTTTTACTATACTCTTCTTTCTTAGGGTTATCCTTTTCATTATAGGAGAATTTTGTAGCAAAATTTCCCATCCTACAATAATTAAAGCATTTAAAGGGTAACTTACCTTTCTATTTTCCAGAGCCTCTTCTCAATCTTTTGACAAAGTTAGCTTATTATTCATCAATCTCCTTAGATCCAAATGTAGATGCTTCTACCTTCTTCTTTTTTGGCTACTTTGAATACAACTTCTCTCTTGGTAGTTTTTTCATCTCCCATTCTCATCTCATACATGGTGAAGTTGTCATGTAACTTATTAATAGTGAATTTGTCCAAATCTTTTTCTTCTTCTATTATATAGATTTTTGAGTCATTTCTAGATGGTAAGGATCTTAAAGACATTTTGACAATCATAGACTCTTTTAATTCTTCATGTAGGCCTTTGATTGCATTAACTATTTCATCTACCCTGAGAAGGTATTATATAATCTTCTCTTCTTCACTCATCTTGAGACTTTCAAATTCACCTTTGTAAGTTTGTATCTTGTCTTGCTTTACCTTGTCATCACCTTCATAGATACCCTTCAACTTTCCCTAAATATCACTACTTGTTTGATAGTACATTACTTTGACAAAATCTAAATTAGACAACCCACAAAGAATAGCATTCTTTTCTCTAACATTATTCTCATATATTTTATTATTAGTGTGATCAGTAGGAGTGATAGGAATTGTATATCCTTTTACAATAGACATCCAAACTCAAACCCTAATGAATATAAATATGCTTCCATTCTAATTCTCCAAAATGCGTAGTTTGTTCCATCATAGAGAGGTGCTTTGTGTAAGGATGAAACTTATTGGCTAGCCATTTGTTTTCACAATCCAAGATCTACCTGATCTAATTAAGCTTCTCCAAAGGAACCAAGGATCTAATACTAATTTTTGGAACACAAATATCTATTGAGGGGGGTGAATTAGTAGATCAATTAAGACTAGCTCTTTAATACTTTTAAACCAATATAAAAGTATATACAGAGAAATAAACACACATGTACACAAGCACATTACACCAGATATATGTGGAAAACCTATTATGGGAAAAACCATGGTGAGAATAGCTACTAGGATCTACTGTCATAATCCAACCTCACAATAGAACCTCACTAGTTACAATATTTATGGGAACCAACCCTGAGGAGACACCAATCCCCTGATTTAGGAGCACCAAATCTAAGGAAGCACCTACTCCCTAATTGAGCACCCACTCAGCTTTTTGATGCCACAAACCAATTAAAATTACAATAAAATTGTGGAGCAACAAATTCTGATTATAAATGATTCATAAATGAATCCAATTATGTGTTATAGACTTATTCTACAATTGCTCAAATACTGCTTTGCTTATCTACAAGCATTCTCTCTGTTGCTGCTATCTCAACAACTTATATCTCTTCTTTTCTCTTCTCCCAATTTTCTCTGCTCTACACATAAAATGCATACCCTAGATGATGTTTCCTATTACTCAATCTAGGTCACCTTCTCACAACATATGCATTTGAACCCACACACATAATCTTTATTTAGATGGAATTTTCTCTAGTTTTCTTTATTGAGAAGACTCCTTTTCATCAAGCCTTGCACAACCAATCATATTCATTTTATTTATTATATTTAGTACACAACAAACCCTATAATTAATTTTCATTAAATGATTTTTTTACGTGATTGATCTACTATCAGATATTCTAGTTGTTTGTGCTTTGATGATGCTAAAAAATCATCAAATTCACCAATCAAATTCATAGCATGATCAATGACAACAATTAAATTTATTCACCACTATATCTTCCACCATTTTACTATGAGTTCCACCACCTAACCATTATAGAATCAAACCATTGAATACAGGCCATCGATCTTCTATTTCATACCATCATCTAACAGTTCTCGTTCAATCGCTTATACTTTAAAACATGGCCATTAGATCATGTTCTTTTTAAAAAAAATCCATTGATCTCTTTCACTTCACATAGACCTATCACACTTATGATTCAGGCTCAAAAATGACTTGAGGAATGTAAAGGAGCCTAGCAATGTAATATTCAATCGCCACCTACCACCTTAGACATGTGTCAAAATTTTGAACCATTACTATTCTCAACCTTGGACCAACCATATATTTTGCAACATAGTGGACACCGTCCAATCTTCAATCTTCATTGTCCACCATTAGATTTCCATCACATTACAATAGCCTTGCACACTTTACTTAGCGCTTACCAAATAATATATGTGATGTTAAGAATATATGTGATACAACCTCGACTGTTGGATAGATAGTACTCGAACCATTGATCTTCTAAAATAGTAATGGTCAAGAGCATTGAAGAGAAGAAGGGATGCTTTGCAAAAAAGTGGGACACTTCGTGAAAAAGTGGGACACTTCACGAAGAGTGGGACAATTTGCAAAAAAAAAGGGACACTTTGCAAACTTTTCTTCTAGGGTCCTAAATCTACCTAAAAATACATAAAACATAAACTAAATGCATAAAAAAAAGCTAAGGCACAAAAGGATTCACTCACCTAATGTTGAAGATTGTGTCCCACCACCTCCCCATGCAGGCTATCAAGTCTCTCCTGCTATCCGCACAAGGTATTCTTGCATCTTGTTTGTATGATCTTCTCTATTGTAGATACATTGGATATTATTTGTTATAAACTATAGAGCTCTTTATATTTCCCGATTTAGATATTGTGAACCAATGACACATGTTTGTTGCACTAAACTTCAAATTTTCCTTGTGTCTAACTATATTTCATTGAAACCATTTTAGATTGCAAATGTTGTGAATTATAGATACACACCTCCATAATACTAAATAGCTTTGCAATCACATGATTGGCATGGTCTACAAGTTGCGACTACATTCTATTTAGATAGAAGGTAAGGCTATATGTTCTTTATTCCTTCTTTTATTTCACAACTATATGTCAAATTGTTTGCCATAAACAATACAACTATATATATTTTTCAAAATCCAAAAGACTGGTTGTGACTAGATAAAATTTTCAGGTTAATGCTATGATATTTCAACAATCCATAATGCTTAAGATTTGTTGTTACTGGATATTTGATTTTGTTTTTGCTTGTGGATGGACAAACTCACACATAATCAAATATCTAGAAACAACATATATTAAGCAAAAATTCTCAAGTGCTTAAACATTGGTTTTACCATTGATCATACTAGTGGGCAATGTATGTTCTTGCTCAGGGGTTTGGTGACAGCCCATGCGGCTGCATGACCCAATATGGCAGGGTGGAGAGTAGGCCTTCTTTTCTTTTGTTCATGCTACATCCCATTGCACCCACAAGGTATTCCTACATCTTATTTATTTAATACCTTTTACTGCACATGCATTGCATATTATTTGTTATAAATAATAGAACTCTTTATTTTTCCTACTTTACATATTGTCTACCAACGACACATATTCATTGCACTAAACTTCACACTTCCTTTCATTTTTTGCAGACCATACTTGAAACAAAAAATTTTTGTTACAATCTTCTATCCGGTGCTTTCCACAAAATACTATATTGTTTGTTACAACCGATACTGCTACATTTATTCTTTGCATTGTGTGACAACTACGCAGCACTATGCATCAATCATGTTTTTATCTACTATGACATATATACATATCTGCACGTAGGAGAAATACATTGTTTGCATCTGCTATAACATATATCCAACTCTACACAAACCTTTCTGCATCTGCTATGACATATATCCAATGGTGACATTGATGTTCTATTCTTGATTTGTCCTCACTGTGTACACGTCGCTCCCATTTGGTGTTGTGCTCTGCCTATTGGCTCATCATTGCATGTCACTACATGCAACTGCTAGTATATAGACATCATATAAATAAAATAAAATAAAAAATATTTTTAAAAGGCCTTAGATCAATAGAGAGAAGCACAAAGACGAAGAAACAAGAGATCAGAGAACACATAAAAGTTTATAAGAAATGGTTTTTTCATAAAGTTAAAAAATATTATTATAAATATAGAGGCCTTGAGCCCAATACAAACAAGCACCGAGCTAAGAATGGGAGAGAAGAGAATACAGAAAAGCCTATAAGAAAAAGTTTATTTTCGTTTGCAATTGTATATTTCTGTTACTTAATTTTGAATATTTTACTCAGTAGGCTCTATTTTCTGAAAACCCAGTTTCTGATGAGAATAGTAATACCATCAACATAGCATGTAGGTATTATAAAATCGTCTACAAAGTAGTGAAATATTAGACATGATAACAAATTCTTCACACCATTTTTTCTGTCAGAAAAATCACAGACATTTATCCAGACACATCAGATACGGATCTAAAAACACTTATAAAAGTTAA
Source organism: Sequoia sempervirens (assembly GCA_007258455.2). Classification (NCBI taxonomy): domain Eukaryota; kingdom Viridiplantae; phylum Streptophyta; class Pinopsida; order Cupressales; family Cupressaceae; genus Sequoia; species Sequoia sempervirens. The sequence continues at coordinate 74,889,732 of VDFB02047397.1, read as the reverse complement.
TGAAAGGGACATGCACTTCGTTGATATTTATAATACCCAGATGAGCCACATACTCGTCGAGCACTATAATTTGAAGTTACAATTATTCTTTGCGAACTATGCAAGCAGGATATGAAATGAGAATCATAAATAAATTCTACAACAATAGAATTCAATCACTAAATTATTTCTGGTAACTATGCAAGCAGGATATAGATGAACATAACAAATAACAACTCCTCAAGAAGAAATCAATTGCTCAGGTACCACCGAGGTTCTTCCTGATTGTATCCACCTCATCAGGGTTAATCTGGAATGCCTTAGCCAAGACTGTGTTGGGAATGGGCGGGTTAGAGGCAAAAACAGCTAAAGGAATAACAGCGACACCCGGAGCTTGACTGTCAAAAGCTGCTATTAGAGAGGCAGTTGAGTTTCCCGTGTTCTGAGCAAAGTGTATGAGGGCCTTGGGGAACAGAAAAACATCTCCTGTTTTGATCTCTGCAGAGAAAAGCTTGTTGGTGGTGTCCACGAAGCCAGCGGTGAGATTTCCTTGCAAAACGAAGACTATTTCAGATGCTCTTGGATGAGTGTGAGGTGGAACAACTCCTCCCACACCCACATCTACACGAGCAAACACTATACCCAAAGTGTTTATTCCAGGGAGGACTTGTGGTGTTGTAAAAACAACACTCTGTCCGAAAAGATTGCCTGATGTGTTTCCTTGCTTGCTCAGAATAGATGTGGTAAAGTCCTTTGCAGAAGCGTTATTGGGATTAATACAAGGCAACCCATTTATGAAAAGTGTGGACGTGGTGGTATCAACTACGCAGAAATCCTGCAAAGGATCTGGGTCTGAACTTATTGTGGGCACTAATAAAAGCATTAGGAGGGGAACCACAAAGTATGCCATTCAAATTATATGTGCTAATTTCTAACTAGCAAAGAGCATAACAATGAACTTGGAGCTTCTACCTTTGTTCTCCTGTTTATAGAGACTTTCACAAAGTTCTAAAGAAGTATGAGTTTAGTAGTACTCTATAAAGTTGGAACTCCAAGTTGGAAGGAAACAAAGAAGAGTATAATTCATGGGCAAACAGCGACTGCAGGTTAAAGCGTGCCGAAAAATTTCGATTGACTCGGTCTAGAATCTGACCCTTTCAAGCCCGTTCTCAAAAGTCTTACAAATTTTGTAAAAAATTGGTATCGTTTTATCTCTAAACGTGTAGAGAGGATGTGTTTTAATCGTATGAGATACCGTAAGAATAGAATAAATCGCCAAACATGACAGTAGTCTACGTGGGTCGGCAAATTTGGATTGTCCAGCCATTAAAGGTTGTGGTCTGATTTTAGGGTTTAAAATCTGATATTTCAAGTCAAACTTTTTATTTATGTTTGGTTTTAATTTTGTGAATGAAATTAATGCATAAAAGTAAGTGAAAGTTAATGTAGATTTATTTATTGTAGCAGTTAGGAATTGATATTTGTGAAAATGAATGTAAAGGGATTTTAGTTAAAATTTATTTTGTAAAATAAGGATGAAAGATTAATTTTTGATGTAGGGTTGATTTTATTCATTTTTATAATAGAAATGAAATATTTTAGTCTTATATATGTCTTGAGATTATAGCGATCTTGAATTGTTTACATCTTGAATCTATATTATAAATGATTTATATTGATCACATGGAAATGATCTTTTACTCTATAGACTTCTGTAAGTGATGATGCCTTAAGCTCTTATGTTTCTCTTGCATAAGGATAAACAGTATTTAAGAGAACATCTTATTGAAACCATAGTTTGCACAATAATTTTGTCGTAGATCGATCCCCTTGATTTGACCAACTTCATGGTTGTGGAAGAGGTCAAAGACATCACTATTCAATGGTGCAAATGTTGATAAATGATTTAATATAGAATTGTGTTTATTTTAATGCTTTAACACAAAGAGTTCCTAAAATTATTATTTACTTCAAAATATAAGATTTTGGATAGGAATTGGAGATGAATGAATCCATAATGAATGTCTTTAAATACTAGGACATTGTAATTAACCATATTAACATACACCAAGTACGGTCATCATGATGAGTGTAATAAATGAGAGTTTCCACAAGTTTGAAATTATATTTTTGAATTCAATGGGTCAATCTCATATTGTGTGAGACCTTCCCTATATTTTAAAAAATAGATCACTAACAAGGAAATCAAAATAGAAATGTGGGGGATGAATGTTTAGACATGAGGTCAATAACAAGTATAAAAAATACAAAATATTAGTGTTAACACCTTCTCCTTCTTGTTTGTAACTACAATGTAATATTCATATTTTTTAATTTGTTCACATTTTCCAGAGGATGAGTAACTAAATAGTTATAGGAAAACTATTTTGATATTTTCACTCTTTTTTACTCAACTGTCATCAATTGTCATGATATTTGTAACATCTATTCTACCATGTTCATTTCAAAATGTGAATAAAAGTAACATACATATTTTTAAGGTTTTCTACTTATGAATCATTCTTTTGTGTTAATTTATTAATCTCTTAAAAAAATAAAAAAGTATAAAATCATATCTTTCATAAATAATTTATTCCCTAGACCACCTAGAACATTGATCATAAGGTTCAATAAGTACTATGACAATGTACAATATGAGAAATAAGTATTTCTACAAAAAATATACTATATAGATTACCTTTTTTTAAAGATAAGAATCTTGTGAGAATTACAAATAGTTGTCATATCAATAGGTATGTGTAATGTAAAAAGCTGTATACCCTTAAAATTTTACATTATATATTGTGCTCACTTTGGAGTGTTAATATGAATTATCCTATACTCAATATATTGACACCATTTTGTTATATATTATATGATCCTTGTGATGGTTTTACCACTTTAGAAATTTAGTGAGTCCAAATTTAATGGATGGGAACGTATTGCGTGAACATCCATGGGACACACTAGTGTCGAGATTTTTTATTTATTCCAATAGTGATTCAAGCATTTCTTTGTCCATTTCGTTATCGAAACTTAGGAAGGTAATGGCTTTAAGTACTATCTAAGTAGTTATTTGAACCTTATCCTTGCTACAATTTCTAATTTGGAAAATTAATCCGCATTCCTTTTATTATTTTTTTCCTTTGGGAAATCTCCAAGCATTTCTCTCAAGAAAGAACCAAAAATATCTATGATAATTTTGTGAATATTTTAATTAGTTTTCATGTGAAGACCACTATAATATTACAACATTTCTAGAGTTGTGATAATAGTGTTATATGAGTTAATAGTCTTCTTCTTACCAACTTCAATCTCTAAAGGTGATATTTTTTCTAGTTTTATGATTTCTTCTCTTCTCTTATATCTTTTATCAATCTTCTAATCCTTTGGTGCTAATAATTTTCCATATATGATCTTTTTACATTCTTATAATTATCATTTTTTTCTAGTATTCCATTTTTTATTGCCCTTGTCATTTTATTCTAAGAAAATATATTCAAAACAATATTTCACATAAAGGTTAAAAGACTAATATGGGGTTTTATTTAAGCAACCACCCAAATAGCCACCAAACACATTTTTTTCTCTTTATGGTAATTTTAGGTTTCACTAGAAGGAGATAGATTGTAATGAATTTAGAATTATCTATTTTAATCCTTTACATTTTGTTTCTATCTTATTATCTCCTATAAATGAAATAGTTTATAATTTGGAGAAATTTATAACTTCATTTTTGGATAATTTCCTATTAATTCTCTAATGTTTTTGTTACAAGTTCTATTTGCAAATTATATATCTATATAAAATTTTAGTTTCAATTTTTGGATCATACAAGATGACAATGCATTGTGCTAGTGTCTAAGGTAGTGGTTCAAAATTTCTAGTCTAGGTTCTTTATCATTAGAATTTTTAATTTTATAATTAGAAAGTTGTTTCATTTTCTCTATTCTCATTTACTTTGACTAGTTTTTTTCTTAAAGAGCATTTTTTATTTTGCTTCATTATCCTTTTTTTTCTATTTTAGAACCTAAATTTTAGAAAGGAGTTATCAACACAATATCAGAAATAGATAAAATAAAAAATAGTACTTTTTTTATTAACACTAGTTTAATAGATGTAAATAACTTTCAAATAAAATGAATTTATTTAGTAGATTTGAATTTCATCTCTTAATTTTTTGTGAAACTTGCCTTTCAAACTGCTAAAATATAAAAACTTGTAAAAATATCAACACCTTTAATGCAAAGTGAAAGAATAAAATTATATTTCCTCATTATTTGTTTTAGAATTTTAGTTTTTGTATTGTAATATTACTACCGAGTTTAATGAACCAATCTCTCTACTCTACTAACTTTGTGTGAAGGAGCATTCCAAAACATAATATATCTTATTGTCATTCATTTAATACTCTTTAAGAATTGCTCTATACTTTACACACCCTTCTTGTGAATAATTTACCCTAGGAATTCGTTCTTCCCTTTTCCAAATAATTTTGTAACCTATATCTCCATCCAATATTTCTCCAATTCTAGATACACTATTTGATCATGAGGTCACATTATATATTTTTATTCTCACATTTATAATTTTGATCATGAATTAAATGGTTTTTGAGGAATTATGGAAAAATAAACTCTCCATTTTTAAGCTATATCAATGGTTAGTTTCATTCAAATCATATTAAGTAATAACTATAAGGGATTATAATTCCTTCATGTCTTGACACAAATTATCCATGATAATGTATCAACTTATAAAGTAATTATCAAGGAAATAAAAGACTCAAGTTCTAATATAAATGGGACATATTTGTTCATGTTGATAGAAATACCCATCATCAATGTGATGACTACTACACCTATTACTATGATTATTGTATAGTTAATGGGAGCTCATATATTTTTTATTTGTTTTATACTATTGTCTAATACCATGAACTTCGTCTTATCTAGAAGAAATATTGGAACCTTAATATCCTTTGTGTTTAATACTTAACACACCTTCACATCCCTTACAATGCATACATTTAGTAGTATCACCCCTAATCCACATATAGTCGACTGCGTTATCAAAAGAATAATTCAAAACATAAGACAATTGTAGCACCAACTTGCCTCTCTTTCTACTACCTCCACTTAACCTTTTCTTCCTCCATATTATAGATGTATTCCACTCTATTTTGTTTTACTCATCAATCTCTTATCTATAGGGTCCAAGGTTTCTTAATTTAATAGGTATAATGGTAAGAGAGAACCTCAAACACATGTATCAAGTTTCACAGTAATTTATGATGATTTTATATTCTAAGATATTTTGATAAATAAAATTTCCCGCAATCAATTAGGATACCATGTTGGACTAGTTTTTCTCTATTTTGAATCATTCAATCAATCATTCAACTAACTTATTCAATACTTCTAGGTCAATGTTGGACCATAGGTCACACTCACTAACCTTGTTTATTATAAACAAAGAAAAAATAAAAAATCATAGATTTTTCTTTCTAATACCAACCATTACTCTCTCAATTCCCTATGCCCTTCTTAGCTTAGATGTGTAACTCATATTTATTAAAACCCTATAGCTCTCAATCAATTTGAGATTATTATTATTTTTATTATTATTATATCCTTCATTCCCATATATATATATATATATACATATATATATATATATATATATATATATATATATATATATATATATATATATATATATATATATATATATATATATATATATATATATGTATATATATATATATATATATATATATATATATATATATATATGTGTATATAAACACTACTTTATTGGACTATTGATAGCAGTCAATTAGTATGAGGGCTTTACCTCATCAAATCCCCCTAGTTTTCCTAGGGGATCTTCCTCCTCTTCACAAAATTAAAAAAAGTAAATTATTATAAAATAGCTCCAATATTGTTAACACTTCTACAACAATAGATGTTCCTATACTTACACATTAGAGAAACTAGAAATTTATCAAATTATCTGAGCCTCTCCATAACTTTCTATAATTATTTCTTAACGACAACCTTGTACAATTTCCTCTAATTTCCTCACTCACTATCATTCAATTTCTTATACATTATTATCACCCAAAGGAATTCTATAAGTTCCATTAAGTACCTATTCATGATACTGAGTACTATATACATGTTTGACATATTATCTAGGACTATATGAACTATTATGCCATCCAAATCTTAGATGGCCTTGACATATCTAATATATTAGTTGTTAAACATAATCTAAATATTTAAATTTATAATGATCCATTTTGAAAACATTTCATGAAATTTATAACCTTCACTCTAGCCTCTCCCATATGGGAATCTCCTTTTGTTAGGCCTTTATCCTATTTTTCTAATGTGGTAGCCATAGTGGGTTCTTGTTCTTAACCATCATGAGAGTAAGTCATTTCCAAATTTACAACATCATTTTCTTTAGTTGATGCACCTAATTAAATTATTGATAATACTTTATACATTCATGTTCAACTCAATAAGAACCCCAATAATGGGGTCCCTATTGGTCTTGCTTTCATATTTAATGTGATAATGGAGGAAATTGTTGTATGTGCACAAGCTATATGAAAAATAGTACAAGGAATTAGAATTATTTATAAATATTTATGATGTCCTATCCCTTTAAACCTTGGGTTTGATCATCCTTCTAGTCTAGGTAGGACATAATTGCTTGGATTTCCCTTTTTCTATCACCCCTTCCTCTAATCACTTTCATGTGAAGTGGGATAATACTTTGCCCACTTTCATGAAAGTGGTAACTCTATTATCAATAATTCCTTAAGTTTGGACACATAAGGGAGCTCTACACACTATCCATCACACTAGATATCACTCACTCCCATTACATGTGTACTTTTCCTCAGATGATTTTTAGCCTGCCCTAATAGGACCTCTATAACCTCACATTAAATTATTATCTAATATTATCATAAATTCAAGGCGTGTCATCTAGAATCCTTATTTTTTCCTCTCCCTATCATATCATATAGTTAGATCCTAGACCTCACAACCTACTTCTATTATATTACATACCCCTAAGATAGCTAAGGAAAATAAGTCTTTATTTTGATAGCCTCTTTTTCCCCCTTATACTTCTAGAATCAAGTCATGACATTAATTAATTATTCCTCCCACATCTCAAAATATATGAAGAAAACCACCCTTGTTAGATAATCTATTTCCTAGGTTTCATTCCCATTCATGGTTGCTTCTATTCATCCACCTACCTCCTTTGTAGTAACAAGCATGTAACCTATGGTGCAAGATCCTCCCAACACACTAGTGTCTCCTTGTCTTCTATTTGTAGCTTTTATTCCTCCACTTTCCTCTATGGTAGTAACTTGGGAAAAGTAAACCCTTATGGTTAAACCACCTCATGTTCCCTTAGTATCTCACCTATTCAACACTTCTTCTATTCCAACCCTATCCCTTGAGCAAAGAAGGGAGAAAACTAGTGTACAAGAATATCATCATCTCCCTCTTACAACTCAATCTAAGGCATATCATTAGTAGAGCTAGCTTGTGAGTGACTGCAATTGCTATCAATATATTGCAAATAGAGAGAGAATTTCCTTGGAGGTCCTTTATATTGAGCATACCCTTCCATAAAAATACCTCTCAATCTAGTGTTTCATCCTTCTTTCCCCTCTCCTCCTCATAATAATCCTATTGTGACCCCTTATATCACTTATCAAGACTAAGATGACTTGCACATTGAAAGGGTGCAAGAGGTCTTGGCACAATCAATAAACCCTCCCCTCATCCCTAACACTCCCAAAGCATCTCTATTTATTGTTCCCCTATAAATGCCTAGTGTTGGTATGATTTTTAGTGCCACCCCCATTTCTCTTTTTCTATCTCAACAATCCTCCCCCCTCCCTATCAAAAGCAAGAGCATTACCCTACACTACCCTTCCATAAGTAAAATATAAGTCCACCTTTTCCACCACATCAAGACCACTATTAATTAAATATTTTAGTATAGGAAAATTTACCTTGCTATCATTCTTACTCCAATTAAGGTTATATTATAGTTAGTTTCATACCCCAATAAAGACACCCATAATTCTTGTCTAGAGGAACACATGCTTGAGTTCTTCAAATATATTTTGGCACTATGATTAATAATTAAAATAATATTTTGATTGTTACCTCATAAGAAGTCTAGGACAATGTAATATTTTCAGCTATATATTTATCTCTTACTATACTTGGGGTTCCCATTACAAATCTAATGGTTTTCCCTCTTTGAGTTCCCCTCCTTCTTCCTTATGATAAACGTTAGGAGTTGGATTTTTTTTAAAGTGAATCATAGATAGATAACTTTATAAATTAGAATGTGGTTTCCATATTTTTTAATTTTTACCTTTTATATATTCTTGTTTGTGATTGTTTGTCTCTCTTGGAAAACTCATGCTAACCTTATAATTACATTGATACAATGGGAGAAATTTTTTTATTATATTCCACTATTTGTATATATATTATTCTCTTTTACATATATTAAATTTCAATTTTGGGGGATAATGAAATGTGTATTTAGATACAAAAACAAATCATAACAATAGAAAAGAAGGAGAATTCATCCTTATCCAAGCAAAAATAAGAACTTCAAGAAGCCTGATCTTAAACAAACTACTCCTACCATGTTCAATGGTTTTTCCTATGCTTGTAATAAGTTTGGTCATAAGGTAGTTGAATGCAAGAGCAAGATGGGTCAGAACTCTTTTAGACCTGCAAGGTATGATGTTGTGAACACCCAATCATTTCATGGTTAGTGCTATGCTTGCAATAAATTTGGTTTGAAAGTTAATGTATGCAAAAGTAAAATGATAAGGAATAGTAATGCTATGACACCTCAATATTTATATGGTTATTTCTACACATGCAATAAGTTTGGTCATAGGGTTGTTGATTGTAGATCTAATGTGAGAAGAAGTAATCTTGCTTCATAAGCTAGTACCATCTGCTATAATTACAATAAACAAGGACACATTGCTAGATTATGTAAGGGAAAGAGTGTAAGATCTTTTGCTTCTCAAAAGAAGCCTACCATTTGTTAGAAAAGGAAGGATATGAACAAAGTTTGGTAGAAGAAATAAGAAAGTGAGATGAAGAATAAATTTGTACCTCAACATAGTGCAGATGAGTCTTCCAATAACTAAATAGGTGTATTCCACTTAGGAGGTGTTGCAATTATAGATCTTGTCAAACCTCTAAAATAAATGAGATGCTAAAACCTTCAACATAATGGTAAATAGTGATATCGACTTGGTTGGTCATGTTTCCAAAGCAATCACACCCTCTACAGAAGTGTCTTGAAGGATTATAGTGCTATATGATATCACTGACTATAAAAATATGCTAATGCCAAGAACTAAGAAAGGAATTTAATGAAGAATCATTAAGGTTGGCATGAAGTGTATTTAATCTTAAATTGATCAAAATTGATTTCATTCGATGATATCAAGTGTATGCAAGTGCGAAGGAGGAAGATGAGAATACTCTCTGTGCATTGCAAAGTAAACCCTAACATAAGTTTTCATAGGTAATTTTATGGTTTTGTTTATAAAACCCTAGTATCAAAAAGTGGTATCATGGCTCCACCAAATTTCATTGATATTACTAAAAGGAAAAGGCCCAAATGCAAGAAATTTCCTTTCAAAGCAATGGAGGTAGACAAAGATGACACATTTTTAGAGGTTCTAGTGGGTGTTGTGTACTATGAAGACATAATAATTTACATTCATGCCCAGTTGAAAGAAATTAAACATACCAAGTACATGTGCAGGATCATGATGGGCCAAAAAGTGGTGATATGATGGGTATGTGTAGGGTATGTGGCTGATGACTTTTTTTAACCTAAAATTGATGAAACGAAAAGGGTTTTTAAAGGATATTCTTAGATTTCCACCAATATAAAGTATGATTTACTTTGAATTTAATAAATAATTATTATTCATTTTCTATTTGAATTATGACTAACGTCCTGATTGATAGGCTGATTGAAAAACATCTATAGCTTTCAAATAGTATCACATTATTTGAATATGAAACATGTGTCACATTCTATGCTTCACATACTATAGGATTAAAAAAAAACATGAACTTCATGAATTTTTTACCAAGTTAAGGTGGTCAGACATACGATTTTTTATATTTTTTAAAATTTGTAATTAAAAAATCATAATTAATTATTTACTTGGAAAAAAATTACAAAAAAATATGCATCACATTGGGACATGAGTCCTCTGCTTATATCTAAAATATTATAAAAAAATATTATCATTTTATTGTGGTTAGGGTGGTCAGAAATACACCTACTTCTTATTTTTCCACTGAAATTTAAGTACTCTTGTATTGAAATTTCAAATTTTAACAAATAGATTTTTAAAATAAACCTAGTAGTTTAGAAACTACATTTAATTTGCTATAGATTCTATTCTTCCATATTTTTGAAATAAAATAGATAACTTAAATTGAATTTTTTACGTCAAGTTGCCTAACTCTGATTTTTTTGAATTTTTTACCACTTAAGGGCTTATTTTTTCCATCATGATACTACACATACCCTACATCTTCATTTGAAACACTCTGACATGAGCTACTAAATGATATTGGAGGATACAAGCCAGAGTATGGGAGTATTGCTACAAAAGGGTTAGAGATCTAGAAAGACTTTCCAGACTTTTGTAAAAATGAGGAATGGGTTAGAATCATCTTGAGCCATATTGATGACAATTTTATTTGGTTATAAAAAATCTACTTGATCACAAAGGATGTTATTAGACAAGTTAATTTTCTTTGCGCCTTTGAACCAACTCTAGTCATTGAAATATGTAAAGAATGAAACTACTATGGAACTCATTGATGCTAAGTTTGATAAGAGAAACCTAATAGTAAAGAATATAATTGATCCCAAGGTCCGGTATGCATTAATGGGAATTGCATACAAAATATATTTCACAAATTGGGTAGGATCTGTCACTACCATAAAAATTCACACCACACATCAAATGGGGAAGGAAAATGCCAATGTTGATCTATGTGAGTTGTTGAGAGAATAGATGACGGAGAGCCTAAAAAAGAACAAAGGAAAAAAAGTATAACTGCATGTTTGTTTATTTGGTCATATGTCTTAATTTTCTTCCTAAATGAATTACCTAGCCTAAAATGAAAAACTTACGATAAATTCAATTTGGTAGCTACACAAATCAAGAGGCATATGGATAGTTTTCAAGATGAACAATTATATACTACCATGTACTGGGGTTTCTTTAAGAATTTGCAAAAAGAGTTTTAGGGAAGATATAGGATGCCTTCTAGTTTATTTTGAAAGTATGAAAAAGGTATAAATTTCATGGTAAATATGGATAAATTTTGTTTAATGGAAGTTGTGGAGCCTAGAACTTCAAGGATTTTTGAGCTACCTTATGAGGTTGAGGAATAATTTATACAAAGTTATGTTGAATATTTTCTATCACAACCTAAGGATCCCAAAGTAAAAAGATTTAGCACATATAGAGAAATTATGGGTGATATCTACTAGAAGGAGAGAGGAAGCCACTAAAAAGGTGGAAAGGTGATTAAAGAGATAGGTGCTTTGTGGTATTCTAAAATAAAATATAGAGAGGAACTTCACAAAATTTTAGGAACATCTTCAAATACTATATCAAATAGCCCTGGGGAAGTTTCCACTATCAAATCTTCTCTTTTGGAACCCATTCAAGGTCTAAGGAGATCTAGCAGATCCTCTTTGTTTGTTTTTTCTTTTCTACAACCCTCTGAGTCTACTAAAAAAATTGACATTAAAAGAAAAGTTGCATCTATAATCTCTCCTAAGAAAAAAATCACCGAAGATGGGCATGTCAGGCCTAAAAGAAAGGAAAAAAAAGAGAAAACAAATAAGGAAGAGTGAGATGATGTTGAATAAATTAAATAAGAAGATACTCCTATGCAAAATAATAGGTGGAAGAATATTACAAAAGGGAGTGCTGAGAAAACCCATCTAGATACACATGGGCCTCTTGATTTTGGAGAAATATTGGATGAAATGGTTGAAAATAGTCTACTAGATAGTACAATCCACAACATCATCTGGAAGTCCCCTCAAAAGATAAGAAAAATAATTGAGAAAGTTATCATTGAATGTATTCTCATGCAAAACATTCCCTTTGCAATGACATAGTTAATAAAGCTCTAGGTAGCCTTGGTGAGGCTTTGAGAAAAAGGAGAGAAGTAGTTATCAAAGCTAATGAAGAAATGAAACAATAGGCAATTGATATGTTTGGGATATCAATATCTCAAGAATAGAAACAAAATATTATCAAAAGACAAGCTAAAAATATTTTTTACCAAGAGAAGAATAGATCTTCTAATGAGTATGGATGAAGATGTACAAAGGAATATTCAGAATGAAACTAAAGTCACTGCAAAGAAAATCATCGATGAGATGCAAACTAATGTTGATGGTGTTTCACAAGAACCTTTTGATAATACTAAAGATATATCTAGTCAAAAAGAAATGCAAGGACCCTCTAGATTGCGAGAAGGAGAAGTTATCTCTAGTATGCATGGAGTGCAAACAGTCTCAACTATGGAGAAAGAAAAGGAAGAAGAGAAGGAGTCAGAGTAAAAGGTAGCTAAGATAATTGAAGAAATAAATATGGCTGAGGAGACTCCTAGGAATTACACTATCCTACAAGATATCCCTGATGTATCTATTCAAGATATATATTTGTTTATTTTTTAAGGAAATGAGACTACTGTTGACAAAAGGAAATATGAGGAAACTACTCCTCTAGTGAATACTAATGCATAAAAAAAAAATGGTCAAGGTGAATTTGGTGTCTCTCCTCGAAAATATAATGCTCCTCTTAAAAATTTAGGACCTAATGTGTAGATGGATGAAGATAATCTTGAAATTGTCTAGGATATAAAAGAAAAGGGTTCTAAGAAGCAAGATGCTTCTATGGGTAAAGGTAAAATTTTCTCAAGGACATGTTGTCTTTGAATGTTCAATTCTAACCTATGATAACACCTCAACTTCTACATATCCCCACTCATGAAGGTTAGGTAGATCTATCTAACATGTCTCCTCTTCATAAATTATAACTTGGTGATATTTTGCATACCTCTGTAAGGAAGGAAATGTTACAAGAACATGTAAAGAAAAGTGGATTGATTGATGATGCTATAAAGATCATTCAAGAAGGTTTACCAGAATTAAAAATTGATGGTTCCTTTCCTCTAGAACAAAAATTAAAGCTTTTAATGGATTCCTTCAAGGATCATTCTCTCACTTGGAGAAAAAGGTAGAACAAGAGGCCATAAGAAAAATGAATGATAAACGAATGACAGAGTTATTTGACCAGTGTGCTAATGCACATAATAAATTGCAAGAAAACTTGAAAATGTTTAAAGAATGTATAAATAGAGTGACTGCTCCAAATAATATTTTTTTGTTCAGTGGTCAAGATCCACCAAAAATATTAAGGATTAGATTGACACCATTGAGTCAAAAATTACTAAATTGACTAAAGTATATGATTTATCAAAGGATATGAATGGATCAATAAGAGCTCAAATAGAAAATCTTCATTTGTAGTTGACATTGCTTCAGGACTAGAGAGAATTTAATGAAATAGTTTGGTTAGTTGAGGGAAGTAGTCAACTTACAACTTGCTTCACTATCCAAATTGCTTCTAAATGCAAAAAGTGTTGATAAGAAAATGAAGGCTCCAAGTAATTCAGATGAGGCTGAGGATTTTTACATACAATTTGAATGCAAAAATAACATTCTTTCTTCATTAAAAGTAGACTTGCTTGCAACTTTGGTGACACTCAAAGAAATTCACAAGAAAATCCTACCCTCTAAGGAAGGTACAAAGGTATAATCAAGAAAAATTTGGTCTTTGTGGAGTAATGTAGTGTCTTTTTGGGTTTTTTCTATACATAACATCATTTTTGAGGCATCTCCATCTCAAGAGGAGCATTGGTTATAGAATCTAGATAAGTAAGGGGGAGATCATATAATTTTTGGATGTTTTAAATAAAAGATGTCATAACCTTTTCCCTTGATGTCAAAAGGGGAGAGAAGCATATGTGTGTTTCCATCAATGAAAAAGCGGGAGATTGTTGGAAATAATTGTTGTCATTGATGTCAACCATTTATTGACTATCATTGATGTAAGATGTGTTGTTGAAGTATGTACATACTCTGGAAGTAGTTGTTGTGTAGTTGATATCAATTGGTGTATCTCTGCAGAACAATACAAGGAAGAATGGTGATCTATATATTATACAGAGGTGGGTACACTTGCTTTATTATGTTTCCAACATTCCTACTATGATATCATCTCATTTTGGTGTACCAAACATAGGATAAGGTGCAAAAGTTTATCCAAGGAATTCACAATAAAGAATCTAAGGAAAAGTCATAGTATTTTGGTTCACATATTTCCACTATGAAAGATTTAGTATTGTGGTTTAGATGATATATTGTTCAAGATATAAAGGTTTCATATCTAAGAAATCAAGTCATCACACCTTCTATAGTGAAAGTTACAAGTGATAGTGTTATGGTCTACGCTCTCGCAGAACATTGTGTTGATGAAGGCTTACTAGAATAATCTGCATACCTCCAAATTTGAAGTGTTGGTATTGCAGTTATGTGAACATGTTAATTGGTGTTCTTGACATATTTATTAGCAATATCAAGTTTTGTGATGGTCGATAAGTTTATTTTCTGAATAATAGCATGCTATAGTCTATCAAGATTGCTCTATTTTTGCATATTCAATGGGTTTCTCCTCTTACGCTAGCATATGATGATTAATTTCTTCAAGATAAGGTTGAGGATAAGATAAGGTTGAGGATATATTTTTTATAAGTTGAAATTATTTCTTCTTGGTCCATATGATAGTTTTGGCTTCTCCTCGAGAGTGCAAAGGTGAACATATAACAATTTTGGTAGTGGTATCATTATTTCGACAAACAAACTTTTCTTCATCATCAGTCATTGATCCTAATTAGTTAATTTTGTTTTAAAGAATATGTTATGAAATGTTTGGATCCTGAATATTGTGTGCTAATTTTAAATTTTTTATCTTGCAAATATTATACATAATTGGAGCTAACTAATGAGATATCAAGAATTTCTTCTAAAGGTCATATTGGAGCTAACCTAATAAAGGTTTTGAGTTTTTGTAGAGGATATATATAGAAAATCAAATTTATTTGTGAAGGTGATGATTTCTAGTGATTAGTGGTAGAGTATAATGCAATAGATGAAGTGCCTAAAATCAGTGTAAAGGGCCATTTGTTCGAAATAGTGATTGCAGTTGACATCAACATGTGTTAGATGCCTCTTCATACAAATTCATAATCAATTTTCTAATCTAATTTTCATGTATCCTTCTTTGAGATAGTGAGTCTTATCAGCTCCTTTGTATCTTGCTCTAAGGCTACATACCTTACTCTGCAAGTCCATAGGCAATGAGCCTTAAAATATTGTACTTATTTTTAGAAGTGAGGTACATACATTATGAGCTAATCCTCACCGTGATTTTTCACTGATTAGGTTTTCCATGTAAAAATCTTGGTTTCTCTATGTGATGCACGTGTTCTCTTCTATTTGTTTTAGAACTTTATTGTGATGTGTTGTTAATCTACAAATGGAATGGTTAATTTTTAATATATGTCGATTCACCCCCCTCTTAGCACATCATTGTGTTCAAAATTTCCTTCTCCTTTTATACCTTAAAATAAATTACATTATTTATATCTCATGCAATTATTTTAAGTTGGGGCTCTAATTATTAACATTACACTTTTATGCTCCCTTAATATTTTCCTCTATATCATTAGTTATTATTGTTCTCACTATAATATCAGTATCAAATGAACCACCTAGTATAATACAACTTGTTAGTCTATAGGTCCTCATATTTCCTACCTCTTTGTGATACTCTCCATAGTCACCCTAAAACATACTTTTGTACTATTTATGAATTATGAAAGCATCATATGGACCCTAGCATAATGTAGCTTACTAGCCATACATGACATTCCTTTTAGTAGAAGATTATTTTAATATTCCCTTTTACATACACATTTCTACTTCTCCATCTCTCCCTTTCTTTTCTATAGTGATTTTTGTTTTTTATTTGTTATGTATGATTATTTTTACCATATTTTTAATTGTACATGATATATCTATTTTTACTTTATAAATTTTCTAACATATTTATTTTATAAGTTTGTTTAATGTTTGTGTCTTGTGTAGTATATTTGTGTTCTAATGAATTGGGTTTGAAGGTTTGTATTTTGGGGACATGTTCACTTGGTTTGAAGAATTTTCAACAATAACAATATCTTTTAGTATATTTTATAATTCTTATTGTAATAAATAATTTAGAATTGAACTAGGAAGACAAGACAAAATAGAAGTTTCTTATTCCAAACTAGTACAAATCTCAAATAGAGTTCAAAAAAGGATTAGAAAAAACACAAAAAAAAAATCAACTCAAATCTTACTAATGACTTCATTATTGAATGATAAGATACTAATGATTTTTGGTATATTAATTCTATTCTTGAAATTTATAAGTTTTGATAGCATATACTCAACTCAAAGTGTGATTATATTAAAATGGGTGGAAATGTGTCTCCATTTATAAAATTTTGGAAGAGGTAATGCACGATTGAGATATGATGGTGAGATTAATGGTGGAGTATGAATTAGGGGATATCCCTAGGATCAAGGAGAGAATGGAAGGTTGAGATGGAATTGTTGGAATGTGAAAGGATAAGATGCATTTACAAACTTTGGAAAGTGGTTGCAACCATGAGAGATATAGGGGACATGTGCATCTAGGAGCCCTTCCTTATTAGGTTTACTAGAGAGAATATTGGAGCCATATGGACAAGTATTCTTAGGAGTCTTTTATTCTTGGGACAGGTGGAGGGAATATAGCTATAATTAAATTATAATAATATTTAATTATTTTGGCCATCTGTGAGGTGAGATGGAAAAAAATATGATTAAATTATAAGATATTGTAAATAAGTGGGAGACTTTAGCTGAAGAGAACTTCTCTAGGTGATATTTTTTGTTGATTAGGATTAGTGATACACTAAGAAATATTTAGGAATCTATATTTTTCCTCTGTTTGATATATTTTTTATTAAATAAAATTGTGTTAAAGAATAATAATAGGTAGGGTGGACATAAGCTTTGATGACCCAATTTTCCCTAGTTTCTTAGGGATGTTTCTTAAGTAATATGAAGGAAGTGATGCTTGGTCAAGAGAGATGTTGGGTGAAATGAAACCTATGGGTTCTCTTGAAAAGAAAAAAATATGGCAAAAGGATGGTCTATGATTAATAAGAGATAACTTGAGAGAAATCATTTTTGGATGATTTTCATACCATGGATATAGATCTAATGATAGATGAGGATTAGTCATATTGATTGATGGTGCTAAGATGGTTAGACACAATGATTCTAGATTACTTGGTTGTACATGGTGGATGATGAGATATCATAAGGATATAATGCCAATAAATGACTCATGATTTGGTTAAGGATAAAGGATGATAAATGGAAAAATGGATGATGTATACATGGTCCATTAGTAACTTTGTATGTAAATATCAACCTTTTATTTTCTATAGCATTAGAGTTATGCACCATGATAAAATGGATCATGATGACAATTTCCCATGTGCATATGGAATGGAACATAAAAATAAGGAATCTAAAAATAGCATAGTGATACAAGAGGACCATTATTGAGGCTTACCATAATATCAATAATAAAGGTGACTATGAGAATGTGATAGATAGAGGATTAGGACTATAGGAAATATACAAACACAAACCCATACAAAATATAATAAAAAAATATGTAAAAATCAAATAAGTTGGTATTGAAAAACATGTTGAAGCCAAGAGTGTATAGGAATATGGGATTGGAGGATGAATTGATTGGTTAGTATCTAAGGATTAGTCATGAGGATTGGATGAGGGTTTTGTTATCACCTGGAAATTGCACCCTATGCAAAGTTATGAAAATTGAGCTTTCTAGAGAAACATGGGATCATTTCAAGGTTGTGGGTCACCTGAAGTTGAAATGAACCTCCAGAGAAGGTCGGCTTCCTTTGGTGTCACCTAGACTAATGATTATGTAAAGCGAAAGGGAGAAAGAGTACATAAATTGAAACTGCTCCTATGGTGATACACCGAATTGATAAGAAATCATGAAATGAAAACAAGATGAACATACACTGAGAAGCTAATAGTTAGTATTTCACTTACTCAACATAACCCCTCTTGTACTTATGCATCATTATTAAAAGGCTCACTCTACATACATATCTTAAGAAGGAAAGATGAATTTCACAGCTTTAAGGTATGAATATAGATTTAGAAAAAACACAGTTGAGAACCTACATAATCTAAAATACAGAAATGAGAGTAATACAAACATTAATAGTAGCTTCCAAGGAAAACTCTGTGTTGTATTTCAGATTCCAGTTGAGTTACAAAGCATACATCAACTGCGAAAGGATTGTTAAAAATCACTGACTCCCGAGAATGCATAATCTAAAATCCCTTACAAAGAGGCAAAAAATGCCCTATATACAAAAAGATCTCGGCCCCTTAGGGCCTACAAAATATTAGTCTTTAGAAAAATCCCCCTTAGATCTTTTGTCTGAAATTAATGCTGCATTTTTGCATGTCTTTGTTGTCCATGTCAGTGAAGAGTCATTCCCCAGAGAAGCCTTTAGATGTTTTGTAGCTACCAAATGCATTTACTTATGGTCCTCATGTCCTCCTTGAACCTCTTCGGCTGAGCTACCTTGAATGCTTTTGACTTCAGAGTAGATCCGTGTTGATTCACATTTTGTTGATCTTCTTAGTAGAGGTCAAGCTACCAACAATTCACCCGTAGCTCTCTCTGATTGGCTGGGCACATTCCACATGGATTCCCCTATGGTCAAAAGATTGTTTAGTTAGAATCACATCTCGGCGAGACACTGGAAGTGTCTCACCAATGTGACTATGCCCCTCTGCAGCTATCGGCATAACATGGAACTGTTGATGAGAGTTCTTATTGAGCTTCAAAAGTCATACTGATATCCCTGAAACCTTCAGCAAGACACAACTCATTCACTGAGACATCATGTCAAAATACCCATTCTTAGGCGAACTCCTTCAGTTTAGGGAGACTCTGATCGGTCACTGGGACATCACAACGATGACACCCTTTTCCCCCCAAGCTCCAAACTCTTTCGGCAAGAGTCCACCCTGTTGGCCGGACATCTTAGCAAAAGCGCAAACCTTCGGCAAGCTCACTTTACTTTAGGGAGACATCCCTGTGTTGACGAGACGTCATGGTGAGCTCTCTCATTCTCCCGAGCTCAAAGATTTCATTTAGTGAGACACTGACGTGTCAGTGAGACCTGTTACCGAACCCTCATTATCCTACTGCTATGTTCCATAGTCGATGAGACTCATCAGGTCAAGGAGACATCCTGGCAAACTTGCTTCCTTTCAGCGACATTGCTTCCCTTCAGCGAGACATTGCTCGTTGGTGAGACATCTTGGTGAATTCATCTTGTTTTGGTGAGGGCCTATCCTCCTATGCTCAATGGTTGGTGAGACTCATCGGGTCAGGGAAACCTCTCCCTAAACTCTAAATATTACACTGAAAGCACCCTTTGTCGGCAGGACATCTTGCCATCGATGAGACCTTTTTCCTTCAGTGAGCTCAATTTTCCTATCGAGGAGACTTTGCTATATCGACAAGACCACATACTAATGTCAAACTCTCTTGGCGAGCTCTTTTGTTGTCGGTGAGACTCCTGCCGAAGGAAAAACACATATCAAGACCCCTTTATCTCTCGGAGAGACCACCTCCGTTCGTCGAGACATCACGCTGACTCCTCCATCCTTCAAAGAGCTCACCTCCTGTTAGGGAGACATCCCTTGGTCTGTGAGACCTTACGCCGAAGGCACAATCCTTTGGCATGCTCACTATCAGTGAGACCCCGTGTTAGTCGTCGGGACATCATACTAAACAAAAACTAATCTCCCCGACGCCGACCTGGTGAATGACTGTCGATGTGACAACCACCAGTCAGGAAGACCTCACAATGAGCAACAAGACCTCATGGTGAAAGCATTCCGCTTCAGCGAGACCCTTCAGTGGTCGGCCAAACTCTTTGGCAAAGACATAACTTTATGCCGAGAGCTCCTCAATGAACACTTGTCAACATGACCATTTTCAAGCGAAGAGATACATGAAGACTCTTGGTGACCCGAAAGTCCTGGCGACTAGTTTATTCAACCATACAGGACGCGCTGCTCATCGGCAAGACAATAGAAAGGTCTTTCCGACTTCCTTCTCTGGTATTTTTGTGCCAAAATGATTGAGGCAGACTCTTCGAATGAGCTCCTTGTGAATATTCATTAGATGCATGACCTAACTCTTGATGCAAATGTCCCATTTTTCCCTCTTGAACATTCGTAACATAATTTATCTTGCATAATTGAGCCCATATGTAAAAATTGGTTAACATTTCTGGCGACCTTAGCTGGATATTTGCCTGCTAAACATGGAAACCAATAGCCTAAACTTGTCCATTGGGCATGGAGTCACTGGGAAAAATGAGGAACAAACCTGGAGCAGCCATGTATATGACTATAACACATTTGTGACTCAAGAAATAGATCACTTGGAGACTTTAATGAAAATAGGAAAACTACATAAGGGAAACTATTTATTGTGTTGGGACAGCACTTAGGGAATGGAAACTGCATCTAAATCTACCCTACACTAACCAATAAGAAACTGGTCAAACAAAACCATTCACAGGATGGTTGAAATAGCTGCCTTTTCTCTTCAAAGTATAATGACTGGCATGTTTAAGGACAGTTGAATAAAAGTGAAAAACAGGAAAAGGTTTAACAAGACAATGCATTTCCCCTTGAAAGAGGTGAATAAGTTCACTTACCTCACTAAACAGACCATATGTTTTGTCAATCAAAGGAGGATAGGTCAACTGAACATACTCTTGTTTGGCTATTAGTGCATCCTTGATAACATCCTCTATTGTATCTTCATGTGTGAGTGCATGATTGAGCATTGGTGTTGTATTAAGCTCCATCTGGGCTAAATCTCTAATCGGACAGCCCCTTGTAAACACAAAAATTGAGCTCTCCTTGCTGATTTCTTGTTCATGAGTTGCCGATTTATCGCCTTGCTGGCTGGAAAGGTATAACCCTTATGGCTGACTTGACAGAAAAGTAGTAACCTCCTCAGTATGCTCATGCTTTCCAAAATGAACACTCATTCCTCCAATGGAGAAGAAGGAGATAGATTCTTAATCACATCTTCAATCAACGCATCAGCCTAAGGCTCTTTTATGCACCAGAATGGAAGCTTCTTATAATTTTCATTAATATTCAAAGAAAGATGCTCCAAATTAGGCATGTCCTCTTCTATGGAGGCAGGCAAGTGTTCAAACAGTGAAGGGTTCTCCTGAGATGAACTCTTGGTTGATAAATTAGCTTCAAGCTCTGCTTTATAGCAGAAAGGGAGCTCATGAGACCTCAGAAGACATCGTCCAGCAGGCTCATGAGAAACTTTTTGTTCAAACTTCTAAATCTGTTGTTGAATTTCTGCATGAGTGCCAAACTCCCCTAGTAGATCTGGCCTTTTATCCTCCAATTTTGAACAAAAGTGTTCAATTATATCAGTGTACACTTCTTCATATAGCTCAGCATCAACTTTCTCAAGCACAACATGCTCAAAAGTATCAAATCTAGTTGTACACTGCTCCTCTTCAACCTCATGTTGTTGACTTATGACCAGATTTAGGCTTTCCTCATCACACTCAATGAAACATGGAAGATCAACAAATGAAGCTATTGACTCATGACCCACATCACCCTTTTTAGTCTCTTCATGTTGTTGTCTTGACTCTTGAACCTGCAGTTGATTGATGTCTTCTTGCTACTCTGAGATAGCATTTAGAGTGGGAAAAATCACACCTTCTTCATTCCAGACTGTACATTGCTCTTCTTGGTCAACCTTTTCCACTATTTCACCCTGTTGTTCTGTTGGAACATTTTCACCATCCTAAAGAATGGTGGGAGGATCATCAGCTAAAACATTTCTAGAAACATTTTGAGAATTCTTCTCCTATTTGGCCTTTTGCAACTGTAGTCTGTACTCCTCCATGGCCAAATGCAGCAAGTTCATACTTCCATTCTCCATCATGTTGATTGTGTTGTGCAGACCAAAAGTCTGTTCTTCATCTACAGCCTCATTTGCCTCCTTTATCACATTTGATTTGTCATTCCCAAGCTCCTGTTCAAACATAATGGAAGCTAAGAGATTTGTTTCTTCCTCTACAAGCATCTCTTCTTTAGGTTGCTCTAGAACATAAGGGGTTGGTTGAGCCTCCCTAATGGGTTCTTCACAAGGATGCCATTGTTCAATAAAGGGCTCTTGAACAGAAGGAGAGCTCCTAAAAATTGGGAAAGTAAATTTCCTAGGTTTCTCCACAGGTTGAGCTTGCTTAAGGATAGGTTCCTGAGTTGAAACAAGATTTCTAAAACTTGGGGACTCAAATTTAGCAGACTGAAGAGGTTTAGCTTGCTTGAAGCTTGGAAAATTGGACTTGGAAACTCCTTTATTGATAGGATTGTTCAATATTATAGGAAGAGCTGGGCTGAGACTAGGACTGGAAGTTTCTTACCTTAATTGGCATTGATAATCAAAATAAGCTTGACTACTTTGCACCTGAGCAGATAGAGACTTGATCTGCTCCTCTTTAGAAGCCATATCTCTTTATAGGCTTTCCTCGAACTGCCTTCTCTTTGTCACCCACTCTTGATCATACATAAAGGATTGAGCAACCAACTCTTGCTGCTATGAGATGATCATGTTCTACTTCCTGATGTCAACCAACATCCGATACATATGTGAGAACGCTTTACTAGCATCACTAATCTTCATATGTTCAATTTTTTAGCTTAAAGCCCACAACACATGGTCAAGATTTTGAATTAGATCCAATACATTCTGGTAAGGGTGCTCTTGAGGCCGATTATGTAGATAATCATGTTGGTTGGCATCAAAGACCTCTTCATGGGGTTGATTTTGATCATAGATTGGCTAATATTGAGACTAAGCAGGGATGGGAGGGTGGAAAACATGATGAGGCTACTAGTAGTCTGTAATTACAGGGACATTTGGTATAAAACCAGCAAGCTACTCTATGTGAGATGGCTGGTAAGAGGGCACCCATGCATGGTTTTCATGAAATGGTGGGTAATATGACATATTTCCACACAATGCAAACATATTTGTTCATTCAAGAGACTAGAAATTCACTGGAGTTTCTGGTAAAGCAAGAAAGTAGGTCTGATTTTTCATAATAGCACTTTGTTTGCTTGAAACCATTTAATATCTTTCTAGAGTCACTAGGTGTGTTGAAAATTTGCCTCCAAAAGGCTAAAACTACAGATATACACACCAAATAGCAGCAATCAAATGCATAAACATGAATTAAGAAGCAATTCACGGTCCCACCGGGCGTGCCAAAAATTGTTATCACCTAGAAATTGCACCCTATGCAAAGTTATGAAAACTGAGCTTTCTAGAGAAACATGGGATCATTTCAAGGCTGTGGGTCACCTGAAGTTGAAATGAACCTTCAGAGAAGGCCGGCTTCCTTTGGTGTCACCTAAACTAATGATTATGTAAAGGGAAAGGGAGAAGGAGTACATAAATTGAAACTGGTCCTATGGTAATACCTTGAATTGATAAGAAATCATGAAATGAAAACAAGATGAGCATACACTGAGAAGCTAATAGTTAGTATTTCACTTACTCAACATAAACCCTCTTAGACTTATGCATCATTCTTAAAAGGCTCGCTCTACATACATATCTTAAGAAGGAAAGATGAATTTGACAGCTTTAAGGTATGAATACAGATTTAGAAAAAACACAGTTGAGAACCTGCATAATCTAAAATACATAAATGAGAGTAATACAAACATTAATAGTAGCTTCCAAGGTAAACTCTGTGTTGTATTTCAGATTCCAGTTGAGTTACAAAGCATACATCAGCTGAGAAAGGATTGTTAAAAATCACTGACTCCCGAGAATGCATAATATAAACTCCCTTACAAAGAGGCAAAAAATGCCCTATATACAAAAAGATCTCAACCCCTTAGGGCCTACAAAATATCAGTCTTTAGAAAAATCCCCCTTAGATCTTTTTCCTGAAATTAATGCTGCATTTCTGCATGTCTTTGTTGTCCATGTCGGTGAAGTCATTCCCCAGAGAAGCCTTTAGATATTTTGTAGCTACCAAACACATTTACTTCTGGTCCTCGTGTCCTCCTTGAACCTCTTCAGCCGAGTTGCCTTGAATGCTTCTGACTTCAGAGCAGATCCGTTTTGATTCACATTTTGTTGATCTTCTTGGCAGAGGTCAAGCTACGAATGATTCACCTGTAGCTCTCTCTGATTGGCTAGGCACATTCCACATGGATTCCCCTATGGTCAAAAGCTTGTTTAGTCAGAATCGCATCGACTATGGCCCTATGCGACTATCGACATAACATGGAACTGTCGATGAGAGTTCTTATCGAGCTTCAAAAGTCATACTGATATCCCTAAAACCATCAGCAATACACAACTCTTTCACTGAGACATCATGACGAAACCCCATTCTTTGGCGAACTCCTTCATTTTGGGGAGACTCTGATCAGTCACTGGGACATCACAATGATGATACCCTTTTCCCCTTGAGCTCCAAACTCTTTCGGCAAGAGTCCACCCTATTGGCCGGACATCTTAGCGAAAGCACAAACCTTCGGCAAGCTCACTTTACTTTAGGGAGACATCATGGTGATCTCCCTCATTATCCTGAGCTCAAAGATTTCATTCAGTGAGACACTGGCATGTTGGTGAGACCTCTTATCGAAGCCTCATTAAATCCTACCACTATGCTCCATAGTCGGCGAGACTCATCAGGTCGGGGAGACATATTGGTGAACTCGCTTCCTTTCAGCGACGCTGCTTCCCTTCGGCGAGACATTGCTCATCGGTGAGACATCTTGGCGAATTCATCTTGTTTTGGCGAGGGCCCATCCTCCTATGCTCAACAAACGGTGAGACTCATCGGGTCAGGGAGACCTCTCCCTGAACTCTAAATATTACACCGAAGGCACCCTTTGTCGGCAGGACCTCTTGCCATTGGTGAGACCTTACACCGAAGGAAAAATCCTTCGATGAGCTCAATTTTGTTGTCAGGGAGACTTCTCTATATCGGCAAGACCACATACCGATGTCAAAATCTCTTGGCGAGCTCTTTTGTTGTCAGTGAGACTCCTGCCGAAGGAAAAACACATATCGAGACCCCTTTATCTCTCGACGAGACCACCTCCATTCGCCCAGACATCACGGTGACTCGTCCATCCTTCGAAGAGCTCACCTCATGTCGGGGAGACATCCCTTGGTCAGTGAGACCTTATGTCGAAGGCACAATCCTTCAGCATGCTTGCTATCAGTCAGACCCCCTGTTAGTCGTCAGGACTTCATACCAAACACAAACCGATCTCCCCGATGCCAGCCTGGTGAATGACTATCAATGTGACAACCACCGGTCAGGAAGACCTCACAACGAGTGACAAGACCTCATGGTGATAGCATTCTGCTTTGCCGAGACCCTTCAGTAGTCGGCCAGACCCTTTGGCGAAGAGATAACTTTATGCTGAGAGCTCCTCGATGAACACTTGTCGACATGACCCTTTTCAAGCGGAGAGATACATGAAGACTCTTGGCTACCCAAAAGTCCTGGCGACTAGTTTATTCATCCATATAGGATGCACTGCTAGTCGGCAAGACAACAAAAAGGTCTTGCCGACTTCCTTCTTTGGTAATTTTTGTGCCAAATTGATTGAGGCAAACTCTTCGAATGAGCTCCTTGTGTAAAATCATCAGATGCATGACCTAACTCTCCATGCAAATGTCCCATTTTTCCTTCTTGAACATCTGTAACATAATTTATCTTGCATAATTGAGCCTGTAGGTGAAAATTGGGTAACAGGTTTTCCCATGGTAAATCTATGATCTATATTTTTTTTTATGATGATGGTGATACCATTGTTGATGATATGAACAATACAAGGATGATATTATTAATGATGATAAAAATAAAAATATTTGGAACAATATATCCAAATGATGATAATTACATTGCTTTTTGATACTTATAAAATAGCTTGTAGCAATATAAGGAATAAATCTTATGGAAATTTTTGGATGGACGAGATATTTTGAATGTGGTATGCCTAGATTTATGTGCATTCAAATGGATAATATGTTTTATAGATCATGTTATAGATTGGGATTTTTTTGAATTATTTGTTTCTTTTGTTTGTCATCCTGATGGTGGAACCAATGGCAAGGGATAATCCAAGCCTAGAGACAAGGATGAAGGTTATTTGGAAGGGATGGTTAATAAATTGAATGGGGTGAAGAGGATATGTATTGATGGAGATATTAATAGGATATGTCCAAGGACTACATCACATAGGATTGACATGTTTTGATTCAAGATAGGGGTTGAGTATTGTTATGTAAGTAATAATTCCTAATTAAACTAGGAAGAAAATGAAAAAAAAATAAAAATTCTAAACTAATACAAACCTTAGATAAATCTCAACAAAGAAGTAAAATAATATGTAAAAACATCAAAAAATAAACAAATTTTACCAATGACTCCATTTTTTGAAGTATTTTCTCTAAATGATTATTGGTATGTGGATGTTTCTTTACTTAAAAATTATTTATTTTCATAACATATACTTAACTCAAAGTTTGATGATGTTGAAAATGGGTGAGAATATAGATCTATTATTAAATTTTAAAAGAGGTTTTGGTTAAAATTAGATGACACAAAAATGAACATGGGCATGAAAAATAAAAGTGTGTAAGTAATAATAAGACTTTTATGAATCTCACAGTATAAACTTTCACAAATACATTTTATATTAGGGACACTAGTGAGGACCAAAAATATAGTGAAGAAGATTAAGGTAAAATATAATGATGCCTCACTTAAGGTTGAATAATTTATAAATAAATTTATTCTAACTAAAATTGAATGTTTAATTTCTAGATATTTGGATCAAACAAATTGATGTTTATTTTAATTAAAAATAATGTTAATGAGAAATGGAAGATATCATCCGTGTCAAAATATCAAGAGATAGTCTTGATTCATGGAAGAGTTAGTAATCATCTCTTGAAAAAAAGATAAAAATAGTTATCTAAATTTGTAAATCAAAGGAAATGTAATGTGATCTTGATTAAGGTATTTAATTAAATATGGCCTAATCTAGTATTCTATACTCAATCAATACAAGTACATTCAATATAGAAGAAAATTAATTTAAATGATTGTAGCTTTATTTAAAAAAATGAGTTGAATAAATTTACCTATTAAATTACACAATGCTTCAAGTTCTATACATAGGTTCCTACAACATGTATCTCTTATTCAAAAATTTATTCCATGAACAACCTTCACTTTTTATATTACTTAGACTTATTCAATGTGATTGCTTCATATTTTCTCTATTGATTCACATACTCTATCTTTATTCTTACTAAATAAGGTGTGTTAGCTTGTAGACACTTTTCAACATTAATTTGTGTTTTATTTTAGGAGATATAATCATCACAAACTACTTTTTCCATTACAAGATCGATTGATGCACAAATAATAAGTGTGAACACTATAATGAAAAAATAATTGGTAAAGACAAAATAATAAACTAATACAATCCAATTAATGCACAAGTAACACAAACATTAAATTTTTTACACATCCACTTTAAACAAATTATAAAGGAATTATCAATTATTATTTCACATATTCTATGAAACTTTCATTCTTAGCTTACATTTGGCATAGTTAAGATTTGTAGTGTAGAAAAATGTATCCCTTTACATTTTCACACTTTTTTGGGTCCTCCTATTAGAATATGGCTTATTTATGCCTTAATTGGTCCTATTTTGCATTCACAACCATAATTAAATGCATTTTTCTAAGGATAATCTCGACATTTAACAAATGACAAATCATAATTTAATGTTTTTGGCTATGTGTTATAGATTTAGAGATCTGAGACACATATGCCCCTATGGGCGTATGGGTCCTCCCTAGGTCTTAGCATTTGATTTCAAATGAGACTTTGAAAATAACACTTCTTGAAGTATGTGTCCTAGGTTTAAGCCTCTAGAACTCATACGCTCAACCTAGCGTATGAGCCCTGCTTTGACCTAGGACCTATTTTAATTCAAATTCTTGGTGGGATTTTATTATCCTTATATTCAAATTCTGAATGTCGACTTGTAGTGTTGTAATTTTGAGAAATTGGGCATAAACAAGTATAAATACAAGGTCATTTCACTAAGTTTCACGTATGAAATCTAAGAGCCTTCAAGTATTCACGCAAGATTTTACAAGAGCATTCAAGAGCATATCATCAAGCATTTGGAGCTACATTCAAGATTCAAGCATCATGTCAAAGTCTTCATGCATCATGTGTATTTGTGAGCTAAAATTTGTGATGTAGGTTTAATTATTCAAGCAAGCATTCAAGATAAATTTTCAAGCATTCAATCAAGAGTCAAGATCCACATCCATTGAAGCCATTTCACACAAGTTTGCAACCTTCGTTTCAAGGGTTTGGTGAGTTGCAATATTGCATCTGTTCATTCATCATTTCTTCATTTTTTTCTATTTCATTTCAAGGGTTAATTGCCAAAATGGGGTTTGACCAAGTAAAACCCCCATTCCCTAACAAAACAACATTTTTCTCTCCTAACATTTATTTGCAGATCTAGGTGAATTGGAGCTTGAAGATCATTTGAAGAAAAAGTTTAAAAAGTTGTCAAGAAGTTGTCATCTTCAAATGATCTTCAAGCTCAAAAAAACTTTTTGGAAGAATGAAGAAGAAACCTTCTAGTGTGTTTTCATTGATACCAACATCATTTGATGATAGTTTGGTCTATTCGATAAACTGTGTCTGTGTTACTCTGATCTGATAATTTGGCCCAGAATTGCTCATGTTCGATGTTCCACCTATACAGTCTTAGTATGTTACTTAGGAATATTAAATTCATCTATGAACAAGCTTTCAACAATTTTGGTTGAATGGGTTGAATGGTATAAATGACAAAAGTTTGAAATTTTAGATCAAGTCCTTTTTTCGCTAACCTTATACTTGAATAAGTGGAATGAAGGTTAATATGGGTTGTGAATGTTAAAGAGATCTTTCTTAGGTCCATGCCAACCTAAATTATGTCGTGCACTTTTTTTTGTTTGGGGCCGACAAGCTATTTTTGAATTAAGTGTGAGTACATCTAATTAGGCCAACCTAATTGATGTATGTGGATGTAATAGCATTTATATATGAAACAAGTTTTCATTAAAGGAGTGACATGTAATGTGAGATATGATAATAGGAGATGTGTGATAATGTGATGTGAGATTGTATGTATTCTGTATTAAGGTAGAATTATAGTGTATGTTTTATAACTTCAAACCAGTGTAGGATTTTGTGTTTTAGAGCTTAATTAGAACTAAACTCAACACAAGAAAGGCGTATTCTATTAGTTCACCTTTTGGTAGTGAGCCACCCTCTATTTTTGTAATCACTTTAGGATGCAAGCCTTACAAGGATAGTGTGTCCTAGTTGTAAGCCAATGTAATATCCTATGACTGGTTATAATATATTGTGAGCTAATCATCATTGTGGTTTTTCCCATTTTGGGTTTTCCATGTAAAAATCCTAGTGTTTATGTGTCATGTGGTGTTATGGTCTTTTTCATGTCTTTACTTTCAATTTCAGTTAGATGTGTTTTAATGATTGGATGGTTTATAGCGGAATATTTTAATAGAATACCAATTCACCCCCCTCTAGGTATTCTAGTTGTTCAACAAAACTCACCTACAGGCCAAGAATCATACTTTTAGACTTGAAGATAGAACAAGAAGGAAGCTACAGAAGGTCACTGGAGGCTACATAAATATTAGTCAAACCCTATTAATGTGACTAAATCACCCAACCTGGTGTATTGGTCCATGTACACCTCTTTTTCCACCTTTCTATAGATCCTGCTTAGTCATCAGAAGATTCAAGATTCTAAATCGCCCAACCTGGCGTATCAGTCCCAGTGTATTTAAAAAGGTAAATTTTTAAAGTTCTAGAATTTTCTTTGACTCCATCATTCTTCTAGTTACTTTACTATTTGATTTTAGTTTTTTCATATTTTTTCATGCCTTTAAATTCCTAGGTCATATAGTGAATTTGTATACTACATTCAATTTCTTCTATTAAAGAATTGTTTAATGGTGAATCCCCATCCAATCACACAAGGAACCACCTAGTCCATCCCTAAATTGAGTCACTTGGTTGAGGGATCTAAGTTCCTAATAAACTAAAGCATGAAATAGGTTCAAGTTCCATCTCCCAAAAGGTGGAACCCTATAAATCCGTTGGTTCAAGATTAAATATTTTTTATTTCTCTATAATTTGTAATAGTGTTGGGTTAATTAAGTGACCTAATTCCCTAGCAAGGATGTTTAATGATCTTCTCTTTTTATAGTATGTCCTAATGGTGGTTATTGCAACCAACTATTTTTCCTTGCATAGATGTTATATAGGTGAATATTTTTAACCAACATTGAAGATCTATTTTTGTTAGGATAAAACCACACAATTAGCTAAGAACCAAGCTAGGTGGATTAAGTTGCAACCACTAAATTGTCATTGATCCTTAAATTATTAAGGCTTGGTAATCTAAGTTCTATGATACCATATTAAGTTCTAAATCACAATATATGTCTCTTTCTTGTAATATCATAGAACTGAAAATTGATATAGCCATGAGTTCAAGTATAGCCATAATATATTTTTGTGAATTCTTGAAATTATTTATCACTCTCATATTCTTAAGTATCCAAAGTTTTAATTGTATTGATTTATCATTTAGATTATTCACATGGTTTGTTTTATTTTCTAAATGGATTTATAAAATACTTTATAATATTTATACACAATTCATTAAGAATATATGAATTGGTTATAAGTTAGATTTGATAATACACATGTTTCTTTCTCTAGATCAACAAGTTGAAAACCCAACAAATATACAAATTAAAAATAATTTATTATCATAAACTATCCTATACTTAACAACTATTAAAAATCAAGTCATATTCTTCAAACAAAAATGTATAAATGTATAAACATTCTTAACATATGTAGAAACACCATCGAATTATCACTTAAAACTTGCAGTATCTTTCATACAATTAAAAAAATTATATATATATAAAGTTTTATCCATGTCACATATTAAACAATAACATATGAAGGTTCTAATTCTTAGATGAAAAATTCAACTATAAAAGGAAATATTCAAAGTCATCAATGATGATAATCGAGTTATAAATAGAAAGCATTATTGATCTATGAATTATTTAAAACATGACATTTAACATGAATGTTCTAATTCTTAGATGAAAAATTCAATGACAAAAAGAAATATTCTAAGTCATCATTGCTACAAATATAAAACATTATTAAACTATGAAACATTTAAAACATGGCTTTTAGGCCTATTAACACCATATTCAACCCCCTAGGAGTAGAGTTTATTTGCATTTGAAAGAGTATTTGAGATAATATTCAATTATTTAAAATATTTCACGGTCTCCCTATGCTTAGCACTGCAATGTCACGATGAACGAACCAAGTCAAAACATATCAATTAACTGCTTCGATGGACGACAAAGTATATTTAACTATAATTGATATTTATGTCTGACTTGGTCAGCTTAATATATTTCACTTAACCATATAAAGCCTTTCTCAAACGCGCTTTCACTTGCTCACTAAATATTAATAAATAATACAAAGGACTTGCTCCGCTTATAATGATAAATAGTATAATTTTATGAGAAGTTGGTTTCATTTTTAGTTTCTAATTATTTATATATTTCTATGTATGTATCTTTATTTTATTTATACATATATTTTTATATATTTGTCTTATCTCTTTGTTTTATCATTGTTTTGTATGTATCTTATTTACTTGTTTTATCTTAGTTATCTATGCATCTATTTGTATTTAGTCTTTTGTCATTTGGAAATGATTGTTTTCCCAAAAGTCAATGGTTGTGAGGGTTTCCCAAAAGTTGTGAACTTCTCTCTTTTCAATTTAAATTTTAAAATTCCAATTTTTCTATTTTTTCATGTTAACCCTTCCATCTTATCTCAACAAACACATTTTTTTGTGCAATTTGATACAATGTGCTAGTAGTTAAGGACATTCAATGCATTCATTCTAAGTATTGTAAGAGCCAAACAATCACTCATTCTAGAGAATAGTTAATAGGAACACGTTTCAAATTGGTGCATTAAAGAGAGTAAACAATATACGTGCTTGGATGCTTACCTACTATCTTTGGTCTTGTTCAATTTTTGAGGATTGGTCTAGACAATAGCACCTTGTCATATAATGACAATGCTTTTAGCTATTTCTAAATATCATTGATCCTAATGTATCCAAATAGAGTAGAAGTTCATGTATCAAACACAATGAAAAACATAATACTATTGATTGCTAGGACAAGATCATAACATAGGTATATAGTTTTTTAGCAACAAAATTATCCTAAATGAATGGACTTGTCCTGTAATAGGATATAAATCCAACATTAAATTCAACTCTACTCACTAATAGAGAGCCATTGTGTCGAGGTTTGGTATTAGGAAATTTCTAGAATTTTATCTATTTGGTATTTATTTTTCTATTATCAATCTAATTATCACCCTCTTTTGCATTTTGTTCTCTATCTTATTATTTATTTATTGGAATATAATGTTTTGATTTCCATCCATCTTAATCTAAGTTGACTTACTCCTATTTGTATGCATTTATTGCATTATCCTAGATTAACCTCAAGGGAAATTTTATTTTCCTTTTTATTTTGGTGAACTTATCTAGTCCTACACATCCCAAATTTCTTGTTAGTGTTTCACAATACATTAGTGTTTAAATTAGATCTTACTTTTAAGACTACCATGTTGGGAAAATGTGTCTCAACCTTGCAATTATGTAATGATTTATTGTTGATAGGATATATATATGTATGTATGTATGTATGTATGTATGTATGTATGTATCCTAGTTACACCAGTAGGTGTATACAATTGCATAAGGGGAGGGAGAGTGGGATGTGTGTAAATAATTTTTTGTTAACTTTTTTAGGAAACTTCTAAAATGGCCGACATAGATTAGATAAATAATACATTATAAATCTAGACCATTAATTATTAGGTTTTAGATCTTATGGTGGTTATTTTGTTGCCCTGTCTTTCCCTAGAATGTAATCCTATTTTATGAAGGTGTTGCATTACGGCTATGATAGAGAGAGATGGTGATGTATTCTGAGAGTCTGATAGCAGTCATGTTGTCTCTTGATCTCTGAGTGGTGATACTCCTGTGAGAAGCTTGCTCGGCAAGTATATTGTAATCTTTGTGATTTACTAAATAATATATTGGGCGGCTTTTGGAGTGTGGGATTTTTCTCCTGAAAGGGTTTTCCCCACATAAATCGTTGTGTTGTGGTATGCATGATTTTTTATGTTTATTTTTGTTTAAGTTTTTGCAACTATTAAAGTTTTGCATTATTCTCCTCTCAATATTAGTGTAGGGAGTTATTCCACTACCTTAGCTTCCTTACAAGTGGTATCCGAGCTTGATCACCTTTGGTTTTAGTTGTGGGTTGTTTGGTTTATGAACTAATCCAAATTTAAGTGGGAGTTTGTGCAAAAGATACTTTGTGGTCTTGTTGCAAGAATTTTCAGATGGCAAGTTCATCAAGGAGAATAGATGTGGATAAATTTTCTAGAAATAATTTTGAAATGTAGAAGCTGAAGATGGAGAATCTATTAATAGATAAGGATCCATGGGATGTTGTTGATGAGAATGTTTCAAGGCCTACAAATCCTAATCAGGTTGCTCAATATAATGTTATGGACCATAAATCCAAGGTTCTAATCATATTGTGCTTGGTATACTTTGTTTTAACTATTGTCCATGAGGAAACCTCTATACAGAAACTATGAACTTGAAGCTTGGTGAGATGCATCAAGCCAAATCTTTAGTGAACAATATTTTCTTGAGTAAGAAGTTGTATTCCTTGAGAATGGAAGAGGGTGGACAAATCACAGACCACCTGGAAGCATTCAATATGTTGGTGGCTCAATTGGCATCTGTTGGTGTCAAAATGGATGAGGAGGAGAAATATCAAATCTTTCTTTGTTCTTTGCCTAATTCATGGGATTCTCTTGTTATGGCTATTGGGAGTACTTTTGTTATTTTGAATATTGAAGATGTGGTGGGTTCTTTTCTTTATGAAGAGATGAGGAGGAAGGTATCCATCACTTCCAAGGAGGCCCTAAATGTTCATGGAAGACCTAAAGAAAAAGGAAAGAAGAATGAAAAACATGAAAAATATAAGTCCAAGGGGAGATCTAAATCTCCTGGAAAGTCCAAAGTTATTTGTTGGAACTATAGTAAGCCTGGGCATGTTTTTAAGGAATGTAATCAAGAAAAGAAGAAGAAAAAGAAGAAATTTGCTTTTGATTTTGACTTCGAGAAGGAAGATGGCGATGCACTGATTGCAGCTTTGGAAACTCATACAGGTAATGATGCATGGTTAATTGACTCAGGTGCATCTTTCCATATGACCTTTAATAGAGATTTGTTTTCTAAATATGAAGAATTTGATGGAGGTAAGGTGTACTTGGGTGATTATTCTCATTTATACATTGTTGGCCATGGTAAAGTTAAAATCAAGTTTCCTGATGGTAGACTAAAAAGGATTAATGGTGTGTTGCATATCCCTAGATTAGCATGAAATCTATTATATGTAAGCAAACTAATATATGCAGGTTTGCAGGTAGTATTTTCTGATGCAAGATGTGAGATGGCTAGAGGTTCTATGGTGATTGCTAGAGGTGTCAGATATGACACATTGTATAAGCTTGATGCATGCACTGTTGAGTGCAATAGTACTTCTATGAAAATAAAGTTTGTGGAAGAAGTGAGGGTTTCACCTTTAGTAGATGGTCATGGATTTTGGGTACATAAAGGTGCTCTTTCTTCTAAAAAAAAAGTTACCTGCAAAGGAAACTATGTTATGGAGACTTGGCCATATTGGAGAAAAAGGTGTAAGGACCTCAAAAAATAAAAACCTTGTTGAAGGTTTGTCTGATTGTAATATTGAATTAGATTTCTATGAGCATTGCATTTATGGAAAACAAAACCACTTTCAATTTTACTTGAGTTCTCATAAATCTTGTGGTGTATTGGATCTTATTCATTCTGATGTGTTTGGTCCTGTAGATGTTCCTTCGATTGGTAAATACACATATTATATTTCATTTATTAATGAATATAGTAGAAGGACATGGGTATATTTT
This sequence comes from Sequoia sempervirens, assembly GCA_007258455.2. Taxonomy (NCBI): domain Eukaryota; kingdom Viridiplantae; phylum Streptophyta; class Pinopsida; order Cupressales; family Cupressaceae; genus Sequoia; species Sequoia sempervirens. The sequence continues at coordinate 74,854,104 of VDFB02047397.1, read as the reverse complement.
CTAAAGAGTAAATATAAAGTTTTTCGTCGATTTAAAGAATTTAAAGCAATGGTTGAGTTGTATACTAGAAAGAAAATAAAATGTTTGAGGACTGATAATGTCAGTGAATTTTTCTCTAATGATTTTGATATATTATGTAAATATTGTGGTATTCATAGTTATAAGACAACTTTGTATTGTCCACAACATAATGGAGTTGCAGAAAGAATGAACAAGACACTGATGGAAAAGGCTAGGAGTATGTTGAGTAGTGCTGGCCTAGAACAAAGGTTTTGGGTTGAAGCAATTGCAACTACCTGTTACCTGATTAATAGTCCTCTAACATCAGCTCTTGTTGATAAGATGCCTATAGAGGCATGGTTGGGTCACAAGCCTTCATTAAGAAATCTTAGAGTTTTTGGTTGTGAGGCATATGCACATGTACCAAAGGAGAAGTGAACAAAGTTAGAGAACAAGGCTATGAAATGTATCTTCATAGGATATAGTTATGGTGTGAAAGGATACAAGCTTTGGGATCTAGTTGCACAAAAGGTAATATATAGTAGAAGTGTTATTTTTAGAGAAACTAAGCCTTCTTCTATTGCATTGTAGCTAGAACAAAGTAAAAAAGAAGATTTGATTCAATTTCCTTCTACACTTGAGAAAATTGAATCGATGCCCAAGGATAGAAAAGAAGTTGAGGAGAGCTCATCTAGCTCTAGATCTTTAGAAGAGGAGGAAGAACCTCCAACTCAACTTTTTTATAGGTCTACAAGGCATAGACAACCATCTGAAAGGTATACACTTGATGATTGGAGATGTATTTTTTCTTTGAATACTAACATGGATGAACCCAAATCTGTAGATGAGGCATTAGGTATGAATGATGCAGAATCCTGGAAGATTTCTATGGATGAATAAATGAAATCTTTGAAAAAGAATGATACATGGGATCTTGTACCATTTCCTAAAGGACAAAAACCTGTTAGTTGCAAATGGGTGTTTAAGAAAAATATTGGTTTAGATGGAGGTATTGAGAAGTACAAAGAAAGGTTGGTTGTGAAAGGTTACTCTCAAGTCAAGGGTGTTGATTATGGTGAGATATTCTCTCTTGCTGCAAAAATGGCATCCATTAGATTTTTGCTTACTATTGTTGGTGCTTATAATTTAGAGGTTGAGAAAATGTATGTGAAAAAGGCACATTTAGAGAACTCTTTGTAAATAATTTCAAAAACAGTCTATGTTCTTCCAAAATAATCAACCTAGAACATACATTTTCCATCAGTGTGATTAATGGTGGCATCAATGTTCCATATAACATTTAAAATACAGCTTATCATTCCAAGAATGTCCCAACAAAAATAAACATAGGAATCAATATGTATCAATGTTTATTGCATCCACTATGACATACATACATATCTACACATAGGGGAAATACATTGTCCACCACTATAATCAATGGGGCCATCAATGTTCCATACAACACTTAAAATATAGATTATCATTCCAAGGATGTCTGAGTATGTATCAATATTGTTTGCATCTAGTATGGTATATAGACATATCTGCACATAAGAGAAATAAAGTGAAACACAAAAAAACAAGGCATTGTCCATCACTTCAATCAATTTTGACATCACTCTTCCCTGTAACATTTAAAATATAGCCTATCATTCCCTACATGCAGAAATGTATGTATCCATTATTTTGTGCTAATGGATGCAACAAAATAAAATAGTGAATCTTGTATAGTTTTTTCTTGTTTTCAACAAGGCATTGGTGTTTATTGTCCTCTAGCCTTGGCTGTATTGTTTCATTATTGACAAGGTGTTGGAGGGGGGAAGAATTTTTGATTCATTCCCTTCATTTTGTCACAATGGTTGCAACGCTAAAAAATAGTGAACATTATACAGGTTATGTTGATTTTCATAAGGCATTCTTGATTGTTGCACTGTAGCCTAGGGTACATTGTATCATTTTTGACAAGTTGTTGTTGACAAGTGTATATTGTTTCAATTTTAGATAAGGTGTTGTTCAAAAAAGACTGTATTGTTTATTAATACGAATATTGTTTGATTTATGGATTCCATGTATTGATTTTGCAATCATCACCCCATGCAAATAAGCCAAAATAACCTCCAACCACCTTCACAAAAGCTTAACAATGGCTAATCGAACTTGCACCTTCACAGGAGCTTGCCATTGTTGCATCAACATTGATTGTTGTATGGCTTCGATGTAGTGACAACGATTGTACAGAAGCTAGACATTGTGGTATCAACATTAATTGTTGTATGGCTTCCATGTCATGGCAATGGTTGTAATAACACCTTCCATTTTAAACCCTAGGAAACATAGCAAAATTATGTGCAAGTGGTCATGGAAAAGTGGTGGAGGCAGTTGTTGGTGTGCCCTAGGAACAAGGTGGCAGATTTCTTATTGTGTGGATAGAGAAGGCCGCCGAAATTAAATGTTGGTTCATATCAACATTAATTTTTGTATGCTTTCCATGTACTGGCGATGGTTGTAATAACACTTGTCATTTAAAACCTCGGGAAACATAGAAAATGTCTATGAAATTTTCCATAAGGCATTGTTGGGTCTCATTCTATTACTATATGTTACTGCGATTTTTTTGTGTTTTGTGGGGTTTTCGATCTGAGCCACTATTGCAACCAATGTTCTTTTATTTATGGCCTCAGTTTTGTGGTGATGGGTTACAACGCAATAAAATAGTTAATGTTATATAGTTCATGTTGTATTGTCTTCTTTTGTTTTGTGCCAAATTAATTTTCCCTATGTGCAGATATGTATATTTGTGAAATTAGATGTAGCCAACACGCATATCTATGACAACTAGTATATTAAGTGCAATAATAAACATTGATATCACTATTGAATACACTGTTGGACAATCTATGCATTGCCTACGACAAAAGAGCACATAGATCGCCCACCACTCTGACCAATGGTGAAATCAATGTTCCTTATTGCACTTACTATACAACCTACCATTGTAATTCTTTTTTTGAGGGTGAAAGAAATAATAACTAAAAATATGTATTTAACTTTAGTTTCACCAAACAATAAACATGGCGAGTAGTATATATGAATATTGGCTACATCTATTTTCACATACATACACATCTACACACAAAGAAAGAGAAATGAAGCACAACAAAATTAAAGCATACTTTTTATGTTTATATATTTCCAAGCAATAAATTCACACGTATGCATTCAACACATGCAATACATATTTATGCAGCTACAAAACAAAAGTTACACCAATATAGATATATATTTCTAAAGTTAGATGCACATATATATGCATTGTTGATTGCACTCTATAGAAGACTATATTGTTTGTTGAAACCAATATTGTTTGATTTATGGTTCGCCTTTTTCATTTTGTTACATTGCATGCCACTTGCAAGGAAATGGTAGACAATGCAAGGGGAAAGTGTCAAGATTACACCCAAAATATGTGGTTCTACCCTAAACGACAGACAACAATAGTTGATTGTGAATTTCGATATTTATTGTAGTTAAAGATGGAAGATCACACAAGCGAGATTTGGGCTGTTGCTTTTGATGAGGCTGCAAAAAGCTTATTGCAGATGTCAGCAAAAGAGCTATACATGTTGCAATATGAGCCTTCTACTGCAATGACTGTTGAGTTTGTTATCAATGGTGTAATCTACACCTTTTTTTTTCATTTGTGGGTTTCTCCATCTAGGTCGCTATTAAAACCAACATTGTTTGATTTATGGCTTTCGTCTTATGGTTATTGTTGCAACGGAATAAAATAGGTAATGTTATACAGTCTATCTATGATTCCATTCGGCATTGTTGATTGTTGTTCTCTAGCTTAGGCTATATTGTTTCAATTTTTGATAAGGTGTTGTTGGAAAGCCTATATTGTTTCATTTTTTTATAAGGTTCTTTTGAGAAAAGAGTATATTTTTTGATGGGGTTGTTACTATGAATTTTTCATCAGTTTCTTTTAATGGCTTCCATTTTGTGGCCATGTTTTGCAATAGAATGAAATTGTTAACGTTATGCACTTTTTTTATCGATTGTTGCCTAGCTTGGGTTATATTGTCTCATTTTCGAAAAGGAATTGTTGAAAAGGATATATTGTTCTAATTTTTTGACAAGGAACTATTGAGAAACGACTATATTATTTGTTAGAAGAAATATTGTTTCATTCATTGTTGACATTTTTGTGGCTATCATTTTGCATGGGTTTTGTGGCTATGGTTTTGCAAGGGTTTTGTGTATTGTTGATTGTTGTTCTCCACCTTACACTATATTGTTCCATTTTCAATAAGGCATTGTTGAGCAAAGACTATATTTCTACATTGGTTTGTTACTGTGCATTTTTTCTATTTTTTGGGTTCCTCCATGTGGGCCACTACTGAAATGAATATTGTTTGATTTATCCCTTGCATTTTGTCCCTATGGATGCAACATAATAAAATAGTTAACCTTATACAGTTTATGTTGCTTTCCATAAGTCTTGTAGTCTTTTTTTTTTTTTCTTGTGTGTAGGTATGTATGTACATGAAATTACATGCACACAACATCCATATATACTCAACTTTACTAACAAAAGAATTGATAGCAACAAACAGATGCATTTAACTAGTTATATGTTAACACAATGGACACCAACTTTTAATGTTTAACAAAAAAAGATACTCTTCTTTTCTTTTGTACTTTTTTATGTCGCTTAATGTTTGTGTGGTCTGGTTATATAGCTATGCCACCCTATTCAACACATGTATCAATATTTATAGTTGTTAAATTGACTTGCAACTATCAGGACCACATGAAAAGCATAAAAGAAACAATATTGGTTTGAATGGTGTCTTATTGAGAATTCACCAATGTATCCAAAGCCACAGAACAAAACTTCACTATGCCTTATGGACAACAACATAAACTATATAACATGCACTATTTAATTGCATTTAAAAAATGAAACAATATAACCAAAGCCAGAGAACAACGGTCAATGATGCCTTATGGAAACAACATAAATAGTATAGCATTGCAACCATAACCACAAAAAATGGAACAATAATGATTTCAATAGCAACTTAGAAATTTCTCTGTTGAATAACACCTTATTGAAAATTACCATATACACACATACACGCCCACACATATATACAAACATTCAAATAGCGAACACCAATTGTGCAGATATAACGCTATGTGGCAATCCAACCACACAAGAAGCAAACAACCATATTGATATAAAAAGTTTGACATATCCATATACAGATAAATGCGTAACCTGGAAGATACATGTAGAAAATGCATATGCAAACATACACACTCACAACGTAAATGGAACAATTATGGTCTCAACAGTGACTTAGGGAATTCTTTTTTCCAACAGAACCCTATCACAAAGCAAAAAATATTGCCAAAGCTATAGACCAACATTCAACAATTCCTTATGGATAACAACATAAACTCTAGGACATATACTATTGCACTATGACTCAAATACGAAACGATATAGCCAAAGCTAGAGAACAACACTCAACAATGACATAAACATTAAGAATAGTGAATACCAATTGTGCAGATATAAGAGTATGTGGAAATCAAACTAGACAAGAAGAAAAAAACCATTTACTATTGTAATATGAATCAAATATGAAACAATATATCCAAAGCTAGATAACAACACCTTAAATGAAATAATAATGGTTTCAACAGCAACCTAGGGAATTTTATTTTTCAACAAGACCTTATAAGAAAGAAAAAAATATAGCCATAGGGCAATGCCCTATCAAAAATTGCGTAGGCATTTGCTATGTTTTCAAAATCTTTAAAAGTCAACTATTACTTACAACCATCACCACTACATGGAAACCATACAATAATTAATGCTAATGCAATTTCACTGGCCTTCTTTATCAGTGTGGAAAATGCTTTTTATTTAAAAATCAAAAAACAATCTGCCACCTTTTTTCTGACCATGCTAAACGGAAGCCATAAATGAAACAATACAGCCTAAGGTAGACAACAACAGTCAACAATTCCTTATGCAAAATGTGAGGCCTACCCCTATGATACACCTAGTATTTAGACTATTTTGAGTTGTGGTTATTGATTATGCTTAGAGATACTTTTGATGACATGATACTTAGACATTTGAGTTCTTATGATGATTTTATTATGGTATTTAGAAATTTGAGTTCTTATGATGATTTGATTATGATGCTACATGCTTAGCTAGATGACTATGATGGTTGACCTAAATTATGCTAGTTACTGCAGTTGCTCAATTTGAATTTTGAAATGATGAACAAATGAAATATGTGTTGTGAATAAACCATGTTATAATTCGATGAAATTGAAAATTAAGGAAAAAGATCTGTATATGATAGGTTATTAGTGATTTTTCCAGTTATGATATGAGATATATATGCTATGTGAAATTGTGAAACTTGTGTTTATGAAATGGTGTTTCAATTTTTTTTATATATGAATTATTTGGATGGAAATTTGTGTATATGAAGTGGTGATTTAATTATTTTGATACATGATTTATTATCTATGGATTAACGTGTGCATCAAGTGTGCAGGTACACTTTCCATGGCCAATGGAAATTGGAGGTAACCTTTGGGAACCTTGAGTAAATTTACCAGTGAAGCCAAGCTATATTCCATATGGAGGGACTATAGTTCCATTTTGTAATGTAATTTCTTTGTGATGTTATTTGTGCATGTTTGTAAAATGGTTTTAATATCCATGTCAATCCATTTAAGTGGTGAGTTGTCCACCCAAGTGGACAAACTCGGATTTGATCTTTAGGGCATTTTTTGAGGGTTGAAAAGTTGAGTTTTTTTAAGTGTTTTTATTAATTTAAGGTCCCTAGGTCAAGTACCTATGGGTCAAGTACCTTTTCAGCCTATAATTTTGAGCTAGTTTCATGATTGGGCATCCTTTTTGAGGCCTTAAAGAGGTTTGGCGAAAATAAGGTTTTGAGAAGTGGGATGGGGACTAGTCCCTTTCCACTCCCACTTTTCTATGTTGTCTTGGAAGTCCCCCAAGTTCTCACACATGTGAGAGCACACATGGGTGAATGTGCTTGGGAGGGTGAATGGGTGAGTGACAAGTCTCACTTCCCCATTCAAAGGAAATTCAAACTTGAAACTCTATAAGAAAAACTAAGAACAAGGGTATTGGGGGTTCTCTTTTGGTATTCTTTGTTTTTGAGTTGTGATTTTTTTGGGGGAGCTCTTGGATTTTCCTTGAAGGAATTATGAAGCAAGCTTGGAGAAGGATTTGTGCTCACCCTCACCACTTCTTTCAAAAGCTTCAAGGATTGAGGTAGGATCACCACACCCATTTGCTTATGTTGTTTCAAACTTGTAAGCTATGTACATCTATTTGTGTGTTTTGAAATGCTTCCTTTAAATTTTGTTTGTTTTTGTGTATATTGTTGGGGAAAAGGGTTGTAATGGGATAGGCTCACCCAAATTTTGGAAGACCATCCCAAGTTTGGGGATGGTTGGAGTAGGAACCTCCATGGGGACAAGTTATTCCTCCTTTAAAAGGAGAGGTTTAGAAGATGGGTATGAGTACCCCTATGTGTTGTGTAATGTGAAGAATGGTTGGGTGGATAAGGAGATGTGGAGGAAGGTTTTTGTAATGAAGGGTTGAAAGCTTAGTGATTTTTATTCATGATATTACTTTTGGGTCCTCAAAATGGAGTGCGTAGTCCACGGTCCTCCATTCCCTGTTTTGAGTTCATAATGAACTCATTGTTATGTGAAATATTCCCTTGGGTGGGTGTGAATTTTCTTGTGTGCATAATATATGTTTGAATGATTGTTTGGTCTTGGAAATGTTTGTGCCCGGTTCCCAAGTTACCTCCTAGCTCAGGGGTGGTTGGTTTTCCAACCAAAGGTTGGGAGGTGAGCTCCCCATTGGTCCATAGAAGAAGTTTTGTGCCTTGTTTAGTTTTGTAGGTTTGAGGAGTTATAGATTTGAAAGTACATGTGTTACTTGGAGAGTGGATTTTATTGTTGTTATTTCAAGTGGAAACCACCCTATTGGGTGCTTGTTGTTGTAAATATGCAAATGGATTTTTTGTCACTGTGTTATTGTAAATAAACAAATGAAGAGTTTTATAATTGCGTTGTTGCTAACTAGCAAATAGAAATGTTGTAACTACATGTTATAATTGAAAGGACTATTTTCTCATTTTGTATGAAACTATGTGACAAAGTTTACAAAAGAACCTACGAAATATGGGATCATGTTTATGTTATTACCCAGAAAACTTAAGTCCCTATTTTGTTTTCTATTCTGTGAAAAGATAAATGAGTGAGCATTTTTACTTGCCTCTGTTTTGTTCTATTAATCAAATGGTAAACTATTGTGTTAGCAAATTAGGTGAGGACATTGTAAAAGAGAAACCGAGAGGAAAATAATCATTTTAACTTTCTGTTCATTCAATGCAAATGTCAACTGTGTTAAGTTTACTTTCCATTAAATAGAAAATGAATATTTTGTTCTTATCAAAGAAAGGGGTTATTATGTTTTAAGATTCTATATATAATCTAAAGAGTTGTGTGTAAAACAAAAATAAAAAGATAACAAAATTATGAGGAAGTAACTATTACATTTCCTCGCCTTCTTTCTATAATGAGTCTGAATCTTTCTAAAAGTTAATTGTGCACACTTAATCCTTGTCATGAACTTTTATCTGGATTCATGTCATGATCTGCTTACTTATACTTGGCAATGAGAGAAATAGGGAAATGTAATTTATGAGACATGGGTGATTTATGTTTAGAAAAAAAAAAAGAGAAATATACATATATATATATATAGTTTTTGTTTATGTAAGAAGGAGGATTTACTCAAGGGTAGGTCTAGGTGCATAGTTTTAAAATCTCAAATGTTTTCATTTTGATTTCATCTATAGTTTCAAAGTAGAATCTACTTTAAAATATGGGTTGGCTTCTTTCTAAATGTGGTTCTGTAAATTAATAAATGAAGGGCTAGAGTTTCCATTGAATATTAAACGAAATAGGCAATGTAATACTTTGACGTATATAGAAAAAAGAAAGAGAGCATTGCTTGTATGCATTAAACAGTAGAATGTAGATCCATAATACTACCTATGAGAGGGCAACCCCTGATTCTTAGGCTACCAGTTTCAAGGATAGATAGCTCTATGTTTGCCTAGTAGAGAGATAAAATTATTTGACCCAAATTTTTTTGGGCAACCTCTTCTAATAAATAAAAGAAATTTATATTTACAGTTTATGGGTATGCAACTATTCCTAGTCGGACCCCTTGATCCTCTGTTATGCTTAAAAAAAAAATAGGAAAATGAAACAAAAATAAAAGAAGATAAAATATAGTAAATAAAATATTTATTTTCTATGTATGGTGCACAAATGGTTGAGGAAGAGATTTTTTAGGCTCTTGGGTGCTTGCAGAGGGCAAGACCCTACCAGGGTTCAACCCTCCTTCCTTGGAAATCTTGCATTAATATTTAAGGCAAGAAATTATTTATGGGCTAAAGCAGATCCACAAATATCCACCCATTTAATAGCAAGGAAACTAAGATAACAACCCACCAATGTTTAGGAAGTAATACATATGTTTAGAATACAAAATACCCATGTGGCCAAACCTTCCCAGTGCAAGAATCTCCCCGGTAGTCCATGCTTTGGGCATGAATCTATTGTGTTGGTTGTTCCCTTGAGCAAGATCTGAGGGTAGTATATTGTAAATGTTGTCTACAGTAGCAAGTCAATATGGTTGCAGATGACATGAGTTAGGGTGAGAATGGAGAATGGGTTAAGTTAAATCTCAAAAAAAAAAAAATCCCTCATCTTCAAAATGGACATAAAACATGATTAAGATATGGCATAAAGTTCATTTTATCTGTCATTTTGACCTATCGCCACTTATTATTCAGTCGCACCAAACTTATGACAGCCACACTAAATGGGAGGGCTCTCAGGGCTTCATTTTATAAAAAGAAAGAATGATAATCCATGATTCGATGGGTCCACTAAGTTTAGCGGATAATACTTTTCCAAAAGAAAACTCTAACAGCCATAGGAACATCGTTTTGCAATTCATTAAATACATTGGAAGAAAAAAAAAATACGAGACCTAAAGCCAAAGATAAGATGAATGATGCATTTAGGATTTTTGTGCATTTTCAAAATGGACTTGAGATGATATAAATTTGGGTTAATAAAATCTTCCCTCATCGCCTTGTCATGGAGAAAAATTTGCAGCTACGCTAAATCAAATGTCTGCTTCTATAAAAAAAAAAAAAAAGTAAATATGGTGTCCCTAATGATAAAGTTAAGATAGGGTCGTTGCTTGGATGGGAAAGTAAACATAAAAAAATGAATGTAGTTATATATATTTTCCTACCCCCATTTGATGCCACGACATTGAAAATTCGAGTATGGTTGGGGTTTTAGATATGCATGCATACTCATAATAATGTGGTCCTTTACTTGGGGAGAAAATAAATCATGGGAGAAAAAGAAATATACATGGCCATTTAAGTCATGCCATAAAAATATGTCCAAGTTTAAAGTCATTCACTTAAGATAATATTAGTAGAGAAAAGACAAAATATAATATCCTTAAATTTTCAAATAATTCTAAAAAGAGAGAAAAGTAAATGTAAGAAAAAAAAAGGGGTTATGTAGATTAAAAGAATTAAGAGAGGAGGGTAAGAATATTAATTTAAAATTTAAAAGGGAGTAAAAATAATAATAATTATTATTAGTATTATAGTACTCCTTTCAAAAAGGAGGGAGGTTTATTTAAATCTTTTATTCTTATTCCTTTAATTTCTTTTATTTGGTAAGTAGAATAAATAAATGTATAAATAAATAAATATTAAAGTTTTGTAATTAGAATAAATTATAAATATTTACGTCTTTGAAATTTGAATTTGATGTTAATGTGAATTTTATAAATTTGTATTTTTCAATTTTGTATTTGTGTGGGATGGTCTCCACCTTCACCCATTTGTTTAAATACTCACTCCCCACTCATGAGCTTCGTGTCGATGATGTCATTACTTGGGAAACGTCATTCAATGCATGTAGCTAGTTAACAAGTGCAACACATTAAAGAATTTAACGAGTGGCTAATATCTTCTCTTTAAAAAAAAAGATTGTTGTGTTCTTCCCTAGTGTGATTTTGGGCATTACACAAAACAACATGAACTGCATAACATTAACTATTTTATTGCATTGCAACCATCACCACAAAATGAAAGCCACAAATGAAACAATATTGGTATCAACAGTCACCTAGATGAGGAAACCCACAAAATACTAAAAATCACAGCAACAAACCCATGCAAAACCATCGCCGCAAAAGCTAAACCATAAATCAAACAATATTGGTTTGGACAAACTATATAGTTTTTTTTCAACAGAACCTTATAAAAAATGAAACAATATAACCTAAGCTAGAGAACAACAATCAACACTACCTTACAGAAACAATGCAACCTATATAACATTAACTATTTTGACATTGCATTTCAACCATCACCAAATTTTTTTGCTTTCAACAGCGACCTAGATGAAAAACCCACAAAACAAAAAAATCTTAGGGTAACAGACTGATTCAAAATCTTCACCATAAAACGCGAACCATAAATGAATCAATATTGGTTTCAATAGCAACCCAGATGGAAAAACTCAAAAAAAAAACACGAGATTAACTATTTTGCAACCATTCACACAAAACGGAAGCCATAAATGAAACAATATAGCCTAAGCTAGAGAGTTGTAACCATACCCACAAAATGAAAGTCATAAATCAAACAATTTTGGTATCACTAGATTCTTTCAATTTTTGATAAGGTTATGTTCAGAAAAAAGTATTTTTTTGCATTGGTTTGTTACTGTGATTTTTTGTGGGTTTCTTTAAGTCGAACCATAAATCAAACAATTTTGGTTTCAAGAAACTATACAGTGTTTTTCCAACAGAACCTTATCAAAAATGAAACAATATAGCCTAAGCTAGATAACAACAATCAACACAAGATGTCTTTTGAAAGAACTTAATGCAACTTTTGTGGTCCTCATTCCAAAAAAACCTGGGGCTTCGGAGTTTCAAGCTTTTTGGCCAATCAGCCTGTGCAATTCTATCTATAAAATTATTTCAAAGGTTTTAACTACAAGAATGCTTTATGTGCTTCCTCAAATAATTGCTCCGCAGCAAAATGGTTTTGTGCCAGGTAGGTACATTCTGGACTCTGTTATCACTGTTCATGAGAATTTACATTCTTTACTGGTATCGAAAACTGAAGGGTTTGTTCTTAAATTGGACATTTCAAAAGCCTATGATCGGGTTGAGTGGAATTTTTTATTTAAAATCCTGGTCAAGTTTGGTTTTAATAATAGAGTCATTCAGTTGGTGAACCAACTAGTTTCGATAATTACTTCTTCTGTCATTGTGAACGGGTCACCTTCGAGGTTTTTTCAGACGTCTAGAGGCCTCAGATAGGGAAATCCTATCTCTCCTATTCTGTTTACAATTTTGGCTAAGAGTTTGGGAAGAAATATTAAAAAGCTTATTGATCAAAAATCCCTTGCTAGTTTAAGACCTTCCTCTTCTCTTCTAACCAGTTCCCACCAACAATTTGTTGATGACACCATTCTCATGGGGAAGATCTACTATGGCTAAAGCCAAGACTTTCAAAAGAATTCTGAATCTTTATGAATCTGCTTCTGGGCAAGTTGTTAATAGGGCTAAGAGTTCAATTTTCTTCCTCAATACTTCGGAGCATAGACAAGCTAAACTTGCTCAGATTCTTGGATGCCGGATTGAGCCTCTCCTGTCAACCTATCTTGGTTTGCCTCTTTGCATTAAACCCTTGGACTTGTTCTGGATCTCTTTGGTTGAAAAATTCAATAAGAAGCTGTCGGGGTGGAAAGGAGCTCTTCTCAGTCAAGCTGGAAAAATCTAGCTCCTAAAGGCTTCTTTGCAAAATCTTCCTATGTATGCTCTTAGTTTATTTAAAATTCTTGCTAAGTATGCTGAAGCAATTGAAAAAATTCAGAAAAGGTTTCTTTGGTCTGGTGTGGAGGATAAGAAGAGAATCCCACTCGTCGGATGGGATATGGTTTGTAGACCTAAATCGAGAGGGGCCTAGGTCTAAGAAAAATTAAAGTGTTGAATTTATCCCTTCTTGCAAAACAACTTTGGAGAACTCTTACTTTGAGAGGGGAATGGCGTGATACTTTAAAAGCCAAATATTTTAGCAACTGTGAGTCTCTTATTAAGGTTAAAAATTCTTCTCTTTTACCTCATGGGTCTGTTTGCTGGAATGATATGAGTAGAGGTAGAAAGTTGCTGGAAATGGGAACTGGTTGGCTGGTTGGAAAAGGAAATTATGTTAGGTTTTGGGAAGACAGATGGCTTTTTAAAGATCCGTTAATCAGAAATGAGATTTTCAGTAAATGGATGAATGATTGTAAAAGGGAATTCGGGGTCTTTGTTAAAGACTATTGGAGGAATGGGGATTGGGTTGATTTGAAGACCATCAGTCAGGATCTTAGCCCTGTTCAGTCAGCCTTCAGGGCCCTAAGACTAGCTCAACACTAGGTGGATGATCTTCCTATGTGGTTAGACCATTCGTCTGGCATTTTTTCAGTTTCTTCTGCTACTTCTATGTTGGCTAGTCCAATGGAGCCTCTGCCCTTCTGGGCTAAGGCTTGGATTAATCACCTGACCCCTAAAATCAATATTTTCTATTGGATAATGCTATAGAATAAGATTCTCACTCTGGACAATCTTTGAAAAAGAGGAATTCAATTACCTAACAGGTGCTACATGTGCACGAACGATGTTGAGACTATTAATCATCTTTTTCTTCATTACCCTTTTGTTTCGCACATTTGGGGTAAAATTTTTGTGCTTCTTGATTTGGTTTGGGTTTCCCCTGCTTCTGTCGAAGACTTTTTCTTGCAATGGAAAGCTCCTTCAAAAAATCCTTTTGTGCGAAAGCTTTGTTCTTTTGTTCTACCTTTTGTGTCATGGAATATTTGGAAGGAAAGGAACAAAAGAGTGTTTAGGGAAAAAGAGAAGTTGGAGGGGGACTTGTATGAAAAAATTGTAAGGGCAATAAAGGAAAATTTATCTTTAATCCCAAGAAAAATGGTTGATAAAGCTAATTGGTCTCCTTTCAATATTGCTACGGCTAAAAAGTGGAATTCAAAATTAGCAGTGTTAAATGTCCCCATGCCTAATGTTTGTGGGAGGGAGAATGCAAGATGGTCTTTGCTGCCTCTGGGTTGGTTGAAAGCCAATTTTGATGGTGCTGCTAAAGGCAACCCAGGGAAAGTTGGCAGTGGGTGTGTTTTAAAGGACAACTTGGGGGCTTTTATTGTGGCTTTTGCTGTGGACATCGGCACCCAAACTAATCATGTTGCGGAAGCTGTGGGGGCTTATCATGTTGTTAACTTAGCTTTCAAGATGAACACGAAATGCCTTTGGTTGGAGGGTGATTCAATGAATATAATAAATTGCATTCTTGGGATTACCCCTCCCTCGTGGACCATTAAAAAGTGGATTGAAGATACAATAATCTTATTAAGGAAATTTGATAAAGTGAAAGTGTCTCACACCTACAGAGAAGCCAATAAGGTGGTTGATTACTTCGCCAATGAAGGGGTTAAGAAGGGTGGGGAAAACACGTGGAGGAAGAATGACTACCTCCATTCTGAGGTGAAAGCGCTAATTTATTATGATTCAATGCATGGAAGAGAAGCTTGTCTTCATCATGATGAAGAGGATAAAGATTAGGTACATTGATTTCATTAGATTTGATGGGACCAACGTCATTTTATTTTTCAAGAAGAGTCTCTGACACACTTTTCTGGGTGTTTGATAAAACATGCTTAAACAGGACCCAGAGCAACTGTAGGGTGTGGTATAACAGAGCTGTGAAGATGGGAGGAGAGAGAAAACATGTGGAGCCAAGCAGCTTTCAAGAGCATAGAAAGAATGCTAAAGCCTAGAAAAGAATTGAAAGGGGAGGTTTAGTCCCGTTTTTGGAAAGGCTCCATGGTACTGACGAGGGGATGCTAGACTATTTTGTAAAAAAATGGAAAAATGGTGAAATTGTGTTGTTTGGCAGGAATGTTAAGCTGAATGAGGAAATAATTGGTGAGATTACTGGTCTTTTGACTGAGGGTGTGAAATTTTATCGAGACCGTCGGTTCTCTAATGAAGTGGTCATAAGATTTCCTAAAAAAGACAAGGAGAAGGCTAAATTGGTTAAGGTTGTCAATAGCTACTTTGATGTGGAGTCCATTAAATCAATCTGGAGGAAAGTTTTAAGAGTTATAATGGAGTATATTACGGTTGACGGGCATTTCACTAGGGCGTATGGTTATCACTTTGCCATTCTGAATCATTTCTGTCACAAGGTTCGTATCTCTCTACCTTTTTACTTGTTCTCTTCTTTGAAGAATTGCCTTGATGAAGTCGAAAGAAACCCTAGAAGGACTTCTATTATTCATCATGGTCTTGTTAGGCTCATCTATGAGCATTATCAAAATTTACCTACTTTCCCTAAAATTGTTGATATTGGGTATTTGGATGATGAGGATACTAAAAGTAGCAGGGAGAACGATCCCTTGGCCCCTCCTACTTGTGCCCCTGCTGGTCCTAATACCATTGCTCCCTAGTCCCTATCTTGTCAGAATGCCCTTTTGGATTATGTTCTACCTTCTTGTCCTAATCTGCAGTCTTTGCATGAATGCCCTATCCCAGGTTTTGCCTCGCCACCCTGTCCTAATCTCCAGCCGTCTCCTGGTTGTCCTACCCTGGGTTTGGTCTCTGGTTTTAAAGGTACCTCTGTTACGAAATTAGTCTCATACTCTGGGAATTCTATGGAAATTCTTTCTAATAAACCTATGGTCAGTAAAGAATCGGCCCCTAGTGCCCCTGGGTCTGGAAGATTTGGGAATGCCTCGAATGATTCCCCTAATCAGGATGAAATTAATTCTACCCTGAATAAGCTTAAGTCTGAGGATATTGTGAGTGTGGCAGAAAAAAGTACGGATGGCCTTTTCACTGTTCTCAAGTGAACCCAGAGGGAAGTCTGTGAGTTGAAAGGCCATAATAGAGATCTCACCAACAGAGTCATGGATTTGGAGCAGAAGATTTGCTAGAATCAGAATGAGAATGAGGGACAGGAAACCTCCTTACTGAGGAAAAGACAACATTTGCAAGAGGAAAGATTGACAAGGATCGAGTGTGATATGTCCAAGATAGGCCAAAATATTGGGGCCACTATGGCGAATAATCTCAAAATTGCCAGGCATAACACTATTATCATCAATGCTATGGTGGAAAATCTCAAAAAAAATCAAAAGGGATCGTTGGTCGTGGATTTGGATGCGGACAGAGACTGCAACAGATCTGCTGTTGAAGGGATTTCGATTCGCACCCAGGCTAATACAAAGAGGAAGACCCCGATTTCTTCACATACGGCTCAAATCCTCAAGCAGGGTTTACAGGATATGAAGGATGTTGAAAAGGAGGCCGAGGAGTTGTTGAACACCTTGGAGTAGTGCGTTGGTGTTTGTTGCTGGTTTTTTGGGGGTCCTTTTTTTGGACCCTGTTGTCTCTTTGTGCTGTCGTTTCTTTTTTGGGGCAGCTATCTATTTGTTTGGACTTATGTTGCTCTATCTTTTGTTGTTTAAACTTGGTGGTTTCAGGTCCCTGTAAAACCTATTTTTTCCTTTTCAAAAACAATCAACACAATGCAACAATATTGGTTTCAAGAGTCACCCAGATGAAAAACCCCACATAAAAACACATGAATTCACAGTAATAAACCAACGCAAAAATAAACAATATTGCCTTCCACCCACCGTGACTACATAGAGACCATAAAACAATATTGTTTACAATAGTGACCTGTATGGAAAAACCCACAAAAAAAACACGAATTCACAGTAACAAACCAATGCAAAAACAAACAATATTTCCTTCCACCCATCGTGACTACACGGAAACCAAATTCTTTCAACTTTCAATAAGGTTCTATTCAAAAAAGAGTATATTTTTTGCATGAGTTTGTTACTGTGATTTTTTGTGGGTTTCTTTAAGCTGAACAATAAATCAAACAATTTTCATTTCAACAAACTATACAGTCTTTTTCCAATAGAACCTTATAAAAAATGAAACAATATAGCCTAAACTAGAGAACAACAATCAACATAATGGAACAATATTGGTTTCAAGAGTGACCCAAATGAAAAAGCCCACAAAAAACACACAAATTCATAATAACAAACCAATGCACAAACAAACAATATTGCCTTCCACCCACCGCGACTACACGCAGACAATAAACAATATTGGTTACAACAGTGACCCAGATGGAAAAACCACAAAAAACACATGAATTCACAGTAACAAACCAACGCAAAAAAAACAATATTTCCTTCCACCCATCACGACTACATGGAAACCATAAATGAAACAATATAGACTAAGCTATAGAACAACAATCAACAATGCCCTTTGGAAAATAACATAAACTATTTTCAAAATACTCAAGAAATGGTTTTTCAATATGCACCTCATCATGCACCTCTTCCTACTTGCTTTCTCTCTGCTCCCTTCTTTCTCCACCATCTACAAAAAATGGGCATAGAATTATCACAACCGACACTTGAAGTACTACTTTTGCAACCATCGCCCCATGCAAAAAACACAAAATAACCTCCAACCACCTTCATAGAAATTCCATAGCTGATGATTGCACTTGCACCCTCATAGAAGCTTGCCCTCCTCACTCATGTAGCTATCTTGAACAACAAGTTAAACCCAAAGAATGAAACCCAACAATTCCTTATCAAAAATTGTGCAGACATTCGCTATGTTTTCTGAGGATTTTAAAGGGAAGTGTTACTTACAACCATTGCCACTACACAAAAGCAATACAACAATTAATGCTCATGTCATTTCACTATCCTTCTCTATCAGCGTGCCAAACACTTTTTATTTAAAAATTAAAAAACAATCCTCCACCTTTTCCCTGACATTGAAAAGCTCAAAAAGTGGGAAGGCTAACGAAAATTTTGACCATATTAAAAACTAATCCGCCACCTCTTTCTCATCGCTGGAAAGCTCAAAAAATGAGAAGGCTAATGAAAATTTCAACCAAATTTCACACAAATAACCTATCAGCTAATTAACATAGATTAATAATTCAAGATTTTGGGTGTTTTAAATGAAATGATAAACAATATAAGAGGAGAGAAGGAATAGTAAAACTAGAACAATATCACCTTCAAAGCTTGAATTTCGTAAGAAATATAATTCTAGGTCATATAGCATTGTTATCACATCTCTACAAATGTTTTTAATAATATAAGGTATTCACATGTAATTTAGACTAATTGGAAGCTTCACAAAATGATCATAGAGATTGTTGGTTCTTGCTTGAAATAAAATCTTGAACATTTCATAAAGAGAAAAACTAATAAAAAGAATGGAGATTATCTTTTCAAATTTGAAACTATAGAAACCACAAGAGTCAAATAACTACTCGGATAGTGCGTAGATCCATTACCTTCATAAATGTCGATTGTGAAAATGAGAAATAAATGCTTGAATCACCATTGGAATAAAAGAAAAATTTGACACTAGTGTGTTCCTAGATATCCACATAATGCATTCCCATTGAAATAATTTGGACTCACTAAATTTCTAAACTGGTGAAAATATCACAAACATAATAAAATATTTAACAAAATGGTGCCAATATAGTGTCTTTAGGATAATTCAAATTAATACACCCAAGGCACATGATATAATGTAAAAGTTTAGGGGGTATACAATTTTTTACATTACACATATACCCATTGAAATGGTAACTATTTGTGATTCTATCTTAAAAACAAAGTTAATATGTATAGTATAATTTTGATGGAAATATGTATTTCTAATCTTTTATATTTACATAACATTTATGATCAATATTTTATGTAGTCTAGGGAATTAATTATTTCTAAAATTAATGATTTTATATTTTGTGAAAATAAAAATGAGAGATTAGTAAACTAACACAAAATTTACAAAAAATTAAGTGGAAGATGTTAAAAATATTTAGGTTACTTCTATTCACACTTAAGGAAGGTTCTTGAGAGTAAAAAGGAGTAAAAAAAAAATGAAAATAGTTTTCCTATAACTATTTAGTTAATCATCAGATGTCTTGCAAATGTGAATAAATTAAAAAAATATGAATACTACATCATAGTTACAAAAAACAAAGAGAAGTTTGTAAACAATCATCCTAAACTAACAAGATTTGATCTATATCTTGTTTAACATATGTTCTTATTAGAATTCCATTTCATTGATGGAGAAGTCCATCCATATAATTTTTTAATATCACTAAGAGTGCATGCAAGGCCAATCAAATTCATGTGTGATGATGCATGATGAATCAAACATTGGTGTTGGATCATTCATGATGGAATAAAATGTATAATAAAAGATAATATGCATAATGGAATTTAATGAAACCAATTATTGTATTCAATGCTTGTATATTTTAAAGAACAGTGAGGAAGTACCAAATAATTTCAAGGCATAAATAATACTTTGTTGAGCTTATACATCTAAGTTCTAATAACCTTATCTTACTAACTTTGTCCATGTACCCATTTATATGCACAATTTCATAACCAGATTTTACATAAGCGCGAGCACATTCATTAACACATACTAAGATCCATCGTATCCCAATAGGAGTCATGTATTAAAAGTATTATTTTTTTCTGATACACCTTATTATGTACTATAATTTATTTTGAGCATAACATTGTCTTAATTTTGAACTAATTTATCACATTGAATTTCCTCATATTCCTTGCACCTATAGTTATGTTACCACTATAGATGGATGGATTACTAAGACTATTGTGTACTTGTCATCTTAAAAATATTTAGGTCATGTGAATTTCTAGTCTTATACATACTTATATGAGATTAGTTGGACACTGAGGCCACTTTACTCTTCTAATCTACCTATACTGAAGGAAAAAAAAATCACTTATATAGAGCTTATATTATTACCATGCCTATTATTGATTATTTTTTATTTTACTATTGCATGATGCACTCTTATGATACTAATTTAATTTTCATAGTAAATGTGATTTATGCTAAACATACATTATGTTTCATGTATTAATTTTTCCTAGATGTTATGATTCCTTGCATTTGATCAATGTGAACAATTAAAGGTGAGAAATATTGTTGCTTAACACTCCTCTACTAAGTTTGTAGATAGTTATAGGTATTTACACAAATAATCATTTCCATGTCAAGATGGATCCTTATCATATAACATAGAAGTACCTAATATTCCATTACCACCTTCATTAATGGAACAATTCTTGTAACCCTACTGTCTCTAATAAACATATTTAATAAATATTTCTTTTTGTTCTTTACCCATGAGATAAAATATGTTTAATACATGTATTTAACCTAATCTTTAGGTTCCCAATGAATGTACACATGAATTATTGAATAGGACATGATGATGTCCACTTAGGTCTATTAGTTTACATAGACCTTAATATCGTTTCTATGTTTGAGTATTTACATTACACACCTATTTGTTAGTGTTGAATTATTTTGAGATATATATTCATTAAGGATTCACATGAAAATCAAATTGGGGAAAACTAATTTTTTTAAAATTTACACATCCATGCTAATTCTCATTTTCTTTTATGGTTGTTTTGTTTGAGCCTTATATATTTGTAGACCCCTAAATTTCACCACCTACTATCATTGATTCTAAACATTAATTTATCCTGCCTTATTCACTTTAACATCACCGTGTTGATTAATTAAATTCAAAAAAATTAATTAATTGCACCATTTAATTATATTCTATTAGCAAATCAATTATCCTTAATAATATAGATAATTTTTAATGGATAAAATTTTCACTATCAACCAATTAATTCCCATCTTTATCCACTAGAATTACATAATAATTAATTAAAAATTATCATTATTAATTAATTTATCACTTCCTAAGTAAATTGATACATATATATTTAATTAATTATGTAAATGAATTGATTATGCTCTCGAATTTCTATTTACCAAAGTCAATCTCTTCTATTGATTTAGTCATGCAAGTTTTTAATTTATTAATTGATCCTTGCACATCCTTGAATATAATAACTCAAATTAATGAAAAAGGGAATAAATCTATTTTACAATGAAATTACGAAGCACAAATTTAAGTTACTAAAGAAAATGAATCACTCTCAATAATTTATCTCCTCATTTGAAAACTTATAAATCTACGCTTCTTCCTCAATCACCATATGAAGAAAATCTATAAGAATTCATCAACATGCTACAAAATATTGCATGATCGTTTGAGTATCCACACTCTATCATGATAAGAGAAAATTAAATTTTCACTCAATCAAATATTTGCACATACTTTATTGTTTAATTTTGATAATTTTCTTTTTTTTTTTAACTATATTTTGAAGTGAGTAATCATTATTAACTTCATGGTTGTGGAAAAGGTCAAAGACATCACTATTAACTTTATGTAGTGGAAAAGGTCAAAGACATTAAATCATTTATCAACATTTGCATTATTGAATAGTGATGTCTTTGACCTTTTCCACAACCATGAAATTTGTGAAATCAATGGGGTTGGCCTATGATAAAATTATTGTGGAAACTAGTGATTTCACTAAGGTGTTTTTTTTAAATGCTGCCTATTCTTACGCAAAAGAAACAATAGAGTTTAAGGCATCACTAGTCATAGAATTTTGAAGAATGAAGGATAAATTCTATGAAGTCAATACGAATCATTTACAATATAGACTTAATCTTAAGACACATATAAAACTAATATATTTCATCTCTAATATCAAGATGAATAAAATCAATACCACACCAAAAATTATTTTTTCATCCTTATTTTACAAAATAATTTTTTGCCCAATATCTCTACATTTATTTTCACAAATATCGAATTCCTAACTACTACAATAAATTAATCTGCATTAACATACACTTACTTTTATGCATTAATTCAATTCACAAACTTAAAACCAAACATAAATAAAAAATTTGACTTATAATATCATATTTTAAACCCTAAAATCAGACCACAACCTTTATAAGGCTAGACAATCCAAATTTGCCGACCCACGTAGACTACGGTCGATTTATTCTATTCTTATACGACTAAAAGACATCCACCCTACACGTTTAGAGATAAAACGATACCGATTTTTAAAAAATAAGCTGTAAGACTTTTGAGAACGCGCTAGAAAAGGTCAGATTCCAGGCCCGGGTCAGTCCAAAATTGTTGGCCGGCTTTAACCTGCTGTCACTGTTTGCCCATGAATTATACTCTTCTTTGTTTCCTTCCAAATTGGAGTTGCAAACTTTATAGATTATTACTAAACTCATACTGCTCTAGAACTTTGTGAAAGTCTATATAAACAGGAGAACAAAGGTAGAAGCTCCAAGTTCATTGTTATGCTCTTTGCTAGTTAGAAATTAGCACATATAATTTCAATGGCATACTTTGTGGTTCCCCTCCTAATGCTTTTATTAGTGCCCGCAATAAGTTCAGACCCAGATCCTCTGCAGGATTTCTGCGTAGCTGATACAACCATGTCCACAGTTTTCATAAATGGACTCCCTTGTATTAATCCCAATAACGCCTCTGCAAACGACTTTACCACATCTATTCTGAGCAAACAAGGAAACACATCAGGCAATCTGTTCGGATCGAGTGTTGTTTTTACAACACCACAAGTCCTCCCTGGAATAAACACTTTAGGTATAGTGTTTGCTCGTGTAGATGTGGGTATGGGAGGAGAAGTTCCACCTCACACTCATCCAAGAGCCTCTGAAATAGTCTTCGTTTTGCAAGGAAATCTCACCGTTGGCTTCGTTGACACCACCAACAAGCTTTTCTCTGCAGAGATCAAAACAGGAGATGTTTTTATGTTCCCCCAGGCCCTCATTCACTTTGTTCAGAACACGGGAGACTCAACTGCCTCTCTAATAGGAGCTTTTAACAGTCAAGCTCCTGGTGCCGTTGTAATTCCTTTAGCTGTGTTTGCCTCTAATCCGGCCATTCCCAACACAGTCTTGGCTAAGGCATTCAAGATTAACCCTAATGAGGTGGATACAATCAGGAAGAACCTCGGTGGTACCTGAGCAATTGATTTTCTTCTTGAGAAATTGTTAATTGTGATGTTGGTTTGTTTCCTGCTTGCATAGTTGCCAGAAATAATTTAATGTTTGAATTCTAGTATTGGAGAATTTATTTATAATTCGCATTTCCTATCCGCAAAGAATAATTGTATCTTCAAATTATAGTGCTCAACGAGTATGTGGCTCATCTGGGTATTAAATATCAACGAAGTGCACGTCCTCTTCATTATCTTTTATAAATTTGTTAAGATCCGTATCTGATGTGTCTGGATAAATGTCTCTGTATATTCATCTATTAGTTTTCTGACAGAGAAAATATGGTGTGCAGAATTTGTTATCATGTCTTATATTTCAATCTACTTGTAGACGATTTTATAATACCTACATACTATATGGCTGGTATTACTATTCTCATCATCCTTTTTAACAATAATAGTATTAGAAACTGGGTTTTCAAAAGATAGAGCCTATTGAGTAAAATATTCAAAATTAAGCAACAGATATATAGTAGGCCACCCTAACTTCATGTTTCTCAAAGTCTTATGTGAAAATTTCAAATCACTCCCAAACTTGTACAGCAGCTTATCTGACAAGTCTGCTGCTTATAAAAACTGGTTTCAAGGCCATATCATCAAATATGATGCCACATCAGCATGCTTTTTGTCAAGGTATCCAAAAAGGCCCAAAAAAAGGTGAGACCGCTAGTGGGTCACTAAGTCATGTATTATTGGTGCACTAATGTGGCATCACATGATTTGTCAGTTTGTGTACTTTATGGATAAAAGTGTTTTGTAATTGGATATTAAGTGTAAATTGATTGGATATTAAGCCTACCCACTATGGAGCCCACTCAAACCTATTTCTATACCCACCATTGGACCCCTATCCACTATAGGTCCCTTTCCCTTCTACAATTGCAAAGGAAAATGAACTTTTCTTATAGGATTTTCTTCTTCTCTACTCTCTTATTTCTTATCTCGGAGCTTCTTTGTATTCGGCCCAAGGCCTCTTTATTTTATAATAATATTTTTTAACTTTATGATAAAACCATCTCTTCGACCTAAGGCTTTTTTTAAAATATTTTTTATTTTATTTTATTTATAAGATGTCTAGACATACGTATATATTAATTTAGATTAATAATTCAAGGTTTTGGGTGTTTAAAATGAAATGATAAACAATATAAGAGGAGAGAAGGAATAGTAAAATTAGAATATCACCTTCAAAGCTTGAAGTTGGTAAGAAATATAATTCTAGGTCATATAATAGTGTTATCACAACTCTACAATTTTTTTAATAATATAATGGTCTTCACATGCAATGTAGACTAATTGAAAGCTCCACAAAATGATCATAGAGATTGTTGGTTCTTGCTTGAGAGAAAATCTTGAACATTTCCAAAAGAGAAAAACTAATAAAAAGAATGGGGACTATCTTTTCAAATTGGAAACTATAGAAAGCATGAGGGTCAAATAACTACTTAGATAGTGCTTAGATCCATTACCTTCTTAACTGTTGGTTGTGAAAGGGAGAAATAAATGCTTGAATCGCCATTGGAATAAAAGAAAAATTTGACACTAGTGTGTTTCTAGTTATCCACGCAATGCATTCCCCTTGAAATAATTTGGACTCGCTAAATTTCTAAACTCGTAAAAACATAAAAAACGTAATAAAATATACAATAGAATAGTGCCAATATATTGACTTTAGCATAATTTAAATTAACACACCCCAGTGAGCACATTATATAATGTATAATTTTAGGGGTATATAATTTTTTACTTTCTTGAGCTTGTACATCTAAGCTCTAATAACCTTATCTTACTAACTTTGTCTAGGTACCCATTTATATACACAATTTCATAACCATATTTTACATAACTGTGAGCATATTCATCAACACATACTAAGATCCATCATATCCCAATAGAAATCATTTGTATTAAAAGTAATTTTTTTCTCAAATACCTTATTATGTACTAGAAATTATTTTGAGCATTACATTCTCTTAACTTTGAACTAATTTATCACATTGAATTTCCTCATATTCCTTGCACCTATAGTTATGTTACCACCATAGATTAATGGATTACTAAGACTATTGTGTACTTTTCATCTTAAAGAGGTTTAGGTCATGTGCATTTCTAGTCATGTGTATTTATAAGAGATTATTTGGACATTGAGGCCACCTTACTCTTCTAATCTACCTATACTAAAGACAATTTTTTCACACTTATATAGAGCTTATATTCTTACCATGCCTATTATTGATTTTTTTTTACTATTACATGATGCACTCTCATGATACTAATTTAAATTTCATAGTAAATGTGATTTATGCTAAGCATACGCTATATTTCATGTATTAAG
Organism: Sequoia sempervirens; assembly: GCA_007258455.2. Lineage (NCBI taxonomy): Eukaryota > Viridiplantae > Streptophyta > Pinopsida > Cupressales > Cupressaceae > Sequoia > Sequoia sempervirens. The sequence goes on along the minus strand of VDFB02047397.1, from coordinate 74,828,477 downwards.
TTTCCCTAGATATTCTAATTCCTTGCATTTGATCAATGTGAACAATTAAAGGGGGGAAATATTATTGCTAACACTACTCTACTAAGTTTGTATGTAGTTATAGGTATCAACACAAATAATCATTTCCATGTAAAAGATTGATCCTTATCACATAACATGTAAGTATCCAATATTCCATTACCACTTTCAAAAATGGAACAATTCTTGTAACCATACTCTCTCTAATGAACATATTTAATAAAGATTTCTTACAATTATGTTGTTCTTTACTCATGAGATAAAATATGTTTAATACATGTATTTAATGTAACTTTTAGGTTCCTAATGAATGTACACATGAATGATTGAATAGGACATGACGATGTTCACTTAGGTATATTAGTTTCCATAGACCCTAATATCCTTTCTATGTTTGATCATTTACTTTATACATTTGTTTGTTAGTGTTCAATTATTTTGAGATATACATTCATTAAGAATTTACATGAATATCAAATTGGGGTAAAATAATTTTTTAATATTTACACATCCATGCTAATTCCCATTTTCTTAAATATGCTTATTTTTCTTGAGTGACCTTATATATTTGTAGACACCTAAATTTCACTACCTACTAGCATTAATTCTAAACATTAATTTATCCTAGCTAATTCACTTTAACATCACCATGTTGATTAATTAAATTAAAAAAAAAAAATTAATTGCACCATTTCATTATATTCTATTAGAAAATTAATTATCTTTAATAATATAGCTAATTTTTAATTGATAATATTTTCACTATCAACTAATTAATTCCCATCTTTATCCACTATCATTACATAATAATTAATTAAAAGATTATTATTATTAATTAATTAGTCAATACCTAAATAAATTGATCAATACATATTTAATTAATTATTTAAATGAATTGATTATGCTCTCAAATTTCTATATACAAAAGTCAATCTCTTCTATTCATTTTATCATGCAAGTTTTTAATTTATTGATTTGGCCTTGCACATCCTTGAATATAATAATTAAAATAAATGAAAGAGGGCACAAATTTAATTTAAAATTAAATTAGGAAGCACAAATTTAATTTACTAAATCAAATGAATCACTCTCAATAATTTATCTCCTCATTTGCAAACTTATAAATCTACTCTTCTTCCTCAATTACCATATGAAGAAAATCTATAAGAAATCGTCAACATGCTACAAAATATTGCATGATCGTTTGAATATCCACACTCTATCACAACAAGAGAAAATTAAATTTTTCACTCAATCAAATGTTTGCACATACTTTATTGTTTAATTTTGATAGTTTTATTTTTTAATTTTAACCATATTTGGTCTATATTTCTACTCACAATAATAACATATTGATAAGAGAAAATTAAATTTTTCACTCAATCAAATGTTTGCACATCCTTTATTGTTTAATTTTGATAAAAAAAAATGATTTTAACTATATTTGGTTTATATTTCTACTCACAATAATGACATATTGATAAGTGACATAATCTTGGGAAAATTTGGGCGCATTCTCTAATCCCTCACATATCTCTGCATAGACATGTCTTGAAATATTAGATGATACCTCTTTTTTAATGCACATCTTGAAATGCATTTTTCATTTATTATACTTATTATTGCCCCCATGTTTAAAAATTCATCCCTCACATTTCTATTCGCATTTTCTTGTTAGTGGTCAATCTTATAAAATCTTGGGAAGATCTCACACAATGTGGGATTGACTCATTGAATTTAAAAATATAATTTCAAATGTGTGGCAACTCTCATTTATTACACTCATTATGATGGTTATACTTTGTGTATGTCAATATAGTTAATTACTATGTCTTATTATTTGAAGGTATTCAATGTGCATTCATTCATCTCCAATTATTATCCAAAATATTATATTTTTAAGTGAGTAATCATTCTAGGAACTCTTCATGTTAAAGTGCTAAAATAAACATAATTCTACATTAAATCATTTATCAACATTTGCATCATTGAATAGTGATGTCTTTGACCTTTTCCACAACCATGAAGTTGGTGAAATCATGGAGGTTGACCTATGCGAAAATTATTGTGCAAAGTAATGATTTCACTAAGGTGTTTTTTTAAATACTACTTATTCTTATGCAAAAGAAACATTAGAGTTGAAGGCATCACTAGTTATAGAAGTTTGAAGAATAAAGGATAAATTCTATGAGGTCAATATCAATCATTTATAATGCAGATTTAATCTCAAGACACATAAGACTAATATATTTCATCTCTAATATCAAAATGAATAAAATCAACCCTACAACAAAAAATATTTTTTCCTCATTTTACAAAATAAATTTTTACCCAATACGTCTACATTTATTTTCACAAATATAATTTCTCACTACAATTAACATACATTTACTCATGAGGGCCATCTCATGGTGGGCTCTCCCTCTTTGGATGATTCCTCTAAGGAGGACAACCCTACTGATTCTTCCAAGGAGTCTATGTCTTGCCAGGCTCCTCTTCCAACTATCCCATCCATGGAACCATTATTGCCTTGATCTGCTATCATTGCTCTGGCAGAGCCTGCCCGACCCTCGTCAAATGCCTCTGCTGGTCTATGTGCTGGTCCTGTCTCCTCTTCTACGATGTTGAATGGCTCTTTGACCATGGTGGTTGTTGAAGATTCACTCCTCTTGCCTCGCTCAATGGACTTCGATTCTGAGTCTTCCTAGTCTGTTTTGCATAGGAGAAAGAAGGGACTCCCCAAATCTATCACTACTTCACGGCCTAGGGTGAAGGAAGTTAGATTATTCTCTAGGTTCTGGGGTTGTCTAGTCCTCATCTGTTGTTTGGCAGTTGTCAATTGTTTCTGTGTGTGGACTGTTTCTATTCTGCCAGGTCCTAGTGGCTCCTATTTTTTTCCTAGTTCATTCCCGATTTGAACTAGCTTCTTTTTTACCTCGAGAGATTTTTGTGTAAAGGATACAACACCCTATACATGCTGCTTAATAAAAAACATACACTTACTTTTATTCACAAACTTAAAAGCAAACGTAAATAAAAAGTTTGACTTGTAATATCAGATTTTAAACCCTAAAATAAGACCACAACCTTTAAAAGGCTAGACAATCCAAATTTGCCGACCCACGTAGACTACTGTCATGTTTGGCGATTTATTTTATTCTTACGGCATCTTATACGACTAAAACACATCCACCCTACACGTTTAGAGATAAAACGATACCAATTTTTTTTAAAATAAGCTGTAAGACTTTTGAGAACGGGCTAGAAAAGGTCGGATTCCAGGCCCGGGTCAGTCCAAAATTGTTGGCCGGCTTTAACCTGCTGTCACTTTTTGGCCATGAATTATATACTCTTCTTTGTTTCCTTCCAAATTAGAGTTGGAAACTTCATAGATTTTTACTTAACTCATACTGCTCTAGAACTTTGTGAAAGTCTATATAAACAGTTGAACAAAGGCAGAAGCTCCAAGTTCATTGTTATGATCTTTGCTAGTTAGAAATTAGCACATATAATTTCAGTGGCATACTTTGTGGTTCCCCTCCTAATGCTTTTATTAGTACCCACAATAAGTTCAGACCCAGATCCTTTGCATGATTTCTGTGTAGCTGATACCACAACGTCCACAATTTTCATAAATGGGCTCCCTTGTATTAATCCCAATAACGCCTCTGCAAAGGACTTTACCACATCTATTCTGAGCAAACAAGGAAACACATCAGGCAGTCTGTTCGGATCGAGTGTTGTTTTTACAACACCACAAGTCCTTCCTGGAATAAACACTTTGGGTATAGTGTTGCTCGTGTAGATGTGGGTGTGGGAAGAGAGGTTCGACCTCACACTCATCCAAGAGCCTCAGAAATAGTCTTCGTTTTGCAAGGAAATCTCACCGTTGGCTTCGTGGACACCACCAACAAGCTTTTCTCTGAAGAGATCAAAACAGGAGATGTTTTTCTGTTCCACCAGGGCCCCATTCACTTTGTTCAGAACACGGGAGACTCAACTGCCTCTCTAATAGGAGATTTTAACAGTCAAGCTCCTGGTGCCGTTGTAATTCCTTTAGCTGTGTTTGCCTCTAATCCGGCCATTCCCAACACAGTCTTGGCTAAGGCATTCAAGATTAACCCTAATGAGGTGGATACAATCAGGAAGAACCTCGGTGGCACCTGAGGAATTGATTTCTTATTGAGGAATTGGTATTTGCGATGTTGGTTTATTTCCTGCTTGCATAGTTACCAGAAATAATTTAATGTTTGAATTCTAGTGTTGGAGGATTTATTTATGAATCTCATTTCGTATCCTGCTTGCATAGTTAGCAAAGAATAATTGTCTTCATATTATAGTGCTCAACGAGTATGTGTCTCATATGGGTATTATAAATATCAATGAAGTGTGTGTCGTTTTCATTATGTTTTATAAGTTTTTTAAGATCAGTATCTAATGTGTCTGGTTAAATGTCGGTGTATATTCATCTATGAGTTTTCCAACAGAGAAAATATGGTGTGGAGAATTTGTTATCATGTATAATATTTCAAGCTACTCTGTAGACTATTTTATAATAGCTACGTTGTAGGTGGATGATATTATTATTCTCATCATCCTTTTTTCAAATAATAGTATTAGAAACTATATTTTAAGAAAAATAGAGCCTATTGAGTAAAATATTCAAAATTACACTAACAGATATATACAATTGCAAAGGAAATCAACTTTTCCTATAGGCTTTTCTGTCTTCCCTGCTCTCCTATTTATTATCTCGGCGCTGCTTTGTATTGGGCCCAAGGCCTCTTTGTTTTATAATATTTTTTTTTAACTTTATGAAAAGAACATTTCTTATAAAAAATTTTGTCTTCTCTCATCTCTTGTTTCTTCGTCTTTGTGCTTCTTTATATTGGCCTAGGTCAACAAGTGAAAAGAGACCTTATTGATTAAGGATCAATGGCAATAAACAATCATGTTGATGTCTTGGGACGGCTCAATATAAGTTTAGACTATTTTTATGTGCTTTAATTGATATGTTTTTAGATTGCTTCTTTCTTAAAGGAGAATAATATTTGATTAAAATTTGAAGATGGTAAATTAATATAGTTGAATACCTTTACATAAAAGGATGTACGAATAAATCATGCAAAAATGTGTTTAATAGGTCCATAATAGCTTATAGCATTGATGGAAATAGAATTGTTACTCGTGCTTTTGTTCAAAGGTAAATTTGTGGGGATGAAATTTGGTATCAGATCCTAGGTTTCAACATTAGTAACTCTGGAAGTAAAATGTAGGATCATATTAATTGAATTATTATGACACTTGATAATGTAGGATGTCACCTAGGATGAGGAGAGGACATGCACATGACAATGCTTTAGAAGGAGCACAACCTAGACTGCCACAAGAAGATCCACATGGTTCTGTGGCACCTCATCATGAACCAATACCAAATCTCTACTCCCAAATCCTATACACACTACAAGATTTAAATGGAGCTATCCATTATAGGCTAGCACCAATGATTGAGGACTCATAGGTAGAGAAACCTCGACAATCTATAAAGGTGCATGGACCAAAGTATAGAGAAAAAAATAGGAGCCCCCATCCTATCCATGGGAATGATTATGATGAGGTGTTGATGGATTCAATTCATCTCAATCTGCCACCTTAGGAACCATAGCAGGAGGTAGGAGCGGTGTTGAGAGTGTCCCAAGACATAGGAGATTAGATACAAGAGTTCCTACATTTTCAACCTCCTACATTTACAAGATCCAAAGACAGAGTGGAAAATGAGTCTTGGCCTCTAACCCTTGACAAATGCTTTGAGTTGTGCACTTACAAGAGCAACCAAAAATAATGTTTCGTAGTTCACCTTTTGAGAGGCATTACCTCCACATGGCGGCACCAATTGGAACACAAGAATCACCTTCATCTTGAAACACACACATGTGAAAATTTTATAGAGTGATTTAGGGCATGATTCTTAATAGAACTTCCATCAGTATCTTATATATGAGTTCCATAATCTACACTACTGAGAACTATCTCTAGTTAAGAATGAGTGTCAGTTATTGGAAACATTGCAATATCTCAATTAATTCTAGGATGAGAAGCTTCTCATCAACCAATCTATTAGGGCCCTAACTACAAGGATATTAGGTTTTTTTTGCATGAATGATCTAGAGGACCTTCAAGTTGTTGTGGAGACATCCCTTAGAGTAGAGGGTCAAAAGTGCAAATTTGTTTCATACTTTTGGCCAACTTATCAGCATTCTAACTAAAAATCAATTCTGGTCAAACATATGATCTATTAAGATTGATTATAGCTAAGTTATATGTGTCCATAAATATTCCAACTAAAAATGTTGCCTAAATGCATATGTAGCACCACTTTGAGGCTAATTTACCAAAAAGAAAAATTACGTGAAAAACTTGATGTTTCAACAACTCCTACTTATGTAAATAACATTTTTTTAATAAACGCACATTTTAATATTTATTAGAATTGGAAAAATATATATCCAAGCACTAAGTTTCAAGTTATAAATACTCACAAAAAAATTCAAGGAAAAAAATTACTACATAAAAATCAATGTCTCATGAAACTTAATTTTTCAACATTTTATGAGAAACTAAATTATAGTGCCAGTTAATGAAAACTATACTTAAATAATTTTTTATTTTTTTTAAAATACAAATATAAAATGTACTAAAAAATACATATTTTATTAGTTTACATCATTTCAAAATTCAAACAGATATGTCACTTTTCAATGATTCAAGTTTAAAAGTTGGATTAGTGTTGGTTGTTTCCTTTATAAAAGTGTGACACAACTTTGTAATCTTACCCAAAGAATATTTAGGGGAAGTATCAAGAAGTATGAGAGTGCTTTTGAAACTACAACCAGGTTCATCAAGATTAGAGCTTTCATATACCAACCCCTCCATAAAAGGGAGGATTTAGAGCACCATCAGGACTACATAGGTTGTCATAGGAGCAACAAAAGTAACAAGGCCAGAGGCCCAAGACCTACTAGGGCTTGTAGGGTGGCCACTGTACAACATGGTAGACAGAAAGTGAAATTTTAGCATGTTCTCAATAGTATTTTTAAAGAGGGAATAGTAGCTCTAGCAGGACTTAGAAATAGTAGTTTGGTAGAGCTTAGATAGCTATGGTGCAAATGTGGGGCCCTTATGTGTGTGGAGGTGTGAGGCACTACTCTAGAGAGTTTACACATGGATTTTCAATTGGTGGAAAAAAATTTGGAGGCTCCAAGTATATGATTGGAGATGTGTGCAAGTCTCATAGTCTTTGTGGTAGTTGAGAAATACCAAGATAAGCATCAAAACACTATCATTAAGGCCTCATGTATGATCAATAATATTCTTGTTTCTATTTGATTTGATTTTAGTGCATCTAATTCCTTCATTGTCCCATTTATAGTGGAGTGTAGGAGGTTAGTGCCTTCTAGGCGAGATGATAGGTGGGAGGTTGATCTAGCTTTGAGCTCCAAGGTAGTTGTTGATTCAATGGTTGGGGATTGTCAATTGTGGCTTGGATCTTTTACCACCTCAAATGATCTTTGAGTTACTCCTTTGGGTACTTATAAAGATTTTATTAATTATTTTGAACTAGTATTTGTAATTCATGCCCTAGTTCAATGGAGACATTTTCACTTAAGTCATCATTTTGAGCTCCACTTAGATAACCATAATCTTCAATACATTTTAACATAATCAAATATAAATACCCATCAACAATGTTGGATGGAGTTCCTATGATAGTACAAATTTGATGTGCATTAAATAAAAGGGAAGGAAAATGTGGTGATAGATGCATTGAGTAGGAGACAACATATTTTATCCATTTCCTTAGGTATTGATTTGAGGAGTTAGATTCTCTAGAATTTTTCATAGGATGAGTGGTATTGTGAGTTATAGTAGGAGTTGAAGTCTCAAAGGGCCCTTAAGGGAAAGTTTATGTGGTATAGATTGAAGGTGTCATAAGGGTCACATTCATGTAATTCTTATAAGGATCCCCAAATAGTGGTATTATTAGAGGCACATAGAGAATTATATGCAGTGCATCCAAGGGTGAATAAGATGCATATCAATATTCAATAGCTATACCATTGGACAAATATGCAATGAAGTATTTGAGAGTTTATGACTCGGTACCTTAATTATCAAAGAGTCAAGGGAGAGAATCAACATCAAACATGACTTCTGTACTCACATGATATTCTATAGAGGAAATAGGATACCATTTGGATGGAATTTACAACTGGTCTATCATTTTTGTCTCATTTCTATTATGTCATTATGGTAATGGTTTGACAAGTTGACCAAAGTGGTTAATTTCTCACTAGTGTGGACTACTTATACTACTCTAGCAATGTCAAGGGTATTCCTAGATGACATTGTTAGACTCCATGGGATCCCTTGAAAGATCATCTCAAGTAGGGACTCACTTTTCAAATCAACCTTTTAAACATCATTATAGCATGTGTTGGGAACACAACTAAACATAAATTTAACTTTTCACCCCAATATTCATGGATAAATGTATAGGGTGAGCTAGGTTCTAAAGGATATGTTACATATGTATGTGATGGATCGTCAGTGCAAATGGTATGAGTACTTGTACTTGGTTTATTTTTCCTATAATAATGGGCATCATAGTTTTTTGGGTATGACACTATTTCAATCATTATATGGCATGACTTGAAATACTCCTTTGAATTAGGATTGAATGAAGGATAGAGTGGTTGTAGGTGTAGAGTTGGTTCAAGATATGGATCAACAGGTGGATTTGATCAAGTAACATCTTTAGGAGGCATGAGATCATAAGAACTATGTTGATTCTTAAAGAGTTTATTAATGTTTCTTCATTGGAAATTGTGTGTTTTCAAAGTGTCACAATATAAGAGTCCAATTCAAAATATAAATGGCTCTATGTTTGTACCACAATTTGCAGGTACTTTTGAGATCTTTGAGAAAATAGGTCATATAGCTTATCATATAGCCTTGCCACCTAACTTGTCACACAACCGCGATTTTCTCATGCATTTTTTTGAGACACTATTTTCATGATGATTCTTATGTTTTGGATTTAGGTGCTTTACAAGTGGAGTCAAATATGTAGCTAGGATTGGATCCCATTCACAGTTTATCTTGAAAGCTGGTAGCCCTTCGAGGGTGAGATTTGGACAAAGTTATGGTCTAGTGGGACCATTATGATGAAGTTAAAACTACTTGGAAGGATTCCTTATGTTTAAGGTCACTTGACCCCATCTCTTTGATGACTTCTAGGAGAAATTTCATTCCTATGGGGAGTATATGAGGTCCACACTTAGATGGATTAGAATTTAATCTTATTTTGATTATTATCATGTTGAAACCTCACATTAAAATGGGGCGATCCCACAATAATGGGTTACACTTTTTGGCCAAACTTGACATTGAAATCAACATTTTTCATGAGATCTTCACTTTCTTAAACCTATAGTAGCTAAACCATTAAGAATTTGAAGATGAATCTGAACCATCAATTTTAGGGGTGCTATGGACTTCTCTTACACTCTTAGCATTTTTCACCTAAAAGGAGAGAGATAGAACCCAAAAATTGAGGTTGTTCACTCAAATTAAGGAATGTATGATGTAATTGTGCCTAAATGAGATGATCTAAGTGCATATAATTGATAAAATTGATTGATTATGAATGCAAAACTAATGAAATATGCAATGTTTGAAAACACAGTGTGATATGCAGAAATGGACTAGAAACATAAACAAATGCAAATAGAACTAAATGAGACTTAACAGAGAGTAGCTGGAGCTTGAATGTTGATCCTAGAAGTTTCTAGAAACTATCACAAAATACTATTGATGACTAGTTGGACTCATTCACCACTAATGGTGAATCAATCCTTTTACTGGTAAAATGAACTAAAACTAATTTTTGACCGTCGGGAACTGAATTCTGACAAAATCAACTTTTCTAGCCTACAGGTGGGACTCATTCACTAGTAATGGTGAATCATTCCTCCTCTAGAAATCTACAAATTCAAGAATCAAGTTTGTGGGCCTAGATCTACACTTGTCTTCTTGTTGGTTTGACAGAGTCAAATCTGTAGAAAATAGGCTGAATTTTCTCTCCAAGCTTGAACTAGGGTTTGGTTGACTTGAAATAATTTGATGACTTGTTGACCACTTTCCAACACCTATTTCTTTTCCAAATATAACTACAATACTTGCAAACACACATGCAAAAAGGGGGGAAATGGTTAATGGTTAGGGTATAGGGATTTTCCTTGGTCAAATCCCACTTTGGTAATCAAACCCTTGATAAATAAATGAAATGGAAATAAGCAAGTAATGATGAATGAACAACATGCAAGTTTCCTAAACTCACCAAAACCTTGTTGTTGAATTTTGAAGATATGTCAATGGTTGGTCCAAGATACATGATGATTTCTTGATTGAATGATTCCTTTATATATGAAAGAATGCTAATTGATGGTGAATGAGTGAATGAGATGAATGGGGGTTAAAATGGATGGAAAAACACTTATTTATACACACTTATGCACTAATTACCTAATAATACAACATCACAGCCAACATAAGGTCTTAATAAAAAATAAAATTTGAAAGAAATTTTGAATTATTTTGAATTTTGAGCCAAGAGGGACTCATTCACCACCCATGGCAAAATGGGTCCCATTCTAGGCTTGGTAAGGTATCGGGAATTAAATTTAAATTTAATGTTGTTTGTCGGGTTTGATCCATAAATACACTTAAATAAATCTTATATGCATAAAGGCCAAATAAAGTATAAGAAAGGTGTAATAGCATGAAGCCTAGAAAACATGAAATCATATTACAAGACTTTACAACACTTTAAAATGGGACTTGATAAGGGATAAAAAGGTGATATTTAGATGAATTATAATAAGAAGAGTCTAGAAAAGTGTAGAAATGTGTTACAACACTTCACAACACCTTCACAAGACATCATAATTTGAAATTTAAGGACCTAATGTGAATGCATAAGTTACATTGCAACATTAAATCAAAGCAAAATAGGTCAAGCATCATAGGAAAAAGACCTAAATAACCATGAAAATGTTAATGATTTATTTTTCTATGGTACAGAATCAAACTAGTGATTTGTGAGATTTTGTGCACATAGATCTCCTAATTATTTTTTTTAAATTAAAAATAAATTGTGAATCCTTTTATGTAATTTTTAATAACTTTTTTTTCTACTAAACAACATTTTTAAAAAGTGATGTTTACTTCAGACCGCATAACATTTTTTTATAGAAAGGATACAATTCTAATTTTGAAAATAAAATTTTCACACCAATATCTAGTGCATGGATATTTTTCCATAATTTTTTGTTACATTTTTTTTTAAATTAATTTTCTAAGTCAAAGTAATTATAATTTGGACAGAGGTGTTCTTTGAACACGTGAATTTTTTTGTATGCATTTTAATTAACTTATTATTTTTTTGTTGGAATAAGGACATCAATACCTAGTGCACATGTATTTTTAAAATCTCTATTTTCCTATTTTTTCGTATGTGTGAAACAAAGAGCTTGATGTTCATTGAAAACCTACATTCACAGGAAATAAAAAATTAATATAATGTTCAAAATTAAATATATTTAAAATTATATTTTTTGGGAAGCTTATAATAAGGGCTACATACTTACAAATCATAAATTTTAAATCAATTCATTTGATCACTCAAAAGGTAAATAAAAAGTGGTTTTTTGTCAACATTTTGATAGGTGTAGAGGAGACTCCATTATAGGTATGGTTTAAAACTAATGAGGTTCTATCCAAGGGGGTTTGATATAAGGAGGTTTGATCAAACCCTCTTTAATTGAAATCATTTAAATGGAACCTTTAAAGGCTTAAATCATTATATTTTTTAAAAATATGTGATTTCGGATAAAAATTAGCATGTCACAAAAAGTGTAACCCATTATTGTGGTAGCACCCAATGTTTATTATTATGATCATTCTAGACATTGGATTCTATATTAGAACGTGATTTGATAATTAATTGTTTGAGTAGAATAACTTTAACTATGCTTTAAATAAATTTATATGATTGAAGGTCAACTAGAAATTGGTGCTTAGTTGAATTAATTTGGAATGCTAAATTACAATTATTAAATTCTAAATGATTTACCTAATATTTTTTAATGATTTCCTTGTATGGATTTTTTTCTATTGCGATAATCGATAATTTTGAGGATTATGTTAAAATGAAATTTGAAATTACTGTAAGTAATTGAGATGTATTATTGGAAAAGATAGTGGAATTGATTGAGGTCACATGTGATAATGTGTATGCTTTCAATTTTATTGCTTTGGCTATGATATTTCATTGATATATTAACATATGAATTTAGGTGTGCAGGATAATTCCATGCCTAATGGAATCAAAGATATCTGAGGAACCCTATTGTGATTTAACCCATGATGCTAGATTATATTAGATTTGTAGGAAATTAATTCTCTATTTGATATAACTTTTGTAATCTAGATTGTGAATGTTTAATTAAGATTTTTTTTTTCTAAGTTTAATTGGGTTAGAATGTGTGTTGAGTTGGTATCCTAGTCAAGGCCAATGTCAAACTCAATATTTTTGGGTATCTTATAGTTTCTTAAAATGTCTTATTTTTATGTTTTTAAAAACCCTAGGGTGGGTACGTATCAGTGAAGTACCTATTTGACCCATTATCTTGAACTATGATCCAGATATGCTACATCTTAAATTCCCATAAAAAGGAGTGACAAATTTGAGAGTTTAGAGGTGTGGGATGATTGAATTTTTTAACTACATCCCCCATATTCCAAAATTTATTTATGATTCAACTTACCTTTCAAGACTTGGAGGGTTTTAGTATTCAAAAGCACCTGCCCTCCTTAATGTCTCATGTACATCTTCACAACTTTCATGGCTTGAGTGTCAAAACACACCCTTCCTCCTTAAGGCCTCCCACATGAGAAATATTTGGTGGGGATATGTGTTTTGAATGTGAATGGGAAGGTGAAAAATGTCACCTCCCCATTGAAGAAAATTCAAATTTGGATTTTTATTTATCATCCCTTTTGGGATTAAGAAAGGGTTTCTATTTATTTTCTATTTTCTTTAAGTTTGGAGTATTGTGGTAGAGATACATGACTTCCTTCTTCCCTTTTCTAAACTTCTTCTTCTTACCCTAGTCAAATAAGTCTACAAATGAAAATTTTGTGTGCATGTTTATCTATAAAATAATTGAATAATCCATTATTATCCTTGGTGTAAAATTGGAAAATTTCTAATTTCAATTAAGATGACAACACTAATTCTCTAGTTAACTCAAGTGATCATTATTCTCTTCATAATTTTGAAGGATAAATCATACATCAAGCAAGTCCATTTTTTCAAATCATTTATTCACCATATTATCAATGTTATGATATTTGAATATTGCATCCATATTTTGAAGGTGAAAGAACATTAGTCATTTATTGAGTTTTGTACTACACTTTGTAGACTAGGATTTACTTTGATTTCATTTTATATGATTCCAAGTTCATTTGATTTCTTATTTTTCTTTTTTTTGGCCAACATTTTGGTGAACCTAACATGAACATTAATCTTCTAACTAATTTTTTGTCTATGAGTGTTCCTATTTCATAGGTTACAAGGATTTTGGAGAAGAAACAAGTTTCAATGAATCCATTTCAATTTGTGATCTATGATTTCTAACATCTTGTTTGAAGTGTTCTTGAAATATTATACAATTTATAGGTTTTTATTATTCTAATCATTTACAATTTTTACAGATCAAACCATAGTTTATAGGATAAAATCCATAATTTTCATGTTAAAACCATGAGTATCATTGATAAGATAATCTTTGTGAGTCAAAATTGATCTATAAATCTATTAAAACCATACATTTTTTATAAACCATTAATTTTCTATAAAAAATCCACACTTCTATATCAAATTTATGTTACCTTTTTGTTGAGAACCCTTTTATTAATGAAAGGGGTTTTTCTTTATGGTATAAATTCCACTAGATTGAACTAGAGACACTTATTTTATTACTATTATAATCTACCTTCTCTCTTATTTTTATCAAATGTCTAATATACTCCCAAGCCTAAAGTATTTTCAAGACATTGGATCTAGCTAGGGTCACAAGGAAGAGACCTAGAACAGGTCATAGAGGGGAGTGTGTTCCCAAGACTTATCTTTTTTTTGTGAAGGATAGCTAAATATTGTTCCTTATTAGGACCTTACAAGGTTTATTACCTTTTAAGGCTTTAAATAGCCACTTTACATCGAGATAATTTTCATGCTTTCTCTAATCTTTCAGACCTTGCCCCCCATCACACTTATCCATGTAAAACTAATCCCACCTTACTACTTTATTTTTATTTTTTCCTTTCCTATCTAATCATAGAAATTGCATAATTTTCTATTGGATGTCATTTATTTAGTATTTATTAATTAACCACATAGACAAATAGTATATATTATAAGAGGATAAGAATTTTTGACACACATGTATGGAATCCTAGCCATGGAGAGGTATTTTTTGTTCCATTTGTTTATTTTTCTATTATTTTTTCTTTAATCCAAATCCATGTGTCTTTCAAACATTCATTAATAGAAAAAAAGATACCCAAGTACCTCCCCTATTTGCTTGATCCCCCCAATTGGTATCCAAATTTGGAGAACCATTATGGGGAGTGTTCTCTTACCTTAGCATAATGAATTCCTTGGAGATTTTTTCTCTAGATGCTACACAAAAAATATTTTATTTTTGTAGTAAATTTTCAAATTTTCTCTTCAAGTTAGACAAATAATGAAATGTCATCAACAAAGTGAATATTCAATAGATTCTCTTCATTAGGTAGGGTTAACCTTCCAATCCTAGGTTTTTCAGTTGAATATCTTAGAATATAATAAATAGCCTATGAGGCTATTAGAAATAATGTTAGGGAAAGAGGACACCACTTTATTAGTGACCTTTGTAATAAGATATTGATTGAAAGTGATCCATTTATATCCACTTGTTCCATTACATATCTCATCAAGGTTTTAACCATTTGACAATACTCAATTTGAAATATTAAAGCCTCAAGATTCATCATTACAAAAGTCCAATTCAACTCCATCCTTTTTCCCATTCTATAGCATCTCATTTATTTGGAAGGATCTCAATAATGTATCTCCTTTTTTGAACCCATTTTAAGTATTATTAATGATGGAGGGAAGGATATCTACTATTCTCTTTTCTAAGACTTTTGATATAATATTTTATAATACATTTAGTAAACTGATAGGCCTCCAATTTTTAACTAATGTTTTGTCCCTTCCCTTTGGTAGCAACTTAATAATGCCATTGTTAATATTTTCACCAAGAGATCCTCTTTTTATGGCTTTAGTATAGACTTGTAGTAAGTTTTCACTCACACACTTTATGTTATCCTTATAAAATTTAACTAGAAGTCCATCTACCCCTAGAGATTTATCATTCTTGAGGACCTAAATTGCCTTTTCTATATCAATCTTTGTTATCTTCTTTGTTAGGTTTTCTTCATTTTCTTTGGAAATGTTTTTACTTCTTACCCATTTATATTATCTTCTAGCAACAAATTTCTACATGTTTTCCCCCTTAGAGGTACAAGCAATGATCTATAAAATTCATAGAACTTTTTTTTTATTTCTTCTTTATCCCTTATCACTTTGTTTTCTACCCAAATTGTCTCTATTATTTTTGATGCATTTTTCTCTTTTAGAATTCTAAAAAATTATTTTGAGCCTCTATCACCAATATTTATCTAGTTCATTTTTACTCTTTTTTTCCCTAGATCTTGTTTACTTGAATTTTTCTCAATTTAATTTTTAAGTGGCTTAATCCCTTATTTAAGCTTTTACTATTTGGACACCTTTTTAATTTTGATTCTAGTTTAAACAATTTTTCTTGTAGCAAATTTTCATATAATCTCCTATTGTTCAAACATATTTTCTTTCTAATAGTCTTGAAGATAGTTTTCCAACCTATGACATTATTTTCCCATCTTTCTATTATATAAATATCTTTTAACATCCATTTGTTTATTTCTCTAAATGTAAATATTGCATTATTGCAATCTTCATCTTTTAACAAGCAAGTATTAAGCATAAATTTTTCATCCTTTCTAGTTTCTTTTGGATTTTATTTTTATATTATGATCTTCACATTGATGAGGTGATGCCCAGATAAATTATATGGGTGTAATATTACCCTATCCCCCCTTCTATTAAACCAAAGTTTAAGAAATTTTTATTTGAATAAAATCTATCTAACCGAGAATAGATTCTTTTTTTTTCCTCTCTCGTCATTGCACCATGTAAACCAAATGATTTTGATTTTCTTTTTTATTCCTTCCATTAGGTCAAAAAGGTTAAGTCTTTTTTTCATTTTATACTGGTCAATAGTACTTTTCTTCACCTTTGCATCCCATATCTATTCCACCATATTTATCCTCATTATTTTCAACCATATTAAAATCACCACCTATTATCCATGGTAATTCTTGTAGATTTTACAACCACTTCCAAAATTCTATCCTCTCTCTATCTTCATTTGAAGCTTAAACTAAATATAGGCCAAATTTACTAGTTTCCTTTTTTGCAATTAACCAAACACACCTATTTCAGGGCAAGACCCCATATTCAGTCGCATTATTAGTTCATTTGCTAGATAGAAGGATAGCAGAGCCTCCTTTTCCTTTTTCATGTTTGTTATAATATTGAGTTGAGTCTTTCCAAATAAATTTAAGATTGGTTTTGATGAAAAAATTTGTTGCCTTAATGTCCTGAAGTAAAACTACATCTTTTACTAAATTTTGATTTAAAAATGTCCTAACAATATATTTCCTATCCAAGGATTCTAGTCATCTTATATTCCATCTTAAGCAATTAAATATCACTTGATTCTATTTTTAATGGTTCCTCATCATATTTCCTTAATTTATCCAAGTATTTTGGAATTTTTCCCTCTTTTCTCTCTTCTTTGGATAAGGATCTCCCAACATTTTTTATTTTGTATTAGTTTTTACCTCATTTTTTATTTGACCCATTCATTTCCTCAAGAGAGTTCATTTTATTTGTTCAGTACAATGTTGTCCCCTTCTAGTGGGGAATTCTTCACATCAAGTAATATCTTCCCCCTATGATCTATTAAATGTTGTGGACACCAATTTTGGGTGTCCAGGGGTTCTCTAACTCTTCTAGGGTTTTTCACCTAAAAGGGGAGAAATGGACCCAAAATGAATAATGTCTACACTCAAAATCAATGCAAAGATGGATTCAATAGGCATAGATGAAATGTCTAAATTTAATGAGCTGATAAAAGGAATGACTTATTAACACAAAATCTAAGAAATGCAAGTTGTTTGAAAACACATTTTGATATGCAAAAGGACCTAGAAATGAAGGTAAATTGTAACATAAACTAATGAAACTAAAGGTGTGTACCTAGAAGCTAAAAAAGGATGGAATGAAGGTCTAGAATCCTAAAAAACCTAATGCAAAAGCTAACTTGAACACTTGTGCCAATCTGGGTGACTTAGTCCCAAATCTGGAAAAATTACTTTGGAGCCCATTTCAGCTAAATGGGTATCCAAAACTATAGAAAACTCTAAAAAATGTGTAGTGGGAGCTAAGTCACCATATTGGTGACTTATTCCACTTCTAAATTTCTAAAAATCTGAAAGTGGAAATGGAAGCCCTTGGTCTACTCTTTCTATTCCTCCTTGTTTTGAAACTGTCCCGCCCAAAGTGACTTTTTGTGTAGATTTTGACCTTGCCAAAAGGCACATGACTTCAACAAGTTTCAGACCTATTCTTCAATGATTTCCAAGCCATCCAAGCACCTAAATCTGAAATCACACAAAGGAAGAGAGAGAAATGATTGTTAGGGATTGAGGGTTTTCCTTGGTCAAACCCCATTTAGGTAATTAAACCAAAATGATGAAATAAGACAATGAAATATGAAACATGAAACAATGCACTTAGAAACTTTCCATGATGATAGACTTGAGTTTTTAACAAATGGATGAAGAATCTTGTCTTGAATTCTTAGAAAGTTATGTTAATGACTTAGAAACCTTTGTGATTGCTTGAAAAATAATGATGATGAATGATGAATTAATTGTGAGTGCACAATTAATTAGGGTTTAAATGTCCCTTTATAGAGGAGAGTTAAGAATAAGGATCATGATCAGGGCCAAGATTAAATTAGAAAATAATTTAATCAAGGGTGGAGGTTAATTGAGAGGACATGGATAGATAAAGACTTGAGGTGGAAGATAAGATTGGTACAGACAAAGAGGTGATAGGAGAAATTAAATAATAAAGATTATTTAATTTAGGTGGCCAGCATAGGATAAATAAAAAAACTATTAATTTTATTTATTTCAAGAGAAAGGTAAGAACAAATTATATAATTAAATAATTAAAAATAATTATTTAATTGGGGAGATAAAGAAAGGATAAATAATTAAATAAATATAGTATTTATTTAATTATAGAGAGAAAAGCCTAATGAATAATTAAATAATTAAACTAATTATTTAATTATAGAAGAAGAGGGAAAAGCTAACTTTTGAATTAAAATAATATTTAATTCAAAAGTAGAGAGGAAAGGACCAATAAAAGTCTAGAAAAGTGTGAAATTCATTTATAATTCTTTACAATGTACCTTCATAAGACATGCATTTTATTCAATTTGCAAGGGCCCAAGACCTAATGTGGATGTGTAAAACACCTCACAACACTAAATTAGGGCCTCATGGAGCCCAATTTATCATCAGTTATGCCCAAATCAAGCAAGGTATACACTTTTTGGAAACACAAATTCTTGCTTTGTTCTATGTCGTCCCTTCTAGATCTAATTTTTTTTACCATACCCAATTTTCAGTTTTTATTAGAATCTCTTTCTAATAATTTTTCCAGCTCTAATCCACTATCCATTTCTCCATGTCCAAGCCTATAAATGAACTGGGAGAATGAATTTGAATAATTTTCAATTATATTCATTTTTATTTTTCTCCAAACTTTTTTAATTTAATTTTTTATTCTCTTTACTATTCCCCCAATTATCCTTATCTAAGACTAATTCTTATATAGGTGAACCTTTCTCAAATTTGATCTTAGGAAATAGGAGTAATTTGGGATTTCTTACCTTTCCTACTATGGCCTTGATAGGAGTCTAATTGTTTTTGGTCCAGTATTTACCTTATTGGTTACATGTTCTTTGGGAGTTACTAAATTTACTTCTCCCTTATTCTCTTCTAATTTAAACTTACTATTGTAGAATTCCTCTACAACATTTTAATGGAATTTTGTATTAGTATCCATCTAGGGTATGACAGATCTATTATTTCTTCATTTATCATTTTTGGTGACCATTTTATAGCTTGGAACATGGAGTTACCTATACTCCATAACTCTTTTGTAGCCACTTTTGTGTGAATTTCATGGTTTTTAAAGAATATTATGAATAGCCCATTTTCGACCATTCTACAAAATGCCACATGAATCCCTATATTTTTAAACCACACATTATTAATCCACTCATCCAAATATTTCCGAACAGACAACTTATTATATTCAATGTGACAAACAAAATAGCAACATTTCTTAGCCTATTTCCTCCCTATATAATGTAGAAAGGATTTAAAGGTTTGGGATTAGGATTATATTGGAGATAGTTTAAAGTTAGATCTAGAATATTATAGATGTGATTTATCAAAAAGATTGAATCACTTTTAAGCCACAAATATAAATTTGAAACTAGATGAATAATTAAAATCTATAGATGAACTTTTATTAATTTTTATAGTATGTTGGAAAAGTAAGGAATACCTCATTATTCATTAAAAAAATGTAAATATTCCCTTCATTATCTTGAAAGTTACAATTATTTCATATTTGTAATGAAATTCAGCAAACACCAAAACTCTCTTTCAAAGTACATAATATAGAGGGCATGACATTATTGAAAAATAAATTAATAAAATCTATAAAGTTATAATTATAATAGAAATGATTAAATATAAAATTAAAATTAAATAAATCTAGCTTTTATTATACTTTTTCATTAAGATATATATATGTATATATACACACGTATGTATATATGCGTATATATGTGTGTACATGTGTGTATATATAAAATAAGAGATATATTTGAAATAAATAAAAGTTAAAAAATAATTATTCAATCATTTTAAGTAAAATAATATATCTATTAAGTAAAATAGGAATCTTAAATCATCTATTAAATTGTGTTATTATTTCAATAATTATTATTTATTTATTTATTTATTTTGATTAGTATCACAAGAAATTGTAGTCTATCGTAAGCCAAGTGAGTCTACAAATGGTTGGCCTTATCCTTGGCATGGATGCACCACATTAATGTGCCAACAACTTCAATGTGATGGTTCAAATCCATGAGCACAATTGATTAATGAGGACACAATACATCACAATGGCCTAGTAGGGGTTTGTTTTTTTATGGATATAACAATAATATCATATTTTAAACATTGTATATGTGATGTACAATTTTTTTTCTACTTATATTATTTACTTTAATTTTATTTGATATTCATTTTACTATTGTTATAGTTGTTCTACAATGATAACAAGGAGTGGAATGTAATAGCATGAGTGTGTTTAAAAAATCTTACCTTTTATTTTAAATTTGAAAACAATTTACCTATCAAAATATTAATATTTAATACTAAATATAATTTTTTTTAAAAATAATAATTATTATTTTTAAAAAATAACATCATCTTTCTTCACTAAACACAAATTAACAAATCAAAATGATAATTTTATAATACACTTGACCTATAAAAATAAATAAATAAATAGAATTTACTATTGTTTGCTTAGAGTTCTACAATTCTAAAGTAAAATAATATACAAAACTATTCAGTTATCTATTTGTGTAATTATCAAATTGTTAGATAAAAACTATTCAAGACATCTATCAAAAATCCTCCATGAAAAAAATTATTTTCATAGAACCTTGGCATTATTGATATACTAATATATTTAAGTACATAATTTATTAAAATTGTAAATAAATATATCTTAAATACATCTAATCAAAAGATACTAAAAATCAAGATATATCTCTTTATGTGTTTTGCATGGATGTGTGTAAAATGTCTATTTAAGATTTTTTTTATGTTTATCTAATAGCTATTCTCTTAAGATTTATTTTATAATATTAGTTTTCTTTATATTAGATATAAATAGTTGTAGAGTAAAATAAAATAATTCTTACTTAATTTAAATAAGTGTTATTATAAATTAGGATTTTAGGTTACTATTTATCACAAATAAAATATAAAATAAATGAAATGAGAATTATCAAATGCATATATTCAATACATTACACATGAACAAAATATTTCAAGTAAAAAATTTCATAAAGTATCATTCTATTATAAAACACTTACAAAAGTGTTTATAAAATTGTAGACTAAACTTGAGAATGTCAATTTTCCTCAATTCCATATGACTAGTAATACCTCTTGTGAATCATGATAAAATTGATTATAATAAAAGAAATAATTATTATTGATGAGAATAAAACTTCTTAAATATAGAAAAATGGGTAATGAATTACTTGAAAAGGTATTTGTTACACCTTCTCAAAAATACCATTTGTAAATAATTAATAATATAATAATTAATGAGATTACTAATTATAAAATGACACATTTATGAAAAAAATTATAATCATAAAATTTAGAATAAGATTAAGTACATAAATTTGAGGAAAATTAGAGTTTCAGAATGCACCGGGTTCTTAAAATGCTATCATCGCTGGGTTTTGCCTGGTCATTACCGGTAACCTATTCTGAGGGAAGTGGGCAGGATGGAGGTCGCTTTGGCGGTGAATCTAGCATAATCAAAGGTGGCTCTAGTTCAAAGTTAGTTATAGGGAAGCCAAGAAAGTGGAGGAGGACCTACTATGGGAGATGTGTCACCCCAAACTGTAAATAGAGGACAACAAGATAACAACACCATTCAAAAGGAGCTTATAGTCTAAAGGTGCTGGCAAGTCCAATCTAGTGAAAAGGCATAAATAGGCTACCCATCTGATGGTCTGTAGGAGGGGTGGAAGGATCATGCCTCTTCCTCTTCTAAAAATAATTGCATTGAAATCCAGATGATGAGCTAGAACAGAAGTGGCATTTAATGAAAATGTATTTTTCCCAAGAAATAAGGAGATTTAGGGGATACTGGCCAAGCTTGACAGATCTCCACCAATTGATATCAAATCACTAGAAACCTCTGTTGGATGGGTAGATTTATCCTATGGAAAAAGGAATTTTTATTGTTGTTTTTCAAAAGGAGCGGGATAGAAATAAGATCCTCTATGACTATTTTTGGGATTGGGATGACAAATTGTTATTGATGTTAAAGCCATGGCATCAGACTTTCAACCCAGCAACTGAAGTATTCGAGAGGATTCCTACATGGGTGAGACTACCTAACCTCCCATTGCAGTTCTGGTTTGATTCATGCTTGGAGGCTATAGGGAACTCTTTAGGCAACTTTTTAATGGTGGATGGATCTTTAAATCTTGTGCATTCGACGTATGCCCATATTTTGGTAGAAATGAATGTGTCCAAGGTGCCTCCAATGGGGATTTGACTAAAAACTTGGAAGGGATGTTGGGAGCAGCCTTTGGATTATGAAGGGGTACCTTTTAGGTGCAAAATCTATTATCAAACTGGGTATTTAGCCACTAAATGCACAAAACATAGAACAAAAAAATCTTCTTCTTGGTGGAAAAATGTGGCTCCCCATCACTATACTGTGGAGAAACAAGAGAAGAAGGAAATGAACTGTCACTCAAAATACAGTGAAGAGAAGGCACGGGTTGTTGGGGATTCACATCAAGTGGGGAGAGAGTTGATAAATGAGGTTGGAAGGGTGGATCAACAACAGAATAGTGTTGGTTCAAATCATGAAGGGAATATGACTAGGAACAGTGTTAAAGTTGTTTCTATTGAGAACAAAATGGAGTTTAACTTCAGAAATGGGGCTACAACTCCAGAGTGCTAGGAAAAAAAGGGTTTGGAGAGGCCACAAGAGAAGGGTGCTGGGAAACGGAAGGTTGATAGTCAGAGTCAACAAGCGACCAGTAGTTGTCATGGTGTTTAGCAGAGTCCATGTGACATTTCATTGGAATGGCAGAAGGAGGCTGCAAGGGTGGAGGATGGGTGGCAAACAGTGAAGGGGAAGAAAGCAAAGGAGTAGAAGAAAGCCTTTGCAATGGTCCTTCAATCTCATACTAAAGGAAGACCAGATAGAGCTTCAAATTTGTGACCTATTAATAGGTCCTTAGGGATTGTTGGCTATAAGATAGATTGTCAGTTGTAGTAAGTTTTTTTTTTAGTTCATGGAATGGTTTCCAGCATATTGGAGGTAGGTCTAGGGGTGCTTATTTAGGAATTAATGGGGTATTGATGGGCTTCTAAAGGAATTTTGTATCGAGTAGCCTTGTTCAATCTTTAATTTTTATTATTAATAAAATTAACTATGTTACCGACCAGAAAAAAAATTTGAATAAGACCCCAATTAACATTATATTCTAACACAAATATATATTTTAGTATTCTTGAAGTAATTTATTTAAGATATTTATAATACTTTAAATATTAAAAATAAAAAAATAAAAAACAATTCTTCACTAAAAAATAATATCTATGTAGCCATAATAAAAATAATAATTTTAAATTTAGATGAAGCAATTCTTAGTAAATAAGTGCCATGTAGTGGGGAGTACTTTCCTTTATAATATGGTAATTATTGTTTTCTAGATTTGAAAAAATAAATGTAAATTATGTTAATATAGTGTTTTAGTAATATTAATTAGTTATTTGCATGACCTAACCCTAACTCTTACTCACACCCTAAGTCTAACCCTAACCCTAAGAATAAATTCTAAACCATTATTGTAATCTTAGAACTATCTATAAGCTTAACTATGGTCGTAACACTATCCATAACTACACAACCCTAATCCTAACAATAAAGAATTGTAGAGTGACATTACAAAAAAAAAATCTATGAATTAATATTGGGAATAAAAAATTTGGAGCATTATATCTATTAATCACATTTAATCATATTTAGTGATTTTAGTAGTAATATTTCATTTTTAATTTATTTTAATTTTTGAATAGTTCTAACGATAATTTTTACCTTATTATTTTAATCCTAATCATAATTATAATATTTTAGGATTATAATAATTAATAATAATAGGATTAGACTTATAATATTAATAATAATAGGATTAGAATTATAATTTGATGAATTATTTATAAATAATTTGAGTTATTTAAGTTTAGCTCTTATTTGTATTTATGTATGTTTGGAAGTCAATAAAATTTGGAAAGAAAAAAAATGGCAATGTTAAATATTAAGATTTAATTTTAATTGTGTAAGATTATTTTATATGCTAATTTATGGATGTTTTTAAATTTTATTATTTTAATAGTGTGAATTCAAATCTTTATAAAATATCTAATTTTTTTTGTTAGATATAGAAGTAAAAAAATCATTCTTAAAAAAATGTTAAAATAAGTAATAGTAACAATTACATACATTAAAAAAATCATTCTTAAAAAAAAGTAAAAATAAGTAACATTTGTTTATTTTAGAAAATGTAATAAAATTACTTTATAAAACCAAAAAAATGAAAAGCATAAAATTTTAATTTTTAATTGGTTGAAAACCAACATATTAATAACTAATTAACAAAATCAACTTATTTTTTATAGTTATATCTCTAATATATAAATCAAAATGAACTTATTTTTTATAGTTATAATGCTCTCTTTTCTAGACTATAACTCTGTTGAACTTTAGATATATGAATATTTCCACTTTTTAAATATATAACGCTATTTTAAAAATGATAAAATCGACAGTATTCATTAAAATATAATCAAAGATGAGCATGTCTGTGGAAGTCAATGATGTTAAATTTATATATTTATTTGTTGAAGAAAGCTGCAGTTACAGAATAAGATGTTAAATATATTTTTCTTGAAACATATTATTAAGTTGAAGAATGGAATCTGATAAATATGTTAATTTTTATATCTATTGGCATTCGTTTAATATATTACATACTCACTATTAATTGCCTTCCCCTGTTAGTTTCATTAACATTGAAGTCGACATCATCATCAGTTGTGACGAGAAAGAGGAAAAATAATTATACTACTCTATATGCCATGAAATCAAAGCATAAATAATATACTTTGTGCAAAAGTTAGCAAAATTAATAATATAACTAATTAATCATTCATACGTTAGTCTAGATTAAGAGTGAGTAATGCTGGTATCATGTATTGACTGTTTCTGAAAATGTAATTAAGGTTAGGCCATGAATAAATTTGTAAAAGTAAATGCAAAGGCTATGATTCTAACATGGTTCTAGAGAGTTAGTAAAATTTTGAAGTTTAGAGATTTTTTAAAAATTAAAGTAGATTATCAATAGAATATAACATCACAAATATATAATGAAGAGAAGTAATAGAATCACGTCAAATGTATTAATTTGAATTATAAACTATTGAAGATGTTTGATTTATAATTGGTTTTCTTATAATTAAGGTTCAATATAAAGATGGACTTGAAGTCACTTGTTAGATATTATGGAAATGATTGCATGAAGTATTAATATTGAATTTTATTATTGAAATTGGATGAAGAGAAGGTATTCAAGGGAGATCTTTATTTTCAAAAGTACATGTAAAACATTTTCAAAGTTTGTCAAGAATAATATAAAATAGATTGTGTGGCATATAATTATTCATGACAGATGTCATGGTAAGGACCTCCATGAAATCCTTCAAAACTTGAATCGTGTTATAAGAGAAGATTGATGGAAAATATCATTATCAATAATTGTTAGATCTCATGTATTTCATTTTTTCTACATAGACTAAAATTAGCTAGCCACATCATCTCTTTATTCTTATCCACAAAAGAATGTTAAGATGACAATTTATCATTTTGCAAAGTTTCATTGAATGTTATTAAATGGTGGGGGATAAGTTTTATATAGGTTCATAATTATTGCTTCCAATGTTATGTGGGATTTGAAATGTAGGAAGGCTCTTCAAAAACATATATCCTATTAAGGAAGATGTGAGTGGTTGGAAAAAAAAATTATAGAGGTTGTTTTTTTATAATATATAAACTCTATTGACAATCAATAGCTTATCAAACATAGAATTATTGATTAAAAATTGTGGATTACAATAGTGTTCTTCAATACTACATTTCAATTAATGTTTGGATACTCTTATTTGAATTTATAATGAATCTACATCTTGTTAATGGGATTTGAATAAATGTCAAAACTTCAAGATGCAAAATAACATTTTTAGTTAATTTATTATTTTTTTAAGATAAGACAATTTTTTTTAAAATGAATTAAATGGTCTATGGTTAATGTATGGTCAGGAATAATTTATCCAATATTTTTCTAAGTTTCAATTTGTTGTTCATTAGTGGTAAAAATCTTGCTATCTTTAAATTGTATAAAAGGTTAAATCAAACTATATAAAAATGAATGCATTTCCAAAATCAGCAATAAGTACTACATCTAAGTCATAGTCACAAAGATTAAAAATAGGATTAGTTTGAATGGAGAAAATAAAAAGATGGTGAAATGCGGATATTTGAATTTAGGCCTATTAGTGATAAAAAAAAAAATTTGCAAATGTGAAGATAAAATTTGAAGAGGAATATATTTATAAGAGATGAAATAAGGAGAAATGAACTATAGAAGTTATTTTTTGTGGCATATCAAGGATGGAGAATTTGTTGGTGCAATCATAGATGGAGGGTTTAGAAAGAATTTTCCAACCATGCAGCTTAGAGTCAACACAATAAAAAATGACACAAGAAAATATTCTGAAATTATAGAACTTTATCGAATTGGCAATCTTACATGCATCATATGCCTCATGGGAAAATAACTAGGGCTCACAAGCCTATCACAAGGGAATTCAACATTACAACTAGTTGAAGGCCTTACTTGAACAACTAATCATATTGACTTGTGATCTACCTATCTATCTACTAGATACTAATTGAATGACTGCTTTCAAAATGATTGCAATGACCTTAAATATGATTCCCTAGCTTGAACAAAAGTTTGTGTCAGTCTCAAGGATTTAAAAACCCTAATGAATGATCATGTGGATGGTGAAATCTACAAATTGCTAAAACCTCCAACACACATTACCATGGTTAGTTTAAAACAAAGCAAAATTTCAACATCCATATGAAATAATCTAACATGTTTTAAAATTATATCAAATAACAAGATAAATAAAAGCATATAAAGAAAAACATGAAGTATATCTATCCCATATTGGATTTGTGCTACTTTGATGTGAAAAGTAGCCCTTTCCCAACCCTTGACAAGCTTGATGTTGCAAATGATGGTGGAAAAAATCAGTTCCCAGCTTAAGAGAATGACTTTGCATGAATGATTGTGGATCAAGTTATGGAGGATTTCTTGATGAATGAAGCTCTCTATTTATAAAATAATTTGATGACAGAAATAGTCAAATAGATGAATGTGGGACAAAGAACAAGCCAATGAAAAGAGGCCACTTCTCAACTTATGATAGGATGAGAAATGAGCACATTTTGGTCAATGTACCAAAGAGGGGGAGATTCAAATTTGAATTTGAGAGTTAATGTTGAATTTGACTTGTGCAAGGGACATGTAAGATCTTATTAATTGTTTTGTTGGATGTACATGTCCACTTGTTTTTGAATTCAAATTTGAGGGAATATTCCTCAAAGATGCCATGTTGATGGAAAATAATTAATTTATAAATGAATTAAAATGATTTATTGGTGCAATTGGGAAAAGCTAAAGGATGTGATGGGTGGTTAGGTTCAGTTAATTAGGATTAGATTAACTTAATGAAGATTAGATGCTTTGACCCCTTTGACTTGAATATTTTGATTTATTTAAATAAAAAAGGGATGAAAGGTGATTTCAGACTTAATTAAATAAAGGATTGATTTATTTAATCAAGGAGGGTGATGTTAGGATCAAGTTGATTTATTTAATTTAAACTGATGACTTTAGGAGATTGATAAATAAACTTGATTTATTTTCTGAATGGATCAATATGACCTAATTGAATGCATTATGCCAATTTTGTGTGTCTACATTTTTCCCCTCTTTGAAGCAATGTACTTGTTGCATTGATTCAAAGAATAAACAGTTTGCCGCAATCAAAATTCAAAAAAATTCTAATTTTTTGGATGCCCCACGGAAAGTACACTGGTACATTGCCCCCTCGAGAGATCGAGTGAAAAGATTCGATTTGAGGGTCGATCTCGCGATAAATAGATTCAAGATGGATGGTTATGGATGATGATACAAATGAGATGGTTTTAAGATGCTTAGAATAAAAAATCTATATTATCTTAACAACTTAAATGATGATATGATGTGAGATGGATGAGATTGATGATTTTATATGCTGTGATTATACAATGGATGTTTTATGCAAATATGTGATTTATGAGATGCTTAGACTATGAGATCTATATTATGATGATGATTATGCATGTGGGATGATATGCAAAATACTAATGGTTCATGGATGCAAGATGGATGCACTAGTGATGATGATAAACAACTCTTGACGTGATGTTAGTGTGAAAGTAAGAAATGAGATTATGACAAGAGGATCCAACAAATCCATGATCTGACGAGACTTTATTAGAGATGATGATGATGATAGATGATGATGATGATTCGCTTATCAAGGATTGAGACTTTAAAAGGGCTACTTACCTTATGTTTGATTACACATGTAGATACGATGCAACAAGGTATAAAGAACCAGGATGGCGTTGTACCTAGTGCGATGGAATTTGACTCGACAAACAAATAGGAGTATTCGTGTTCACACTTGACATATGGAAACCTTGCTACGACGTACCTAACTAAGCAAGTATTCACCATGTTATTTTACAAGAACGTCCAACAAGCATAGCAGACAAAAGGATAATGATCGTTGCCCCATTCCTATCTCTCTAAATCCTTCGTTCGGATATCATCGAGAGGTCCTTGGAATGAGTACAATACGATAAATCACAAGAAAAGATCAAGTACGCAAACAATCCAATGTTCTTCATAGCTTCAGCGAGAGGGATGTGTTTTGATAGGATAAGAATCTGAGGTGATATCCAAAATGATGCCCATTGTTAGAACGATATATCCTAGGACATGCATTGTATAGGATGATGATGGTTTGATAAGTTGATTGATAGCATGTTGATGTAAGGTTGACTGACATGTTTGAAAATGATCAAGAGTTTGATTTTTCTTTAAAGGTTTTTTGTTTGCTTTTGATTGTGTGATTGAAGCTTGCTTTTGCTAATTGTTATGATTGTTTTTGTTTGTTTTGCCAAAGGATGAAGGCGACGATCAATTTATTATGGATGATTGATTATTGCGGGTGCAAGCGAGATGAGATGGATGGACTTTTTCAAATATTTGGATGTTTTTGATGTTTTGTGAATGTTTTGAGGCTATTTTTGGTATTTTCAAGATTTTACAAATGTTTTGATTTTTTATTTTCCAATGTTTTTGCGTTTTTGAAGATTTTATGAATGTTTTTTGGATTTCTAATTTTTTTTAAATGTTTTTGGATTTTGATGTCTCGGGCTGATCAAAGATGAGCCTTTCCTATGTTTAAGCTTAGAGACTGACATAGTTCAGATAACCATGTTTTGATGTTTTTCGACTTTTATGAATGTTTTTGGATTTTTCGATGTTTTGGATGTTTTTAGATTTTTGATGTTTTGATGTTTTTGGATTTTTTTATGTTTTTGTATTTTTTGATGTTTTGATGTTTTTTGATTTTTCACATGATTTTGACGATTTGGATATGGATATGTGTGATGATATTAGTGCTTTATTTTTGGATTTTTTTGTTCAGAACCAAGCTAAGGTTGACTGATCGAATCGATGGATTGATGATGATGATGACATTGTTGAGGATACAAAACAATGCAAGGATTTGATTGATTGGGATTGATGATGATAACATTGTTGAGGATGCACAACAATGCAAGGATAGTGTTAAGCAACACAAGGATTGAGATGTCAATTAGATTGATGATGATAACATTGTTGAGGATACACAACAATGCAATGATAGTGTTAAGAAACACAATGATTGGGAAGGATATATCCCAAGATGATGACGAATTGATGATGATTTGATTCATCAAGACTGATGATGATAACATTGTTGAGGATGCACAACAATGCAAGGATAGTGTTAAGCAACACAAGGATATCCTGAGATGATGACTTTTTTTTTGGATTTGATTGGTCATGATTGATGAAGCTTGATTTGGAACAAAAGTTGTTCAAATGATTTGATGTGATGTTTGAAATGCACATTAGATGCGACTGATAGTGATTTTTTGGATTGATGTTTGATGAAAGATGAAGATTGATAAGGAATTTCTTCTCGTCAAAATATGCCATGGGGTAGTGATTTGAATTTTTTGCTCACAAGTGGTTTGACTAGTTTGGTTTCACGTTTTCCAATGTTCAGATCACCACTTAAGGTGAAGGATATAAATCAAGATTTATTCTTGAAGCAAGATGTATATACATGTCCCCAATGTCTAGCAATGTATGGAATGTGATGGGTGGATGCTTGGATAGGTGTATGGATGGATGGATATGGTAAGCATGCAAAGGATGCCAAGGATTATCTTGCGATAAGATAAGGTGTTCAAATAAAGAATGCTCATTTGGATTATGCTTCATGGCTCAGATAATGTTGCATAGGATAGGATAAAATGAAAATGACCCATGTCAAGATTTTTACCGTAAGCAAGTGGAAAGTGTGCCCCAAATTTTCATCAAGATCCAAATAACTTGGATGATGGATGTAGATGGATGATGATGCATTAGATCAATGGTTCATGGATGAATGGATTTATTATGGATGGGATAGAATGCTAGATTTTATTATAGATGGGATGAGATGCTTTCACCAAAAGTGGCACATGTAGATGCTCAGTTCTACTCATGATGCCTGTTTTCTAGGTTTTCATCATGGTCTTGCCCAAAGTGCCACCATACTGGTTTTCACTAGAGGACTATTTTTTTTCTCTTTACTATTTTCAATCCTTTTTTCTGATTTTTTGGATTTTCATAGTTTTTGATTTTTTTGTATTTTTCTAAAATATTTTAAGCTCATACTGAATCACAAGGTATTGTTGATTTAGACACTTCTGTCATAATGTGCCATCAGTATCCTACTTGAAGAAGTTGCTTTGTTAAGATACTTGCACTTATATGCAACTTTTGGGATTCTTGATCTGCTTTATTGATACTAGAGTTAACTTTGTCTTTGGGCATACATCGCGATAGAGTGCCTTTAGAATCCTTATGATGAAGGGTCACTGCCAATACCTGGTCAATGTGAGGATTGGATATCATGCGTGGAGTCGTAGATGGAGTGCGTTTAGGGATAAGAGATGGATTGGTTGACAGTTTGGAACCTTTGACTCTCTAAACTTGGGAAGATGAGCAATAATGGGTGGATATGAAAGTGTGAAGGGAATTAGGACCAACTGCTTGATACACTTTGTACGTCACTTGAAAATCTTGCTTTTGCTTTTGTGGACATCTTTGATGGATAATTTTCCCTTTTTTATTTTTTCCCATAGTTTCTTTGGTTGATGGATTTTGATAGGGATAATATTTCTTTGTATTCTTTGGTATCCATTTGTATTTGATTTGTCCATTATGCTTCTCGGCTTCTTTTTCTTTGATAACGTTCTTTGTACTTTGATTCAAATTTTCTTTTGAAGTTGGTCCTGATTCATGGATGGGGTGATGGGTGGAAGAAGATTCATGATGTGACTGGTTGTAGCATTGGCGATGGTTTCACCATAAAGATTCTTTGTGCTTCCTATGTTGATGTTTGCTTGAGACATAGTTTCCCCTAGTATGGTGATAATATTTCCTTCATGCTTTGATTCTGCCTATTTTGAGAACTCTTGTTTAGAATGCATTCTCTGATAAATAGCCACTATAGGTGACGTTGTTTCAATTTTCTGCTTTGTTGACTATGAATTATATTGTCACGCCCCGCCGTGCGAACCCCAAAGGAACTAAAACAACAGAACAAATTTTTTTTTTAAAAGAATATCATAACATACTTAAGTATTATAACATAACAATGTATTAAGAGGCACAACTTGTTCCAATGGGGTACACGAAGTGACATGACTACACTAACCCATAACACGAAAATAATTTAAACCATAATTAAACAGTTACATATATCCATTCCTTCTCATTTCATCATTTAAGATATCCGTTAAACAATAACCATATTAACACCATATGCACAAATGACAGTACGTGGAATTATAAATATACAGAGTGTTACATATTTCAATAGATACATCATAATGTAACCAACTACTACAAGTGACAATTCATGCATACATACAAGGTCTGAATTTACATTACATCCCAAGTGATAATAAAATACAATTAACCGAAGATACATCTCCATAACTACATATACCAATTACAACAAGGTCATCCCAACACACGTGGGAGATGATACATCCATGATTACATTAAATACATTACAACTGTAGTATATACAACTATCTGGTACATAAGAATAACTGGATCATCAACATCTCCCAAAAGCCCTGCAATAAAGATACACCTGCAATAGAAAAGGGGAAACCCAACGGGGTGCGAAGCACGTTCCACCCAACCACCCCCGTGCTGAGAGTAGGCAAGGAAGGGTCCCCGACCAAGTACGACTAACAAAACAAAGACTAATCTCAAGAAGACATCTTAACACCAAAGACCACATAGCAACTCAACAACGACAAATCTAAAAAGAACAACAAAACACTTCTGAACATAACAACAAGTCACACTCACAACATCAAAGAAACTCCAAACATAATATCGAACTCAAGACATAATATCATGTACTACATCCAACCATGTCCAAAGACAAATCAATAAAACACTTCCAGAGGACTTCAGTAAATCAACACAAATAGAATGTTAGACGAGAGTGTCATCGCATGGTTTCACATGGATTCTCCAGACAACCTATTACAAGGTGCCGCCTCCATCTCTACATGGATTCTCCAGACATCCAAGTTAAGGTGCCGCTTCCATCTATGGTTCTCCTGACATCCTGTCTCAAGGTGCCGCTCCATAGGGTTACTCATGCGGAGTCATAGCCTTTCGAGAAGACAAGGCAATGACCTTGCCAACCACGCCTTCTCAGTCCCCTTTAGTCTATGATAGCACTAACAGGTGGACGAGGCTTCACAATTATCTTGTTAATGTTTAATTCCCACCCGTGGTTTATTACTTAAATTCTCACTGATTAAACTAACTCTATGTGGGTTACCCTGACAGCCCCTTTGTGCGCCGGCCCCCACTAGAGCCACTCTCTCTAGACACTCTAGCACAAGAATATCCAACTCACAGGATTATATCAACAAGGAAACCGACCCAGCAATGAATCAACCACGAGGCATAACCAATCTCGCCATCACATGAAACGTAACACAACCGTACAATCCAATAGCAACTAAATCATAACCAGGGTCGAGTCCTAAACCAACCATCAAGTACGGGATTACAATTCCTATTAGAAACCCTGCCTCTGGAAGCCCCTACAACAACTTTAGCCTCCTACAAAAGATACAATACAACTAGGGTTCTCCCAAATGACCCAATGAAACAATGAAGAGTATCACAATGGGCTTAACAAAAGATCTTAAGGATAACAATTACGTTTAACAATACTAGAATTAAATATTTCCAATGCACAATAACTCCGACAAATAAATGAATCAATAACCCCAGAAACTCCATTCCATTTAAAATACCTAATTTATTTCTAGTTATCACAAATACATTATAACACTACAAAGATTTAAATATTATCTCCCCATAGAACAAACTTACAACAATCCCACTTTTATCCGTATATAAATATATATAATAAAATATACACATCCAGCCATATATTTATCTCATTTGTTTAATACTACACTAGCAAAATTGATCTATTAACCATTGAACTGTGTATAATCCTATGTTTGAAAACAAAAATATTATTAAAGAAACAGATAATTAACATAACATTAATATATACAATAATATATATTCTATATATTCAATTAACATAAAATATATATTAATATATTTAAATAACATTATGAACATTAATCTATAATATATATATTCAAATAATATAAAATATATATATATATATATATATTAATATATATACAAAGCATATAATAAAACATCCGCATAAAAAAAAACAAAAACGAATTTTAAACTTTAAAAAAAACAGTTTTTTTTTTATTTTGAAACATGCGCAGCCCTTTTTGGGTACTGCGTACCTCCCAAATGGGAGGCCGCAGTCCCCCATGACTGCGTACAACAGTCAGGACTGTTGTACGCAGTCTGGGAACTGCGCGCGGCAGAGGGTGGGTGGTACGGCTGCGCCGTCCACCCACCAATGAATTTTTATTTTCATAATTTTTATTTTTTTTAAACTTTTTCATTTAATTTAAAAAAAATTCGTTTCAAAACAAAAAATAAATTAAAACGAAATTTCGAAGCACGATTCGCTTCAAACAATATTACTGGATAAAATCTTTCCACAAAATTTAACCAATATATATTAATTTATATAAATTTTATCTATTATATTTTAATATATTTTAAAATCAGGTACTGTATTATAAGTACCAAGTTCAGATACGGATTTTCACAACTGTATCTTTTTTCTTTTTTTTTAAGAAATTCACAAGTGTAGACTTTTATTTTTATTTATTTATTTATTTATTTATTCTTAAAGATAAATAATAGATATATATATAATACATATATTTTGTTTTGTTTAATCTGTAACACTACATGAATTAGCAGATATGCATATATCTATTTACTTAAAGAAAAACTTACAGAATAACTAATATGATCAATCGGATCTTTTTGTTAGATATAAACTAAATGGAGTAAATAATATAATTCCATAATAACAAATATATATATATTTTTTTATTTCAATAGTAAATTTCATTACTAAATCATATTAAAGACTTTTGAGAAGGGGTCAATGAAAGTTTTCTACAGAAGATTCAACAATAAAACAATTCTTATTTCAAATACAATAAATTTGCACAACTAAGTTATATTGAAGAATTTTTATTTATTTTCTTTAAAAGAAAGATTCTACTGAAGTTTCTACAGAACATTCGAGGGTTTCATTCGGATAAATTTCAAACCACATGATTTCTTTCTATAAATTTTTTTTAACACATGCATCAACAGGTAATATTCAAAGCATAGTAAAATAATAAATAACAAAGGAAGAACCTGGAGTCCTTCGTCTGAAGAAGAATCCCTTCTGCAACCTTTCAGATCCCTCCTGCAGTTCCTTCTCAATCGTCTCCTGCAGCTCCCTTTCGAATCTATCTATCTTCAATCAGTTATTTTCTCCCAAGTTCACAAGCCAAAATTTCTTTTCTTTTTTTTTTCCTTTTTTTTTTTTTAGTTTTCTAGAACAACAGAGTAGTCGTTTTCTGTGAGCAAATGATCTTCTCATAAAAATAATAATAAAACAAAATAAAACTCAATAAAGCTTCCCTGCTTTCTTTTCTCAAAAAGTCTGCTTCCTATTGGTCCTTTTCAGCTTTTAAAAGCACAAATTTATCTACAGTATTTATTTAAATAATTTATTTAAACAAGCTATTATCTATGCAAGATTTGCTAAATTTAATTTTAACAAAAAGATATTATTTAATTATCTTTAACAATATTTATTTAATTTAATTATTGTCAACATTATTAATTTAAAATAATTATTTACTCTTATAAATAAATTAAATCACCTTTTTAATTTATAATATATTTAAATTTAATATTCAACTAACACACAATTAAATCAACCAACTAAACAACCTTAAACCATTATCTTATAAAACAAAGTTAATTAAATAAATATGAACTATAAATCAAATGAATACCTAAACACTTACACTACACAAACAACAAGAATGAAAACCTCAGTCATAACACAACTCACAACAGACGACGACTTGGGACGGGGACGCTTCCAAACCTACTCCCTTTTTCAACATTTTTACCCATTGGGCTAGTTTATTGCTCGCCCTGTCCTGCCGAAGCAGGTGGAATCGAGACTTATTCCTGCAATCCTGCATCCAAGCAAACGTCAAACAGCACATGTATACATATATATATATATAACTCAACATCCTACCGTGAGAAGGAATTGCAGTGTAGTAGGGCACTCGTGAACGAGTGATGCTACCCTGTCCTCTCACCTAATCTACTCTAACAATTACAATGTCAATAGTAACTAACATTTCTAATCCAAATAGATCATAAGATAACATTATACTAAACTACTGCATCATAAGTAATTACTAAACCTTTGCATTATAAAATAATATTCAATTCAAATCACATGATTATAGAATTATCACATTGACATATAAAACATTCGAGAGGAAGCATTGCATAATAAAATAATCCAAACCCTACATACAGAGTATCATAGTAATAATATCAATTGTAGCAATCAATCTAAAATACGCAACCACACACACCAAAATGATGAATCAGTCACCATCACAATTCAATATCACACTAACATATAAAGCAAACAATAGTAGTAAATAGTATCAGAAACATGGGGGTATTACATCCTCCCCCCCTAGAATATGGCTTACTCCTGGAAGCCAGTAACTATATATATATATATATAAAAGATAAGATTAAGCATACAACAACCATAGAGAAAACACGCCACAAATCTCTATAACTAACCACATATTCATTCATTTCCTATTACCATATTCCATAATTCCATACAACACAACACGCAAAAGCAACTCCAAAACCACATAGGGTCAATCAGGCAATCGCTTGCACAATGAGGTAAAGCACAAGAAGACATACAAGAGTGGACATAACAACAAAGCTGGTTGTCATCCACCACACACAACACACAAAATTCACACACAACACAAATTTCCATAATGCACTCTTCCAGTAGGAAGGATATCGGTGCATTGTACACTACACCGAGGGTCCTATCCCTTCCACTAGTTTCCTGCACCATTGGACCTACACCACGCAACAACAACTTCTAGGTAGCCAAGTCAGACCAACCCAAAAAATGAAAACATAAACTAACGAACAAAGCACCTAGGTCAACGCCATGGCTCATAAGGCCTGGAGTATTACCTACACAACTAACAACTTAATGGGTCCACATTATCCCAGAGCGCCCAGTGTTTAAACTTGGGCTCTGATACCAAGCTGTCACGCCCCGCCGTGCGAACCCCAAAGGAACTAAAACAACAGAACAAATTTTTTTTTTAAAAGAATATCATAACATACTTAAGTATTATAACATAACAATGTATTAAGAGGCACAACTTGTTCCAATGGGGTACACGAAGTGACATGAATACACTAACCCATAACACGAAAATAATTTAAACCATAATTAAACAGTTACATATATCCATTCCTTCTCATTTCATCATTTAAGATATCCGTTAAACAATAACCATATTAACACCATATGCACAAATGACAGTACGTGGAATTATAAATATACAGAGTGTTACATATTTCAATAGATACATCATAATGTAACCAACTACTACAAGTGACAATTCATGCATACATACAAGGTCTGAATTTACATTACATCCCAAGTGATAGTAAAATACAATTAACCGAAGATACATCTCCATAACTACATATACCAATTACAACAAGGTCATCCCAACACACGTGGGAGACGATACATCCATGATTACATTAAATACATTACAACTGAAGTATATACAACTATCTGGTACATAAGAATAACTGGATCATCAACATCTCCCAAATGCCCTGCAATAAAGATACACCTGCAATAGAAAAGGGGAAACCCAACGGGGTGCGAAGCACGTTCCACCCAACCACCCCCGTGCTGAGAGTAGGCAAGGAAGGGTCCCCGACCAAGTACGACTAACAAAACAAAGACTAATCTCAAGAAGACATCTTAACACCAAAGACCACATAGCAACTCAACAACGACAAATCTAAAAAGAACAAAAAAACACTTCTGAACATAACAACAAGTCACACTCACAACATCAAAGAAACTCCAAACATAATATCGAACTCAAGACATAATATCATGTACTACATCCAACCATGTCCAAAGACAAATCAATAAAACACTTCCAGAGGACTTCAGTAAATCAACACAAATAGAATGTTAGACGAGAGTGTCATCGCATGGTTTCACATGGATTCTCCAGACAACCTATTACAAGGTGCCGCCTCCATCTCTACATGGATTCTCCAGACATCCAAGTTAAGGTGCCGCTTCCATCTATGGTTCTCCTGACATCCTGTCTCAAGGTGCCGCTCCATAGGGTTACTCATGCGGAGTCATAGCCTTTCGAGAAGACAAGGCAATGACCTTGCCAACCACAGCCTTCTCAGTCCCCTTTAGTCTATGATAGCACTAACAGGTGGACGAGGCTTCACAATTATCTTGTTAATGTTTAATTCCCACCCGTGGTTTATTACTTAAATTCTCACTGATTAAACTAACTCTATGTGGGTTACCCTGACAGCCCCTTTGTGCGCCGGCCCCCACTAGAGCCACTCTCTCTAGACACTCTAGCACAAGAATATCCAACTCACAGGATTATATCAACAAGGAAACCGACCCAGCAATGAATCAACCACGAGGCATAACCAATCTCGCCATCACATGAAACGTAACACAACCGTACAATCCAATAGCAACTAAATCATAACCAGGGTCGAGTCCTAAACCAACCATCAAGTACGGGATTACAATTCCTATTAGAAACCCTGCCTCTGGAAGCCCCTACAACAACTTTAGCCTCCTACAAAAGATACAATACAACTAGGGTTCTCCCAAATGACCCAATGAAACAATGAAGAGTATCACAATGGGCTTAACAAAAGATCTTAAGGATAACAATTACGTTTAACAATACTAGAATTAAATATTTCCAATGCACAATAACTCCGACAAATAAATGAATCAATAACCCCAGAAACTCCATTCCATTTAAAATACCTAATTTATTTCTAGTTATCACAAATACATTATAACACTACAAAGATTTAAATATTATCTCCCCATAGAACAAACTTACAACAATCCCACTTTTATCCGTATATAAATATATATAATAAAATATACACATCCAGCCATATATTTATCTCATTTGTTTAATACTACACTAGCAAAATTGATCTATTAACCATTGAACTGTGTCTAATCCTATGTTTGAAAACAAAAATATTATTAAAGAAACAGATAATTAACATAACATTAATATATACAATAATATATATTCTATATATTCAATTAACATAAAATATATATTAATATATTTAAATAACATTATGAACATTAATCTATAATATATATATATTCAAATAATATAAAATATATATATATATATAATATATATACAAAGCATATAATAAAACATCCGCATAAAAAAAAACAAAAACGAATTTTAAACTTTAAAAAAAACAGTTTTTTTTTATTTTGAAACATGCGCAGCCCTTTTTGGGTACTGCGTACCTCCCAAATGGGAGGCCGCAGTCCCCCATGACTGCGTACAACAGTCAGGACTGTTGTACGCAGTCTGGGAACTGCGCGCGGCAGAGGGTGGGTGGTACGGCTGCGCCGTCCACCCACCAATGAATTTTTATTTTCATAATTTTTATTTTTTTTAAACTTTTTCATTTAATTTAAAAAAAATTCGTTTCAAAACAAAAAATAAATTAAAACGAAATTTCGAAGCACGATTCGCTTCAAACAATATTACTGGATAAAATCTTTCCACAAAATTTAACCAATATATATTAATTTATATAAATTTTATCTATTATATTTTAATATATTTTAAAATCAGGTACTGTATTATAAGTACCAAGTTCATATACGGATTTTCACAACTGTATCTTTTTTCTTTTTTTTTAAGAAATTCACAAGTGTAGACTTTTATTTTTATTTATTTATTTATTTATTTATTCTTAAAGATAAATAATAGATATATATATAATACATATATTTTGTTTTGTTTAATCTGTAACACTACATGAATTAGCAGATATGCATATATCTATTTACTTAAAGAAAAACTTACAGAATAACTAATATGATCAATCGGATCTTTTTGTTAGATATAAACTAAATGGAGTAAATAATATAATTCCATAATAACAAATATATATATATTTTTTTATTTCAATAGTAAATTTCATTACTAAATCATATTAAAGACTTTTGAGAAGGGGTCAATGAAAGTTTTCTACAGAAGATTCAACAATAAAACAATTCTTATTTCAAATACAATAAATTTGCACAACTAAGTTATATTGAAGAATTTTTATTTATTTTCTTTAAAAGAAAGATTCTACTGAAGTTTCTACAGAACATTCGAGGGTTTCATTCGGATAAATTTCAAACCACATGATTTCTTTCTATAAATTTTTTTTAACACATGCATCAACAGGTAATATTCAAAGCATAGTAAAATAATAAATAACAAAGGAAGAACCTGGAGTCCTTCGTCTGAAGAAGAATCCCTTCTGCAACCTTTCAGATCCCTCCTGCAGTTCCTTCTCAATCGTCTCCTGCAGCTCCCTTTCGAATCTATCTATCTTCAATCAGTTATTTTCTCCCAAGTTCACAAGCCAAAATTTCTTTTCTTTTTTTTTTCCTTTTTTTTTTTTTAGTTTTCCAGAACAACAGAGTAGTCGTTTTCTGTGAGCAAATGATCTTCTCATAAAAATAATAATAAAACAAAATAAAACTCAATAAAGCTTCCCTACTTTCTTTTCTCAAAAAGTCTGCTTCCTATTGGTCCTTTTCAGCTTTTAAAAGCACAAATTTATCTACAGTATTTATTTAAATAATTTATTTAAACAAGCTATTATCTATGCAAGATTTGCTAAATTTAATTTTAACAAAAAGATATTATTTAATTATCTTTAACAATATTTATTTAATTTAATTATTGTCAACATTATTAATTTAAAATAATTATTTACTCTTATAAATAAATTAAATCACCTTTTTAATTTATAATATATTTAAATTTAATATTCAACTAACACACAATTAAATCAACCAACTAAACAACCTTAAACCATTATCTTATAAAACAAAGTTAATTAAATAAATATGAACTATAAATCAAATGAATACCTCAACACTTACACTACACAAACAACAAGAATGAAAACCTCAGTCATAACACGACTCACAACAGACGACGACTTGGGACGGGGACGCTTCCAAACCTACTCCCTTTTTCAACATTTTTACCCGTTGGGCTAGTTTATTGCTCGCCCTGTCCTGCCGAAGCAGGTGGAATCGAGACTTATTCCTGCAATCCTGCATCCAAGCAAACGTCAAACAGCACATGTATACATATATATATATAACTCAACATCCTACCGTGAGAAGGAATTGCAGTGTAGCAGGGCACTCGTGAACGAGTGATGCTACCCTGTCCTCTCACCTAATCTACTCTAACAATTACAATGTCAATAGTAACTAACATTTCTAATCCAAATAGATCATAAGATAACATTATACTAAACTACTGCATCATAAGTAATTACTAAACCTTTGCATTATAAAATAATATTCAATTCAAATCACATGATTATAGAATTATCACATTGACATATAAAACATTCGAGAGGAAGCATTGCATAATAAAATAATCCAAACCCTACATACAGAGTATCATAGTAATAATATCAATTGTAGCAATCAATCTAAAATACGCAACCACACACACCAAAACGATGAATCAGTCACCATCACAATTCAGTATCACACTAACATATAAAGAAAACAATAGTAGTAAATAGTATCAGAAACATGGGGGTATTACATATATTGTTTTGTCTGACTCATTTCCTTGAGCGGATAGTGTTGGATATCTTTATTCATGATTTCCTCAATCTGAGTTTGGGACATATTTGATCCTGATGTTGACAACTCAATTTGATTGTAGGAATCGATAACCTGCTCTTTTTGTGTAATAATGTTTGGAGTAAAAGAATCATATTATGAATGAAGATCATCTATG
Source organism: Sequoia sempervirens (assembly GCA_007258455.2). NCBI lineage: Eukaryota > Viridiplantae > Streptophyta > Pinopsida > Cupressales > Cupressaceae > Sequoia > Sequoia sempervirens. The sequence continues at coordinate 74,786,095 of VDFB02047397.1, read as the reverse complement.
TGTCCATCCGCAAAAAGCATCTCATGGGTAGATGGAGGAGTATGTGCTACATGGATATGATCATCTTGCATAGATAGGAGAGTGTCCATTAGATAGGAGAGTGTCCATTGCATAGTTAGGAGAGTATCCATATGATCAACTTTGAATGATTTAAAAGTTGCTTTTGACATGCTTTGGATCAAGTTCCTGACATGGACTAGTTTCAAAGGATGGATTGCTTAAAAAGGGTTCTTGGATGTCGTCGTTAGACATGGGGAATGGCTCAATATCCTCTTGATCTTTGAGTGAATTTGGATCAAGTGTTGAGTTGAGGATTTCTTCAGTACCTATAGCCATGAGGTCAAAGGGGGTCAAAATGTCTTGGAAAGAACCATTGCTAGACCTTGGTGAAAGATTTTGATCATGCTTTGGGATAAATTCTTGAGATGTTTCCTCTAACTCATAAGGCGATGTAGGGACATTTTCGACATGATCATCAGTTGATGGGTTGTAAATTATTTCAATGGGATCAAATAATTCTAACACTCCTTGAAAGAGATCACTAAAAAGTGGCTCTTGATGTATTGTGAGTTGATCATCGGATGGGGTGGAAACATATTCAATGTGCTCCTCGATGGAGATATCTTGATCATTTTTTCAACAATTGTGGTGGAGGGATTTCCAATGTCTTCAACCATAGGGTCAAACGATGTTGACATTTCTTGAATTGGATCATTGTTGGTTAGTATATTTTGATCATGATTGAAAAGTGACTCTTGCCATATGTTGATTTGATCTCTAGATGAGATAGAAACATCTTCAATGTGCTCTTTGATGGATAGATCTTGATCATTGCTTTTAGCAATTGTGCTAGGGAGATTTTCAATGCCATCACCAATGGTTGAATCTTCATCATTATCCCCAATGGCTATCATTTTTTGTGTTTGTGCTTATGCTTGTTGGGAGGCTTGAGAGGCTTGTTGCACTTGTTGAGCTTGTGTTGCTTATTGCATGGCTCGATATTGTTGGATGGCCTTTTGGTGGGCCTAGTGATATTTTAGTGCAATGTTATATTGTCTTGCTACGTTTGGTTTTGGTGGTAGTGGTGGTGGATATGGAATCGTGTTGGATGTAGTGATGAGTGGTTGAGATACGCTTGGAGTGATCATGGTAGTGAGGGGTTGAGATATGATGGGTGGGATAGGGGTGGTTGGAGTGATCAGGGTGATAGGAATGGTCAGAAAGACTGAGGTGATAGGTCCTTGGAAGACCATATTTTGATTTGTCAAGATTGATGTTGCATTTGATTAGATACCATCTGTTGGTGCGATGTCGGTGGTATATTCAAAGGATTTGATGTGATGGCTTCATTAATGTTAGGTGGATTGATTTGGATGGACTGATTGGTGCTAGGTAAAGGGGGAAGCCCTAAACCAAGGAATGATGTTGATATGGGTAATGGTGGTGGAGATATCTCTTGGCGCAATGACTCAACTATTTTGGTAAGTGTAGCAATTTGATCTCACCAAATTTGATCTTGATTTCGATCTTGACTCCCTTGATATAGTTGATTTGGCTTTTGTTCAAGTAGATTTGGGATGCATACTTGTGGTTTTTGAATGGGATCATGAAAAAATTGATTTTGGACAATGTTCTGATTTGGGATGGTGTTCAGATTTGGCATTTGACATTGAAAATTGTTGGTGTTGGGAATCACATTGCCTTGATTTAGGTAACTTTGATTTTTCATGGTGTTACCTTGACTTGGAGTCGTTAACGTCTTGTTTGGATTTTGAACAATATTCGTATAATTCAAAAACATATTTATCCCAAAAAAAATTGGATTCATGTTTGGTAAAGTTGTACTTGGTACATTCACATTGATCGTTTGAAGGCTCATGCATTGATTGTTCAATTGGTGGATTTGTAGGTTTGTATTTAGATCTACCATCGGGAAATGTGTTCCAATCTTTTATTTTTGCATACTCAAACTTGTTGTGCCATTGACATTTGTCGATGGTAATGATCCCATGTATGGTTTGTAAAAATGTGAGTGTTGATAATAAATCGGCATTGTAAGGCTTTGATAGCTTAGTTGACTTGGATTACTCATGATGTATGGATCAAGTTTATATTCCATGTTCTTGTTTTTTGACCTTGTTGCAAAATTGACCTCTAAGGTTCTTAGGATCCATAACGAGATGAAGGATGAAAATGGGAAATGATATGAGTGTTGAATGTTTAGGGACTTTGGGTCAATGCTAGACTTAGGGTTTGATTTTGATTGGTTTGATTTGGGTAATGAACTTGTAAACCATAAGATGTTATATTTTATCTTAGGATGAACTTGTTCAAAGGATTGCTAATTCAATTAAATGTATAAGAAAGGATGCACTCCCATACACCTAACTAAACAAGGTGATTTTGATTTTGATGATTTACCCAAGTCTAGAATGATGTTTCCACATCTCTAAAGTTGTTTGGGGGATGGATTTTGATAGATTTTTGTAATTTGGATGAAGCATTTGATTTGAACCTAAATGAACCTAGGAAGGACTTGTTTATGAGACCAAGATAGTGAAGAGCATGCCTTTCTCTAAAAGTAATTCAAAATCCAAAGACCGATGTTTGCATTAAAACCATATGACCAAAAGATGCCAAGCACATATGTGGGTTCCAATTGATTAAATCTTTGCTTAATGGATTCTTTTTACCACAAACACACTCTTGATTAGATTTTGAATCTAGATGTCTAATGTCTCAACTTTCCCCTTATCCCGCAAAGTGTATTATGCGGAAACCAAGGAAATTTAAGGCAAGAGTTACCTAATGTTGACCTTAGTAGGAGAAAATTGAGATGAAATCCAAATGCTTAGAATCCTCTAAGGAAAAAATTCAAAGGGAAATAAATAGCATGTGAATTCGTTCAACGATATTTGCTTCTCCTAAAGGGTTTGAGATTTGATGCTCATGTTGAATGTTGGTTTTCAATGTTTTCAATCAAAGCACTGTGTTTTCAAACCAAAAACAATTACAACCCTATGGATGTGAAAGACAATATTTGTTGGATTCCCACTTGGACAAGTCTAGCTACGCTTATCTTTAGCGAATGGTTAGATGCTTGACCCCACTAGCTCCCCTCCACGGCTCATTAACGTCAATCGGGGCAGCCAAGCATCAACACCCATGAAACTCCCATGGCATGTTTTCCATTTCTACTAAAGACTGTAAAAGTGTGGGGTAGCTTCAGAACGACCGTTCTTGCACCAAGAAACAAATTAAAGGATTTTTGAAAAATTCTAGCACATGGGTTTTAATAAGGACTTTCTGTTCATGGAGATTGACCCATACGGCAAGAGTCCCCTTTCAAATCCATCTTGTTGGAATTAACCATGTGATATTGGCATTTACTCCAATACCCACATTTATATCCCGGTTGGAAATACTCTTGGCTTTAGAGTGTTACCGATTGAGTCGTTCCCTTGGGTGAGTACTTTTCTGAAAGGCAAGCCCTCTAAGATAGACAAAATCAAATAAACTTATTCATAGTTCGATCGACCCTTCTTTAGAAACAAAGGGAGAACACATGCAATAAGCTCACCCACACTCGCAAAGTGTTTTGTTCAATTTTTTAAACCCAAAATGAAGTGTGGAGGCAATCTTTTATGCAACCTAATGTCATCAAAAAGAATTTTGATTCTCAAGATCGCTGTGAAGCACGAGAGAAGCGCATACGCCTTTTTAGATGAGATTATTTTGTAGAAAATATTACAAAGCACAAAAGACATGTTTTTTTTAGCCTTAAAGCAATGATGAATTCATTTTAAGGACCAAAAATCAAATGTGAAGTTGATTTTTCAATTTTAGCCCAAAAGTGAAGTCTAGTCAATTTCTAAGGTTCAATTTTAACCCAACTTGAAGAGATTAAAAGCTAGTGAGTTGGCATAAAATAGAAAACGAGCCTAGTAAAAAAGCATTAAAAAATGCTCTTTCAAGTTTGAAGTTCAATGTCAACTTTTCTAGTTCAAATTTGCTTGTTATGTTCTTGGATCTTTCGCCTTGCTACACTTGCACCTGCAATATTAATATAGAAAAATATGTGGATTAAATGTTGAAGAAAAATTCAAAGATATGCAAATCATTTATCAATGTATTCAACAAACTTTTAAGAAAAATATTACCCAAAAAATAACACACATTTAAGAAGTGGTAATTCACTAATTCGATAATTGGTAAGTGGCAATAAATGACAGGCGTATCTTCTAAGCTATTTTTCTAAAGGGTAGTTAATCTCCAAGCTAGAAAATTAATTGATAGTGACTGTCAACTTCTGCCAACTCGTGCTTGTTTGAAAGAAACTTTGAAGTAGCAAGCACGCAATCCTTAGAATAGCTTTAACTACTTCCAGCTGAAGGCTTTTATAATAAAATTACTTATTGAGTGTGACCGGCATACTTACCACTTAGCCTTAACATCACCCAACCCCACACACACATATTTTGATATTTCTCTAGCCAGATGACACATTTAAAGACTACAATTCATGTATCTTTATTGTTGCTACAACAGTCGCTTTCCCTTGTCTTTTTTAGGTAGAAATTTTTCTGCAAACCAGCTGGATTCGCCAAACAACACCAAAGAAGTATAGAGAAAAAAAAATTATGTACAAAATTAATTAGCAAAGAGGCTTTATAATGGAACAGATTTCAGTACCCTTTTTGTGCATCACTATCACCAAAAATAAATTAAAGCAAGTGACAGAAAAATAAATACTATCATAATCACAAAATTCAAGGCTCGAGCATCACATTAATCCAAATTATTGAGTACTTGTTGCTGCCAGTATCACATTAATTTCCGCTCGTTATTTAACCATGAAATTTTGTTCTTACCAAAATCTTAATCACAAGAAATGTCAAATTATATGCATCAATAAGGCATTGATATTGACAAACATACTTCAAAAGTTCTAGTTCAAATGTTCATGCCAAAGCATTAGCCTTTACTTCTTACGCTACCCCTTGTAGTTGGTTATTAGGCACACCTACCAAATCTACTTGCCAGATTTTATGTTGGTAGTGTCATTGGTTTGTTGGCTGGAAAATCTATATGCGATCAATATTGTCCATAGTGAATTTGATACCTAACATAACGTCTCTATCATTGTAACAAAATTAACTCACGCAGTGGTATTTAATGGCCAGTGAAATGATAATTTTTCACTCGTTAAACTCTTAATTCCCAAAAACTTAGACTCCATTATGGTGAAATGATAGTATGAAAGTTCACAATAGATTTGGAATTGACTGCTCAAATAATAGTCAATATTTTACTCTGTATGAAGGATGAGAGGCTGAATACATATTAATGACTAAAAAGAGAAGGGATCCATTCACCTGTTGCGGTCGACTGATGTAATGAACATAGTTGTTCTTGAATTTTTACCTCCTCCACGGCTTCAATTCCTATTGCGGTCGACTGATGCAATGAACATAGTTGTTCTTGAATTCTTACCTCCTCAACGACTTCAATTCCTGTGACAAGGACAAAAGGCACAACAACTATTCTAGAAAAAATCTTAGAGGGTGGCCAACAAAGTAATAAGTCTAGAGAAATTTGAAAGTGACTAGCACCAAAAAAATTACGGCCAAGATCCTAATAATGAGCACACTGTGCAATTTTTAATGTTCAGCTATCCTAATGTTGGTCAGGCATCATAGCACTTAGAGCTTTTCTATCAAGATTAGTGAAATCGAAGGAAGCTTTCACGTCAAGATTGAAAGAAACTAGATATTAAAATAGCACTTAGAGCTTTTCACATGTTGGATCCCATACACATTATTAAGCTTCTTTGTATGAGAAAAAGGAAAGATTGGCTTGCAACACATAAAAAAGGATGGTATAACCCAGCAATCACATCAGGTGCCTAACAACAGGTGGCGTTGACATTGGTTATCTGGTATTAGATGTTTCTCTAATCAACTCTAAATAGTAGCATATGTTTTTGAATCAACAAGAATGCACAAGGTGGGAATCGAACCTATGTTTGTAGCGTGGCCAGTGGACCATCAGTGGGAAGATAAAGCGATTCAAAAGAGATTGATTGAACATATGGTGGGAATGAAAGAGAAATGCACAGATCTCAAACACAGGCAGAAAATGCAGGCAAATAAGCTTTATCAATTTCTATCGTATTAAATGCATATTTTTCAGAGCATTGACTTTGAATAGATTCAAAGTAGATGACCAAAAATAGTAAGTACAGGTAGGCCAAGTGATAGATACGGGCTGGACTACAGAGGCTGCTATTCTCCAACTTTGGGCATGGAGTCCTTCAAAAGGAGGAGAAACAACACGGTAAGAAAGAGGAATGACACACTGTGTCAAAAAGATCATGAATGACGCACATGAAGATCAAAGGATTTACAATAAGCTACATGTAAATGACGTTAGACTTCAAATTAGGTCACAGTTTTGAGGAGATCGTTGAAGGAAAGTTCGTTTGTAGGTTAGAAAATAAAACCGATTGCAGTGTGTAAGCAATAACCAAAAGACATGAAACACAGAAAATAGAAAGTACTTACCCTCTATTGTAGGCATATAAAGCGAGCATACAAATTGCAGTAATTTTTTGACTGATTCTAAAACACGTTTAATTTTAATTCAAGCATATATTTTCTATTGTAGGTACATAATGCATGAATTATTTGGACTGCAATGTAACGTAATTTCAATATGGGAGCACATCCTTAACACAACAAGATAGATAAATGACAAACAGATTGACACATTTAACATCTACCCTCATTTATCATTCAAAATCTACTTCATTATATGGCTGCTCAGCTCTATTTCACTTTTTCGGTTGTCTCTGAAATGAGGGAAAAAAGCCTCTTAATGTTAGAATGATGACAAACCAGTGAAAAATCTATGAATCAAATCTTGCAAACATGAAACAAATGTATATTAGAGAAAATATTAAAAACAGCCCTCATTCTAGCACCATTATGTGGATGGTGAAATCTACAAATTGCTAAAACCTCCAACACACATTACCATGGTTAGTTTAAAACAAAGCAAATTTTCAACATCCATATGAGATAATCTAATATGTTTTAAAATGCTATCAAATAACAAGATAAATAAAAGCATACAAAGAAAAAAAAAAGTATATCTATCCCATATTGGATTGGTGCTACTTTGATGTGAAAAGTAGCCCTTTCCCAACCCTTGACAAGCTTGATGTTGCAAATGATGGTGGACAAAATCAGTTCTTAGTTTAAGAGAATGACTTTGCATGAATGATTGTGGATCAAGTTATGGAGGATTTCTTGATGAATGAAGCTCTCTATTTATAAAATGCTTTGATGAGAGAAATAGCCAAATGGATGAATGTGGGACAAAGAACAATCCAATGAAAAGAGGCCACTTGTCAACTTGTGATAGGATGAGGAATGAGCACATTTTGGTCAATGTGCCAAAGAGGGGGAGATTCAAATTTGAATTTGAGAGTTAATGTTGAGTTTGACTTGTGCAAGGGACATGTAAGAGCTTATTAATTGCTTTGTTGGATGTACATGTCCACTTGTTTTTGAATTCAAATTTGAGGGAATATTCCTCAAAGATGCCATGTTGATGGAAAATAATGAATTTATAAATGAATTAAAATGATTTATTGGTGCAAGTGGGAAAAGCTAGAGGATGTGATGGGTGGTTAGGTTAGGTTAATCAGGATTAGATTAACTTAATGATGATTAGATGCTTTGACCCCTTTGACTTGAATATTTTGATTTATTTAAATCAAAAAGGGATGAAAGGTGATTTCAGACTTAATTAAATAAAGGATTGATTTATTTAATCAAGGAGGGTGATGTTAGGATCAAGTTGATTTATTTAATTTAAACTCATGACTTTAGGATATTGATAAATAAACTTGATTTATTTTTTGAATGGATGAATATGACCTAATTGAATGCATTATGCCAATTTTGCGTGTCTATAGATCAAATGTGAATGTCAGCCTTAAAACATGAAAGATAATCCTCCTTGAAATGAAATGAATTGTAGATCTCCAAGATCGATCACACTATACCCAAAATTCATGTGTGATGTCCCATTAAGCTTTTCACACTCTGGAATAGGTTTTCACTATGAAATCTAGACCAGGTCGGCCCCAAATGCTCTGACTGTGTATTATAGTGAAATTTTGAAAATGATAACTTTCGGTACACAAATGTAAATGATTTGAATTTTTGAAATGGTGTAGATGGCCTCATGTAGATGATATATCCTACTCCGCAAGTTGAGAAATGATAATGTGGTGAAATGTGGAATGAAATGTTGAAATTGCTACAAACTAAAATGCAAGAAAAGAAATGTTTTTGGTTGATACAAAATTGCTTTACAACCAGGCATGCTCCTGCATCAAACACTTGGGGTTGGAAGAAAAGTGGGTCCCTCACTTTCTATGGGCTAGAGGAAAACCAAAGTGGTTCACCTTAGCATAAGAAATCCATGATTAATCCTCCACTGATCTACCTTTCAACTTCACTAGATATTCTTTATACTACTTGTTCCTAGTGCTCCTTCCAATTTTGGTATCCAAAATCTACTCAATCTCTTTTGGTGGTTGATGTGGTAACTACTCCTATAAATCTACTTCTATGTTGTTTCCACTTGAATTTCCTTCATGGTACTCATAGATATCTACAATATTGAAAATAGGTGATAGACCCAATGTCTCTAGTAACTCCACTTCATATGCATTTTTAGAATCAAACTTCCTCATCTTCATCTTATTATATGTTCCAACTAGAAATCTATCCTTCCTCAGATATACCATCACTTCATCTCCAACAAAAAATTCCTTTTCTTTTTTCCTCATCTTCCTTCTCCTTATACTTAATATTCATATCCTCCAAGTCTTTCCAGACTTGATTATGCAATGTCTCCATGAATCCTACAAATATTCTACCTAGCTACACTCCTTTTTTCACCCTACTGATGTCCCCTAGTTATACAACTCCTTTGGGATGTACTCCTATCATAATCTCAAAATAGTGTTTTCCCTGAACTCCAGTTCACTGAATTATTGTATGCAAACTCTACTTGTGGTATAACTATGTCTGATTTCTTGCCTTATCTCTGACAAAACATCTCAACAAGTTACCCAAAATTATGTTTACAAAATTTATTTTTCCATTTGTTTGTGGGTGATATGTTACACTAAATTTCAATTTTTTCTTCATCTTCTTCCACAATATCCTCCAAAAGTATCCAATGAATTTGTTTTCCCTATCTAAATCTATACTCTTAGGTAATCCATGCAATTTCACAATCTCCTTCAAAAATAAGTCAGCAACATTTACATCATTGTTAGTCTTCTTGGAGGGAATGAAATGTTCCATTTTAAAAAATCTTTCCACAACTACCATTATGAAATAATATCCTCTTTGTGTTCTTGGTAATCCCAATATGAAATTCATGCTTATATCTTCCCAAGGTCTCTCTGGTACTATCAAAGGTTTGTACAATCTAGTATACTAACTACTCCCTTTTGCTACTTGACAAATTCTACAATTTTGAACACACTTCCTAACATACTTGTATATTTGTGGCCAAAAATAATGTTCACTGACCAAGGATTTTGTCTTATCAATTCTAAAATGCCTTGCTAATATGCCACTATGCTTCTCCTTAATCAGATTCTCCCTCATTGAACTCTTTGAGATAGAAAATTGATTTCCCTTAAACAACAAATCTTCCTAGATGAGATAATCCAGCCATTGGCTTCATTCTATCACTATTGGTTCCTTACATGCTCTCCAAGATTTGGAAAATTTTGATCATTCTCATACATATTTTTTAGTTCTTCAAAACCCAATACTTTTATCCTTGTCGTTGTCAGCAAATTATTTCTTTTTCTCAATGCATCTACAACATTGTTTGACTTACCACTCCTATGCTTCAAAACAAATGTATAAATCTATAAAAACACAACCCATCTCATATGTCTCTGGTTCAACTTCCTTTGACTATTCAAATATTGTGAAGCTTGATGATTAGTGTACAACACAAACTCCTTAAGCAACAAATAATGTCTCCACTTCTTCAAGGCTTGAACTATGGCATAGAATTCTTGATCATAAATAGAATATCTTCTTCTGGAATCATTCAACTTCTCACTAAAATAACCTATAGGTCTTCCTTCTTGGCTCAACTCTTCTCCTATTGCATTTCCACTTGCATCACAATCAACTTGAAATACTTTATCAAAATTAGGTAATGCTAACACTGGTTGCTCTGTCACCTTTTGCTTCAACAATGAAAAACTTCTTTGTGCTCTGGATTTTCACTTAAATTCCTTCATATCTCCACTCATTTTTTATGTCATAGGTGTACAAATGATACTAAATCTTTTGATAATTTTTTTATAGGAACTATCCAATCCATGGAATGATCTTACCTCTCCAATGTTTATCGGTGTAGGTAAATCAACTATTGCTCTAACCTTCTCAGGGTCCATCTCCAATCCTTGAGAAAAAATAACAAAACCAAGATATGCCAACTCTATCTTCATAAAGTTAATTTTCTTGGCATTAATCAACAACTTCTCTTCTCTTAATTTTTGCAATACTTGTATGATGTGCCACAATTTTTTTCTCTAGTCTTACTAAAAATTAGAATATCATTTAGATTAGCAATGCCATACTTACCCAAGAATTTCTTTAGAACCTCACTCATCAATCTCATGAAAGTGATAGGTTCATTAGTCAATCCAAAGGGTATTGCTAACCACTCAAACAATCCTTCATTAGTCTTAAATGCAATCTTCCATTCATCGCCTTCTTTGATCTTGATCTGATGGTATCCACTCTTTAAGTCAATCATTGTGAAATATTTTTCTCCACTCAAACATTCCATAATCTCATTCATCCTTAGAAATGGGAATATATACTTTATAGTGATCCTATTGATTTCTCTTGAATATATATGCATTATCTAGTTTCCATCTTTCTTTGGTGCAAGTATAGCAGGTACTGCGCATGGTATTAAACATTCTCTAATAAATCCTTCCTTCAACAACTCTTGTATATGTCGATTTAACTCTACACTCTCTATCGATTTCATTTATGTGTTGCCTTGTTTGGAAAACTTGCTCCTAGTATTAGATATATATGATGACCAATACTTTAGATTGGGGGTAAGACATCTAGTACATTCTCTGATATGATGTCTTCATACTATATCAATAGTTTTTCCACTTTTTTATGTGGTGGATCCACTCCCTTTGTTGTCTCTGGACTACCACCCTTCTTTGGAATTAATGAAAAACACATATTTTCATGCCTCAATCCATCCAAAAACTCCCTTCCATCTACCAAACATAGTCTGATAGTTCTACAAACTTCACTTTTATCTTCTTCCTCCAAATGTATCAACTTAATTATCTTTCCATTGGAATTCACAATATAGGTGTTCCTTCTTCCATCATGAATTATTTTCTTATCATATTGCCATGGTCTTCTTAACAGTAAATGACATGCATCCATAGGCATAATATCACACAACACTATTGATAGTCTGAAATAATGAGAGGGGGGTAAATCAGTATTCAATAAAACCATTTAGATGTAAACCACCCAATTATTAAAGCACATATGACTTCTAACTAGAATGAAGACGTTGAAATAAACATCATAACACAAAACACATCAACCCCATATTTTTACATGGAAAACCCAAATGGGAAAAAGCATGGTGAGGATTAGCTCACAACATAATATATCCATATATACAATATTACATGGCTCACTATCCTTAGAAAGCTCACAACCAAAATACATAATGAAATGGCTAACCTCCAAGATACAAAATATATTGCTCACTACCAAGAGTGTGAATTGATGGAATGCACCTCCAATGTGTTTTGTTTAGTTCCAATGAGGCTTTGAATGTGAAGTATTGATCAACATAGCAGTCACATATTAATTCTACTTTGATCTTTGTCTCCTTCCACAATATGATGCTCACAACTAATAAATCATTTAAGCTTGCACATCCTTTCCCCTTTTTTCACACACTTATTCACATCCTCACTCTCTACCTTCAACTCCAGAAAGACTTATGTATATATACAAGTATATTTCATAAATCAATTAGGTCGACCTAATTAGATGTAAGCAAACCAAACAAAAATAACTCATGTCGGCACCATATAAGATTTAAAACACTTTTATCCATGTGGTGTATCATATCAAGTTAGTGTAGTTCTTTAAGGGATCCAACCAATAGCTGCATGAAGTATAATTATTCGTCTTAATACATGCCATGTATTAGGTCAGCCAAGAATAGGAACTAATCACAAAAACTCCAAACCAACACACACTTCAAGTAAGACACTTTCAAGATCCAGCATTACTTCAATTTCTCATCACATTAACATCAAGGAGATCACCATTAGAACCACAACATGAAAATGTTCTTTCTAAGAATATGCAGAGTCTCCCACACTGGCATACTGACCAAAAAAACAATTGTAGTGTATAGAGTTAAACTCTATCATTGGTAACTTTTTGTACACAACACAAAACTTCTCAAGATCCTAGATATAGCTGTCTAAATGAGTCATAATAATGATATTAAGAGAGCAGAGTCATATCTCATCTTGCAGTGAATTTTGGACTCAAAAACCAATGTATTGGCTCAATAGTAGAGAATGTTTCGGGTAGAGATCAACTTCTGGTATACCTACTATGTTTCCCACCATGTTTCCATAATTTTAGCATCAATGACAACACAAGAAAAATCTAAACATCCTAAATACACTTCAGGCTCATGTTGCAAGGTTCCCATATTTGCAACAATCTCCCCCTTTCGCATTGATGGAAACATGCATATCAAAAACATTTTTATCCCAATAAAATACAACTGAATACTCCCCCTTTCAAGGTTCATCCTTAAAAAATTATTCTTGTCAAAAAAAAAAATCCTTTATCTATCTATCTCTCCCCTTTTGACATCAATGGAAAAGGTCATGAAAGGGTCTGGTATAATTCCTCAAATATGTATGTACACAAAAATAATTAATCAAGAACCATGAAACAATGTTAACCTGAGGAAGAAAAAGCTTTGAGATTCTTTAGGATATCTTCCCATGATCCTATTGTGCTCACAAGAGTCTTGTATAATAGTTCAAGCTTAGTCTGAAAAGACTATACCATCTTTCAAAGTATTGGGGCTAAGATTAACTTTTGATAGATTACCAGTACTGTCAAGAGCACTAGATACAAGTATTTGTCTAATTTTTACCATATCTTTGAGTGTCACAAACTTCTTAATTACTTATGTTCTTTGATCCTGTAGGGAAATTAATTTTTCCTATAGTTGCACAATGTAGCACCATCTCTGGTTGTCCCTATCATCTACCAAGCTATACACATTTGCTTGAGTACTCATTCAAATTTCACTTTTTCTTATTTCATCTCTTACATTTAGTGTCCTATTGGACCAATTCAAATAGAAAGGAAGAAACTCCTAATATTCTTTCTCACAGTCTTGTACTTCTTTCAATTCCTTCACAACTATGTGATGTGTGTCTACACATTTCTTCTTGATATCTTCTAAAATTTCTTTAGCAGACCTATTTCCTATTTTTTCTTCTAGTTTAGAGATGTATGCTTTCAAATATTTAATCATATTCCTAAAAAAATTTACACTTGATATAGATGAATTGAAGCTGGCACTGAGGATTACATTCTACAACTCCTTTAATTCTTCTTGAATATGTATGCTTTCATGCTCATGTTGAGCTCTCTATAATTCACTTCCTTTTGTGATTTCTTGTCTGATAACAACACCTTTTCTCTTCTTACCTATTCTTGTTGCACTACCAGAGGATTTAGTCATAGAAATTCCTTCTACATTAGGGTTCTTAAGGATTTCTAGAAGCACTTTTGCATAATGATCAATCTCAGCCTCGGTTACTTCATAATCCAGTTTAGAAATCTACACTAGTCTCGATTCAACTGCTTCCATATAACAAAAATCTATAAAAACTAGGAAATTAATATTTTTGAAGTACTTCTCAATCACATTTTCAGATATCTGTGTTCTTCTATTCATTATCATTTGAAATATTCCAAAGAATGCAGCAAGAGTATTTTCTTGTGCATCTGAACCACCAAGATTTTCCATCCAATTCCTAATCTAATGAGCTGTTGGTTCTGATTTTGTCTAATCTATCCTTCAAAATATTGGTAACTCTTTCATAAAGTAAAATAGTAAACAAATTTTTAAGGTGCCATATTAGAATGTACTTTTCTTGCTCTTCTTGATTTCTTTTAAGTTCTTCAACAGATGCAATTGAAGTATCTCATAAAGATCATAATCCACTCCATTCCTAACCATATCAAGAGTAGTGTAAACAACAACAATAGAAACTATATGATCATTGCTTGGTAGGAAATTTTGGTGTCCAATAACCATTGCAACATACCAAATGATTGGATCTTCAATTGTACTCAAACTGAGTTCTTTTCCATCTAGGGTCGCACCAATCATCTCAATTATCTCTTGTTCATTAATAGTCTTTCATCTAGGAACTGGTCTAAAGGAACACAAACTAGTTAGATTTCTTATAGCTTCTTTGTTTATCAGGTAAACAATCCTAATAGATTCATCATGAATACTGCTTAAATTCATTCAAATGCACTTCTTGTCAAATTCAAGCAATGGGGCTTTGCACCATACATCCAACTTCTTTTCAACTAATATTTTGTATGCATCATGATTTTCTTCCAATTCATTCTTCAATAGAATACTCAAGCGAAATGGTGACATATCCTCAATTTTACCATAAACATATGCATAAATGTCTTCAATGGGTAGCACTCTAGGAGAAATGCAAGAAAATGCACCATCTAATTCTTCTAAAATATTTTTCAGAGAATAATTCCTTAATTTTATTTGCAATCTATTTGAAATATTCACCACCTTTGAAATATCCATGGCATAAAATTGAGATAATGTTTAAGCAGAATACCTTTGTAATTGACAACAAAGAATATAATTAAATTTTTAGCTTCTAGAGCATGCTTTGAATCCACTTCAATTTCCTCTTCCTTCATCAGATCCTAAAACTATGTTGTATGGAATTTCTCTAGTTTCTTCAACCTTCTTCTACATGCTTCTCCTTTTTCACAAATTCCTTTTGATGAATGCAATTTCCTTGATACTTTTGAATTTAATTGTTTCATTCCAAATGCTTTTGCAATAAATGCTTCAAATTGTAAGTAGATCACCTCAAAATTTGTGTACACTTCCATCCTTTCAAATTCCGCAAAATTCATTCTTCACACATGTGTCTAAAAATTCCTTTCACATGAAATCTTGAATTCGTAACCTTATTAAATGCACTTCTATTATGATATGAAATCATAAATCAATGACGGGTTTATTAAAAAAAAATTATTATTGCTCCCCCTTAGTCATTACCTGACTCAAAATTTGGCAGGCATATCTACACTAGAGGATGGTATAGATAAAATTGATGATCATGGTTCAACTTGCTTAAATTCTCCTTCCTTTCGCCAAACTCTTTTCACTTCCTTTCTTACTTCTTCTGGGACTATAATTGGTTCATGTATCTTTTCTGGATAGTTACTTTTTATCCTTCTATTTTTTCAATCTCTAGCAAAATGTTCTAGATTACTGTAGTCATCACAAACAACATTCTTCCATCCAAATTGTCTTTTATTTAATCTATATTTGAACTGATTTTCCTTGTGTCCAAATAAGTTTCAATGATAATAGTATCCATTAAATGATAAAAATACCTTGTTCAAATTTTGACTTCTACATTCCATAACCTTATGTCCAATCTTCTCTCACTCAAAACATTTGTTGGAGAATGATAAAGTATCATTCATTCTACTTTTGCAGTCTTTTTCCCTGTATCCAAATTTATTACAAAAATAATAGACACCATTAAAAGATAAATACCTTTGAGCATTAAGTTGTCTAATGAGAATCCTTTCAGTATTGCTTGTATGATTCTTGAATTGTCCATCATTACATTGAATCTTCATGTTAGGAGGTTGGTTCACCTTTTAGCTTTGTCCTTCTTCAAACCCTAAACCATTTTATCCTTTGTAGGTCTCTAAGAAATAATCAACTTATCAAGCATTGTAGTGCTTGCCTTGAATTTACCCTCATGTCTTTTTCCCTTTTCTAGATCTGATTTCAGAATTTCCACTTCTTACTCAAGCTTTTTACATTCATCCACCTTCTTCTGAATTTCAACTTCCTGTCAGTCTTCAATTCTTTTCTTTTCTTCCATTTTTTCTAGCAATCCAGTGATATCATCATATGCCTTTTTTAATTGATCATTGATTTCTCCATTTCTTTCCCTTTGATCCTTAATACACTTATTTGCTTCCTTCAGCATGTCCTTCAAATCTTCATTTTATTTTGTATACTCAGTAGATATTTCTTTAGGAGGAATAAAAAAAATATCTTTCATAAACTCAAATTCTAGGACCTTCTTCAATCTATTAGACTTCTTTAGAGGAACCAAGCTCTGATACCAATTATTGATAGTCTAGAATATTGAGAGGGGGCGTGAATCGGTATTCCATAAAACCATTTAGATATAAACCACCCATTTATTAAAGCACATATGACTACTAACTAGAATGAAGACATTGAAATGAACATCATAACACAAAACACATCAACACCAAATTTTTACATGGAAAACCTAAAATGGGAAAACCCACAATGAGGATTAGCTCACAATATAATATATCTAGATAATGAATATTACAGGGCTCACTACAAGGATTCACTATCCTTAAAAGGGTCACAGCCATAATATACAATAAAATAGCTAACTACCAAGATACAAAAGATATGGCTCATTGACAAGAGTATCAATTGATGGAATGCACCTTCAATGTGTTGTGTTCAGTTCCAATGAGGATCTAAATGTGAATTATTGCTCTACATAGCAATCATATAACAATTTTTCTTTGATCCTTGTCTCCTTGCACTATATGATGCTTGCAATTGATAAATCATTTAAGCTCGTACATCCTTTCCCCTTTTCCAACACACTTACTCACATCCTCACTATCTCCCTTCAACTCCAAAATTCTTATGTATATATACAAGTATATTTCATACATCAATTAGGTCAGCCTAATTAGATGTAAGCAAACCAAACAAAAATAACTCATGTCAGAACCATATAAGATTTAAGATATTTTTACCCATGTGGTGTATCATATCAAGTCAGTGTAGATCTTTAAGGGATCCAATTAACAACTGTAAAGTATAATTATTCTTCTTAATACGTGTACACCATATATTAGGTTGGCCAAAAATAGGACCTAATCACAAAAACTCCAAACCAACACACACTTTAAGTAACACACATTTCAGATCCAACATTACTTTAGTTTCTCATCTCATTAACATTAAGAAGATCACCATTAGAACCATAGCACTAGAATATTCTTTCTAAGAATATTTGGAGTCTCTCACCTGGCATATTGACCAAAAAAATAATTGTAGTGTACAAAATTAAATTTTGTCATTGGTAACTTTCTGTATGCAACACAAAACTTCTCAAGATCCTAGATATAGCTATCTGAATGAGTCATAATAATGAGATTAAGAGCGGAAAGTCATATCTCATCTTGTGGTGAATTTTGGACTCAAAAACCAATGTACTAGCTCAACAGTAAAGAATGCTTCCAGTAGAGATCAACTTCTGGTATACCAAATATGTTTCCCACCATTTTTCAATAATTTTCACGTCATTGATGACACATGATCAATCAAAACATCCTAAATACACTTCATGCTCATGTTGTAAGGTTCCCAAATTTCCAACAATCTCCCCCTTTGGCATTGATGGCAACATGCATATCAAAAACATTTTTATCCTAGAATAAAATACAACTGAATACTCCCCCTTTCAAGGTTAATCCTTATTCAACTTATTAATCTTATTCTCAAATATGATCATTAATCATGAAAGCATAAAATAACAACACATCAGAATCACACATAAACACCAATATTTTTACATGGAAACCCTGTTAGGGGAAATACCATGGTGCAGGTCAATTCACAAGATTATACCTTGTTAAAAGTATAAGAGAATATGAATGGGAAATACACATGCATTCAGGCACACTACCTAGAGCTCACTGCTCAAATACAAAATAGGCTTACTACCCAAAGGAAGAAACATTGTCTTATAGAAAGGTTCTAATTAAATCCATTAGACTTTGAAATAAGAAAATAGCATCTGCTAATGCCTGGTTACAGTTCTAATTAAGCACATGAACACTTCTTCACTCTTCTCCACTCTTCTCCACTCTTTTTCTCTACCTTCAAATGATCTAAACTTTATTTTCACATAGGACTCATATAATTTACACACATACCTCCTTCACTCTACCAAAATGATAAAACAATCTCTCTTATATATCCACAACAGGAAATTCCATCTCTATAAGTTGACTCCAAAGAAATAATAAAATAATTACAAACAGTCAGCCCAAAACAAATAAAGATTATTCATTAGAATCAACCAAGGTTGGCCACAAAATAGTGAAGACCAAAAATTACATCCTCAAACATGAACCACTTCAATTAATTACTCCTCAAAGATCCACAACACGCTTCAACACCTTGTGAGCCAAGAACATGAAAAACAAGAACATGCAAGAGAAAATATCATATCACAAGCACAACGATCAATGTGGATGTGTAACATAGATAGAGCATGAACTAGAAACATCCATAAGAATCATGAAACATCATAGAAGCATCTGCAACAACTGAACTAACAAAAAACACATGATCTTCATTCAGGAACACAAACTAAAGTAGCAAAAAAACTGTCAGAATACAAATCTTCATAACTCAATCAAATCTTCATGTGGATCTTAGAGACTTGATGTGGATAAAATAAATATACTCCACAAGAAACCCTTTATTCCAAAACCTCATAACAACAACGACCTGAACACACCAACGGAAAGAACTTCACTTCACCACTGACAACCTGTAGCACTTCTTTTACAATTTTCTCAATATCCTTGACATATACAACTTCTAATGCAAAAATGCTAATAGTGTTGACATCAATGACAACCACATATCAATAACACACCACAACATCCAACAATCTCCCCCTTTGGCATTGATGACAACACATGATGTGAAAAATTCCATCAACACAACTACACTTACTCCTCCTTAGGTTTTGACTCTTCTTTCCTCAACTACTCCTCTCCCACATGACTCTTCTCTCCTAGAAATATTTTTCACATTGCTCTTCTCCCCCTTTGACATCAATGGCAAAGATCTCTTCTATGCAAGCTTTGAACCACATATCTGAACACCTAAACTTCTGAACATATGACTACTCCCCCTAAGTAGCAGGCACCACAACATCAATCTAGATCAAAATATGATCATGAAATGCATAGATTGATGCAAATCAATGCATCCTTATTTTTTATTAGGTGGGGTAATCACCCCTAACTTCCCTCTGAGATACCCAAAAGTATCCTTAGGCAATGGCTTGGTAAATATGTCTGCAATCTACTCCTTAGTAGGCACATACTCCAATCTGACTTCCTTTTCACTGACTTTCTCTCTCAAAAATTAGAACTTGATAGATATATGCTTGATCTTATAATGCATCACCGAATTCTTAGAAATGTTAATAGCACTTGAGTTATCACTAAATATAGCAATAGGCTCATCATACACAATTTTGATATCTTTCAACATCTGCTTCATCTACAACACTTGAGTACAATTATTAGTAGCAACAATGTATTTTTCCTCTATAGTAGATGAAGAAATGGCATTCTACTTTTTTCTTAACCATGAAATTAGCTTCTTTCCCAAGAAAAATGCTCCACCACTAGTACTTTTCTTGTCATTCACATCTCCTACCCAATCAACATCAATAAAGGCACTCAAAGTAAGATCATCATCTTTAGGATACCATAGACCAAAATCAACTATCCCCTTCAAGTATCTAAAAATCCTCTTCACAACAATCACATGAGATTCTTTAGGATCGACTTGAAATATAGCAACAATACATACAACATTTATGATATTAGGCCTAGTTTGAGTCAAATAAAGCAATCCACCAATCATTGATCTATATCTAGTCTTATTTTCCTTCAGAGAATCATCATCAGTTGTCAACTTGCATCTGGTCACCATGTGTGTACCAACTGGCTTTGAATCTTCCATACCAAATTTCTTCAGCAATTTTTTCACATGCTTGGACTGAGATATAAAAATCCCTTTATCTAACTAAGTAATTTTCAATCCCAAGAATAATTTCATCTCTCCAATCATTTACATCTCAAATTCACTCTACATCTCATTAGAAAACTTCATGCACAAGCTATCATCTCCTCCAAATATGATATCATCAACAAAAACTTCCATAATCAAATCTTTATCATCATTCTTGAAATACAGATTACTATCAACAATACCTATGTTTAATCCAAGCTTCAACAAATACTTATCCAATCTAGCATACCATCCTCTAGGGGCTTGTTTGAGTCCATACAATGCTTTCTTCAATTGGAAAACCATATCTCCCTAATCAGTCAACTAGAATCCACCAGGTTGCTCAAAATACACCTCTTCTTCCAATTCACCATTTAGAAAAGCAGACTTGACATCCATTTGATGAACTTTGTAGTCTTTGTAAGAAGCATAAGCAAGAAACAATCTCACAACTTCAATTCTAGCAACAGGGGCAAAGGTTTCTTCAAAATCAATACCTTCCATTTGTGAATATCCCTTACATACCAGACTTGCTTTGTTTCTAACCACTTCACCTTTTTCATTCAGTATATTTTTAAAGACCCATTTAGTTCCAATTATATTATTATCCATAGGTCTGGGAACAAGAATCCATGTATCATTCTTTTCAATTTGTTGTAATTCCTCTTTAATTGCTTCAACCCAATGTTTCTCTTTGCATGATTCATTCAAATTGTTAGGATCAGTCTTTGAAATCAAACAATATTCTTCTACAATTCTTCTCCTAGTCTGGACACTTTTTTTTTATCACCTATGATTTGATCCTCTGAATGATTTAATCTTACATACCTTGGAATCTTCTTAGAATGTTCTTCAATTTCAGGCTCTTCTGATCTCTCTTCTATTCTTCCAACAATTTCTCCTTCCTCTTGATCTTCTTGATTCACTAGAATTATTTGCACTTGATTTGAGTTCTGAGCTTTCTTTCCTTTGCTTGTACTATCATTTTGATCATTAGAATCATATCCATAGGTTTGGGATAGTGCACCAAAGTCTTCATCAACCTTAACATTTGCACTTTCAACCATTTTCTTCAATCTTTTATTGTAACACCGGTAGGCCTTACTCTTAGTAGCATAAACCAAAAAGATTCCTTCATCACTTCTAGCATCAAACTTTCCTATATCTTCATCTCTTTTGATATAACACTTGCTTCCGAAGATATTGAAATATCTAATAGTAGGTTTTTTACCAGTCCATAGCTCAAAAGGAGTCTTACCAGTATCACCTTTGATTTGTACTTGGTTAAGTGTGTACACAGTAGTACTCATAGCTTCTCTCCAGTAGATATGAGGTACATTTCCTTCCAGCACATGGTTCTAGCAACATATAGAATTCTTATATTGTTCCTTTCCACAACTCCATTTTGTTGAGGGGTCCATAGTGTAGATAATAGTCTCTTTATTTCATGCTCTTCACATAAAGAATTAAACTCACTAGAAGTGAATTCGCCAACTATGTCTGATCTTAGACATTTAATCTTCAAACCTATGTCTATCTCAACCATAGCCTTAAAGATTTTGAACTTTTCCAGAGCTTCAAATTTCTCCCTTAAGAAATTATCCCACATCACCCTTGAATAGTCATCAATAAGCAACATGAAGTATCTATATCCTTGTAAACTTCTAGTTCTAGTAGGACCACACAAATCAGTATGTACTAGATCCAACAATACATTTGAATTTTGTTGTTTACTCTAAAATGAAATTCTTGTTTTCTTTTCTAACTAACATTCATTGCATATGACATTAGTAGGTTTCATCAATTTAGGAAGATCTCTCATAGCCTTAGTGGAACTTATCTTGACAATATTATCAAAGTTAACATGACACATTCTCCTATGCCACAACCAGCTTTCATCAATTTGAGCAATCACACAACTTTTACTAGTAGCACTTAGGTGGAAAATATTACCTTTTGTTTTTGTACCTGATGCAATCACATTTCCATAATTTCCCAATATTTTTCACTTTTCATCCATGAACTAAAGATTGTATCCCTTATCAACCATCTGTCCAACACTTAAAAGATTATTCTTCAAACCTTCAACATACAAGACATCATCAGTGTTATGCTTACCATCAAGAGAAATCCATCCTCTTCAATGGATCACACCAACTGTATTATCACCAAATCTCACAACACCACCTCATACTTGTCCAAATTCATAAACTTACTTTTATCTCTTGTCATATGATGAGAACAACCACTGTCAATTACGCATTCATCTTTCCCTTCAACTCAAGTAGCTAGGGATTTCTCCACATTTGTACAACTAGTTGATTTAGTAGACATGGGATTATTTTCCTTGATAGAAATAAACACAAATTCATCTTCACTTTCATTTTATTTTTCAAATTCATCATTTGTAACACCTTCATCAGCAACATAGTAACACTTCTTTTAGAATTTAGGCTTGTTATATCTCAGCTTGGAAACTCTCTCAAGACACCTTGATGCAAAATGACCTATCTTATTACAAGAGAAACATTTAATAGGTAACTTTCCTTTATATTTACCTTTTTCCTCTAGCTTCTCTTTTCATAATCAATGCTTCAAGTTCTTCAAGTTATCTTTCTTCTTCATCAAGCTATCTCATTTCACCCTCGTACTTGAATGTCTTTCTAGATGAACTCTCACCCTGATCATATCTCTGTCTATCTCTTCCAAAAGTAGTAGCCTTGAATGCAAATTCAACCTTAGGAAGTGCATTACCAAATTCACTCAACTCAAAAGAAGTAAGCTTACCAATCAACATATCTCTCGTAACATTTGTCACAGTTCAGAGCTCTTCAATAGCACTAGCCTTGACTTTGAAGAAATCAGGAAAGGATCTAAGCACTTTAGTAACAATATCTAATTCATCTATCTGACCACCAGCACATTCGATACCACACACAAGTTCATTCACTCTTTTCATTAAAGTAGTAACATTTTCATCATCACCCATTTTCAACTTTTCATATTTCCCTTTTAGACTTTGTAGCTTAGCAATCTTCACATTAGCATCACCTTCATATAAAATCTCCAACTTTTTCCAGATCTCATAAGCAGTATTCATATCCATAACATTTGTCATATCAGTATCAGTCAAAGCACTCAACAATGCCTCCTTAGCCCTAATATTATATTCAACATCCCTGATCTTTGCAAAAGTAGTAGGACCGTTATGTGGAACAACATATATAATTTTTTTAATGCTCTAGTATGGTTCACCAATGCATCTTAGATGGAACTCCATTCGATTCTTCCATAAGGAATAATTTGTTCCATAAAATCTATTAAACTTCTTCCAAGTAACCACAAGCTTTGATACCAATTGTTGGCAACACAAGGGCAGATAACTAAGAAGGGAGGTTGAATCCGTTGTCACTGAATTTCTTCATTATTCAACTTATTAACCTTATTCTCAAATCTAATCATTAATCATGAAAGCTTAAAAGAAAAACACATCAGAATCACACATAAACACCAAGATTTTTACGTGGAAACCTTGTTAGGGGGAAAACCATGGTGGAGGCTAGTCCACAAGATTATACCCTGTTAAAAGTATAAGAGAATATGAATGGGGAATGAACATGCATTCAGGTACAGTACCTAGAGCTCACTGCTCAAATACAAAATAGGCTTATTGCCCAAAGGAAGACACACTATCTTACAGAAAGGATTTGATTAAATCCATCAGACTTTGAACTAAGAAAATAGCATCTGCTAATGCCTAGTTACAGTTTTGGTTAAGCACATGAAAAATTATTCACTCTTCTCCACTATTCTTCACTCTTTTTCTCTTCCTTCGAATGATCTAAACTTTATTCACACATAGGACTCATACACTTCGCACACACACCTTCTTTGCTATGCCAAAATGATAAAAAACTTGCTCTTATATATCCACAACAGGAAATTCCATCTCTATAAGTCGGCTCCAAGGAAATAATAAAATAATTACAAACAGTCAGCCCAAAACAAATAAAGATTATTCATGTGAATCAACCAAGGTCAGCCACAACATAGTGAAGACTTAAAATAACATCGTCAAACATGAACCACTTCAATTAATTACTCCTCAAAGATCCACAACATGCTTCAACACCTTGTCGGCCAAGAACATGAAAAACATGAACACGCAAGAGAAAATCTCGGATCACAAGCACAACAACCAATGCGGATGTGCAACATAGATAGAGAATGAACTAGAAACATCCACAAGCATCATGAAACACTAGAGAAGCATCCAAAGCAACTGAACTAATGGAAATCACGTGATCTTCATTTAGGAACACAAACTAAAGTAACAAAAAAACTATCAGAATACAAATCTTCATAACTCAATCAAATCTTCATGTGGATCTCAAAAACTTGACATGGATAAACTAGATATACTCCATAGGAAACCCTTTAGTCCAACACCTCAGAATAGCAATGACCTGAACACACCGATAGAAAGAACTTCGCTTCACCACTAACAACTTGTAGCACTTCTTATTACAATTTTCTAGATATCCTTGACATATACAGTTTCTAATGCAACAATCCTAATAATGTTGACATCAATGACAACCACATATCATCAACACACCACAACATCCAACAAGATCAAGGCCTCATTGAGTCCAATTTATCATGAATTTTTCCCAAATCAAGCAAGGAAAAGGCATCATTTTTTCTATGTTACATTTAGCCTCCACTTTAGTGAAAGGATGAACTTGCTTCAAACTCAGAATAAAGTAGACATTCAAGAAGGGTCCAATTGTACCAATGTGGATGAAAAAGGATGAAAAAAATGAGGGGAAGTGATGAAGCCCCTAGGATCCAAGATCCTAAGTCAAACCAACATGAGTGTAAAAGGACACGCACAAGGTGATTGATTTGCAGCAGAACAAGATACATGATCATGCAATGGCAATAACTAGAATGGATAGAAAAGTGAAAATAAAAAGGTGGATCAAGCTTCAACCATTTTTCCAACATGTTGTGGATAAGATCTAGGTTGTTTGTCCAAGAAAATGCATGTACTCACTCTGAGGCGATAGAACTCTTGGTTGTCTATCAAGTGAGAAGTCCTAAAAGATGAGAAACATACACTCATGGTTGGTATGTACTCACACACACGTGAGTGGCTACGGGGAAATTCATGCCTCGAAATGGGCTTCCCACTCAACCATACCAAATTTATACCTCCTGATAACTTTAATAAGGTGCCACAAAGGAAAATGATTTTCGAGCTCTATGAGGTAAGCAAAACTTTTTATGCTTGACACTCATAGGATGGAACCACAGACATGCAAGTTGTATTATGCAAGGTGGCCTTATAAAAATTGTTTAAAATGTGAAAATAGTGTAAGGTGTGCTCAAAGTGATTTTTCTTAGTTCATGCAAGGTCTCATCTTAGCGAACATCGTGCTTAATGTTTCCAAGAGAGGATGTGTCAAAAGAATTTCGCGCTCTTGGAGGGAATCAAGCCCAATGACTCCACCAAGAAAAGAACACATCTCAAGAAGAAATAAATCACACAATGAAATGTGAGTGGTGATGTATTCCCCCTTTTTAAAGCAGTTGTGAACACCAGTACTGTGAGAAATTGCTTTAAAGTAGAAGAAGAAGACATGAGAGCTTATGTGGAAAGCCCTATGCCAAGTCATATGTTTCCAATAAGCTACATCATGAAAAAGGGTAGTATGTCACATGCGGCCAATCCTAAGCCATGTCATCCACATCCCAAGCTTGCTCTTATATGTTCATGAAAGTTTAACGACTAGCCAAGAGAGACATTGACAAGTGGCATATGAGGAAATGGCTACATAACCCCTTTCCCCCACTTAGTGGAAGACAAAAGTGAGCCAAAATGATTAATGAAATGCATTCCAAAGTGAAAATTATTATCAATTACAAAAATTAGGTGCCCCCCAAATAAGGAAGAACACCAAACTCCCTAAGATGCTGGATTTTACTACTCAAATCCTTAGATTCATTAGTGGAATGACCATGAACTCTATGATAGGCACAAAATGAAGTCTTGTAACAGCATTTCTTTTGAGTTCTGTGAGTAAGGGATATCAAGTGATTTTGGAGGAGTCTCAACAAGATATTTTTTTGATTAATGGGAGAAGGTAGGTTTGTGGGTCATGGTAAAGATACATCTTACTTAGTATTAGTTGTCATACCTACCCAAGACTCTTTACATTGTGAAATTTTGTTCTCTCCTTTACCGAAGGGTGTAAAATCTAGGTAATTCAAATCATTAATATTTTTTGAGATGACACTGACATTAAGCAAGGATGTATTTTCTTGTTTAATTTTTTGGAAAGGAGAAGTTTCAAGACCACTAGTTTCGATGAGTTCAAGGTGTTTTATAGTTAAAGTGAACTTTGAAGCATGTTGTGTGAGAGTTTTCATTTTGAGTGAAGGTTTGGAAATTTCTATGAAAGGAAAATAGCCAAGACCATGAGTTTTTTTTTGTGTGATAGGATCAATAGGGTTGTACATACCTTGTTTGTTAGCACCACTTCCTTTTCCACTATATTCAAGTTGTTTCATAAGTTCATAACCTTTTCCATCAAGCTTTTTCATTGCTTTTGGATCAGGTGGTGGTTGGTGATAAGCATCGTCAAAGGTGGTTTTGTAATTTTTTTTTTTTGTATAAAGTTGTTGAGGTGGAAGTGAATGATAGATTTTTGGCACCCTAATCCTTTCTAGCACTTCTAGGGTTTTTCACCTAAAAGGAGAAAGAAGGGACAAAATATCTAGCTAGGCTCACTCAAATTAAGATGTATATGATTTTATTAATGCAAAATGGAATGATCTAAAAGAAACTAAGCTAATTAATTGATTGATTATGAATACAAAACCTAAGAAGCAAGTGATGTTTGAAAACACATTGTGTAATGCAAGAACACTTGGAAATGAATGCAAAGCTAAACATAAATTTAAAAAAAAAACTAAAAATGTGCACCTAGAATGTGGATGAAGCCTGGAAATGACATTTGAAATGTTGTTGATGCTGATTTTCAGGCCAAGAGGGACTAATTCGCCATTCTGGGTGAATCAATCCCAGTTCTGCAAAACCATGTCAAAACCTATTTTTGACAAAAAGGGTATCTAAAAATGCAAAAAACTCAAAATTGACCTGGAAGTGAGACTCATTCACCACTCATGGAGAATGAGTCCACTTTTTAATTTCTAATTATTCAAAGGTGGATTCCAAAGCTTCTGATATGCACTTTAGCTTTCTACAAGTGTCTGCTTCTGAAACTTTGATTTCTAAACCTGAAAATGAGTTTTTATTGATATTTTGACTTGTTGAATGAAGAGAAGACTTGAATAACCTTGAAACTTGATCTTTAATTATTTCCAAACTTCCAAGAGTCCTAAATCTACAAACACACAAGGCAAGAGAGAGAAATGTTGAATGTTAGGGCATGGGGTTTGCCTTGGTTAAACCCCTTTTAGGTAATTAAACCAAAATGATGAAAGAATGGAATGAAACATGCAATAATGGAGTTGATTACATTTCCATGATGTTTTATCTTGAAATTATTTAGAAATGGACGAAGATTCAACCCTTGAATGTCTTTAGAATCTTTCTTGATGACTTGTAATGATGAAGCCCTAACTTGCTTGACTTGAGATGGAAGATTGGTGGATGAATAATGAAGAATGGTTAATGAATTGAATGGGGAGATGTAAAATGAGGAGAAAAACACTTATTTATACACACTTTTTCCTTAGTAATCCGATGATACCTCATGATAGGCCGACATAAGGTAATTTTGAATAAAAACCTAAAAGAAAATTTCAAATATTTTTCAAATTGGAGCCAAGAGGGACTCATTTGCCACCCATGGTGAATGGATCCCACCTTGGACATGAAAGTGAGCGTCAGGAATTAAGTTGAATTTAATATTGTTTGTCAGGTTTACATTAAAAAATACACTTAATTAAGCCTTATAAGGGCATAAATGGGTCAAATAAAGCATAAGAAAGGTGTAAATAGTAAAATTAAGCCTAGAAAAGCATGAAATCTTGTTACAAGACTTTATAACACTTTAGAATAGGACTTGATGATGAATAAAAAGGTAATAATTAAATGAGAAGAGTTTATAAAAGTGTAGAAATGTGTTACAACACTTCACAACACCTTTACAAGACATCAATAAAAACATGTTATTCAATCTGCAAGGGTCCAAGACCTAGTGTGGATGTGAAAAACACCTCACAACACCAATTCAAGGCCTTATTAAGTCCAATTTATCCTAAATTATTCCCATGTTGAGAAAAGGGTACTTTTTTCTATGTCACATTCAGCCCCCACTTTAGTGAGAGGATGAACTTGCTTCAAAATCACACTAAAGTAGACATTCAAGAGAGATCTAAGTGTTTAGATGTAGATGACAAAGAATGACAAAGATCAAAGGAGGTTGCACAAGATCCCAGGATCCAAGATCCTAAGTCAAACCATCAAGATACTCAATCATGCAATGGCAAGGAAGAAGATGAAAATGAAAAAGGGGTATCAAGCTTCTATCATTTGTTCAGCTAGTTTTGAATAAGATCTAGGCTTGTTTGTTTCAAAAATAAAATGCATACTCACTTTGGGGTGACGAAACTCTTGGTTGTCTATCGGGTGAGAAATCCACAACATACTCACTCTGGGGTCATGAAACTTTTTATTGTCCGTGGGGTGAGAAATCCCAAAGGTAAGAAACATACACTAGTTGGTATGCACTCAAACACATAGGTGACTATGTGGAAATTCATGCCGCTAAATGGGCTTCCTGCTCAACCATATCAAAGTTATGCCTCCTAATAACTTTAACAAGGCACCACAAAGGAAAATGGTTTTCAAGCTCTATGAGGTAAGAAAAACTTTGTATGATTGACACTCATAGTCATTGTTAAAACAAGATAGTGAAAGGATTGTTCAAAGGGATTTTTCTTTTTTCATGCAAGGTCTCATCTTAGGGGACATTGTGCTTAATTTCTCCAAGAGAGGATGTGTTAAAAGAAATATCACACTTTTGGAGAGAATCAAGCCCAATGCCTCTACCAAGAAAAGGATGCATCACAAGAAGAAATAAATCACACAATCAAATGTGAGTGGTGATGTATGCCCCCAATTTAAAGCAATTGCAAGCACCTTTACTATGAGCAATTGCTTGAAAGTAGAAGAGAATATGAGAGCTTACTCGGAAAGCCCTATTCCAAGCAATATGTTTTCAAGAATCTATGTCATGAAAAAGGGAAGTATGTCATATGGAAGCCAACTTAAGGCATTTCATCCACATCTCAATATTGCTCTTATGTTTTCATGAAAGGTTAATGACTAGCAAAAGGAGTCAGCCGCAAGTGACATATGAGGACAAGGCTATCGAACCCCTTACCCCCACTTCGTGCAAGACAAAGGTGAGCCAAAATTATTAATGAAATGCATGATAGAGTGAAAATCATTATCAATTAAAGTAATTAGGTGCCCCCATATAGGGAAGCATACCAAACTCCTAAAAATATTAAATTTTGTGACTCAAAGCCTTACATTCATTAGTGGAGTGTCCATGAACTCTATGATATGCATAGAATGAAGTCTTATAAAAGAATTTATTTTGAGTTCTAAGAGGGAGGGTGATCAAGTGATCTTGGAGGAGTCTCAACAAGATGTTTTCTTGATCTATGGTAGAAGGTGGTCTTGTGGTTGATGCGAAAGATACATCTTGCTTAGTAGTAGATGTCATACTTACACAAGCCTCTTGAGATTGCAAGATTTTTTTTTCTCCATTATAGGAGGGTAGAAAATCTAATGTATTCAAATCATGAACATTTTGTGAGATGAAACTGACATTAAGCGAAGGTGTAACTATGTGTTACATTTTTGGTAAAGGATGATATTCAAGACCACTAGTTGTTAAGGATGATTTAGGAGTGTGCTGTGTGAGATTTTTGAGGTTGAGTGAAGGTTTGGTGATCTCAGACAAAATACAATAACCAAGACCATGAGTTTTTTGTTGTGTATTAAGCTCTATAGGGTTACGGATACCTTATTCTTGAGCACCACATCCTTTTCCACTCTATCCAAGTTTTTCATGAGGTTATAACCTTTTCCATAAATTTTCTTCATTGATTTGGGATCAAGTGGTGGTTGATCATAAGCACCATCAAAGGTGACTATATTTTTCTTCTTATCTAAAGTAGTGGAAGCAAATGCTTTCAAAAGGTTTTTCGAATTGTGTATTGACATTATTGTTGGTTGTTCTTGTTTCTCATTTTTCTTTTGTGTGAATATGTATTCGCCCATAAATGATGGTGTGAATTCTAAGGATCTCCAATCATCACCAAATAATTTAGACATCGATTCCTCATTGTTTTGTTTAATTTCAAGAGGGTCTATGTTGGATGTTGAAATCAATTTTTTCAAAGGACTTGTAGCTCCTTTTTCAAGGTGCAAGAAATTTTTAGGATTGGGATCTACTTCAACTTGATAAGTTTTATTGTTATGGACATATTTGATTATATGATGAAGGGTTGAGGGCACTGCATTCATCTCATGAATCCATGGTCTTCCTAAAAGAAGATTATATGAAAGATCACAAGGCATGACATGAATAGGAGTTTGCAAAGTAGCCAGCCCAACTGTAGTAGGAAAAGTGATTACACCAAGTGGTTGCTTTGTTGTGTTATCAAATCCTCTAATAGATACAGAATCAGGTTTTATTTGTGACTTTTCAACACATAATCTATCAAGGAGATTCACACTACACACATTAAGGGTAGAACCATTATCAATAAGGTTTCACTGTATGCCTATCTGATTATATCGTGCAATGATCATGAAAGCTTCATTTTTTTTTTGTAACTCTAAAGGAGGGAGCTCATGTTTATGGAAAGTAATGTCTAGATTAGTTTGATTTGTTCGATAGATTAAAGCTGCTACATCATTCATAGTTGTACCAGGAGGAACTACAATTTGTTGTAAGGTTGTTTGAAGAATAGTGTGGTAATTTGGTGTGTTTTGAAGTAAATCCCAAAGGGAAATCTTGGCAGGATTATTCTTTAATTGTTTAAAAAGATCATACTCCTTTGTGTGTGGGAGGTAACAAGGAGCACTAGATGAATTGGGTAAAGGTAAAGAGGATGGGGTTGGTTGTGGTGGTTGCGGGTTATTTCAAGTGTTATATGTATGAGCAGTGGTATTATAACTCAGCTGTTGTGATACATTATTTTGAGGTGGTAGAGGATAAGTTTAGGTTTATTTTGAGTTTTTTTTTTTGTGTGAAGGTGGGTGGAGAGTAAATTCAGGTTTAGGTGAAGGTTTATGTGAAGGGGGATAAAGGATGTGTTGAGGTTGAATAATGTTAACATCCCATAACAAGTGAGAGTCTTCATTTTCTTTGGAGGGAATGTTATCTTTTTCTTGGGTTATAATATCCTCCCTAGAAGGAAAGGTCATAGGAGAATGACAAACTACATGTTCATGAGAATTAAGGTTTGGTTCATCCAAAATAACTTCATCGCAACTAGGGGAGTTATTAAGGGTTGAATGTGTTTGATAATTGATAGTGGGGATATTAGGGGAAGATTCTACTTGATTGTTGATTTTTTCTAAGGTCTCATTCTTTTGTTCCATATTATCTACCCTACTAGGAGATAATGAATAAATTTGCAATTTATAATATTATGAATTTTTGAGAGATAAATTAAAATGACCTAATTTACTTGAACTGAAATGTGTACTTTTGAAAACAATTTATTTGTATTCTTTATATTTTTATGTTGTAGCTAGGTTGTACATAAAGTAGCTTGTTAACAACTAGGTCACTTACACAACTAGGTCATTTATGTGGAAATTGAAGACTTGTAAGTTTTAGCAAGTAAATAGATCATTGCAATATTTCACTAACTCACCCAATGGGCAGTGATAGAAAATTGAAACACAAAAACAAATGACTACAATAAGTTATTGTCCTTTAAGTTTGAGAGGGATATATCTTCCTTGTATGATGATATTTTTTAGTTTTAAGTAATTTTAACCAAAAAGTATAAAAATAAATAAAAAATAAAAAAGAATATGAAAAGAAAAAGAAAGAGCCTTCACAAATATTAAATAGTAAATTATATTTTAATCCTATATACACTATGAACATACTAATTATGGACATTAACTAGTTTGCAACATGACTACACAAAGAAAATCAAAAGAAAATATTTTATACTAATGGATAGATTATTCCTCTTGATGACACACTAGTCCTAAAATATTCTTCTACCATCTTGATAAGATCACAATGTGCTAAGAGTTTTGAATATCCCTTTTCAACTTCACCATCCATATTTCTTAGAAATTTTATCAATTAAAGGTATATTAATATGCCTAAAGAGGTGGTGATAGAGAGTCAATGAATGTTTGTTGGAATTTCCATGAAACATGGTCGCAATTGCAACAAACTTCTCATGATGTTCCAATGATTTGGCAGAGGCATGCCACGTGTGTTATGGCTATTGTTCATTGCTAGACCGATGAAATTTGTTTCAATATTCGGACAAACACCAAGTCCCTTTTCTGTGGTGGCAACCGATGAAGTTCAATCATGATTTCAACATTTTACAGCTCGTCAAGAAAATGACGAAAATTCAACGACGAAAAAATTTCAAGTGATTTTTCAGAATTCCAACAATAGTTTGTCGGAAGTTCAACAAACTTTCATCAAAAAGTGGAGTCAAATACAGTAGTGTGTATTATTTATCTAATCTATGTCAACCATTTTAGAAGCTTTTTGAAAAAGTTAACAAATAATTGTTTACACGCATCCCACTCTCCCCCACTTATGCCATTGTATACACCTATCGGTGTAACTAGAAAAATAATATATAAATATATATACATCCTATCAACAATAAATTGTTATATAATTGCAAGGTTGAGACACATTTTCCCAACATGATAGTCTTAAAAGTAAGATCTATTTTAAACACTAATGTATTTTGAAACACTAACAAGAAAGTTGGGATGTGTAGGACTAGATGAGCTCACCAAAATAAAAAGGAAAATAAAATTTCCCTTAAGGTTAATCTAGGATAATGCAATAAATGTATACAAATAGGAGTAAATCAACTTAGATTAAGATGGGTGGAAATCAAAACATTATATTACAATAAATAAATAATAAGATAGAGAACAAAATGCAAAAGAGGGTGATAATTAGATTGATAATAGAAAAATAAATACCAAATGGATAAAATTCTAGAAATTTCCTAATACCAAACCTAGACACAATGCCTCTCTATTAGTGAGTAACATTGAATTTAATGTTGCATTTATATCCTATTATAGGACAAGTCCATTCATTTAGGACAATTTTGTTGCTAAAAAACTATACCTATGTTATGATCTTGTCCTAGCAATCAATAGTATTGTGTAAGCATCTAAGCATGTAGATTGTTTACTCTCATTAATGCACCAATTTGAAATGTGTTCCTATTAACTATTCTCTAGAATGAGTGATTGTTTGACTCATATAAAACATAGAATGAATGCATTGAATATCCTTAACTACTACCATATTGTATCAAATTGCACAAAATTTGTGTTTGTTGAGATAAAGTGGAAGGGTTAATAAGGCAAACTAGATAAATTTGAATTTTAAAATTTAAATTGGAAAGCGACAAATTCACAATTTTTGGGAAACCCTCACAACCATTGACTTTTGGGAAAACAATCATTTCCAAATAACAAAAGACTAAAAACAGATAGATACATATAAAACTAAGATAAAAACAAATAGATAAGATACATACAAAACAATGATAAAATAAAGAGATAAGACAAATGTATAAAAATATATGTATAAATAATTAGAATAAAGATACATACATAGAAATATATAAATAATTAGAAACTGAAAATGAAACCAACTTCTCAGAAAATTATACTATTTAATCATTATGTTTATTTATTTATGTTGGTGAGTGAAGCGGGGCAAGTCCTTTCTATTATTTAATATTTAGTGGCCAAGTAAAAGCGCGTTTCAGAAAGGCTTTATATGGTTAAGTGAAACCTATTAAGTTGACCAAGTCGTACATAAATATCAATTATAGTTAAATATACTTTGCCGTCCATCGAAGCAGTTAGTCGATATGTATTACTTGGTTCCTTCATCGTGACATTGCAGTGTTATGCATAATATTTTAAATATTTGAATATTATATCAAATACTCTTTCAAATGCAAATAAACTCTACTCATAGGGGGTTGAATATGGTGTTAATAGACCTAAAAGCCATGTTTTAAATAATTCATAGTTAATAATGCTTTATATTTGTAGCTGGATTATCATCATTGATGATTTAGAATATTTCTTTTTGTAGTTGAATTTTTCATCTAAGAATTAGAACATTCATGTTAAATGTCATGTTTTAAATAATTCATAATTCATAGATCAATAATGCTTTCTATTTATACGGTTATCATCATTGATGACTTTGAATATTTTCTTTTATAGTTGAATTTTTCATCTAAGAATTAGAACATTCATGTGTTATTGTTTAATATATGACATAAATAAAACTATATATATATATATATATATATATATATATATATATATAATGTTTTTTTATTCTATGAAAGATATTGTAAATTTTAAGTGATAGTTGGATGGTGTTTCTACATATGTTAAGTATATTTTTAGATGTATACATTGATGTTTGAAGAATATGACTTGATTTGTAATAGTTGTTAAGTATATGATAATTTATGATGATAAACTATTTTTAATTTGTATATTTGTTGGATTTCCACTTGTTGATTTAGAGAGAACAACTTATATATTATCAAAGCTAACTTATAATCAATTCATAGATTCTTATTGAATTGTGTATAAATATTATAAAACATTTTATAAATCCATTTAGAAAATAAAACAAACCATGTGAATAATTTAAGTGATAAATCAATACAATTTAAACCATAGATAATTAAGAACTTGAGAGTGATAGATAATTTCAAGAATTCACAAAAATATATTATGGCTATACTTGAACTCAATGTTATATAATTATGTCTTTATTCACCTTTAGTGGTGAATGGGTCCCTGTTATGGTTCCAGAAACCAACTTCCAGGTTTTATCCCTCTCAATCTACACTCCCAGATCACATATTTTCACTACTTCAAGCCTTACTGAGGACTCAATCGCCTTTAGTGGCGAATGGGTCCTTTTAGGGTTTCAAGAAACAGACTTCTGGGTTCTATACTTCAACTTCTACACTCTCAACTCCTAGGTTTTCAGCTCCCAAAAGTATAAAGCAAATATTGTAGCCTTCTTTCCATATTCTTGCACTATGATTGACAATCTTGCAACTTGACAACTTTGACAATTTTGCTTCCAATTTGTTCTCCACTTGATCTTCAACCTGTAAATCTACAAATACACATTCAAGAGGAGAAAAACTTTTTTATTGCTATGAAATAGGGGTTTTCCTAAGTCAAACCCCTTTTAGGTATTTAAACCAAATGATGAAATAATGAAATTGAAGCATGAACATCAACAATCTTAGCTCAACAACATGCTTGAATGCATTGTACCCTTGACATGATGAAATGACCTTGAATTGTTGCAATAAACTTCACTAATCTGCATGTGAATGCCTTTGAAATGCTCTTGTAAACTCTATAATGCTCTTATGAATATACTCTTGAGTTCTCATGAAGATATAGGATGAAACTATGTAAATTAACCCAATATTTATACTAAATCTATAGATTAACCCTGAAATTCAAATAATTCAAGCTAACATTAGATCTAGGATTGAAAATCATTATGATCCCACCATAATTAAATTCAAAAAGGGGTGTCCTATGTGAGGAGGACCCATTCACCACTAAAGGTGAATGGGTCCTATTACAACTTTCTAGGACCATGCTTCGAGGGGATGAAATGACATCAAAAACCCACCTCAAATATGCCAAAAAATGGGTGTCCTAGGTTTGGAGGACTATTTTCCACTAAAGGTGAATGGGTCCTAGCACAATTTCCAAGTCCAAGCTTCGGGGAGATAAAATAACATAAAAAAACCACCTCAAAAATGCATAGAAAGGGGTGTCCTATGTGGAGAGGACTCATTTTCCAGTAAAGGCAAATGGGTCCTAGCAGCATTTTTCAAGACAAAAAATTTACCAAATTAAATGTCATACAACATCATTTTTGGGTGTTGGGATAGATCCTTGAAAAGAGGGCTTGACTTTGAATTAAAGGGGCCACTTAACTCAATTAACCACCATTAATTAATGAAACCCTAGATAAATGTGGAAGTGTGTTACAACACTTTAGAACACCATAAATAAGGTACAATTTTAAGTACATTTTGTTAAAAAGGGCCATAGATTAATGTGAATGTGTACAACACATTACAACATTGAATCAAGACATTATTAGGTTAATTCAATATCCATTATTCCAAAATTAATTAAGGAAAAGGGATAACATTTCTATTACTACATTTTCCCCCCACTTTAGTGAGAGTTTTCCTCCATGACAAACTCACACTAAAGTAGACATTTAGGATACTTTAGTTTGCAACAATAACAAAGGTCCATAGCCATACCCTGTCAGAGGCCAAGGAAAATAAATAAAAATAAAGGATCAAGCACAATCATTTCAACACAATATGGAATAGGGTTGTTTATTCATAACATGTACTACTCACTCTGGGGCAGTGGAACCTTAGTCTATCCACTAGGTGAGTTGTCCCAAATATGTGTATGCTCACTCTAGGGTATTGTAACCTTATTCTATCCACTAGGTGATTTATCCCAATGAGGTGGAAAAGGAGATAATCATATTAGCCTCCCATACCATACAGAAGTTATCCTCCTGAAAACTTTGATAAGGCACCACAATGTAATGCTTTTTGTAAATTATTTTGTATGTCATGTATGTAAGTTTTTTTCAAAGGGGATTTTGATTTGTTCATGTAAGGTCTTATTCTTAGGGAAAATTGTGCCCAATGTTTCCAACAAAGGAAAAGTCAAAGAAATATCACACTATTGGAGGAAATCAAGCTCAATGACACCACCAAGAAAAGGATGCATTGAAAGAATAAATAAAATCACACAGTGAAACATGAGTGTCAATGTATTCCCCCACTTTAAAGAGGTTGCTAACACCATTGTTGTGAATAATTGCTTTAAAGTAGAAAAAGACATGAGAGCTTATTCATAAATCCCTATGCCAAGTCATATGTTTCCAATATAAGCTATGTAATGAAAAAGGGAGAGGTTTCCCCCAAAACTCAGTATGCCACATGCGAGCCAACTTAAGACATGTTTCCCACATCTCAAGATTGGTCGTATATATACATGAAAGGTGGTCAACTAGCCAAAAGAGAGAACAAGTGACATACGAGGACAAGGCTACCTAACCCCTTGCTCCCACTTAGTGCAAGACAAGGATGAGCTGAAATGATTGATGAGAGGCATGCTAGAGTGAAAATTAGTATCAATTAGAGGAATTACATGCCCCAACATAAGGAAGATCACCACACTCCTTAAGATGTTGAATTTTACTATGCAAAGCCTTACACTCATTAGTAGAATGACCATGAACTCTATGATATGCACAAAATGAATTCTTGTAGTAAAAATTATTTCGTGTTCTTGGAGGGAGAGATATCAAACGATCTTGGAGGAGTCTCGACAAGAAAATTTCTTGATCAATAATAGAAGATGTTCCTTTATTTAGTGACAAAGATATATCTTTCTTAGTATTAGGTGTCATACTTACACAAGACTCTTTAGATTGTGAGATTTTGTACTCTCCTTTATAGGAGGGTGCAAAATCTATGAAATTTGAATCATTAGTGTTTTGTGTGATGAAATTAATGTTAAGCGAGGACTTTTTTGTTTCTTTCACTTCTTTTGAAGGACAATAACCAATACTATTAGTGTTTATTAATTCAAGATGAACTAATGTTAAAGTTATCTTAGAAGAATCCTTTGTAAGAGCATTGATATTGAGTGAAGGCCTTTTTTATGCTTTTATTTTTGTTAAAGGACAATAACTAGGACCACAAACTATTTCTTACATGTTAGGTAATATAGAGACATGCATACCTTGTGTGAACCCTAAATCTGCAATACTTCAAACAATGACCACCATTAGCTTAGTTAGTCAATTCAAAAAAAGCAAACCCAAGATTCCTATGAAATACTTAACCATGCTAAAATATGAAAACTAAATAGAACAAAAACAACTAATTGCAAGCACATGAAAACATGATCAAACCCTATCCCATAGTGGATTGGTTCTTCTTTGATGTGGAAAGAAGCCCTTTCCTAATCCTTGATAAGCTCCTAGGTGATCTAATGAACAAGATTCAAATGCTTAAGATTGTGGAGTTGTGGAGGATTAATACAATAGAGGAGACCTTTATTTATAACCAAGAAGGATGGAAGATTGAAAAACATGGAGGATGTGGGATCATTCAACATCCAATGGCCAAGTTCCACTTGTCAAGATGTGAATGGAGGAAGGTTGTGCATGTTTTGATGAATGTGCAAGTTTGAATTTTGAATATGATGAAGTGACATGTTTAGGGGGGATGAAAGATGAATTAAATGCCAAGTTTTACTTGTGTAAGAGACATGTAAGAGACATGTAAGAGCTCTTAAATGCTTTGTTTGATGGACAAGTCATGTGGGAGGGAAAATTCAAATTGGAAGAATATTCCCTCAAAGATGCCATTTTGAATAAAAATGAGGAATTAATAAATCAATTAAATTGATTTATGTGCACAAGTTGCAAAATCTAGAGAAAAGAGGATTAGCATTAGCATTTTATCATGGTTTGATTAATTTAAGTGAAGATTAATTGATTTTGACTTTTTGACTTAGATTTTAGGATTAAATAAATCAAAATGAGAAGAAAATGATTTTAGATTTAATTAAATAAATATTTGATTTATTTAATCAAGGAGGATGATGTTAGTGCTAAACCAAATAAAGATGAATTTATTTGATTTAAATGGATGACTTTAGGAGATTAATTAAATAAACTTGATTTATTTAATTAAAGAGATAACTTAGAAGATTAATTAAATAAAAATGATTTATTTAATTAAAGAGAGAAAATGATGATAAAGGGAGGGTATGTGCAAGATCATCATGGAAAAAACAGGCCCTTAAGTGGCGAAAAATTCAAAAAAATTATAGTTAGGAAACTTGATGTAAAATTTTGAATAAGTTATCTATATTATTTAGAAAATATCTAAGAATAGAATCTGTAGAAAATTGAATGTAGGTTCTAAACTACTAGGTTTTTTTTTAAATCTATTTGGTGAAATTTTGAAATTTCAATGTTGTAGGTACTTAAATTTCAAGGAAAAAATAAGTAGGTGTTTGTCTGACCACCCTAACCACAATAAAATGATAATAGTTTTTTATAAGATTTTAGATATAAATAGAGGACTCATCTCCCGATGTGATGCATATTTTTTTGTATTTTTTTTCCAAGTAAATAATTAATTATGAATTTTTTATTACAACTTTTAAAAAATATAAAAAACTTGTATGTCTGACCACCTTAACTTGGTCAAAACTTCATGATTTTTTTTTTTTTTAATCCTATAGTATGCTAAGCATATAATGTGATGCATGTTTTAGATTCAAAAAATTTGATACCATTTGAAAGCTATAGATTTTTTTCACTAAGCATATCAATCAGGACTTAAGTCATAATTCAAATAGAAAATGAATAATAAAATTATTTATTAAATTCAAAGTAAAGCATAATTTATATTGGTGGAAAGTTGAGAATTTCCTTTAAAAACCCTTTTTGTTTCATCAATTTTGGGTTAAAAAAAAGTCGTCAACCACATGGCCCATCATATCACTTACATATCACCACTTTTTGGCCCATCATGATCCTACACATACCTAGGATGATTAAGGATTCCATGGAATTAGTGAATCTGGATTAGATGCATGATGTCAATTTTGCATGTCTACATTTTGCCGTCTTTGAAGCAATGTACTTGTTGCATTGGTTTAAAGAATAAACTTATCGTGATCAAAATTCAAAAAATTGCTATCTTTTTGGATGCCCCAATAGAAAGAAGTATAGTGGTACATTGCCCCCTTGAGAGATCAAGCGAAAATAATTCAATTTGAGGGTTGATCTCGCGATAAAGAGGTTCAAAATGGATGCATGGATGGTTATGATGATGATGCAAATGAGATGGTTTCAAGATGCTTAGAATAACCAATCTATATTATCCTAAACAACTTAAAATGATGATGTAATGCATGTGAGATGGATGATATGATAATTCCTATATGATTATGCAATGGATGTTTTATGCGAGTGTATGGTTTATGAGATGCTTAGATTAATAGATCTATATTATGATGATGATCAATATGATATGATATGATGTGCAGTATGTTGGCAGTTTGTGGATGCAGGATGGATGCATTAGCGATGATGATCAACTATTAGCGTGGAGAGAAGAAAGAAGAAATGAGATGATGACAAGAAGATTCAACAAGCCAACTTTATTAGAAATAATGATGAGGGATGGATAATTTTCTTATCAGGAATTGGGATTTTAAAATGGCTACTTACCTTATATTTGATTACACACATAGATACAATTCATCAAGGTATAAAGAATCAGGATGGCATTGTACCTAGTGCGATGGACTTTGACTCTACAAAAAAATAGGAGTTTTCTTGTTCACACTTGACATACAGAAACCTTGCTCCTAGGATGCACCTAACAAAGCAAGTATTTGCCAAGTTATATTACAAGAACATCCAACAAGCACAGCAAACAAAAGATAATGATCGATGCCCCATTCCTTTCTCTCTAAATCACTTTGATTAGACATCATTGAGAGGTCATTGGAATGAGTGCAATAAGATAAATAAAAAGGAAAAGATCAAGCACACAAACAAGTCAATGTTCTTCATACCTCTAGCCAAAGAGATTTTTTTTGTTTAGGATAAGAACTGAAATGATTGCCAATAGATAATTCCCATTGTAGGAAGGATACATCCTAGGACATGTTAGTGGATGGTGGCACGTTGTTTTTTTTATCCAAAGTGTTTTTCCAAAAGACAATGCCCTTTGTAGGAAGGATGCATCCTAGGACATGTTAGTGGATGGTAGCAAGTTGATAGGTTGTTTGGAAAATTTATTGATATAAGGTCGATTGACATGTTTGTGAATGATCAAGAGTTTGATTTTGCATTTAAAGGTTTGTTGCTTCAATTTTTATTTTGCATTTGAAGTTTTCTTTCACTAATTGTTGTGGTTGTTTCTATTTGTATTGACAAAGGGTGAGTGTGATGATTTGATTTATTATGAGTGAATGTTTATTGTGGGTGAAAGCGAGATGAGACAAATGGATATTTTCAAATATTTGGATGTTTTTTATGTTTTTGAAATATTTTGAGGTTGTTTTTGGTATTTACAAGATTTTACAAATGTTTTTATTTTCAAATTTTCCAATGTTTTTGTATTTTATGAAATTTTTTGAATGTTTTTTGTGTTTTTGTGTTTTTGAATGTTTTCAAATGGATTTTGTGTTTTTGAATTTTTTGGATTTTGTGTTTTTTGAATGTTTTTGGATTTTTTGTCTTTGAATGTTTTTGGATTTTGTCTTCTTTGAATGTTTTTGGATTTTGTGTCTTGGGTGCTGATCAAAGATTAGCCTTTCCTATGTTTAAGCTCAGAGACGACGTAATTTGGATCCCATGTTTTTGACTTTTTCTATTTTTATGAATGCTTTTAGATTTTTTGATTTTATGATGTTTTTGGATTTTCACATGATTTTAATGATTTGGATATGGATATGTGATGATATTAGTGCTCTATTTGGGATTTTTTTGAAAACCAAGCTAAGTTTGATTGATCGGATCAATAGATTGATGATGATAACATTGTTGCAAATGCACAACAATGCAAGGATAGTGTTAAGGAACACAAGGATTGAGATGGACATCCCAAGATGATGAGGGATTGATTGGATTTGATTGATTAGGATTGATGATGATAACATTATTGAGGATACACAACAATGCAAGGATAGTGTTAAGCAACACAAGGATTGGGATGGATATCCCAAGATAATGAGAGATCGATTTTATTTGATTGATCAGGATTAATGAAGCTTGGTTTGAAACAAAAGTTGGTTTTGGATGATTTGATGTGATGTTGAAGCACACGTTAGATGCAACTGATATTAATTGTTTGGATTGATGTTCGATGAAGGATGAATATTGATAAGGAATGTATTATCATCAAAATATGCCATGGGCTAGTGATTTGGATTTTGGTTGAGCACAATTGCTTGACCAATTTGATTTCATGTTTGCCAATGTTTAGATCACCACATAAGTGG
The DNA here is from genome assembly GCA_007258455.2 of Sequoia sempervirens. Taxonomy (NCBI): domain Eukaryota; kingdom Viridiplantae; phylum Streptophyta; class Pinopsida; order Cupressales; family Cupressaceae; genus Sequoia; species Sequoia sempervirens. The sequence continues at coordinate 74,743,353 of VDFB02047397.1, read as the reverse complement.
GAGGATATAGATCAAGATTTATTCCCAAAGCAAGATGTAAATGTCTTCCTCCAATGTCTAGCAATGTATGGAATTCCATGGGTGGATGCTTTGATAGGTGTGTTGATGGATGGATATGGTAAGCATGCAAAGGATACCAAGGATTATCTTGTGATAAGATAAGGTGTTCAAACAAAGGAATGCTCATTTGGATAATGTTTCATGGCTCAGATAACACTGTGTAGGATAGGATCAATAGAAATGGCCCATGTCAAGATGTTTACCATAAGCAAGTGTAAAGTGTGCGCCAAAATTTTACCAAGATCAAGATAATTTGGACCATGGATGTAGATGGATGAAAATGGATTGGATAAATGGTTCATAGATGAATGGATTTATTATGGATAAGATGGGTGGAATGTTGGCTTTATTATGGATGGGATGAGATGCTTCCAGGGTGAAGTCACAATAGTGGTTTACAATTGAAGTGAAGAAGGAAAACTCACAAAAAATGAATGCATGAAAAAAAAATTGATTTTACGGGTTTGTACGAACCTATTGGTTCGACCTAACCCATTAGGGGTTTGCTAGAACCTAGGTTCGAGCGACCCCTTTTAATGCTTTCCCGCCAAAATTTCCAACAAAACCCCTTATAAAAGGGGGGTTCGAATGAACCATGGTTCAAGCAAACCTCTAGGGGTTCCCTCGAACCCCTAGGGGTTCCCTCGAACCCCCCTTATTCCTCATCCCCCCTGAGACACAAAAAAAACCCTGAATTTTGCCACTTCAGAGCTCAGGTAAAGGATGAAAATGGATGAATCTTCACAAACCCAACTATAATTAGGTAGTCATCGGAATTATCTATCCAATGAATATAATTTTAATATGTTTTGGTTTTATTATGTATTTGTTTTTTTAGTTTTATTAAAAATAGGTTTTTCATCGAAAATGAAGGTCTATGTTCTGCACATGTGGAAAAATAGAAAATTATCAAAAAAAATTGAAAAATATGAGTGCACTAGATATTGAAGTCCTTGGTCCAACAAAAAAAAAATGATATACATAAAAAAAGTTATGCGTTATACAGTCGCGCTATGTCTGAATTGTAATTGGTTTGACTTTGAAACTTGATTAAAGAAACAATATTCAATAAAAAACTGTCTAACTAGGTGGAAGCACTAGATATCAGAGTTAGGAATCTAAATTCAAAAGAATTAGAATTTTATGCTTCATGGAAAAAAAGTTATGCGTTATACGGTGTGTGTCACTTTTTAAAAATGCTATTTTTTGAAAAAAATCAGTTTTCGTGGGAGATGGAAAAAGAAGTGCAATTTGATTCCAAAAATTTTGAAAAAAATATTTTTAGAATCTACAGAGAAAATGTGATGAGACTCTAGTTTGCATCATCTACAAATTTTTCATGGTTTAGCCGCTATAGGTGCCCAAATATGAATATTTAGTTAAAAATAATAATTTCAATGTCCAATTTGGCCAAAAATTGTAAACCACTATTGTGGGATCACCCTCCACCTAAAGTGGCACATGTAGATGCTCAATTCTACACATGATGCCTATTTTCCAATTTTTCATCATGGTACCTTCCCAAAGCACCAACATAGTGGTTTTCACTAGAGGAAGATTTTTTTCTTTACTATTTTCAATCCCTTTTCTAATTTTTTTAGATTTTTTATATTTTTTTGATTTTTTTGGACTTTTCTAAAAGATTTTAAGCTCATGTTGAACCATCTGGTGGTGTCAATGTAGATTCTTCTTTCATAATGTGTCATTGATATCCTGCTTGAAGAAGCTACTTTACCAAGATATCTGCACTTGGATGCAACTTTTGGGATTCTTGATCTACTTTGTTGATATTAGGGTTAACTTTGTCTTTGTCCGCACATCATGATAGAATGCCTTCTAAATCCTTATGATGAAGGGTGGTTTCCAATACATGGTCAATATGAGAATTGGATATCATGCATGGAGGCATGGATGGAGTGTGTTTAGGGATAAAAGATTGATTGGTTGGCAGTTTGGAACCTTTGACTCTCCAAACTTGGGAAGATGAGCAATGATGGGTGGATACGGAAGTGTGTATGGAATTAGGACCAACTGCTTGATATACTTTGTATGTTGCTTGAGAAGCCTTCTTTTTCCTCTGTGGACATCTTTGATGGATACTTTTCCCTTTTTTTATTTTTCCCCATAGTTTCTTTGACTGATGGAGTTTGATAGGGATCATCTTTCTTTGTAATTTTTGGTATCCATATGTATTTTATTTATCTGATATGCTTCTTAGCTTCTTTTTCTTTGATAATGTTCTTCCTACTTTGATTCAAATATTTCTTTTGATGTTGTTCCCAATTCGTGGATGGGGTGATGGGTGGATGAAGATTCATGACGTGGATGGTTGTAGTATCAGCATCGGTTTCATCATAAGGATTCTTTGTGCTCCCTATGTTGGCATTTGCTTGAGACATAGTTTCCCCCAGTATGGTGGTAGTAGCACCTTTATTCTTTGATTCTGCCTATTTTGAGATGTATTGTTCGATAAGCGTTCTCTGATAGATAGCCACTGTAGATGATATTAGTTCAATTTGATGCTCTGCTAACTCTGGAATATCTTGTTCTACCTGAACTATTTCCTTGAGTGGATAATGTTGGATATCCTCATATATGATGTCCTCAATCTGAATTTGGGATATATCTGATCATGATGTTGACAACTTAGTTTGACTGTAGGAATCAATAATCCACTCCTTTTGTGTCATAATGTCACGAGTAAAGGAATTCTATTCTAAATGAAGATCATCTACGTGCGCATCCAAAGAAAGAATCTTATGGGTAGATGGAGGATTATGTGCTATGTGGATATGATCATCTTGTATAGATAGGAGAGTTTCCATTAGACCATTGTAGTAGCTTGGAGATACAAACTCTTGATCTTGAATTATTTTATAATTGCTTTCGACATGCTTTGGGTCAAGTTCTTGACATGGGCCAATTTCAAAGGATGGGTTACTTATAAAGGGTTCTTAGATGTCCTCATTAGACACGAGAAGTGGCTCAATATCCTCTCGATCTTTGGGTGGACTTGGATCAAATGTTGAGCTAAGGATTCCTTTAGTATTTGTAACCATGAGGTCAAAGGATGTCAACATTTCTTGGAAAGGATCATTGCTATATTTTGGTGATAGATGTTGATCATTCTTTGGAATAAATTCTTGAGATATGTCCTCTAACTCATTAGGTGATGTAGAGACATTTTTAACATGATCATTGGTCGATGGGTCATGGATTATGTCAATAGGATCAAATAACTCTAACACTCCTTGAAATAGATAACTAAAAAGTAGCTCTTGATGTATGGTGAGTTGGTCATCGGATGAGGTGGAAACATCTTCAATGTGCTCATTGATGGATAGGTCTTGATTATTGTTTTCAAAAATTGTGGTGGAGATATTTTCAATGCTATCACTAGTGGTTAAATCTTCATCATTGTCCCAAATAGTGATTATCTTTTGATCAATAAGGTCTTGGATGAGATTTTGAGTTGAATACAATTTGATGTTGTGTGTCCCTTTATTTTGTGAAAATCACAATGATGCTCCTCGTTATACCCTGGTGGTTTAACTAGGGGTTCTTGATAGTTCCCATAAATGGGGACTTGATTATATTTTCTTGTACCAATTGTTGCAAGACCTATTTGATTGGTCTCCCAAGTGGTGTGTATTCTCTTTTCTTACCCTGTTAGATTTGTGCTTTAAATTGACCTTGTGGTGATTGATTTTGGAGATGTGGCGATTGATCTTCGAGATGTGGAGGTTGGGTTTGTTGTTGATTTTGTTGATCTTGATAACCAACCTCTTGACATTGGAGATATTTTTCTTGATATGGTTGTGGACACATCTCAATGCTTTGATGACATGGTTCAACCAATGGAAGAGTGTATTGATCTTGGAGTGAAGAGGTCTCTTGGCTCAATAAGTCCATTAATTTTGCAAGTGAAGCAAGTTGATCTAGTGAAGTTTGATCTTGATTTTTATTTTGACTCCATTGATATAGTTGATTCTTTTGTTCAAGTGGATTTTAAATGTGTACTTGTGGTGTTTGTATGGGATCATGGAAAATTTGATTTTGGACAATGTTCTGACTTGGGATGATGTTCAAATTTGGCATTATAGGTTGAAATTGAACATTGTTTTGGTTGGGAATCACATTGCCTTGATTTAGGTAACTTTGATTTTGCATGGTGTTACCTTGTCTTGGATCAATACATGGAGTCATTAACATCTTTTTTGGAATTTGAACAACATTTTTATGATTCGAAAACATATCTATCCCAAATTTTACCAAGGGTGGATTTGAAATGTTCATGTTTGGAAAACTTGTACTTGATATATTCACATTTGGAATGTATGGATTTGGTGGGATAATTTTGTTCATTTGAAGACTCATGCATTGATTGTTCGGTTGATAGATTTGTAAGTTTGGACTTGGATTTAAATCAACCATCGGAAAAGGTGTTCCAAAATTTAAATTGGGCATACTCACATTTGTTGTGCCATTGAGGTTAGTAGGAGATAATGATCCCATGTATGGATTGTATAAATGTGATTTTTGAAAATCAATTGGCATTCTAAAGCTTTGATAGTTTGGTTGATTTAGATTACTCATGATGTATGGAGAAATTTTATATTCCATGTTCTTCTTGAGTTGAGGTCTTATTCGGACCATAAAATAAGGATCAATTTTCAAGAATGTGGGATGTGAACCTCTAAGTTTTTGGATTGATCTAAACCCTAGGTACAAAAAATAAAGTCTAAGATTTCAAGGATCAAAAGGATGGTGATGAGATATGAAAGACGGATGATTGGTGAATGATTGGAACTCTTAGGAAACCTTGAAGAGGATACTAAACTTTAGGACTTGGATTGATGTTTTGATTTGATTTGGGATTGGTTTGATTTGATTTGGATAGTGAAATCATAAACTCTAAGAGGTTGGATGTTGTCCTAGAGTAAATTTCTCCACAAGATTCTAATTTGACTAAATGTGTAAAGAAGGATTCATCTAGACACACCTAACCAAACAAGATGATTTTTATTTGATTTGATTTTGGATTTTGGATAGTGAACTCATAAACCACAAGATGTTGGATGTTATCAAGGGATAGACTTGTTAACAAAGACCGATAATTTGACTAAATATGTGGAGAAGGATTCATCTACACATATCTAATCAAAGGAAATGATTTTGATTTGGTTCAAATGATTTTCCCAAAGTTTAGCATGAGGGATTTTTTTTTTCAAGATTTCCAAGAATTGTTGGTGAGATGATGTTGGTTGATGTTTGAAAGATGGATGAATTTTTTTATTTTGATCCTAAGAGACTTAGAGAGACCTTGCTTACTAGACCAAGATATTGAAGAACATGGTTTCTCTAAGAGTAGTTCAAACCAAAAGACCAATGTTTGCATCAAAACCAAATGAACAAAAGATACCAAGCACATGTGTGGGATTCAATTTGAGTTAATCTTGGTTAATGAATTGATTTTACCACAAACACACTTCTTGTTTTAGCTTCCAAATTGAATGTTTATGTCTCAATTTCTTTTCATCCCACAAATTCCATTATGTGGAAATCGAGAAAATCAAGGTGATAGTTCCCTAAGGTTGACTTTAGGAAAAGAAAATTGAGTTATGAATCCAAATACTTAGAAGCCTCTAAGGATAAGAATCCCAAGGGCAAGCAATAGCACGTGAATTTTTCAAAGATATTTTCTCTTCTAAAGGGTTTGAAATTTGAATGATTTGTTTAATGTTTGTCTCAATGTTTTGGATCCAACCACTGTGTTTTCAAACTAACTCACAAGCAATATAACATCCTAGCTCAATTGGTAAGTTTTTCTTGGTGGGCTTTCCTCATGCCCTTCATAGTAGAAGAGATGATTTTACATGCAACCAAGGAAAAAATATAAAGTTATGTTAAGAATGAAGTCTTAACCTTTATATTTTAACCAAGATCAGACATGGCAAGTAACTTCTTGGAATCTAAGTTCCAATGCACCACTTTGATAAACTCGTTGGATGGACTAGTTGGTTACTACAAACAAGGTTCTTAATGACAACAAATCATGAACACCGGAACCAACACTCACCCACTTGGCCACTTAAGGCTCTTCAACTGTTCTCATTCCACTTAAGGCATGGGATTAGGTGTAGTCTGTTGTTGGCACAGATTGGTGCTAATTTCTCACAATTTCACACCCTTTGATATAGCCCGTTGGTAAACATGCTTGCAAGAACTTTCCTATGAGTTTCCTATTGCGAGGTGTTTCTCATAGTAAGCCATCTCTTAAAGGTGACTCAAAGCAATAAAATGCATTTTGAGTGTTTCTCTTACACCCCAGATTGCACGAAGTGCAAGGGGAGAGGATACGCACTCAAAATGAACCAAAGACAAAATCACTCAATTCAAACACTTATTCATTTTAGCCTGAAAGAAATGATGAATTCATTTTAAAGCACCAAGCTAAATGTGAAGTTGATTGTTCAATTTTAGTCCAAATCAAAAATCTAGTAAGTTTCTAAGTTCAATTTTAACCAACTTGAAGAGATCAAATCAATGGTTAATTTTAAACCCAAAAATGAAGTCAATTGGCCTAAAATAGAAAACGAAAGAAGAAAATGGAAGCCCTAGACTTATTGCAATAAGCCTTTTAAAAAATGCTTTTCTTTCAAGTTTCAGTTCAATTGTCCACTTCTCTAATTTGAATTTGCTTGCCATTTTTTATTTATTTATTTATTTCTCTACTTTGCTATACCATAATATTGCACCTGCAATAAGAATACAGAGAAACGCGTGGATTAAATTTTCAAGAGAAAAAAAAAACTAAAGATATGCAAATCATTTATTCCCAAATCTTTGAATTTTATATGAACAAGAACAAAAATGTTACATTCCCATTTAGGCACAAAAAGAATTTGTAGATGGCATGCATTCATTTATCTTGAGCACAAAGACTTGTTATGATAAATGAGTTATAAATGCAATCAGTCATATAAAGGGAGCATGCATATCCAGTAAAGTCTTTGTAATATAATTGAGCTAAAAATAAATAAAACACATTGATTGTGAGTAGCACATCCCCTAACATTTAGTTATTTATTTCTATGATGAATAACCAAAATTGGAACACATTAAATAAACCACTATGAATGCATTTGATTTGTATTGTGTGCTCATATATCTTTCATTTGTGATTGAATGTTACTCTTTATGTTCCTTAAGAAAGACACAAAAATCAAGTATTCGATTCGAATTGGAACTGAAACCAAAGGGTCTGAAATCTCTATTTAAAGCCTGCATTGATTATCTCCATCTGAAGAAGGCAGAAAAGACAAGACTGCAAGTTGAAAATCCAATGGAACGTGATGCCAATAGTGACATTTTTGCTTCTTTTCAAGAGGGTGATTTGTTGCTAGCTAATTATGAAGCTCTGATTGAGAAATTGAAAGAGCTATCACAACTGCCTGATATTTATAAGAAAATATCAAAAGAAGTGACAAAATTTAGCAAGCATTAATGTGATCCTCCTTGCTATTTCTTTTAGCCATCACAAACCCAAAATGAAACAAAATACAATTCATGATTTTACATATCTATACACACGTGATTTAATATACACAAACCCTATCATTCTTTCCATAGTGTAGACATTGGAAAATGACCAATAGAATTATTAGACTTAGAATGTCGTGAAACAATGACATGAACAAGATAAAGAAACCATTCTCCTTACATCCAAAGAAACAAGTAAAAATCGAGAGAAAGGAGGCCACACATATTTGAGAAATGTGAATA
>VDFB02047397.1:74711585-74735408 GCA_007258455.2 Sequoia sempervirens | reverse complement strand
CTCGTTGGATGGACTAGTTGGTTACTACAAACAAGGTTCTTAATGACAACAAATCATGAACACCGGAACCAACACTCACCCACTTGGCCACTTAAGGCTCTTCAACTGTTCTCATTCCACTTAAGGCATGGGATTAGGTGTAGTCTGTTGTTGGCACAGATTGGTGCTAATTTCTCACAATTTCACACCCTTTGATATAGCCCGTTGGTAAACATGCTTGCAAGAACTTTCCTATGAGTTTCCTATTGCGAGGTGTTTCTCATAGTAAGCCATCTCTTAAAGGTGACTCAAAGCAATAAAATGCATTTTGAGTGTTTCTCTTACACCCCAGATTGCACGAAGTGCAAGGGGAGAGGATACGCACTCAAAATGAACCAAAGACAAAATCACTCAATTCAAACACTTATTCATTTTAGCCTGAAAGAAATGATGAATTCATTTTAAAGCACCAAGCTAAATGTGAAGTTGATTGTTCAATTTTAGTCCAAATCAAAAATCTAGTAAGTTTCTAAGTTCAATTTTAACCAACTTGAAGAGATCAAATCAATGGTTAATTTTAAACCCAAAAATGAAGTCAATTGGCCTAAAATAGAAAACGAAAGAAGAAAATGGAAGCCCTAGACTTATTGCAATAAGCCTTTTAAAAAATGCTTTTCTTTCAAGTTTCAGTTCAATTGTCCACTTCTCTAATTTGAATTTGCTTGCCATTTTTTATTTATTTATTTATTTCTCTACTTTGCTATACCATAATATTGCACCTGCAATAAGAATACAGAGAAACGCGTGGATTAAATTTTCAAGAGAAAAAAAAAACTAAAGATATGCAAATCATTTATTCCCAAATCTTTGAATTTTATATGAACAAGAACAAAAATGTTACATTCCCATTTAGGCACAAAAAGAATTTGTAGATGGCATGCATTCATTTATCTTGAGCACAAAGACTTGTTATGATAAATGAGTTATAAATGCAATCAGTCATATAAAGGGAGCATGCATATCCAGTAAAGTCTTTGTAATATAATTGAGCTAAAAATAAATAAAACACATTGATTGTGAGTAGCACATCCCCTAACATTTAGTTATTTATTTCTATGATGAATAACCAAAATTGGAACACATTAAATAAACCACTATGAATGCATTTGATTTGTATTGTGTGCTCATATATCTTTCATTTGTGATTGAATGTTACTCTTTATGTTCCTTAAGAAAGACACAAAAATCAAGTATTCGATTCGAATTGGAACTGAAACCAAAGGGTCTGAAATCTCTATTTAAAGCCTGCATTGATTATCTCCATCTGAAGAAGGCAGAAAAGACAAGACTGCAAGTTGAAAATCCAATGGAACGTGATGCCAATAGTGACATTTTTGCTTCTTTTCAAGAGGGTGATTTGTTGCTAGCTAATTATGAAGCTCTGATTGAGAAATTGAAAGAGCTATCACAACTGCCTGATATTTATAAGAAAATATCAAAAGAAGTGACAAAATTTAGCAAGCATTAATGTGATCCTCCTTGCTATTTCTTTTAGCCATCACAAACCCAAAATGAAACAAAATACAATTCATGATTTTACATATCTATACACACGTGATTTAATATACACAAACCCTATCATTCTTTCCATAGTGTAGACATTGGAAAATGACCAATAGAATTATTAGACTTAGAATGTCGTGAAACAATGACATGAACAAGATAAAGAAACCATTCTCCTTACATCCAAAGAAACAAGTAAAAATCGAGAGAAAGGAGGCCACACATATTTGAGAAATGTGAATATAAAAAAAACCATAGAGATTTATTGAACAAAAATTGTGTCCAGATTGGAGTCTCCCAACCTTGAAAACCTCCTTTTCTTGAATTCACGGTGACAAAATTGTTGATCAAAGAATAATAATGACCTTGACAGTTGACACTCTTAGCAATACAAGAGAAAGACAAATCATACAGTCGCGCAAAGACAAGGTAGTTTTGCATATCAAGATTGGAACTTTAACTTAATGCCATCTTTAGTTAACTTCTTTGCATTCATGGAAATTCCCTACTTGGAGTGCATTCCATTATCCTCCCACTTTTTCTAAAAATCACAGGATAGATGCAAATTTATGTTTCTAAAGCATCGCCATAGTCATGAGGAATGTTGTTTGGAGTTGGAATGCATAAAAGTTATGCTAATTAAAAAGGAAAGCACAAAATTCACATGAAATAAAAGATATGCATGAAGATAAATGCGCAGACCTAGGATTTTGAAATGCATATGTTGTTTCCTCTGAAATGGCCCACACTTTACACTACCTTTAATAGATCTCTTTAATGGAAAAAGAAAAAATAACTCATTCATTGCCTCTTAGGATTGTGCAATAAGCTCTTCTCAACAATCTCTACAAACATGTGATGACCAGAGACAAGATTCCCATGTTTCTACTCATATTTGGGCACCTAGGATGACTACCTTGCTTCTATGAGTTTCCTACAAGTTATTAGCACGGACAGATAACATCCAAACTAACAAAATAACACTTAAGTGTGGGAGGATATCTTAGGAGCCTAGTCCAATCACAGTCACAATCAAAAAATAATGAGTTTAGATCAAGAACACTTGATTTGTTGCAACAAAAAAAATACTCGTTGGCTTTGAAGTCAATTATCATAAATAAAAGAGTCAGACTATTTGTGGAGTCAATCAAAAGGGCAGATCACTTGATAGCATTCGTGAGAAAGTCACGGTGAAGTATTGAAAGCCTAAATAAATAGCTATCAAGGTGGGTGAGTTTTGACTTGTAATATATTTTTATAGCTTGAATTTAAAGTGGCTAGGCAACTTGTAGATTCGATCTCAGCATTAAAAATTTTTTTGACTCAAAGCCTATCCAGCTATATTGTATTACCATCAATGATCAAACAAAATTCATGACATCAAACCACACGCTAAATGAGTGACTGGAAGCTTAGAATGCCATGTGAAAGGAGCAGGGTTTGACATGTTAAAATTTCTAATTGCACAGAAAATACACAGAGTTGCTGCTTTGTTTCCCCAAAACAAAAACAGGGGAATACAAATGCAGAATAAACAAAATGTAAGGAGACAAATCTAGGCATGCAATATTTACCTTTTTATATTAACTGAGCTGGAAATAACAATACGGGAAAGATTAAACATAAACTACTAAAAAACTAAACTCAAACTATAGACTACTAACTTCTAGGAGCTTCATGAGCTGCTCAACCAGATATACAACTAACTTCAGGAGCTACTAGGAGCTCAACTAATAGGAGCTACGAAGAGCTCTTCAAGAGAAATCATTGCTCACACACAAAACAAACAGTTTTTGCTATTCAAGAGCTTTCAGAAGCTCACACAGAAAAAATTCTCTAAATCACACAGAGAATAAACAAAAAACATTCCTCTTCATAGTCTGCTACTACTCAGGAAAATCTTCTTCTTTAGATTGATAGAATAAACTACCTTCATTCCTTTTTTCTTTCAAAACATTCCCTCTCAAATTCAAAATTACCTGCCAGCATTAAATTGGAATTCAAAAATTCCTAACTTTATTAACTTCTTCTTCAGTCTTCATGTGTACATCAGGAGCAAGTGGAGAAAGCAATCCCCAAAACAATCTTTCAGCTATAGGCATCAAAATGCCCCTGATAGGTAGGTGGCAACGGGAAGGGGATCAGAGGCAATAAATTTTCCAACACTCCCCCTTTGTCCTCAGCCGACAACAATAGGATCAAACCTTATCCAAATCAACAACACCCAGTCTGCTCCTTAGGTGCTCGAAACTATCTTTGCTCAAAGGCTTGGTGAATATGTCTTCTAGCTGCTGCTCAGACCTGCAAAATGCTATTTTAATTTCACCATTCTCAACCAATTCTCTGATAAAATGATACCTGATTTCAATGTGCTTGCTTCTTTCATGAAACATAGTATTTTTTGTCAAAGTTATCAATGAAACATTGTCACAAAATATTATTGTTCCATCCTCTTGTTCTTCTTTCAAATCTGCCAAGACTCTTCTCAACCAAATAGCTTCACATGCTACTGCATTTGCTGCTATATATTCAGTCTCTGGTATAGATAGGGAAACTATGGGTTGTTTCTTAGAAGCCCATGAAATGACTCCCGATCCCAAGTGAAACACATATCCATATGTGCTCTTCCTATCATCCAAATTTCCTGCCCAATCACTGTCCATGTATCTAACTAGCCCAAACTCATTTGCTACTATGTACAAAATGCCATATCCTTTCATGCCATAAATATACCACAGGATTCTTTTACCTGCTTGCCAATGGGTGTCTCGTGGAGTCTCCATATTAAACCTGGAAATAAGACTCACACTATGCATTATATCAGGCCTAGTTGTTGTTAAATACATTAATCTTTCAACCAAACTCTTAAACATGGTCAAATCCACATTGCTACTACAATCTTCCTTGCTCAACTTCAGACCTATGGTTGTTGGTGTTGGGGCAAGCTTGCTTTCAAGCATTCTAAATCTCTTCAAGATATCATTTGCATACTTTTCTTGAGAGATAAATATACTATCATGCATTTATTTTACTTATATGCCTAGAAAATATCTCAAGAGACCTAAATTTGTCATTTCAAACTCTCTTTTCATGGCCTCTTTAAAATTAGCAATGAAGAATTCATAATCTCCAGTGAAAACTAGATCATCTACATACAAGACAATAATTAAAACCTTACCATCAACTTCCTTGATGTAAATAGTGGGCTCACCATCACTTTTGCTAAATACCCATGGAGCTTGCTTCAGCCCATAAAGAGCTTTCTTCAGCCTATACCCCTTGTGTTCTTGACCCAGAACTTCATAGCTAAATGGCTGCTCCAAATAAACCTCTTCTTTCAACACTCCATTTAGGAAGGTGGACTTCACATCCATTTGAAATACCTTCCATATGTGTTGGGCTGCAATTGCTATGACTTCCTACACAGTTTCCATTCTTGCAATAGGGGCAAAATTATCATTATAATCTCTTTCAAACTGTTGTTTGTACCCCTTGACAACTAATTGTGCTTTGTGCCACTCTATCCTTCCTTTGGCATTACACTTCGTCTTATAGACCCGTTTCACTCCAATAACTTGCTTGTTGGGAGGAAAATCTATTAACTCCCATGTGTTGTTTTTTTCTATTGCATCTATCTCCTCATCCATGGGCTCACACCATTTCTCCTCTTTCACGACTTCCTCAAAATAAACTGGATCACCATGAGAAAATAATGCAAAATTCAAACTTTCATCAAATTCTTCATCATACCTTTCATTCTAGTAGATCTCCCTTAGACTCTTGGTCTTCATTGGAATTAGGGAGGTGAGAGGTGGATCTAAAATTTCACTATTGCTACTACTCTGCTGAACAGGTAGATTTAGGAGCTATCGGGAGCTTTCAGGAGCTCTATCAGCAATTTTAGGAGCTCTTCCAGAGCTTTCAAGAGCTCGTCTAAAAATTTCAGGAGCCAATCTTCTGGATGTCTCTAGCTGCTTGCCTTTCTATCTGCTCACTTTAGGAGCTTTCAAGATTTTTTGGGATCCTTCAAGAGCTTGACCAGTGCTTTAAGGATCCAATCCTCTGGATGACTATAAATTTCTTCATAATTGTCTTGTTGACTCTCTACCAACTTCAGGATCCATCGGGAGCTCTTAGGAGCTCTTTCAGAGCTTTTAGGAGCTCAACCGATGCTTTCAAGAGCTTCTATAGGCTCTTCTTCCTATTTTGTTTTTTCTTCTTTAGGAGTTTTCAAGGGCGGTTCAAAGGTGTCTAAATCTACCACTCCATCCCATGATTCATCTTCAAGGAACTCAATGTCCCTACTAATCACTATCTTCTTGGTGACCAGATTATATAGCCTATAGGCTTTGGACTCTTCACTGTAGCCCGTGAAAATATACTTTTCACCCTTATCATCCAATTTTTGCCTCTTTTCCTTAGGCACATGTGCATATGCCACACAACCGAACACTCTCAAGTGCTCAACTATCCACTTGTGTTTTGTCCATGCCTCTTGAGGGATCTTGTCACGGACTGCCTTTGTTGGAATTCTATTTATCAAATAAAAATTTGTTGCTACAGCCTCTCCCCAATATTCTATTGGGAGTCCCTTTTCTTTCATCATGCTCCTTGCCATCTCCACAATTTTCTTATTCTTCCTTTCTTCCACTACATTTTGCTGCAGAGTATAATTGGTTGTTAGCTCCTTCTTGATGCCATTTTTCTTGCAAAAATTTACAAAAAAATTAGAGGTATACTTTCCTCCACGATCTAACCTTAGGACCCTTGATAAAGTTTCCACTCTCCTTTTTAGCCTGGGCCTTAAACAGAAAAAAATTATCAAAATCTTTAGATTTATGTTGCAAAAAATAGACCCATGTCTTACGATTGTAATCATCAATAAAGGTCATAAAAAATATACTCTTACCAACAGAAATGATTTGCATAGCGCCTACCAAATATGTATGCACTAGCTCCAATGGTGCTCTTGCCCTTGTAGAGTTTCCCGATTGAAAAGGCTGCCTATGTTGCTTTCCCAAAGTGCAAGCCTCACATCTAACATTAGGCTCTACTATTCTTGGCAAACCATCAATCATTTTACTCTTGGACAAAAGACTCAAACCAGCATAGCCTAAATGTCCATACCTGAGATGCCATAGCTTGGAGGGGTCTTAAATGGTTCTCTTGAGCACTACTTGATGTACTATTATACATTTTTCATTCATGAGAGGTGCAGCAATGGACAGAGATGAGAAACATGTCTCAATCTTCAATGGAAACATTCGGTTCTTTATCATTTGAACTACTACAAACACCTTTGTTCTCTCATTCTTGTCATAAATGATGCATTGACCCTTCTGAGATAATTCTTTGATTCGTTACCTTCTTGTGTGGAAATGATGACAATGAGAAGGAAACAATTGAATAACCATTAAAATCATGAAATTTTGTGAGACAATAGCATGTCATGTGAATGAAGTTATGTGTTGTACTCTCATCAAAGAAATTTGGGCTCAATAAATATTGAAAAGGATAAAAACATCACAAGGATAACAATAAATATAATCAAAATGTACCAATTTCTTCAATTTAGGATGAATCACATAAACATATTAAAGTGACCATATATATAATCTAAAATTGTAAAGGTATGTATTTTTTGGTATTACATTTTTCCCCACTTTAGTGGTTGTATGATCAAAAGTTAATATTCACACTAAATTAAATGTAACTGTGTACACCTAGATATTTATTAGTTCACCCCAATTCCTAGCCAATCAAACACGTCACCTATACAAGTTCCATTCATATTAATTCTCCCACTTAATTCAATAGACTTATTACTTATGCATAATATTTTCTTATCATATGGATGGTGGGTATTGCTAGCAACATGGAAAACTATGTGCTATTTATATTAAAACTTTATTCTTTTATTTCCCTAATAATTAGTTTATAAGTTGATACATTACCATGGACAATTTGTGCCAAGACATGAAGGAATTATAATCCCTTAGAGTTATTAATTAAAATGGTTTGAATGACACTAACTATTGATATAGCCTCAAAGTAAGGAGTTTCCTTTTTCTACAAATTGCTTAAAAACCATTTAGATCAAGATCAAAATTATTAATATAATAATAAAAATATATAGGGTCACTTTATGGTAAAATATTGTATCTAGAATAGGAGAACTATTGGATGGAGATATAGGTTATGAAATTATTTGGGAAATGGAAGAAGGAATTCCTAAGTTAAATTATACGCAAGAAGGGTATGTAAAATCTATATTAGTTCTTAAAGGAGTATTAAATGAATGATATTAAGAAATATTATGTTTTGGAATGCTTCTTCACACAAATTTAATAGAGCAGAGATATTGGGTCATTCAACTCATCAATATTATTACAATACACAAACTCAAAATCTCACACAAATAATGAGGAAATATAAATTTAATCTTTTAATTTTTATTAAAGGTGTTGATATTTTTTAAGTTTTTATATTTTATATGTTGGAAAGGAAAAGTTCACAAAAATGTAAGAGGTGAAATTCAATTCTACTAAATAAATTCTAGTTTTCTTTGAAAGTGTTTTCCATCTATTACACTAGGGTTAATGAAAAAAAGTATTATGTTTGATTTTATCTATTTCTCATATTGTGTTGATAACTCTTTTCTAAAATTTAGGTTCTAAAATAGAAAAAATGACAATGAAGCCAAATTGAAATGCTCTTTAAGAATAAACTAGTTAAATTAAATGAGAATAGAGAAAATGGAACAACTTTTTAATTACAAAAATAAAAAATACTAATAATAAAGAACCTAGACTAAATTTTTTGGAGCCACTACCTTAGACACTAGCACAACGCATTGTCATCTTATATGATCAAAAAATTGAAACTAAAATTTCATGTAGATATATTTTTCATATAGAATAAACAAAATAATTAGAGAATAAATAGGGAATGAAAACCAAAAATGAAGCTATAAATTTCTCAAAATTATAAATGATTTCATTTATAGGAGATAATAAGGTAGAAATAAAATTTAAAGGTTAAAATATATATCACTAAATTCATTACAAATTATCTTCTTCTAGTGAAACCTAAAATTACCATAAAGAGAAAAAAAGTGTGGTTGGTGGCTATTTAGGTGATTGCCTCAATAAAAACCCCCTATTAGTCTTTCAGCCTCTGTAAGCAACCTTGTTTTGAATATATTTTATTAGAATAGAATGAAGAGTGCAATAAGAAATGGAATACTAGGCAACAATGATAATTTATTAGCACTCTCAAGGATCAAAATATTGATAAAAGATATAAGAGAAGAGAAGGAATAGTAAAACTAGAACAATTTCACATTTAAATATTGAAGTTGGTAAGAATAAGACTATTATCTCATATAACACTATTATCACAATTATACATTTATTTTTTTAATAATATAATTGTCTTCACATGTAATGAAACTAATTGAAAGATCTACAAAATGATCATATATAGAGGTTTTTGGTTCTTTATTGAGAGAAAATCTTGAAGATTTCCCAAAGGAAAAAATTAATAAAAGGAATGAGGATTACTTTTCAAATTTAAAAATATACCAAGGATAAGGTTCAAATAACTACTCAAGTAGTGCTTAAATTTGTTACCTTCCTAAGAGTTAGTGATGAAATGGAGAAAGAAATTCTTGAATCACTATTGGAATAAATAAAAAATATTAACACTAGTGTGTCCCATGGATGTTCATGCCATGCATTTCCATCCAATAAATTTGGATTTGCTAAATTTATAAAGTGGTGAAAATATCACAATGATCATAAAACATATAACAAAAGGGTTTCAACATATTGAAGTTAGGATAATTCATATTAACAAACCAAAGTGAGCACAGTATATAATACAAAATTTTAAGGGTGTATATTTTTGTATATTACACATACCCATTGGTATGATAACTATTTATGATTCCCACAAGATTTTTATCTTAAAAATAAAATTAATTTATATAGTATGATTTTAATTGAAATACCTATATCTAATATTTTATATTGTCATAGCATTTATTAAACCTTATTATCAACTTCTAGGTGATCTAGGGAATAAATTATTTATAAAAGATATGAGTTCATCCTTTGTGGATTTTTTACAAGATTAAAGAAAAACAACACAAAATAATTATTTGAATGTAGAATACCTTAAAAATATGTTTATTACATCTATTCACGATTAGAAATGAACATGGTACAATAGATGTTAAAAATATCATGAAAAGTAATGAAAATTTTTTAGAGTACAAAGGAGTAAAAATATATCAAAATAGTTTTCCTATAACTATTTAGTTACTCATCCTCTTAAAAATATGAAGAAATTAAAAAATGTGGATATTAAATTATAGTTAAAAGAAAGGAGAAGGTGTAAACACTCATCATAAACTAACAGGATTTGAGATATTTTTTCTTTGACATCCATAATTATTAGCATTCCATTTCATTTGTGAACCACATGCATATATTTTTTTAATATCACCAAGAGTACATCCAAAGCTAAGTAAATTCATGTGTGATGATACATGATAAATAAAGTATTGTTGTAGGATCATTCGTGATGGAAGACAATGAATAATGAAATAATTTATACATAATGGAATGTGATCTGACACCAATTGTTTCATTGAATTATTGTAAGTTTTAAAGAAGAGTGTGGAAGCACTAGACAATTTCAAGGTATATTTAATATTTTATTGGGCTTGTACATCTATGCAAGATAATCACCTTATCTTTCTACCTTTGGAAAAGTAACCATTTATATGTATAATTTAATAACAAAATATTATATAATTATGAACACATTCATAAAAATACATTAATATCTATCTTATCACAATAGGAGTTCAATGTATTAAAAATATTTTTTTTTTCTCAAATACCTAATTTATTTTGAGCATAACATTTACTTCATTGTGAACTAATTTATCACATGGAATTTCAAAATATTCCATGCACCTATAATTATGATACCACTATGAACCAATGTATTACTAAGACTATTATTTAATTCTCTTCTTACAGATAGATTTAGGTCATTTGTCATTCTACTCTTATATGTACTTACATGATATTACTTGGAAAATAAGGCCACCTTACTCTTCTAATCTACCTATACTAAAGGAAAACACATTTTTATTCACACTTATATAGATCTTATATTCTCACCATGCCTATTATTGATATTTTTTATTTTACTATTACACGATGCACTCTCATGGTACTAATTTACTTTTCATAGTAAATATGCTTTAAGCTAATAATAAATTATATTTCATGTATTAATTTTCCCTACATACACTCCAAATTATTTCATGTAATCAATGTGAACAATTAAAGGGGCAAAATATTTTTTTTAATAGTCCTCTACTGAGTTTACAATACGTTAAAAAATCAACAAAAAAATTAACACCACGTCAAGATGGATCCATATCACATAACATTTAAGTACCCAATATTTCATTACCACCTTTTGTAATGGTATATTTCTTCTAACCCTACTCTCTCTAATGGACATATAAAATAATTATTTTGTGCAATTATGTCATTCTTTACTCATGAGATAACATATATTTTCTACACATATAATTTTTAGGTTCCCAATGAGTGTACACATGAAGGATGGAAAATGACATGATGATTTCCACCTTGGCCTATTAGTTTATAGAGACCCTAATCTCATTTTTATGTTTGAGTATTTATATTATATGCATATTTATTAGTGTCCATTTATCTTGAGATATATACTCATTAAGGATTGACATGAATGTCAAGTTAGGCCAAAAATTTAATTTTAAAATTTACATATCCATTCTAATTACCATTTAGTTTTATGCCCATTTTTCTTGAATGGCCTAATATATTTGTAGACGCAATAATTTCACCATCTTCTATGATTAATTCTAGACATTAACTTATCCTACCTAATTCACTTTAGCATCACCACACTGATTAATTAAATCAAACTAATTAATTAATTGTATCATCTCATTAGATGACATTAGAAAATCAATTATCATTAATAATATAACTAATTCTTAATTGTTCAATTTTTTATATCAATTAATTAATTCACATCTTTATCTATTAACATCACATCATAATTAATTAAAAAATTATTATTATTAACTAATTAATTTCTATGTAAATGTATACATATATAATTAATTGATTATCCTCTCAATTTTTTATTTACAAAATTAAATCTCTTCTATTCATTTAGTCATGCATGTTTTTAATACATCTATTGACCTTGCACATCCTTAAATGCAATAAATCAAATAAATAAAAAAGCACACAAATCTATTTTGAAATAAATTTAGCAAACACAAATTCAAGTTGCTAAATCAAGTGAATTACTCACAATTATTTATCTACTCATTTGGAAATTATAAATCTACTTCTTCTTCCTCAATTCACATAAGAAGAAAATAATTAGTACCATGCCCAAATATATTGCATGATCATTAGAGTATTCACACTCTATCATGACATGATAAAATTAATTTTTTCACTCAATCAAAGGTTTGTACATTCTTTATAGTTCAATTTTGATTTTTTTGTATTTTGATTTTAACTATATTTGTTCTATATTTCTACTCACAATAAGAAAATATTGATAAATAGCATGCTCTTGTCAAAATTTGGGTTCATTCTCTAATCCTTCACATGTCTTGACATATACAATGATACCTCATTTTTATATGCACATCATGAAATTCATTTGTCAATGATTATACTTATTATTGCCCCCATGTTTAACATTCATCCTTGCATTGTTATTACCCATTTTCTTGTTAGTGGTCAATATTATAAAATATAGGGAAGATCTCACACAATATGAGATTGACCAATTTGAATTAAAAATAATAATTTCAACTTGTGGCAACTCTCATTTATTAAACTCATCATTATGAACCTACATGATGTATGTTAATATGGTTAATTTTTATGTATTATTATATAAAGGCATTCATTATGCACTCATTCATCTCAAATTCCTATCCAAAACCTTATATTTTGAAGTGAATAATCATTCTAGAAACTCTACAAATTAAAGAACTAAAATAAACATAATTTTACATTAAATGATTTATCAACATTTGCATGATTGAATAGCGATGTCTTCGACCTTTTTCACAACCATGAAGTTGGTGAAATCATGGGAGTTGACCTAGGAAAAAAATATTGTGCAAACTAATGATTTCACTAAGGTGTTTTTTTAAATACTACTTATCCTTATGCAAAAGAAACATCAGAGTTTTAGACATCACTAGTCATAGAAGTCTGAAAAATGAAGGATCGTTTCTATGAGGTCAATATAAATCATCTATACTATAGATTTAAGACGTAAACAAATTCAAGATTGTTATAGTCTCAAGAAACATATAAGACTAAAATATTGCATTTGTATTATCAAAATGACTAAAAACAACCCTACATAAAAAATTCTTCTTCATCCTTTATCTTATAAAATAAATACCGAATTCCTCTACATTTAAATATCAATTTCTAACTACTACATTAACATTCACTTATTTTTATGCTTTAATTTAATTCACAACCTTCAAACCAAACATAAATAAAAAGTTTGACTCGTACTATCAGATTTTAAAGCCTAAAACCAGACCACAACCTTTATAAGGCCGGACAATCCAAATTTGCCGACCCACGTAGACTACTGTCATGTTTGGCGATTTATTTGATTCTTACGGCGTCTCATACGCTTAAAACACATCCGCCCTACACGTTTAGAGATAAAAAGATACCAATTTTTTAAAAAAATTGTAAGACTTTTGGGAACGGGCTAGAAAAGGTCAGATTCCAGGACCGGGTCAGTCCAAAATTATTTGCCGGCTTTACCTGATGTCACCGTTTGGCCAGGAATTATATTATTCTTTATTTCATTCCAAATTGGAGTTCCAACTTTATAGATTACTACTAAACTCATACTTCTTTAGAACTATGTGAAAGTCTATATAAACAGGAGAACAAAGGTAGAAGCTCCAAGTTCATTGTTATGCTCTTTGCTAGTTAGAAATTAGCACATATAATTTCAATGGCATACTTTTTGGTTCCCCTCGTAATGCTTTTATTAGTGCCCACAATAAGTTCAGACCCAGATCCTCTGCAGGATTTCTGCGTAGCTGATACCACAACGTCCACACTTTTCATAAATGGGTTGCCTTGTATTAATCCCAATAACGCTTCTGCAAAGGACTTTACCACGTCTATTCTGAGCAAGCAAGGAAACACATCAGGCAATCTGTTCGGATCGAGTGTTGTTTTTACAACACCACAAGTCCTCCCTGGAATAAACACTTTGGGTATAGTGTTTGCTCGTGTAGATGTGGGTGTGGGAGGAGAGGTTCCTCCTCACACTCATCCAAGAGCCTCAGAAATAGTCTTCGTTTTGCAAGGAAATCTCACCGTTGGCTTCGTGGACACCACCAACAAGCTTTTCTCTGCAGAGCTCAAAACAGGAGATGTTTTTCTGTTCCCCCAGGCCCTCATACACTTTGTTCAGAACACGGGAGACTCAACTGCCTCCCTAATAGGAGCTTTTAACAGTCAAGCTCCTGGTGCCGTTGTAATTCCTTTAGCTGTGTTTGCCTCTAATCCGGCCATTCCCAACACAGTATTGGCTAAGGCATTCAAGATTAACCCTAATGAGGTGGATACAATCAGGAAGAGCCTCGGTGGCACCTGAGCAATTGATTTCTTCTTGAGGAATCGTTATTTGTGATGTTCATTTATATCCTGCTTGCATAGTTAGCAGTAATAATTTAGTGATTGAATTCTAGTGTTGGGGAATTTATTTATGATTCTCATTTCGTATCCTTCTTGCATAGTTCGCAAAGAATAATTGTATCTTCAATTTATAGTGCTCAACGAGTATGTCGCTCATCTGGGTATTATAAATATCAACGAAGTGCATGTCCTCTTCATTATCTTTATTAAAAAATTTAAGATCCGTATCTGATGTGTCTGGATAAATGTCTGTGTATATTCATATATGAGTTCTCTGACAGAGAAATTATGGTGTGCAGAATTTGTTATCATGTCTAATATTTCAGTCTACTTTGTAGACGATTTTATAATGCCTACATGCTATGTGGACGGTATTACTATTCTCGTCATCCTTTTTTCAAATAATAGTATTAGAAACTGGGTCATATAACACTGTTATTACAACTCTATAATTTTAATAATATAATGCATGTTGATGCTATGTGGATGCTTGAAGTTGGTAAGAAATATAATTCGGGGTCATATAAGACTGTTATGACAATCTATATTTTTTTTTAATAATATAATGGTCTTCACATGCAATGTAGACTAATTGAAAGCTTCACAAAATGATCATAGAGATTGTTGGTTCTTGCTTGAGAAAAAATCTTGAACGAAGAGAAAATCTAATTAAAAGAATTGGGATTATCTTTTCAAATTGGAAACTATAAAAAGGATAAGGGTCAAATAACTACTCAGATAGTGCTTAGATCCATTACCTTCTTAAGTGTTGGTTGTGAAAGGGAGAAATAAATGTTTGAGTCACCATTGGAATAAAAGAAAACTTTGACACTAGTGTGTTCCTTGATATCCATGCAATGCATCCCAGTTCAAATAATTTGGACTCACTAAATTTATAAAATGGTAAAAACATCACAAATGTAATAAAATATATAATAGAATGGTGCCAATATATTGACTTTAGGATAATTCAAATTAACACACCTAAGTGAGCACATGATAAATTTTAGGGGTATACAATTTTGTACACTACACGTATCCATTGATATGATAGCTATTAGTGATTCTCATGCAAGATTCTATCTTAAAAACAAAGTTAATATGTATAGTATAATTTTGGTGGAAATACTTATAAATCTAATATTTTATATTTCCATAAAATTTATGATCAATATTTTATGTGGTCTAGGTAATAAATTATTTGTGAAATATGAGTTTATATTTTGTGAAAATAAAAATGAGAGATTAGTAAACTAACACAAAATACAAAAAATTAAGTGCAAGATGTTAAAAATGAAAATAGTTTTCCTATAACTATCTAGTTAATCATCCTCTTGCAAATGTAAACAAATTAAAAAATATGAATATTACATCATAATTACAAACAACAAGGAGAAGTTTGTAAGCACTCATCCTAAACTAACAAGATTTGGGCTATATTTTGTTTGACATGTGTACTTATTAGAATTCCATTTCATTGGTGGAGAAGTCCGTCCATATAGTTTTTTAATATCACCAAGAGTGTATGCAAGGCTAAGTAAATTCATGTGTGATGATGCATGATGAATCAAAAATTGGTGTTGGATCATTTGTAATGGAATAAAATCTATAATGAAAGATAATATACATAATGGAATTTAATGACACCAATTATTGTATTCAGTACTTGTATATTTTAAAGAATAGCGAGGAAGCACCAAATAATTTTAAGGCATAAATAATACTTTCTTGAGCTTGCACATCTAATCTCTAATAACTTTATCTTACTAAATTTGTCCAAGTACCCATTTATATGCACAAGTTTACAACCATATTTTAAATAACTATGAGCACATTCATCAACACATACTAAGATCCATCGTATCCCAATAGGAGTCATTATGTATTAAAAATATTATTGTTTTCTCAAATACCTTATTATGTACTAGAATTTATTTTTAGGATAACATTGTCTTAATTTTGAACTAATTTATCACATGGAATTTCCTCATATTCCTTGCACCTAAGTTATGTTACAACTATGGATTGATGGATTATTAAGACTATTGTGTACTTGTCATCTTAAAGATATTTAGGTCATGTGCATTTCTAGTCTTATATGTACTTATATGAGATTAGTTGGAAATTGAGGTCACCTTACTCTTCTAATCTACATATACTAAAGGAAAAAAAATTCACACTTATATAGACCTTATATTCTTACCATGCCTATTATTGATAGTTTTTTGTTTTACTATTACATGATTCACTCTTGTGATACTAATTTAATTTTCATAGTAAATGTGATTTATTCTAAGCATACATTATATTTCATGTATTAATTTTCACTAGATACTCTAATTCCTTGCATTTGACTAATGTGAACAATTAAAGGGGAGGAAAACTATTGTTAACACTCTAATAAGTTTGTAGATAGTTATAGGTATCAACAAAAATAATTATTTCCATGTCAAGATGGATCCTTATCGCATAACATGGAAGTACCCAATATTCCATTGCCACTTTCGAGAATTGAACAATTTTAGTAACCCTACTCTCTCTAATCGACATATTTAATAAATATTTCTTGCAATTATGTTGTTCTTTACCCATCAGATAAAATATGTTTAATACATGTATTTATTGTAAATTTTAGGTTCTTAATGAATGTACACATGAATGATTGAATAGGGCATGATGATGTTTAGGTCTATTAGTTTACATAGACCCTAATATCCTTTATATGTTTGATTATTTACATTATATGCTTGTTTGTTAGTGTTCAATTATTTTGAAATATATATTCATTAAGGATTCACATGAATATCAAATTGGAGAAAAATATATTTTTAAAAAATTTACACATCCATGCTAATTCCCATTTTCTTTTATGTCCATTTTGCTTGAGTGACCCTATATATTTTTATACACCTAAATTTCACCACCTACTATCATTAATTCTAAACATTAATTTATCCTACCTGATTAACTTTAACATCACCAGTTGATTAATTAAACTTTTAAAAAAAATTAATTGCACCATTTCATTATATTCTATTAGAAAATTAATTATCATTAAAAATATAGCTAATTCTTAATTGATAAAATTTTCACTGTCAACTAATTAATTCCCATCTTTATCCCCTAGCATTAAATGTAAAAATTAATTTTAAAAATATCATTATTAATTAATTAATCAATTTCTAAATAAATTGATACCTATATATTTAATTAATTATGTAAATGAATTGATTATGCTCTCAAATTTCTATTTATGAAAGTCAATCTCTTCTATTCATTTAGTCATGCAAGTTTTTAATTTTTTATTGATCCTTGCACATCCTAGAATATAATAACTCAAATAAATGAAAGAGGGCACAAGTCTATTTTAAAATGAAATTAGAAAGAAGAAATTTAAGTTATTAAATCAAATGAATTACTCCCAATGATTTATCTCCTCATTTGCAAACTTATAAATCTACTCTTCTTCCTCAATTATCATATGAACAAAATCTATAAGAAATCGTCAACATGCTACAAATAATTGCATGATCGTTTGAGTATCCACACTCTATCATGACAAGAGAAAATTAATTTTTTCACTCAATCAAATATTTGCACATACTTTATTGTTTAATTTTGATAATTTTGTTTTTTCTTATTTTAAATATATTTATTCTATATTTCTACTCACATAATAACATATTGATAAATGACATGATCTTGTGAAAATTTGGGCACATTCTCTAATCCATCACATATCTCCACATAGACATGTCTTCAAATATTAGATGATACCTCATTTTTTTATGCACATCTTGAAATGCATTTGTCATTTATTATAGTTATTATTGCCCCATGTTTAAACATTCTACCCTAACATTTCTATTCCATTTCCTTGTTGGTGATCAATCTTATAAAATCTATGGAAGTTCTCACACAATGTGGGATTGACTCATTGAATTGAAAAATATAATTTCAAACTTGTGGCAACTCTCATTTATTACACTCATCATGATGATTCTACTTGGTGTATGTTAATATAGTTAATTACTATGTCTTATTATTTAAAGGTATTCATTGTGCATTCATTCATCTCCAATTCCTATCCAAAATATTATATTTTGAAGTGAGTAATCATTCTAGGAACTCTTCATGTTAAAGCACTAAAATAAACACAATTCTACATTAAATCATTTATTAATATTTGCATCAATGAATAGTGATGTCTTTGACCTTTTCCACAACCATGAAGTTGGTGAAATCATGAGGGTTGACATATGAGAAAATTATTGTGCAAACTAATAATGTCACTAAGGTGTTTTTTTAAATATTGTCTATCCTTACCCAAAAGAAACATTAGAGTTTAAGGCATCACTAGTCGTAGAAGTTTGAAGAATGAAAGACAAATTCTATGATGTCAATACCAATCATTTATAATATAGATTTAATCTCAAGACACATATAAGACTATTATATTTCATCTCTAATATCAAGATGAATAAAGTCAACACTACATCAAAAATTATTTTTCATCCTTATTGTACAAAATAAAATTTTAACCTCTACGTTTATTTTCACAAATATCAATTCCTAACTACTACATAAATTAATCTGCGTTATGCATTAATTTAATACACAAACTTAAAACCAAACATAAATAAAAAGTTTGACTTGTAATATCATATTTTAAACCCTAAAATCAGACCACAACTCCTTATTGCCGACCCACGTAGACTACTGTCATGTTTGGCGATTTATTCTATTCTTACGGCATCTTATACGACTAAAACACGTCCACCCTACACGTTTAGAGATAAAACGATACCAATTTTTCAAAAAATAAGCTGTAAGACTTTTGAGAACGGGCTAGAAAAGATCAGATTCCAGGCCCGGGTCAGTCCAAAATTGTTGGCCGGCTTTAACCTGCTGTCACTTTTTGGCCATGAATTATATTCTTCTTTGTTTCCATCCAAATTGGAGTTGGAAACTTTATAGATTTTTACTAAACTCATACTGCTCTAGAACTTTGTGAAAGTCTATATAAACAGTTGAACAAAGGCAAAAGCTCCAAGTTCATTGTTATGCTCTTTGCTAGTTATAAATTAGCACATATAATTGAAATGGCATACTTTGTGGTTCCCCTCCTAATGCTCTTATTAGTGCCCACAATAAGTTCAGACCCAGATCCTCTGCAGGATTTCTGCGTAGCTGATACCACAACGTCCACACTTTTCATAAATGGGTTGCCTTGTATTAATCCCAATAATGCTTCTGCAAAGGACTTTACCACATCTATTCTGAGCAAGCAAGGAAACACATCAGGCAATCTGTTCGGATCGAGTGTTGTTTTTACAACACCACAAGTCCTCCCTGGAATAAACACTTTGGGTATAGTGTTTGCTCGTGTAGATGTGGGTGTGGGAGGAGAAGTTCCACCTCACACTCATCCAAGAGCCTCTGAAATAGTCTTCGTTTTGCAAGGAAATCTCACCGTTGGCTTCGTTGACACCACCAACAAGCTTTTCTCTGCAGAGATCAAAACAGGAGATGTTTTTATGTTCCCCCAGGCCCTCATTCACTTTGTTCAGAACACGGGAGACTCAACTGCCTCTCTAATAGGAGCTTTTAACAGTCAAGCTCCTGGTGCCGTTGTAATTCCTTTAGCTGTGTTTGCCTCTAATCCGGCCATTCCCAACACAGTCTTGGCTAAGGCATTCAAGATTAACCCTAATGAGGTGGATACAATCAGGAAGAACCTCGGTGGTACCTGAGCAATTGATTTTCTTCTTGAGAAATTGTTACTTGTGATGTTGGTTTGTTTCCTGCTTGCATAGTTGCCAGAAATAATTTAATGTTTGAATTCTAGTATTGGAGAATTTATTTATAATTCGCATTTCCTATGCGCAAAGAATAATTGTATCTTCAAATTATAGTGCTCAACGAGTATGTGGCTCATCTGGGTATTATAAATATCAACGAAGTGCATGTCCTCTTCATTATCTTTTATAAATTTATTAAGATCCGTATCTGATGTGTCTGGATAAATGTCTGTGTATATTCATCTATTAGTTTTCTGACAGAGAAAATATGGTGTGCAGAATTTGTTATCATGTCTTATATTTCAATCTGCTCGTAGACGATTTTATAATACCTACATGCTATGCGGATGGTATTACTATTCTCATCATCCTTTTTTACAATAATAGTATTAGAAACTGGGTTTTCAAAAAATAGAGCCTATTGAGTAAAATATTCAAAATTAAGTAACAGATATAAGGGAGAGGGGCTAATAGTGGGCCACCCTAACTTCACGCTTCTCAAAGTCTTATGTGAAAATTTCAAATCACTCCCAAATTTGTACAGCAGCTTATCTGACAAGTGTGCTGCTTATAAAAATTGGTTTCAAGGCCACATCATCAAATATGATGCCACATCAGCATGCTTTTTGTCAAGGTATCCAAAAAGGCCCAAAAAAAGGTGAGACTGATAGTGGGTCACTAAGTCATGTATTATTGGTGCACTAATGAGGCATCACATGATATGTCAGTTTGTGTACTTTATGGATAAAAGTGTTTTGTAATTGGATATTAAGTGTACATTGATTGGATATTAAGCCTACCCACTATGGAGCCCACTCAGACCTACTTCTATACCCACCATTGGACCCCTATCCACTATGGGTCCCTTTCCCTTCTACAATTGCAAATGAAAATAAACTTTTCTTACAGGTTTTTCTTCTTCTCTGCTCTCTTATTTCTTATCTCGGTGCTTCTTTGTATTCAGCCCAAGGCCCCTTTATTTTATAATCATATTTTTTAACTTTATGATAAAACCATCTATTTGACCTAAGGCTTTTTTTAAAATATTTTTTATTTTATTTTATTTATAAGATGTCTAAACATATGTATATATTAATTTAGATTAATAATTCAAGGTTTTGAGTGTTTAAAATGAAATGATAAACAATATAAGAGGAGAGAAGGAATAGTAAAATTAGAATTATCATCATAAAAGCTTGAAGTTGGTAAGAAATATAATTCTAGGTCTTATAACAGTGTTATCACAACTCTACAATTTTTTTAATAATATAATGGTCTTCACATTCAATGTAGACTAATTGAAAGCTTCACAAAATGATCATAGAGATTGTTGGTTCTTGCTTGAGAGAAAATCTTGAACATTTCCAAAAGAGAAAAACTAATAAAAAGAATAGAGACTATCTTTTCAAATTGGAAACTATAGAAAGCATAAGGGTCAAATAACTACTTAGATAGTGCTTAGATCCATTACCTTCTTAATTGTCGGTTGTGAAAGGGAGAAATAAATGCTTGAATCGCCATTGGAATAAAAGAAAAATTTGACACTAGTGTGTTTCTAGTTATCCACGCAATGCATTCCCCTAGAAATAATTTGGACTCACTAAATTTCTAAACTTGTAAAAACATAAAAAACGTAATAAAATATACAACAGAATAGTGCCAATATATTGACTTTAGGATCATTCAAATTAGCACACCCAAGTGAGTACATTATATAATGTATAATTTTAGGGGTATATAATTTTTTACTTTCTTGAGCTTGTACATCTAAGCTCTAATAACCTTATCTTACTAACTTTGTCTAGGTACCCATTTATATACACAATTTCATAACCATATTTTACATAACTGTGAGCATATTCATCAACACATACTAAGATCCATCATATCCCAATAGAAATCATTTGTATTAAAAGTAATTTTTTTCTCAAATACCTTATTATGTACTAGAAATTATTTTGAGCATTACATTCTCTTAACTTTGAACTAATTTATCACATTGAATTTCCTCATATTCCTTGCACCTATAGTTATGTTACCACCATAGATTAATGGATTACTAAGACTATTGTGTACTTTTCATCTTAAAGAGGTTTAGGTCATGTGCATTTCTAGTCATGTGTATTTATAAGAGATTATTTGGACATTGAGGCCACCTTACTCTTCTAATCTACCTATACTAAAGACAATTTTTTCACACTTATATAGAGCTTATATTCTTACCATGCCTATTATTGATTTTTTTTTACTATTACATGATGCACTCTCATGATACTAATTTAAATTTCATAGTAAATGTGATTTATGCTAAGCATACGCTATATTTCATGTATTAAGTTTCCCTAGATATTCTAATTCCTTGCATTTGATCAATGTGAACAATTAAAGGGGGGAAATATTATTGCTAACACTACTCTACTAAGTTTGTATGTAGTTATAGGTATCAACACAAATAATCATTTCCATGTAAAAGATTGATCCTTATCACATAACATGTAAGTATCCAATATTCCATTACCACTTTCAAAAATGGAACAATTCTTGTAACCATACTCTCTCTAATGAACATATTTAATAAAGATTTCTTACAATTATGTTGTTCTTTACTCATGAGATAAAATATGTTTAATACATGTATTTAATGTAACTTTTAGGTTCCTAATGAATGTACACATGAATGATTGAATAGGACATGACGATGTTCACTTAGGTATATTAGTTTCCATAGACCCTAATATCCTTTCTATGTTTGATCATTTACTTTATACATTTGTTTGTTAGTGTTCAATTATTTTGAGATATACATTCATTAAGAATTTACATGAATATCAAATTGGGGTAAAATAATTTTTTAATATTTACACATCCATGCTAATTCCCATTTTCTTAAATATGCTTATTTTTCTTGAGTGACCTTATATATTTGTAGACACCTAAATTTCACTACCTACTAGCATTAATTCTAAACATTAATTTATCCTAGCTAATTCACTTTAACATCACCATGTTGATTAATTAAATTAAAAAAAAAAAATTAATTGCACCATTTCATTATATTCTATTAGAAAATTAATTATCTTTAATAATATAGCTAATTTTTAATTGATAATATTTTCAC
Source organism: Sequoia sempervirens (assembly GCA_007258455.2). Lineage (NCBI taxonomy): Eukaryota > Viridiplantae > Streptophyta > Pinopsida > Cupressales > Cupressaceae > Sequoia > Sequoia sempervirens. The sequence continues at coordinate 74,712,171 of VDFB02047397.1, read as the reverse complement.
TATCAACTAATTAATTCCCATCTTTATCCACTATCATTACATAATAATTAATTAAAAGATTATTATTATTAATTAATTAGTCAATACCTAAATAAATTGATCAATACATATTTAATTAATTATTTAAATGAATTGATTATGCTCTCAAATTTCTATATACAAAAGTCAATCTCTTCTATTCATTTTATCATGCAAGTTTTTAATTTATTGATTTGGCCTTGCACATCCTTGAATATAATAATTAAAATAAATGAAAGAGGGCACAAATTTAATTTAAAATTAAATTAGGAAGCACAAATTTAATTTACTAAATCAAATGAATCACTCTCAATAATTTATCTCCTCATTTGCAAACTTATAAATCTACTCTTCTTCCTCAATTACCATATGAAGAAAATCTATAAGAAATCGTCAACATGCTACAAAATATTGCATGATCGTTTGAATATCCACACTCTATCACAACAAGAGAAAATTAAATTTTTCACTCAATCAAATGTTTGCACATACTTTATTGTTTAATTTTGATAGTTTTATTTTTTAATTTTAACCATATTTGGTCTATATTTCTACTCACAATAATAAC
>VDFB02047397.1:74685689-74711485 GCA_007258455.2 Sequoia sempervirens | reverse complement strand
TATGGATTTACTATCCCCCCTCCTCCTCTCTATGCTTTGGTGTATCATGTTCTTGTCTATAACAGTCCCTACCCCCTCTTTTCACTCACATTTCTTTCTTGTAGATCATTTTTCTTACCTTCCTAGTTTTTTTCACGGATCCACTATTGTTGCTCTTTTTCAATCTTTTGAGAGTCCTCCTAAGTTCCTTTTCATCTACATCCTCTCAATGGGGCATCACTCCCTCTCTATCATTTTTTCTTCTATTACCACCAACTCTTCCTAGTTTTGGCATCCCCTCACTTGGTTCTTCCATCAAGTCAACTGCATTTATATCTTCATTGAAACATCATTATTTTAACGTTATTTCAAAGATGTTTCAAATGGAGACACCTAAAATTGAATACTTGCATTTGGTTAATTTGATCGTATCGTTCCCTCTAATCACCTTCTATTTGTGTTAATTAAATAATATTTCAATTATTTAATTAATTTTTTTTATTCATCCCTAAGTCTTCCAAAGTCCTATGATAATTAATTAAATAATTACTTACCTTACCATTTACCCCCTTTCTTCTTTAAATTAAATAAATACCTTTATTTAATTAATTTAATCATGCCATTTCCCCACAAGAATTAAAATTATTTAATTCTCCTATTTTTTCTCCCCACTTGTCACATCCTCCATAATTTTCTATTATTCCATAATTCTTATCCTACCCCACATCCTAATGATGTGGACACACTTAATTATGGATTAAGAGGTGTGATATACTCCAACTTTTCCACATGTTATCTAATCATTCCTCATTAATCCTAATCTTCACCTAATCCCTCCCCTAATCATTTACACATTCCTAACTCCATGATTAGGAAAGGAATAATCCACTTTCCTTTTATTTCCCATCCTCTTTGTCCCCTAAGCCTTAAAGAATTTTCCCCTTTTCCAAAGCAACCCCACATGGGTCCTTTCTCCAAAGTAAAACAAAGGAATTTAAAATTCTTTTATTCCTTTCCACCCCATATCTTGGGAATGTTGGACAAGGAATGCTTTTATTATGAAGATCTCCCCATCTCCCAAGGTACCTTCTAAGTACCAATCTCCATCTCAAGTCCACACATTGTGTCACTTGGCACAATCTCATACCTTGAGAGGTCTCAAATTTTTATAGCCATTGATCTCACTTCAATCAATCTCCGCCCTCCATTCATTCCTCCTTTCATCAATTGCAAAATACTTAGACATTTTTTAGGATCTTGAAATCTATGAAATTTTGAGAAAATTGGTAATTTTATGCTACTAAAATTTCATTGAGCATGTACAATGAACCCAATCAAACCAGGGAAATATATACACAATGAGATATTCAACATACTATATATCTTTGTCAAATTCCTCGTAGGTTTCAGTTCTCTGTGCCCTTATCTTGATAATTGTTGTTTTAATTTTTTGTTTGTTGTATTTTAATCATGTTTTCTCTTCATTTTAGATACATTTTCACTACACACAAAAATACTTTTAGGTAGAAACATAAGACTCAATTACTAGAAATCAACATATAACCTATGACTCAACTATTTGAAAATTCTTCACTTCTACTATTTGCTATATTCTCCTCAATTTGAAAATCCTTCAAGGAACCCTTGTCAGAGTCTCACACATCCTTACTAGTGCATCTCTTGAAAATAAAGGTGATGTTTTAGAATTTCCCTTATTAAATCTCTTGTGTTCATCCTACCTTCCTTGACTATAAAAATATATCAAGAACATTGAAACATTGACACATCTTCTTTATTTTTTAATATCACTCTATAATGTATCTACAAAATCTACTTTGTTAGTCCTCTACCTTCTTAACCTATTAGCTATTCATGCATGCTAACAAAATTAGTTTCCATGAGGGTTCATGTCTTTCCTAATAACATTTAGGAAACACTAACAAAGCTTATGATAGACTTCACTTCAACAACATCATTTTTCTCTCCCCATGTTTAATATAGAATCCCAAATTAGCAAATTGGTAATAGCTGCTCAACACATTGCAAATATGATGTTATTAAATTGGTTGCCATGAACAATACTCCCATGATCTCATCCACCATGCCTTTGTTGCACAACATCTAATTCAAGCCACTATAAGAAGATGAATTTAGAGCCACATTACCTTTATTGTAATGCTCATAGGCCACCAACACCAAGTGGAAGTGGATACTAGTGCTCTAAATTGGAGGTATGCTTGATGTTCCTACATCACACTTTTGTTACCAATCCTCTTTATTCAAAAATTCTTCTAGCCACTTTTTTAAAGACATCCTTTACTCTTAAATTTTTAGCCTTTTGCATCTTCAAATTCTCAAATTCTTTCTTCAAGATTTGAAACTTAATCACTACCTTCTTGTACTTCTTATAGACTTTTGTACACATCCATGGTTGTCATTGGATCTACAATTCATATAAACAAGCTGCTCTCTTGAGATTTTTTGTTGTTATCATCTTTATTAGTTTCTATATCATAAATTGCAAGAGTGCTGTGATCAATGGTCTATGGATAACTAGTTTGTACAAATTTTCATATATCTTTTTATTTATCAAGAGAGTCGTCATCCTAAAGCTCCAATAATCATAATCATTTCCATTAAATTTTAAAATGATAAAAGAGTTAGTGCTCAACATGAAAAATTATAAGACAAATCTCAAATGAAAAATCTAGAACTTAGAATAATCAAAACACCTATTTTAACTTATCCCCAAAAAATATTTCAATTTCTTTTTTTAACAAAAATAAATAAAAAATTCTTAATAACCAAAAATAGTCAATTACTACAACATACATTATTCAACATAACAAATAATTTAGAGCTGAAACTCGAATGCCATACACAGGCCATAACTTGGCCGTTGAAATTCTACAATCAACTCTCTAAAATTGCTAACCTTCACAATCCTTAATTCTCATTAATCCAAATAGCAGTAAGGAACAATTAAAATAAAATCCTCAATCCCCGAAGATAAAAACAAAAAGAATTATAAATCTCATATAATAAGAAAGCAACTAATTAACGACCTTCCAGATGAATGACAAAAAACATGAAATCCGTAAAATATGGTTCTGATACCAAATAAAGTTTCAAATTGTTGTGAAAAGCTTCAAAAAGGTTGGCCGTAATTTCTTACGGATGATGCACCTTCATTTATTCAACATATATATGTATATATGTTGGAATCAACCTTTGTTTTTTTTGAACATTTGATTATTTTAAATATTAAAATTTGTTGATTTTTTTCATTTTGTCTTTGTGAGTTAGGGTACAGTTTCATGGGGGAGGCTTCTTAAAAAATTTCAACGGGTGTTTAGGAATATTTTAAAGCCGGTGGTCCCATGAATTCAATTTTGCAATTCAGCTTAAAAGTTTGAGCTCCAAATTTAAGGAATGAAGTGGAGTAATTTTTGATAAATAATAAAAAATAAATAAAAATTCTCTCATTTTTTAGGTTTTTCAGGAATTTAAAATTCGAAGTGATAGATATGTGACAGAAAAAATTCCTAAAAAGTTCTTAAGCTGTAGGGGCAATTTCTAGCCCCACCTCAATTTCACCCACTTAAATTTGCAGTCCTAAAAGGTAGGGGCTGCTATTTTTTAGGAGAAGATTCCAATTAATCCTGTAGCACAATTTTTTTGCTTCATGAGACCACTTGATCCATGAAAATAGAAGCCCAAGCCCTCCCATGGGACCATATAGTTAAAACTTGCAGTTTCTATTTCAAGGAGGAGTCAACTTAGAAAGTTGTGTTTTACAGGTGGAATTGTGCATAAATGTTTTACAGGAATGTGAGTTTTTGAAGAGCAGTTATTTTGGCAAGTGCAGATTTTGCTGATTGACATTTGCAGATTTTGCTGATTGACATTTGGTGACAATTTGGCATTTTATTTTTTGGCGCTTTCCATGTTGCACGTTCAGCCTTTAGCAACTGTTTTAGAAATGTTTAATTTATGCATTGTAAGCTCTTATATATTGAGCACTTGTATTTTGGAGTTGTATATTGCTTTTCGTTGAAGTACCATTATGTTGTGAAATTACTCCAGAATTGAGTGAGTTCTTTATTTATCTGTTTATGATATGAATGTGCATCAAAATCTGTAACAGCCAACAGGTAAAGTGTGTTTAAGAAGTTTTTGCAGCTCTCTCCTGCTTAGATTAGTGTAGGAAGCTGCTTCCCCTTACCCGGCTTCCTTTCAGTATACACAAACCCAGAAAATCAATATTGTTGCAATTTGCTCTGCGCTTCTTCAAACTTCCAAAAGCACAATGGCAGAGTTCTGGGCTTCTCTGTTTTTGGTTTTACTAGTGCACACAACAATGGCAGATCCAGATTCATTGCAGGATTTCTGCGTAGCCGATACCAAATCCTCTACAGTTTTTATAAATGGGCTGCCTTGTATAAGTTCCAGCGACGCTTCTGCAAAGCAGTTTACTACATCCGTTTTGAGCACGCAGGGAAATACATCAGGCTCGCATAGATCTTGCAGTGGAAGCTGTTCTTCCTCTTCACTCACACCCACGAGCCTCTGAAATATACTTCGTTCTGCAAGGAGATATTAGAGTTGGATTTGTGGACACAAACAACAAGCTTTTCTCTGCAGACATCAAAGCAGGCGATGTTTTTGTGTTCCCGAAGGGCCTCCTACACTTTTCTCAGAACATAGGAAACAGCACTGCCTCTGTCATTGGGGCTCTTAACAGTCAAGCTCCCGGTGTCCAAACCACTTCTGTGGCCACTTTCGCTTCCGATCCGGCAATTCCTAACAATGTTTTGGCCAAGTCATTCCAGATTACTACGACAGAGGCAGATGCAATCAGAAAGAATCTTGGTGGCAAATGACTCTTTGATTTTCTATTACGAAACATTATCTTTATTCTTAATGAAAATCAGGCCTGGAATTTGATGGTCTATTTGACCATTTTTTCATTTTGGACCGTATATTACAATCTAAAAATTTCTTAGACCGTATTATTTGACTTGCTATATTTTTATATAACCGTAAATATGACACTTAAAATTATTATTAAACCGTAAAAAAATATTGTAGGCATATATATATATATATATATATATATATATATATATATTTATGATAAAAATATATATGATTTGTAATATTTATTATATATATATATTTATTAATTCAAAATCTCTTCAAAATAGAATCTTTTCAAGATTAAATATAGTTCTTTCTAATTTTTAAAATATTTTTAACAATAAATTTGAGATTTTAACATTTTTACTAATAGTTATCATTGCTTTATATTAATATATATGATTTATAATATTTATTATAAAAATATATATTAATACAAAATCTTTTCAAAATAGAATATAATTTTTTTTTAACTTTTTGAATATTTTAACAAGATTTATTTTCTATATATGAATTTAAATATAGTTCTTTCTAATTTTTTAAGTATTTTTAATAATAAATTTGAGATTTTAACATTTTTACTAATAGTTATCATTGCTTTATATTAATATATATGATTTATAATATTTATTATAAAAATATATATTAATACAAAATATTTTCAAAATAGAATATAATTGTTTTTTAACTTTTTGAATATTTTAAAAAGATTTATTTTCTATATTTTAGAAACTTCTTGTTAATTGTTAAATTTAAGATTTTTACATTTATTTCTAATATCAATATTTTCTAATATATATAGGATATCCATATGAATAACATAACACAACATAATACAACATTTGTGTTTATTGGTGAGCATGTTGAAATAATTTATGTTTTTAGATAGATGAATTTAATGATTAAACTATAAAAAAATTCAACATTTATTTTATAGTATTTTTTTTATAGTGATTCGTGAACTTTGATTTTTTTAAAGATAATACAACATTTATGTTTTATTGGTGAGCATGTTGAAATTTTAGATAATGATTGAATAAGGATTAAACTATTTTTTAATTTTATATAATTATTTCTGAATAGGTTTGAAATTGATATTTAAATTTTTTTGACAGTTAAATTTTTTCATAAAACGTAAAGTGACAGGCATTTAAATGAACAAACCGTCAATTTTTTTTCATATGACAAGTAGGGGTGGCGTTAAATTCGGTGCTTAATGAAATAATCTGCTTTATTTACTTTCATATGTTTCCTACTTATCAATAAATTACTTGGAGGCTGCAGCTTAATGGTATGTTGTTCTGAGATTTGAGTCAAGTTTTAGCTGTAGTTAAATGGTAAATTAGTCATTGTTTAATGGTAAAAGTTTCTTAAATATCAAGTGAAAGTCTTCAAAATCTCACTTAGCATGTTAAAGTTAGATAAATACTGATTTTTCAACTAGATGACAACATTCTATTTCAATTTGCAGTGTTTTTTGTCAATTTGATGACAACTTTTCTTTTTCATTTGCATTGTTTTATGTTTTAAATTTGCATGCAAATATTTTAAAATCAGATATACCCAATTTAAAAATCTAGATTTGTCTAAGTTTATTTCATTCTATTATTTAGTATTTAGTATTTATTATTAATTATTTAATCTAACCACATGCAACTAGAACTAGCACATTGCATCCATATGCACCCATGCACAAACACATACTCTATAACCCCTTTAGATGCACCTCCTTAGATGCAAGTGCTAGTTGTTAGTTAATATCTATTAGTCTTACAATAATCTATTTCATGTATCCACTTATCAATTATTGTTGATTCTCTAATCATTTATATAAAATTTCATTAATGCAATTTCTAAGTATCAATAATTTTAAATTGGTTATAATATAAAAATTATCTATTTAGTTGTTAATGTAAATGAAAAAGTCAAATAAATTTGTTCAATAAAAATATTACATATACAATCAAAAAGAACTATGGTAAAAGTTGGAAACAAAATTTTTATTTGATGTTCAATAAGATAATGAATCTCTCTAACTTCATTCTTATAGTGTAGATATAGATAAACACATGAAAAGCAATTTTATACATTGTATAAATCATACAAAAGACAACTCAAGTACTTTAAATTATAAACAAAAATAGAAAGGATAAAAGTTGATCACTTATATTTTTATATATATATAACTCAAAGAAAATATAAAATCCTTATGAAGCATCAATTATCTATAAATAAATTATGATTATTTAAACTAATTACTTTTTTATTAAGATCCTATTCTACATTAACTTGAATTTATTTATAAATCAAATAATTTTAAAGTCCAATCAATTATTACAGCCATTTAATAAGTCTGTTTCTTGCATATCCGTGAAGATTGCCACTGCTTTTATCAAACTTTTACTAATTTTTAGTACTAGCTTTGACTAAGAAAATTTATACCGACCATCTAAGTGAGTATCTTTTGTCAATTGTTTAAGATAGTTTTATTAATTATTTTGGTTACAACTATAAAATGGTACGAGATGTTTCAAGAAAAAATGGAAGAATCGAAAATTATTAGTACGAGGGATACTGAAAGATGAAGACATTAAGAGATAACAGAGAGGACATGAACATTTAGTTGATTGACAAAATATTATGTTAGAAAATAATAAATATAGAAATTATAAGAGGTAATGTATATTTATAGCAGACAGAAGAAATAAGGGTTGTAGTGTATATGTAGTTCTTGTCAAAGGTTGCAAGAATATTTTGTAGGGATAAGCTATTAAAGGGTAGAATTAGATAGATTAATAAGGAGTGGATAGATAAGGTTTTTGAAGTTGTCAAAAGAATTTTGTAGGACTAGGAATCTCCTTGCAACATCAAGGAACCTTCAATAAAAGAGAGAAACAAAAATAAATGTTATACTATCTTATAGTAATACAACGTGCAACAAATACAAATATACATAGAGACCATTGCATTTATAGTTAAGTGTGATGGAGTAAGGTAGCTAGGTTAGGTGAACCACACATATGCATGTGATAAGTCTCTTAAAAAGTGTCATCTCCACATGATTAAAGGAGTGTAAAATTTATCCCTAAGTTTAACTAACTAGGATTGAAAATGACCAAGAAAGGGAAACTTGATATTAAAAAAAAAGGAGAAAAATACTCAAAGTCGGATATTGATAACCACGCTTGATAAGGTCTTCATGTAAAAAGAATCTCTCAAAAATAGAGAAAAATCCATAAAAGATCCTTTCCAAAATCTAATTGAAAATACAAAATAAAGGTGAGGGAAAGAGGACTCAAGATGAGACTCCAAGGACAACTTCTCTTACCCCAAGCATTAACCACAATTGAAGATAATTTCAGGCAATGCCAAAAGTTTAGTGAAGATATCCACATCCTACTTTTCTCTTGGAAAATACTTGAAATAAAGGAAATCATTTTGGTTGAGCTTCTAAATTAAGTTTATGTATATATCACAACGTGCTTCATTTGTTGGTGCTTTACTGGGGTACAGAAAAAATTGTATGAAAATTCAATTATCACACCAAATAGTAGTTGGGTAATCAAGAGGAAAACCAAACTCTATAATCAATTTATAAAGCAAAAGAACCCCATCAATAGCAAAAAATACTCCTCAATAGTTGGCCTTTAACAATGATAATGAAATACTTGATTTCATTTTGTGATACCATGCACTCAAATCAAAATTGAGGCACTATAAAAACATAGAAGTAGACTTCCAACCTCAACATCATTAGCACAATGTACTTGATGAAATCTACAATAAAAGAATCTCTTGTAGTGTAGTGAATGCCAAAATGTGAAGTGCCCTTTATGTACCTAAAGATATTCTTGGCTAACATCTGATGGAAATCATGAGAATACTTAGAGAAATATGAGACAAGGTCAATTATAAAGGAAATATTAAGACAATTATATGTCAAGCATAAAATAATACAAAAACTATTAATACATTGTATCATTAACTCTAGGCATAGTTTAACTAGTAGATAGTGTGATACTTAGCTAAAATGAAGTGAGGGTAAGATAACAATCAATCATGCCAATTTTGTGAAATAAATGAAATATACTTCTACTAGAAAATAGACATCCCCTTGGAAGATTGAAGAACCTTGAGAGTAAGAAAATAGTGCAAAAGGCTAGAGTCAACATATCAAACTTCTAGACAAGAATGCTCTTTAGAAATCATGAATCATGGAGGTGGAACTACTTATTGTTGGGATTTATTGATAGGTTGAGAGAAATTAAATTATAACTTATAAATGCAAATATTTTAAAAAAAAAATTACACAAAACATAGAAATTTTAATCATGGTTCACCCACTGTGGGCTACGTCCACAAAAATAATAATAAAAATATTATTTTATTATCCAATAAAATAGAAACTATAGAGTTGCATTAACCCATAGCACTATCCGCAGTTTTGTACACACTCTCAAATGTCTTCAATCAACACAACACTCATGTTGTTACATGTTCATTCACATAATCTGCAATCTACACATGATGTTAGGTGCTTCTTTACATTATCACACTCATGACTCTTCACATTCCATCTACAACAAAGAAACTACTCATTTTTGGCAGTTACAAATTATTTTCTTCACATAAAATTATTAGAAAAACTCCTTTGTTAAAAATAGCTATTGGGGGCATTTCCCCCAAACCCCCACCATGTTAGGACTAAGGTGTCTCAACCTTTCAGTCTTAGAATTTAATTTGTTATTATTTTGTGTTAGCTATTTATTTTCTAAGTGAAATGCCTACCCAAATTATTGTCACTTTGTGGGACTTATTGATGAGGTCGCATCCTACATAGAAGGTGAAATGTACATTTTGTAAGATCTTTTTGTGGAGGTAGGCATACACTTTTAAGGACCATAAATTGCTCCTAATATGGTGTAATTTGTCATAATTTAGTATGTACTAGGCTATGAAAACTTGCTATGTCAATTGATGACTGATTAAGATGGTGGAAAAGCCATGTATAAAAAATTGTAAGTTAACTATGATAGGTAGGACCCATGTGATGGAGGATCCAACAATGCAAGGTATTTGCATGTATGCAAGTCATTGCATGTTTAGTGGTAGATAATTTTGAGAGACAAATGCTTGAAATAGAAAAAGACTAAAGTTATGGGTTCTCACTATGATAACATGCCATAGTGAACTCATGTTCATACCCTAGGCATGGGTTTTGGTTTTGAAAAGTTTTGGAACCATCTCTTCATCTTGAAGTATTATAAATACTTTATGACTTAGTGCATTTTCAGAATGACAGGTTAAAGAATTTTTGAGAATCATTATGCTGCTAGAATTGCTTCAAATTGTTGTTGTAGTGTGTGTAGAGATGGTGGATTCATTGCTCACAAGTTCTCTTTATTTAGAGAGTCTCACGGGGCAAACTGCCCTAAACTACCTCAAGGAGAAACATGAAAGTTTTAGAATTAGAAAGAGTAGATCATAGAGATTTTTTGGAAAAACTGACAAGCTCTCGGCCAAAGGATGAAAACATGGGGTACAAATGATAGTGTGACGTGCTAGCATCTGAGAGGCGTGTTGGCGTCTCATACTGACTAGAAAGCGAGAATGTCACAAAAAAAAGATAAATGACTACTTCTACTCCAATTTCTAGGAACTTTTAGAATGCAAAAAAGTAACAGAAAGCAATAGAACTAAAATAAAGTGAAGTAGGACTAATAAAGATAAGGAGAAGAAAGGAAGAAGATGCTCACAACAATCCAAGTAATGAAGCCTCCAACTGGTAAATATCTTCAATACTTGCGTTTGTAAGATTGAGAGAAAGTGTTGGGGCTGTATAGGGGTTTGCCTTAGTCAAACCTCCATTTCGGTGTTCCCACCTCCATGAACAACCAGATAGAAAGAGAGAGTGTATCCAAAATAGAAAAAAGCATGTGGTGAAAGCTAAACCCTCTTTAGGAGTAGAACCCACACCACCAAGTATGAGTGATAAAATAAAACCCCACTTGAGGAGGAGAACCCGTATTACAAACGAGGTGATAACAAGAATCCTCGCTCGAGGAGGAGAACTCAGATCATGAAGTAGAGATGTAATAGATAGGGGATATGGAATCCAAAGATGCTCATAAGTATAAGATAAGGTGGATGGAGCTGCAAGAGCCAAGAGTGTTGCAAGAGATCGAGAATATTGTAAGAATGTGAAAGATTGGAGTTGTTGTAAAAAATAAGGGAGTTGTTCAAGCAAGAGAAAGATATTACAATGCTTGAGAGAGAATTCTAGAAGGAGAAGAGTTAGAGAGAAGTTAGAATGAAGCTAAAGGCTAAAGAGAGTTAGAGGTGGAGGAAGAGGCCAATTGAATTGAAAAGACTGCTTTTAAGGAGGGAAAGGAAGCTTCCCAAGCCATTTCAAGGCATCTCGAGCCATTACCATTGACCAAGGGAGATGACAAGTGAAAATCATGCATGAAAATGGTCATTTGAATGTTGAAATGTCATAGGACATTAGCGCAATGCATAAATGTCCGTGTGGCGTGCTCATGTCAAGACACGTCACACTACAAAATGACATGAATGCAAAAAGCACAAGGTTCAATGCAAAGCTGACACACAAAGCTAGCTAGTAAAAAGGGGTGTTAAGCATCTTGAGAAGGGAAAAAGGCTAATGCAGGGGCTAAAATGAACCTACACAAGATGCTAAGGGAGCAGACACTAAAGAAGATGCAAGAATGTATGTGAAATTGCAAGGGGTACAATTTTATGACTATATAGTGTGAGACTCCTAAAGATAATTTCTCTAACACTATAATGTAACCCTTTTTGTTGAATAATATTGAGTTGTGTGTTTGGAGTGTGGGTTTTTCTCATAAGGGTTTTCCCACATATATGTTGTGTTATGTGTGTTTCTTGTACCTATTTTGTTGTTTATATTTACCTCTTATTCACATATTCTTTATTGTAAATGAATAAGGGTTTGGAACTTTAAAAATTTGTACATTCTCTCCTTTGATATATTGGTTTAGGAATCTTCTCCATGGACTCGACTTTCTTTCATTTTGTATCAAAGCTTGATCACCTTTGTTTCATATTGTAGGTAAATGTTTTTTTGTACTAATCTTGTTTGAGTGGAAGCCTGTTGTATAAATTTTTTGTTAACCTTGTTGCAAGAAGGAGATGGTGAGGAAATTTGGTAGAATTAAAATAGGGAAATTTCATAGAGGTAAATTTGAGATGTGGAAGCTCAAGATGGAAGACATGCTAGTGGACCATGATTTTTGGTTCACTTTTTTTGGAACAATGCCATTGGGAATGAAATAAGAAGATTGGGATTTGATGGATTAGAAGGATAAGGGTTTGATAAGGCTCTATTTGGTTGATTCAATTCTCCTAAATTTACATGAAGAGAAGATCGTTGCACTTATTTGGAAAAAAATTTCCCAAATTTATCAAGCTAAATCCCTGGTCAATAATTGTTTCCTATGAAAGAAGATGTATTCTTTGTGGATTTAGGAAGGAGGATATGTTGCAGATCACCTGAATCAATTCAACATAATTCAACATTCTTGTTACCCAATTGAGCTTTGTTTGTGTGAAAATGGAGGAGTAGGATGATTGCATGGGAGTGCCACTACCACCTTTAAGATGGATGAAGTGTTTGCATCATTATTATTTGAAGAAATGCTTAGAAAATCTTTCAAAATGGCCAAGGAGACTTTGGCGGTTTGAGGAAGAATGAGAAAAAGGAAAAAAGAACATGAAGCAAGAAAATTCAAAATCCAAATCTTGTCGAAGATCTAAGTCTCTTGGAAAGACCTTGAGGCGAAATGATAGAATTGTGGTAAATATGGTCATTTTCACAGAGTGTAAGGGGAAGAAATGATGCAAGAGCATCCTAAAGAATCATACCACATCTTACCGCAACAACTAGTTTTCCTTTATGGATTGGAATGAAGGAAAAATGAGAATTCTACAAAAACATAACTAGGTGACAACCCTTGTAGTATACTATCTGAAGGAACACCTCACAAAAAGATCACCATGATGTGAAACCTAGACTTGTACCTATTGGAGGTAATGTGCAAAATCTCCTTGTATCTTGAAGAAGATGCAAGTTGTGTTCCCTTGGTCTCCCTGTGTTGTGTAGTGCAACGCTCGGGGTCATGATTTGCCTTAACCACCTCTCGAGGATTCATTGACTTTGGTAGTTGTATCAAGCATTAATAGGTCAATCTTTTGGTGCAATGAAAATCATCTTTGGAACAATTGGTATTAGAGCTTTGGTCATAGGATCAAACACCTTTCTTGTGTTGGGTGGATTGTTGCAAGGTGCACACCCTTGGTCTCCTTGTGTTGTGTAGTGCAGTGCTAGGGTTCATTACATGGTTTAATCACCTCCCATTGATTCATTAACTTTGGTGGTTGTATTAGGCATTAATAGGTCAATATTTTGGTGCACAACAGTGTCTTTGCATGCTTCTTCATTTCCTTGGGGATGACCTACACATTTCATTGGACATCAACTTGAGACCTAATTAAGGGAAACATGGATCACTCCCAATACTAGTAGTTAGTATATAATCCCTCTTTGAATTCAATAAGAGAACAACAAATAGATGATTGATTTAGGAGCTAAGGAATTAGAGTTAAGAATTAGTTCTACATTTTAGTAGTGAATAAGCCTATGGCAGCCTATGAGCCAATAAGTGTGGCCTATGGATCATATTGTAATCTTTATTTGAGAAGGCTTGTAAGCATGTGTATTGTGTTTTCAATTGATAAATTTACATGTTGCTTTTAATTATCTGTGTTGTGTTGAATTTTGTTGCAAGATTGGATAGTCCATTTCGGGCCCTCCATCATGTTGCATCAAATTAGTGGTATTAGAGTGAGATTGAATCTAGGGAGCATGCATCCTAAAATAATCTTGTGTGCATATATTTCAACTTAGGGAAAAACGCTATGGGTGTTATTAGCATAGTGCTTAATTGGGAGGTAGTTGCAACCCCCTAGTTAGTCTGCTAACTTGAGGTAGTCACATCTAATCTGAAGGAAGATGTACCATCGAGGAGGATTTCTATGATGACCAATGTTACCAAAAACGTGGAGGAAATAAGAGGTGAGATAAGGAAAATGAAGAACCAATTGGCTACTATCAAGGAAGATCTAGATGAATGGACCAAAACCTTAGATTGAAAGAAGAAAGTGATGATGACGAGGTAAGAGCTCCAAAATAGAATGAGAAATTTTTTGATGGTTAAAACTTTTTCTCTAGGAAAGTAATATCCTATGGGAATCTTTAAAAATAGACTAAAATTGTTGTCTGTGAAGCAACCTTCATGATTTTAAAACTTGGCTCTTCAAAAATTTTAGAGATAAAAAAGGGGGAGAAGGAAAAGTAGAAGCTAAAATGAAAGATAACTAAGGTGATGTGCCAAAATTGCTTTTGTGTTCATTCCTAACTTGAATAATATAGATTAAAACCTTTAAAAAATTATAGATAGTTTAAAGGAGCACATGCATGATTTAAAGTTTGTAATACTAATAAAATATCACACTATAGAAGTAACTAGAACAAAAATAACAAAAAACTGTTAATTCCACACCATTTGACATAGAACACCACATCATTTCCATTGTTGGTTGGAGAAAAAAAAAAAAAGGCCTAAAGACAAAGTATAAGCCATTCAATCCTTCTCATGAGGGGCACCTGTTAAGGTCTTAGAAAGAATACAAGAACTATTGCTATCTCTATTCAAAACTAAAATTATTACAATGTTGTTCCCTTAGGTAGTAGTTATTAAAATTAACTCTTTTGGAGCCCCTAAAAAAGAAAAAACTCTTAAATGTATAATCCTAAGGAATTGGTGTGACAGAGTTCACAAGGCATAGGAAAAACAACATTTTGGATCCATGAAAGACACTTGGAGCCTAGCACTCATTCTCATAATGATGCTGCAAAAACTAAACGGGAGCACTTTGACTTACATGCACATACGATCAGTGGACCCTAGATATGGTGCAATATTAATGCCTAATAATATCTTGATGCTATCATGTTCCCCACTCAAGTTGCTCCTAAATTCCCCACTGGGAATGGGGCCCATCCTTCCCAAGCAATGGTCCATTATTTTCTTGTGAAGGGAAGTCTCCTACTATTGAGTTGCATGGTGATGCCATGAGGGAGGTCATGCTCAATTTTAAGTTCCATTTGTTTCTTATGTACCGAAAAGGCTAGAGCCAACACGTGGTATCTTGGCATTATCTTTGGAGAGAGTCAAGAATTTCTTGTGACAAATGAGCATGGGGAATCTCTGTGGTGCAAGTGGGTGAAACTGATAGTTAAACCAAATATCACAACGGACCCGAAGGAAAGGAGGAAGGTACTATGATATGTCTGACTCACACAACTACATCTCAAATGAGAAGCTAATGCCCATAAATTAAAAATGTGGGTTTGATCCACAATTCTAGTGAATTGCAAGGGGAATCTGCCTATGGATGAAAGAACTTGTAACAATAGAAATCATACTTCCTTCTTGGAGATGGTACAATTTATCTTAATTTTGGAATGAATGGACCTAATGTTGCCTTGATCTAGTATTGTAATGTGTTTTCCACATTCACATTTTATTTATTACCGTTTTAAGCTAAATTGACCTAATTTTTCATTAATTTGACATTGTAAAGTGTATTTATTTACACCTTCATATTAAGTTTTGGGCCCTTGTAAAATAAATGAACCTAATTATGCCTTATTTAGGGTGTTTTAAAGTGTATCCTAACACTTTCACACTAATCTAGGTTGTCATTAAGTAATTAGGCTTCTTTATGCCTTATTTGGACTTACTTTGCATCCACAAGCCTTAATTAATGCATCTTTTTCAAGGATAATCACGAAATAAACCAACAACCAATCATAATTCAGGTGTTTTTAGGTTGTGTGGCCTAGATTTAGTGATATGGGACTCATATTCCACCTTGGGCGTATGAGTCCCACCTATGTTCTAGGGCCCTGATCTGGATTTTACATCATTCTAAGAATTTTTGAAAAATGTGTTCCATAGTTAAGCCTAATGGGACTTAGACGTCACTTGTGGCATATGAGTCCCATGTGGCCCAAAATTAAATTTAATTCAAATTATTGGTGGAATTTTATCTTCCTAGTTATGATGTCAGCTTGTAGTGTTCTAATTTCAAGAAATATGGCATAAATAGGTATAAATACACGGTTATTTCACTCATTTTCACCTAAGACTTTCATGAGAACATTCCTAATAGAAATTTTATGATTAAAATACTTCGCAAGAGTGTCAAGAGAGTCTACAAGAGAATTTCTAAGACATTCAAGGGTAGAATTATTAATCATTTGTTGCAGAAATTCAAGATCCATTATCATGTCAAGATCATCAAGCATCAAGCATGTTGTTGAGATAGTGTTGTGATGTAGCATCCTAGATCCATTTGCAAGAATTGTTTCATATCAAAGTTCAATATCAAGATCTACATTCTACATGGCCACTTCATGTTAGATTATTGATTTACATCTGAAGAAATCTTTTGAGGTATCATTGTGCATGTTTCATGTTCACATTTCATTGTTTCATAAAAAAGTTTAATTACCTAAACTAGGTTTGACCAAGGAAAAACCCCTATTTCCTAACAATCAACAAGTTTATTTTCTCTTTGGTGTGTGGTTACAGATATAGGTTTCTTGGAGCTTGAAGATGCTTTGAATATTAGGTTGGAAGGTTGAAGAAAGTCATCAAGTCATCACAAGGTTGTCATCTTCACTAAAATTCACCTAAAGGTTGCAAATTAGGGTTTTGGATCTGGAAACAAAGTGTGATAGAAAGAGTAGAGTTAGGAGAGAAAATTCAAGTCTTAACCCTTTAAAAATGCATGCTGGTATTGATACGCCACCTTGGGTGTATGATTCCTAGTACTTCCATTTTCTGGGTTTCAGGAAATTTAGATTAAGCACTGTAAGATTTCAATTTGGGCACATAAAACCTAGTTTGTGACTAAATTTCTAGATTGCATATGAGTCCTAGTGGGCATCAAACAAATTTTTTTAGGGTTTTGGAGCTTGTTTTGACCTCATTCTTCTTTCAGGTTCACCTTTGTTCACTCTCGGTCCATTATTTTGCATTTCAATTTCATTTCCTAGGTCGTTGAGTTAGGTTTTTCATAGTACTTTGCATGTTGCATTCATTTCATGTCTTTTCAAGCCCTAGGTTGGTGGTGAACCCTCTCATTTAGTCTCTATTTCTACCCAAGGACACCCCTATTGCAAGATCTCTCTCCTTCATTTCATCCCTAGCTTGAGATCTCTAGGGGTCTCTTTGAATGTTATGTTAGAAAATTAGGAGGATCTCATATCCCCTTTGTGTTCCATCTTCCAAAACTGTGCAACCCTATTTCCTGCATTTCATTTTGGTGAACCTTCATTTAGAATATCATCATTTCTAATTTTAAGTGCATCATGGTCCTAGATCTTTCTTGCATTAACTTTTCATTAGGGTTTTCACTAGTTAATTTGCATCTAGGTTTCTAAGTCTTGCATTATTGAATATCATCTAAAATTTGTATCTGCATTTAGTCTATAGATCATCCAAACTAAAAGCATAAAAATCACTTAAATTTTTTTAAAATTTGTGAAAAAAAACCCACTGGGACTGATACGCCCCTTTGGGTGATTTAGTCCTAGTGCAAATTTTAAATTGTATTTTCTAGAATTCAAAACCTGTTTTTGTGTTCCTATTTGATGTTGATAACTTTTTGTTTCTGTTTACATACTTTTTTTTTCATTCACTTCATTGCACCTAGTTTAAATTTTTCCATCCTGTGCATTTCTTAATTTCATCTAGAACATTTCCTTTTCACATTGTTACATAGCATAATCAGTCAATTATCATGTTCAAAATCTGAAAAATTGCATTATCCTTTTACATATTTTCTTTATCATTTTTGCATTTCAAATTTGTAGGACAATCATTACATCATGTTTTCATTGCAAAAATCTATAGTTATCATACTTCATGTTCTATTTTTAGATCTTGTTGAGTGTTGTAAGCAAGTTTTGTTAAGTAATATGAATATGAGGTCCTCTCCCCTCTTTTTTTTGTTTGTCATTGATCTCTCTCCTAATATCCCTTCTATGAGTTAGGTTAGTCTAGTGAAAGAAACCTTGGGTAATCATAACAATCACATTTGTTCTTCTACTAATATCTTTCCTACTTGTGAAGAAGATATTTTAACATTAGAAGAATTGATCGATGAGAGTTTTGAGAACCCTATTTGTTTCTCTCCTCTTACCTCTCCTATTTGGCAAGACATTACTAAACAAGAGGGCATAGCAATAGGTAATCATTATTATCACGTAACACAAGAAGAGACCATTGAAACCTACCTACATAACACTTCAACTAGTTTACATTCATCTCCCAACATCTTCTCCTCTTGTGATACTGTTATAAATGATGAGGATATGTTGGTGTTGGATAAGTGAACCTTTGATATCTATGACAATCCTCTTTATATTTCTTCCCCTACCTATCCTATTTTGGAAGACATTATGGGACAAAGGAGTAATAATTTGGACAATCTTGACAATCACTTTGATTCTTCTCCTAGTATCTCTCCTAGTTGTGAAGAAGATACTTTGATGTTAGAAACTACAATCAATGAAATTCATTAGAGTCTTAATTTCCTCTCTTCCCCTAGGGAAAACATTATTGAACAAGCAAACACTATCATTGACAAACAAGAAAATTCAACCATTGATAATTCCCTTACTTGTGAAGAAGTCATTTTAGAAGAACCAACCTCTAAATGTCATGAACATCTAGTTTTTAGTTCTTCTAAAAACTCTCCTCCTAGGGAGGATATCAAGGTGCAAGAAAATGAGAACATTGACACATGTATTGCAAATACTAATAATGATGCTTCCTTAGATCACACAAATAAAGACAAGTTTTTTGAGGTTATGAGAACAAAAATTGGATCTCCTTTACTTAGCGAGCCTCCTAAGTCACCTCCTATTAATGAATCACTTAAGAAAATAAGAGGTTTCTTGAAATCTATGATGAAATCTAATAGTAAGAATATTTTGCAGTGACTGAGTTATACCTTAGTTGCTCAAACATGTAGGCAACTGAAAATGCCTGCCACTTCATTACCATTGTATCAACTATTTTTCCTAGTGTTGAAGACCTTAAAAATTGTTAATGATGATCTATGCCTAGCTAGACATAGACAAAAACAAGAGCATTAGTCATTTAAGTAAGCACAAATATCATTCCCTATGAAATTCTTAAGCATGCAAATCCTATGAAAAATACCTCAAAACATGAAGTAAACATGAAATCAAGCATTAAATCTTAATCTCAGCTACCCAAACCTCATGCCATAGGGGGATTGGTTTCACTTTGATGTGGAAAGTGTCCCTTTCTCAATACCAAGTTGGTAAGCTTCATGATTGTTGATGCAATGTAATGATATTTCTCCAAAGTGGTGATGAATTCAAGATAAAATGATGAAGATGCAAGTAGATGTGATATGAAAATGGATCTGATAAATGCCAATTTCCCTCAAATATAGTGATAGCAATTGGATGATTGGTGGATGAAATGAGCATAATGACTTTGCATGAGATTGTGGATCCATATTGTGTAGAGAAATCCTCTACTTATAGGATTCAAGGGTTGAAGAGAGAGTGAAATTGGTGAATGTGCGATTAAAATGAGAGCCAATAGGAATGTGACACTTGTCACAAGGCTAATGGATGAAGGTGGAGCACATTTTGGGGAATGTGTGAGTAAAGAGGATGTAACAGAATTAAATGAATATGGTTGAGGGTGTAAAAGAATATGGTTGTGAATGCAATAGAGATTAATGCCCTTGTAAGAGACATGAAGACATGTAAGAGGGATTAAATTCCTTTGTAAGAGGTATTTATGATTTTGTAAGAGGCCACTTAAAGCATTTGGAGGGAAATTTCAATGAAGGGGTGGTTAGGAGGAATATTCCTAGGAATATGCCATTGTGGGGATAAATAGGGTATTTAGTTAATTAAAAGAAATGATTTTCATGTGCAACTTGGTTAGTTGACGATGGGTTGAGTTTGACCAAGGTTGAGTCAAAAGCTAGAGAAATGGGTAATGAGGATTGGGGAGTGATTAGAGTTAATTAATTCCAAATTAATCAACTTGAGTTGGTTAGGGGATTTATGAAATTTAATTAAATAGTTTGATTTATTTAATCAAATGAGAGGAGCTGGGGGGATTTAATTAAATTATTTGATTTTAATTAAATAGGATGAACATTAGTCAGAAGAAAGTAAATTAATCTAATAGAGTTAATTATTGGATTAATACTAGAAGTTGATGAATTTAACTAAATAATGAATATTATTTAATTAATTGGTTAGTTCGAAGTGATTTGGGAATAAATGATGTTAGTTAATCAGAATCAAATGTGTAATATCAACCAGGATTATTTAAGTGTCTACATTTTCCCCTCTTTGAAGCAAGGTACCTGCTATGTTGGTTCAAAGAATAACATTGTCAAGATCAAAATTAAAAAAAAAATATTTTTCAAATGCCCCACTATTGCCCCAATAGAAGGAATTACGCTGTTACACTACCCCCTTGAGAGATCGGGCATAAATTCCAATTTTCGGGTCAAGCTCGCGATAAAGATTTAAGATCAGTTCAACTCAAAGAGGATTAGAAAGCTCAGATGTCTAATGTAGACAAATTTGATGATGTATAGGCAGTCATCAGCCATGGGTAGCCTCATGTATATTTTGACATATCACACATATTTTTGATAGAAATGTTATTAAAGATAGAAGAATAAGAAGAATAAGATGGATGAATGAACCCTTGAGTATGAGAAGATGCAAAAGTCGAACAAGTCTATGATTCATCAAGACTTTATTAGATATGATGATGAGTGATGATGATTTTCTTATCCAAGGATTAGGACATGAACGATATAAATTTCCTTATGTTTGATAACACACATATATATGATGCATCAAGGTATAGACAACCAGGATGGCATTGTATCTAGTGTGATGGAATTTGACTCAAAAAATAGATATGAGTATTCTTGTTCACACCTAACATACAAAAACCTCACTAGGATGTACTTCAAAATTTTCAAACATATTAGACCGAAACATAGAAAGGCATAACCTAACAATGTAATAGTCAACAAGCTATCCAAAACACCTTCCATACATACCTAACAAAGCAAGTATTCACCAAGATTATATTGCAAGAACATCCCACAAGCACAACAAATGAAAGATAATGAACAATGCTTCATTCCTTTCTCTCTAAACTGTTTTGATAGACATCATCAAGAGGTCATTGGAATGAGTACAATAAGATAAATCTCAAGAAAAGATCAAGTGAACAAAAAAGTCAATGTTCTTCATACGTCTAGCCAAAGGGATGTGTTTTTTTTAGGATAAGAATCCAAAGTGTTTTGCCAAAGATAATGCCCATTGTAGGAAGGATGCATCCTAGGACATGTTAGTGGATGGTGGCAAGTTGATAGGTTGTTTCAAAGGCCGTTGATATAAGGTTGATTGACATGTTTGCTAAAAAGATCAAGAATTTGATTTTGCATCTAAAAGTTTGTTGTTTCAATTTTGATTTTACGTCTGAAGTTTTCTTTTGTTGATTGTTGTGGTTGTTTCTATTTTTTTTTCCAAAGGATGAAGTTCACAATTCATTTATTATGGATGACTGATTATTGTGGGTGAAGCGAAATGAGACAGATTGATTTTTTCAAATATTTGGATGTTTTTGAAATGTTTTGAGGTTGTTTTTTGGTTTTGTCTTTTCAATTTTTTTAGTGTTTTTTTAGATTTATGAATGTTTTTGTGTGTCGAGGGCTCATCAATGATGGCCTTGCCTAAATTTAAGCTTAGAGATGACGTAGTTTAGACAACCATGTTTTTGAATTTTTCTAACTTTTTGACATGTGTTGGGATTTTGATATGATTTGAATGTTTTTGGATATGGATATGTGTGATGATATCAATGTTATTTTTGGATTTTGTTGTAAACCAAGCTAGGGTTGATTGATTAGATTGATGGATTGATGATGATAACATTGTTGAGGATACACAAAAATTCAAGGATATTGTTAAGCAACATGAGGATTGGAAGGATATCCCAAGATGATGATGGATTGATTCCAAGGATTTGATTGATCAAGATTGTGAAGCTCAGTTTGGAACAAAATTTGTTTGAATGATTTGTTGTGACGCTGAAGTGAAAATTAGATGTGACTGATACTGATTGTTTGGATTGATGTGAAAGATAAATCTTGATAAGGAACATCTTCTCGTCAAAATATGGCATGGGCTAGTGATTTGGGATTTTCTCTCACAAGTGCTTTGACCAATTTGATTTTACTTTTTCCAATGTTTAGATCACCACATGAATTGGAAGATATAGATCAAGACTTATTCTCGAAGCAATATGTAAATATATGCCTCTAGTGTCTAGAAATGTATTGAATTTCATGGGTGGATGCTTGGATAGATATATGGATGGATGGATATGGTAAGCATGCAAAGGATGCCAAGGATTATCTTGTGATAAGATAACATGTTCAAATAAAGAATCCTCATTTGGATAATGCTTCATATCCTAGATAAGGTTGGGTAGGATAGGATCAATGAAAATGACTCATGCCAAGATTTTTACCATAAGAAAGTATAAAGTGTACACCAAAATTTTATCAAGATCAAGATGATTTGGAAGACGGATGTAGATAGATGAAATGGATTGATAAATGGTTTATGGATGAATGGATTTATTATGGATAAGATGGATGAAATTTAGATTTATTATGGATGGGATAAGAAGCTTCCACCTAATAAGCACACATGTAGATGCTCGATCTACATATGATGCATATTTTTATTTTTTCATCACAATACTTACCCAAAGCAACACCGTAGTGGTTTACACTGGAGGATGATTTTTATCTTTACTATTTTCAAGATTTTTTTATTTTAAAAAAAAAAATTCTAAAAGAGTTTAAACTCATGTTAAACTAGTTGGTGATTTTGATGTAGAAACTTATGTAAAAATGTGCCATCGATATCCTACTTGAAGGAGTTTCTTTCCTAAGATACGTGCTATTGAATGCAACTTTTGAGATTCCTAATCTGCTTTGTTGATACAAGAGTTAACTTTGTCTTGTGTGCACATCGTGATAGAATGCCTTTTGAATCCTTATGATGAAGGGTGGTTTCCAATACATGGTCAATGTGAGAATCAGATATCATGTGTGGAGGCGTGGATGGTAGTGTGTGTTTAGGAATAAAAGATGGATTGGTTGGTAGTTTGGAACCTTTAACTCTCCAAACTTGGGAAGATGAGCAATGATGGGCGGATACAAAAGTGTGAATGGAATTAGGACCAACTGCTTGATATACTTTGTACATTGCTTGAGAAGCCTACTTTTGCATTTGTGGTTTTCTTTGATGGATACATTTCCTTGTTTAATTTCTCCCCATAGTTTCTTTGACTGATGGAGTTTGATAGGGACAATTTATCTTTGTATTTTTTGGTATCCACTTGTATTTGATTTGTCATTCATGCTTTTCTACTTTTTATTTTATGGTGTTCTTCATGCTTTAATTCAAATCTTTCTTTTGATATTGGTCCCAATTCATGGATGGGGTGATGGGTAGATGAAGATTCATGATATGGCTAGTTGTAATATTGGCATTGGTTTCATCATAAGAGTTCTTTGTGCTCCCTATGTTGACGTTTTCTTGAGATGAAGTTTCCCCCAATATTGTGGAAATAGTACCTTCATGCTTTGATTCTTTCTATTTCAAGATATCTCGTTTAGCAAGCATTCTCTGATAAATGACCACTATAGATATGCTATTTCAATTTGTTGCTTTGCTGACTCTGGAATATCATGTTTGGTCCTACCTATTTCCTTGAGTCAATAATGTTGGATATCTTCATACATGATGTCCTCAATCTGAATTTGGCATATATTTGATCTTGATGTTGACAACCCATCTTGACAGTAGGAATCAATAACCTCCTATTCTTGTGTAATAATTTCAAGAGTAAAGGAATCTTGTTTTGAATGAAGATCATCTATGCGTCCATCCAAAGAAAGCATCTCATAGGTAGATGGAGGAGTATGTTCTATATGGATATGATCATCATTTTTGACATCTTGTATAGATTGGAGAGTGCCCATTAGTCAATCATTGTAGCATCTTGGAGATATAGATTCTTTATTGTGCTTTGGATCAAGTTCTCACATGGGTCAATTTAAAAGGATGTATTTCTTATGAAGGGTTCTTGGATATCTTGATTAGGCATGAGATGTGGGTCAATATCCTCTTGATCTTTAAGCAGAGGTGGATCAGGTATTGAGTTGAAGATTCCTTAAATATCTGCAACCATGAGGCCAAAGGATGTCAATATGTCTGAAGGAAAGAACCATTGCTAGAATTTGGTGAAAGATGTTGATCATGCTTTGGAATAAATTATTGAGATATTCCCTCTAACTCATTAGATGATGTAGAGGCCTTATTAACATGATCATTGGTGGATGAATCTTGATATTTTTACTCAAAAATTGTGGTGGAGATATTTTCAATGTTTTCAACCATAGGATCAAATGATGTTAACATTTCTTGAATTGGATCATTGTTGGATATTGTTGGTGGATTTTGATCATGATTGAAAATTGAATCTTTAGGTATGTTGATTTGATCATTGGATGAGGTAGAAACATCTTGAAGATACTCATTGATGGATAGATCTTGATCATTTTTTTCAACAATTGTGGTGGAGAGATTGTCACTACTATTACTAGTGGTTGAATCTCAATCATTATCCTCAACAATTACTCTTCATTGATCAATAAGGTCTTGGATGAGATTTTTGAGTTGAATAAAATTTTATGTTTTATGAATATTTTCTCTATGATACTCACAATAATCTCTACCCTTATTCCAAGGGAATTTTATGATAGAGTTGAAAGCACTTACTTTTGGAAGAGTGGTGAGTTTTGCATTAACTAGCTTTCTTAGTGATGATTCGATTGGCTCTCCCAAAGGAGTGTATTCATGTTTGTGATCTTGTGATATTTTTGCTTGTTGAGATTGATCTTGGAGATGTGGGGATTGGGTTTGTTGTTGATGGTGTTGATCTTGATATCCAACCTCTTTATATTGGAGATATTGTTCTTGATGTGGTTGTAGACACAACCCAATGTTTTGATGACATGGTTTAAGTAATGGGGGAGTGTGTAGATTTTGGGGTGGAGATGTCTGTTGGTGCAATGAATCAACTATTTTGTTAAGTGACACAATTTGATGTCGCAAAATTTTATCTTGATTTTGATTTTGACGCCCTTGATATAGTTTTTGATAATATAAGCAACATTTACAAGGTGTTGTACCCTTTACACAGAGAGCCGCAAGGGACAAGAAGGAAAAACATGGTTTTGAAAGGATCAAGAACCTTTTACAAAGCTAAGACAATTCCAAGAAAATAGAAAACCAACACGAGCAAAAACACTGCATCACATTGTAGAAACACCAACAACACCTGGTCACTAGATAACTAGGAAAGGAAGGACACTCAACACCAACAATAGTCCCAAGACAAAGACATATAAAGCAACCCAATCCTGGCCCATGAACTAGGAGCAACTGAAACTTAGGGAAAGGAGCAGTCCTAAGAAACCAACAACACAAAAAGCCCAAAGGTTTTTCTAGTAACTAACCAAGCCACAAACCACATGCAGTAGCTGAACTGCAGCAACACTACCACTCAAAATTGAGCCACTCAGAATCCCACTAAAGGAGGGGAAAGAAAAACCCAAAACAAGAG
>VDFB02047397.1:74499967-74685589 GCA_007258455.2 Sequoia sempervirens | reverse complement strand
GGATGTTCTTAGCTCTCTCAAATTTTAAGAATTTCAATACATATCAAATGGATGTGAAGTCAAAATTCTTGAATGGACAACTTGAAGAAGAAGTTTATATTGAACAACTAGAGGGATTTTAGTGTATTAACAATTTGGATTATGTTTTCAGATTGAAGAAGGCTATGTATAGTCTCAAGTAAGCTCCTATAGCTTGGTATTCAAGGCTCGATGGATACTTGCATCAACAAGGATTATAGAGAGGTTGTATAGAGAGTAATTTGTACATAAAACAAAATGTGAACATATGCTAATAGTTATGGTTTATGTTGATGAAATAATTTTTGAGGTACCAGTGAAGAAGTGTGCAATGACTTTTAGAAGCCTAGGTAAAATGAATTTGAGATATCCATGTTAGGAGAATTAGCTTTCTTCTTGGGGTTAAATATTTTTCAATCAAACAAAGGGATTCCTATTTTACAACACAAATACATAAACAAGATGTTAAGAAAATTTAGAATGGAAGATTGCAAACCTATTGCAACAATGATGGTTATTATGTGTAAGTTAAGTAAAGATGATGATTCTACTCTGGAAAATCAATCATTGTACTGATCCATGATTGGTAGTTTGTTGTATGTGACAACATCCAAATTGGATATTGTGTGAGTAGTTGGAATGGTTGCCATATTTCAAGTTGCACCTAAATAGACTCATGTTGAGGAGGTGAAGAAAATATTCAAGTATTTAAGGGCTACTGCAAATTTGGACTATGTTATCTAAAGAGTGAAAATTTCACTCTGACTACATATATAGATGTTGATTGGGTAGGATGTGTGGATGATCAGAAGAGCACAAGTTGTGGTATATTCTTCCTTAGAGACTATTTGGTGTCCTAGTTGAGTAAGAAGTAAGAATCAACTTCTTTATTTGTAGTAGAATCATAATACATTTCTACAACATCATACTACACTCAGTTGCTTTGGATGAAGCAGAATTTGAAAGAATTGAAGATTTATTTTAAAGATCCTATCGCTATTCTTTGTGATAAAACATGTGCAATACAAATTTCAAATAATATGGTGATGCAATAAAGAAAAATACACATTACAATCAAGTATCATTTCTTGAGGGAGAAGGTTACAAAAAAGGAAGTAAAATTGGAATATGTGGACACAAAGGAGCAAGTTGTAGATATATTCATGAAGCCACTTCCTAAGGATACATTTGACTTTCTCCAATAGAAGTTGGGATTTTTTGATCCCTCCTCTTGAAGCAAGAGGAAGTATAGGGTAAGGGGGAGCTTGGTCTCCCTACCACAAGAAGGTTTGGTGCTCTTGAAAAATGTTTTCAGAGGTAGTGGAGCATAAACTTAGGGAGAGAATATCTAGGAAATAGGTTTCTGGATATTGCAGTGTAATGATATAAAATGGGGGAGAAAGTGTTGATCCTTTGACATTGATATCAAATGGGGAGAAAGTGGGATCAAAATGCTAATTTGAGGAAATGCTAAATTAAGTGGAAAGTGATCTCAAAATACCATATCTTTCACAGGGGGAGTAAATGCTACAACCAAGAAATCATTTAGATGTATTCTTTTTGGAGTGTTTGGTGGCCCCAATTTTTTTTTGTTTGTCATCAATGACAATGGGGGAGATTTTTGAACATAGGTTTTCATTAATGTCAAATTGATTTCAAAGGATTTTTTTTATAGTTTTTATCAAAGGGTGTCAAGGCCATCAAATGTAAAGGTTATCAAAAGATGAAAAATATTAGAGTACTAAAATTATCATTTGTATTAAGGTTCTAGAAGAATGTTGTGCATTGGTGTATAAGATGTCTAATCAATCATATCTTGTATCATGTCTAGTGAGGTGTGACTTCCTTAAAATAGTTAATGTTCTTATTATACCATGTTGGGTATGCAGTCATCATGAGTGTGGTGGTCCAAAGGATATATTTTGGGTAGAGAGACTTCCAAATATGGTTGACATTTCTTTCATAAATGAAATGCTGCTCTATGGTTTGGAAGGAGAGTGTGTCTACACTAGTTCTATTAGTTTCTTGATTTTTCAGAGGTGAGGCTTAGTATGCAAGAAGTTTGAAGCATCAAAAGGTTCATTGATCTATTCAAAGTTCAAGGAACTCAAATCATGTGTGTGGAGTGAGGATAGGACATGTTTAAGGTTCTCATGGTGGCGCAAAGCATCAAGTTTTCTTGGTGGTAAGAAATTTTTGTTTGGACTGTTGTATTACACATCTAATGTAATTTAAATTTAATTCAACCTTATGTCATTTGGGTTTGTGCGAACCCCTGGCTGACATGGGAGAGTGTTAATGTAATTCGATGTATATATTTCAAATGTTCAAATGCATAGTAAGGGTGTGTGACAAGGGAATGAGTGGATAAATTGTAATGAATGGAAGGTACATGAGTACAAAAAAATGAAGAGAACATGGAGCTCCATTATTAAAGGTTCATTCTCAGTGTGAGAGAGTATCAATTGTGTATCTAATGCATATCAAATTGAAATGTCAATCTACCATTATTTTTGTATTCTAGTAGGACTAGTGTTCTACTTGTATTGTTTTGGTAAGGATTGGTGTCTCTTTCTAGAGGGGATTGTTATCTCTAGTAGGTTGGTGCCTACAAATTCATTTGGGGATTGATGTCTCGGGTAGGTTGGTGACTACATCAAATTGCAAATTTCACTTATTATATTCCCGCTTCATTATGGTTTTCCAATCTCGAGTTTTCATGTATATTAAGCATTATGTATTATTTTGTGTTATGCTTTGATTATTAGCTTGTATGGTTCAATTCTCTTCATGTTGAAAATACATATAGTAACTATAAAGTAAAGGTTTCTCTAGATTTTTTTTGATCTACTGATTCACCCTCCTCTCAGTAGATTGTGCGCCCTTCACTAAGTTCAATCTTGCAATAGGTAAATAGCTAGAAACAATGTAAATTATGATGTATAAATAAACTATGTCAAACAAAAATATTTAGATCATCTCTTAGAAAATTATTCAGAAAAATCAAATACCCATAAAATTATGTCGAGATTTAATATTTTATTATTAAGTCACATATATTAAAGCTTCTATTATACTAAGGTAAAAAAAAATTGATAGTGGATTTTAAGATAAGAGGAGGACCATTTTATGTTTGTGAAGAAATTAAATAATTTTGAGTTGTGTTTCAAGTAGAAATCTAAAATTTTAAGTACATGTAAATTAGAAAACTAAAAGTGTATTAAATATGACATTATAGTTTAACTTAGCAAAAATCTAAAAATTGAGCATATATTCACAAGTTATAATTGTCCTCTCAACTTATTGTTTAGGTAGGTCCTTTTGAGTGGAGATTCAAAGCTCGTGGATAATATTTCAATTTTTGGAAGTCATGAAAGGGCATCCCAATGTAACTAACCATATTTCACCACATAATCTCATTTTAGTTAATGGTAGAGAACCAATTTTTTTAATAAATCAAGCTCATTATATCTATATTTTAGGAGATTTGAATCAACTCCCATATATTTAACATCACTAGAAGAAACTTCAAGTTTATAGTTTAGAAATATTGGTAATGAATTCAATGTGTGTAGTTTGCAGGACCTTACCATGACTTTACTTTTAGATAAATGACATAAGGCTAAATATTATTTATACTATAAAAGTTTTGAAAATTATATATATATAGAAAAAATAGCTTACAAAAGGTTACAAAATATTGGGAATATCAAGGAGGCCCAAAATAAAGGCAATGCTCTATATTCTAGATGCTCGACATGTGGGGGCCAAAATAGAATGAAAGCATTTAACCAGAGACTTTGTAAAAAATATAGAGAGGAAATTATTTATGGAGGGGATTGGACACACTACTCATGTACCACTACAAGGGTGGCACCAAAATCCACACCATTGGAGATCAAACATAGGGTCTAAATTGTCTAGCTTTCTAGATAGAAGCTAACTATATGTGCCAAAGCTCTATGTTGTGCTATTGAAACCGTGCAAAAAATTATGAGGAATGGAAGCCATTCCACTATAGTGATATCCTCATGCATGTGCCAAATATCCCACAACCTCGAGATGCCAACACCTAGCCTTACTACTTCTAGTGTAGCCTTGAGCCTTCCTAGACTATGTTTTTTGAATACTTTTTCCATTAGAACCCCCACCAACTCCTTTTTCACTCCTCAATCTAGGAAGGAATCCAAAAACCATGATGTGATGTTGGTGTTCACTCTATAATACTTAGTATCCCTTAGGAATCAATGCCAAGTATCATTTTTACCACTTTTAAATCAATTCATGTGGGATGTTTCATTAACACTTTCAAATGTAGGTTTGTAATATCACCTATGAAAGCTATCTAGTGTCGTGAACCAACGAGGCATATCAAAGTGTCCATTCTCAATACCTAGACAACTATACAAGAAAAGGATAGTGATGGTATCACCATACTAATTTAAATAGAGCAAGGTTCTTAATTTTCCCATGCTTCAAGTGGAAGGAATTTATTTCCACATTTATTTCCCATTAGGAGAGGTATTGATACAAATTTCAAAGCACTTTATTACCCTTTTGGTCCCTGCCAACTCACCATTGAAGTACATCATAGCCATTTTAGGAAATTATTTCCATATTTTATTCCCATTGCAAGAGATATTGAAGCAACTTCAAAGAGCTTTATTACCCTTTTAGTACATACGAACTTGCTAGTGGATTAGTACATATTCACTTATTCATTAATGAAAAATCCCTTAAGTAGCTGATGATCAAGTGGGACTTGTGCCAAAATATAATCAAGCGAATGACCATACTAGAATTTTCTAGATAGTGATGACATTGAATTGATCAACATTATTAATTACAGGTCCCATTAACCATTTTTATATAAAAGGAACTAATTTTACTTTTGAATGGAAATCACATAACCCAATGCTGATGTTGTCACCTGTCAAGTTTGTGTAGCTTGAGGTAGCTCATGGTTTGAAATAACACTTGAGAGAGTGCACTAGCGCCACGTGTTTATGTGTTGGGATAGTGAGACCATTAACTAGGCTAAGTTTAGCACCCAATTTGATAAAAACTTAGAAATTTTCAAGCATCTAGACTTGCCTAGGATGAGCCTAACATGAGCTCAAATGCACCTCACAACCACCATATTTTTTAAACATGCGGTAGACCCACCAAAATGCCCAACT
The DNA here is from genome assembly GCA_007258455.2 of Sequoia sempervirens. Taxonomy (NCBI): domain Eukaryota; kingdom Viridiplantae; phylum Streptophyta; class Pinopsida; order Cupressales; family Cupressaceae; genus Sequoia; species Sequoia sempervirens. The sequence goes on along the minus strand of VDFB02047397.1, from coordinate 74,680,391 downwards.
AGTTACACAACAATAATTATTGTCAAGATGTAGCAACTTTGGTGGATTGTGTACAAATGCCACACATGGAATGCTATGAAGGTAAATGTTGGTGAAAAATGAGACATTAATAACCTTTTTTGTTGGTGGTATATGAGGCCACCATGTGGACCTTACAATGAATTATGATGATACAATAAAAATTACAAGGTAGTGGGTATGTGTAGGATCATGATGGGCCAAAAAGTGGTGATATTATGGATATGTGTAGGGTATGTGGTTGACAAATTTTTTCAACCTAAAACCAATGAAACGAAAAGGGTTTTTAAAGGAGATTCTCAACTTTCCACCAATATAAATTATGGTTTACTTTGAATTTAATAATAAATAATTATTATTCATTTTCTATTTGAATTACAACTAAAGTCCTAATTAATAGGCTGATTGAAAACCATCTATAGCTTTCAAACGGTATCACATTTTTTGAATCCAAAATATGCGCCACACTCTATGCTTCACATACTATAGGATTAAAAAATGAAAATTCATGAAGTTTTGACCAAGTTAAGGTGGTAAGACATACGGGTTTTTATATTTTTTAAAAGTTGTAATAAAAAATTCATAATCAATTATTTACTTGGAAAAGAATTACAAAAAAATATGCATCACATCGGGACATGAGTTCTCTACTTATATCTAAAATATTATAAAAAAATATTATCATTTTATTGTGGTTAGGATGGTCAAACAAACACCTACTTATTTTTTCCCTGAAATTTAAGTACTACTACATTGAAATTTCAAAATTTCACCAAATAATTTTTTCTTTTAAAAATAAACCTAGTAGTTTAGAAACTACATTAAATTTGCTACATATTCTATTCTTACGTATTTTTGAAATAGTATAGATAACTTATTCAAGTTTTTATGTCAAGTTGCCTAGCTCTGATTTTTCTAAATTTTTCACCACTTAAGGGCCTATTTTTTCCATGATGATCATACACAACCTAGTATAGGACCAGAGGAACCTCTAGTTGGAACCACATAGATTTCATTAAATCTCAGAGTTTCATCATGAAATTTAGGCATGCCCACATATTTCATAGAGCATTGAGATTTGGAACATTTTGTGACTAGTGTGGGCCATTCCTAAAGCATGAAAGTTCTATCAAAATGTATCTTGAATTTATTTGGAGGAAGTTAGAGTTAGAATCTAAGTTTTAGAGTATAGGTCCTCAAATTATAATTTTAGAATAATAATTAGAAGTATGCTAGAGGTATAATCCTTGAGAAGTTTTCTGAACTGCTATATCTGTGCAATATAATTTGTAAGAAGACTATGGTAGGCTAGAGATCCAAAATGTTCATGCCACAACATGCTCACAGTGTCTGCATGTGTTATAAAGGATAAAATTGAACTAAATAAACTCTCAAAACCATCAAATCGGTATAAATGAGAATAAGTATCAACACTCCCAGTAGCCACAATAATATTAGGATTATGAAGGTCATGAATAACTACATCACATGAGGGGTAAAAATGATTATCCTACTATTACTAGAATGATAAATATGATACATTGAAAGTAGGTTGGTGGACCTCCTGAAGAAAACCACCCTAAAGTGTGACAGTTCTTGAGCCCAAAATTGAAAGTTGTATAATACCCCCAACTAAAATCTGAGTAGTTACATAATCTAAAAGGGATGAGAAAAAATCTTGAGAATGTGTCATAATGGAATCAAGTATCCATGGAGTTGCAGAAGGTAAGGCTCATGCAAAAAGAGAATGAACTTTACTTGTAGATGAGGAAGAAGATTTAGGGGTGGAGATGTTATGCTACTGCATGGATTCCTTCAAAGCCTCTAATCTCTTTCCAACATTGATTGAATGGATGTCTCTTCTCACTAGAAAAACTACAAGGTTCACCTAATTTATTCTTCATCTTGGAGGAGGACTCACCAAAGAACTTAGAAGGTTTATCATACCAAGGAGTGGTTTGAGGTTTTTGTTCTAACTTTTGAGGTGTTTTGGAGGAACACTTGCTACTTGATGAAGTATCTATCTTGGGATTTTCTTTTTTCTTTTCTTTCCCTTTGGATGTCTATGCTTCCTAGGTTTTGAAACCAGAAAGAGATTCAAACTAAAACAAATTTTCTTGTTCTTGAGTCAAACACTAACAAAAAACCTCACAAGTAGGAATGGTAAATGCATTACCTAATGCATCCATAATAGAGTATAAAGTAGAAGAGAAGTCCTAAAATTATCCTCAAAGCTTATAAAAAATCAAGAAAATGTATTCTTTGTTAGTTTTATTCTTCCCACAACCCTACAAAAGAGATCTAAGTGACTTAAACCTCTATAAGAAGTCCTCAATGGAGGGGAAAGAATCAGGTACAAGTGATGTTAATTCTACCTCAATTTGGAGAGCTATATACTCATAGATGGTGCCAAAAAGATCACTAAATATCGTCCACATAGCCTTAGGAGTGTTGCAAGACTCAAAATGAAACAATAGACTATTTGAAACATGTAGTGAAATTAAACCCATAACCTCATCTGTCTTGTTCCTATGTTGAAATATCTCAAATTGACAAGTAAATGCTAGTTGTACTTCATCAAAAGTGGACCATAAACCCTTAGAAATGAGAATTTTGGTCATTTGAGCTGTCTAGGTATGATATTTGAGTGGCATAAGATGTCTAAATGAAGAGGCATCCACCATGATAGTTGAGGTTTTCAAAATAATGTGTGATATATAAATTTTGATATTTGATGTATATAGATACTAAAAGTGAGAAATATACCCCCTCACAAGAGGAAAAACAAATCCTAATACAAATTTGAGAGTAGAAATGCTTAAAAAAGAAAAAATTATATTAGAGAGATCTTTGTGTACTTGGTGAATATTCTATAAAAATAGTTTGCATGGCTGTGTAGAGCATTGAAAGTTCTCGCCAACACCTAGATTCGTTTGAAAAAAATGGAGTCTTTTTTCCCAAGTTATGTCCCCAAAAAACATAGAATAAAAGTGTTGTCTTCAACTAACTATAGCAACTTTTTAGAAAAAAGGAAAAGATACCTATAGATCTAGAATAGGTTTAGAACTAGACTTCTAACAATATATATTTTTTTAAAATGGAGTTTGTATGCCCAAGATATACTTGATTTTGCAAAAGTTGCACATTAGGCCTAGAAGTCCAAACAGGGGGGCTAAAAATTTTGACCCCTAGACATATGGGCACCTAGTTTCTAGGGTTTGGAGCTGAAGTAGGGAATATTCTTCAAAATATTCTACAAAATATTCTATAGTCATATCAGAAAACGTGATGCAAATATTTGATCAAAATTTTTCTTTTATTTAAACAATCAAACCCTCCAAATTGTTTGCATGAAATTTTTAATCCTATATTTTTCTTTTGTGAAACCCCATGTGAATTTGGTTTCACATCCTACAATCAATGGCATTGCATAGTAAAACATATGTATTTCATACAACTACATAGAATATTTTTTCCTCGTAGAACATACCCATCAAAATTTGTGCTAAAATATTTTTGGTCAGTTTTTTCATGAAATGACAGTTGATATTTAAGTTTTTGTCTGCTCGGAATGTGATAGAAAAGTCTATTTTGCACCAAAGTACTTCAAGAATTTTCCCACCATCAAAACTTACAAAAAAAGGACTAAAAATGCTAGATTCAATCCCATAACCCTAGATGACAAAAAAAACTCATAAAGGGAGTTTCTTTGAATCCTTGCTCTAATACCATGTTCGATTGGTAAATATAATAAAAGCATGTTGTAACATGCTTGTGTTATATAATAATTGCACTATGAATAAGTAGAGGCTTATTCACTACTAATCTCTAACATGAGTGTTATAGCATGAACTTTCTATATTTCTCTCAAGTTTAAGAAAAAAAAAAAAATTTATATTATTTTTCATGTTTTTCATAATCTGCTCAAACATTATGAAAAATAAAAAAATTAGTATAAAAGCATGTAATTTAGACTATTTTTTATTTTCATAATGTGAATGCATTATAATTTATCTTCAAATCCACCAACACTTAGGGTTAAATGTTCCTTAGGCAATCAACACAAAGGGTTGCACTTGCATGCTAATGCCTAAAGATTGTTTTTGTTTTTCAAATATACAAGAAAAACAAATGATAAAATAATATCAAGCTACCTCTTAAAAAAGTGAATTTTGATTAGATTTAAGAGAAATTAGTAAGGAGCATGATAAATTTTCTATTTTCATGATCTATGTCTACTTTTGAAATTAGTAAACAATCATATATTCATTAAAAAACTAGTATAAAAATTGGGAATAAACTACATAATGTTAGTTCAAATTTTCCACTGAAGAAATTTATGAAATACTTAAAAATGAGAATTTTAGGGAGAGAAAATCATATGCTATGTTATATTTTTTGACAAAAATAGAAGCACTATGTGTGCTTCCCTTATTTTAACCTCTTAATCTCCACCATTTAAAAAAATAGTAATTTAAAAACTAGATTCTAAGCACCATGAATTGTATTCTTGTTGCTTCTTGAAAATTTGAGTATGGTTAGCTACAATTTATTGTCCAAGATCAATTTTATTGATTTAAAAAAAAACCTACCTATTTTGACTACAACATTTTTGTCCCCCATTTCCTTGCACATATCTAATGGGACAAGACCAAGAGGGGATAATGGCACATAGGGTAAAATAAGGGAGGTTAATGGACTAGGAATAGAATAGGATAATAGAACATAGGATGGATTATCAAAGATTAATATATTGGGACAAGATGGGATAATGCAACATATGGTGAATTATTAGAGGTTAATGGGATGTGATTAGGAGGAAATAATTGAACGTCAATTAAATTTGGAAGTGCAAGTTGTTGAAAATAGAACATGACATGGGAAATTTAAGTGTGTAGTAGTAATAGAGACAATATCTAGTTAGAAATGAGTGGAAGGAAAGGTTTCATTTAAGGGTATGTGCATAGAATGAAATGTGGAGGGAGGTGGTGTAATATAAGAGCTGTAAGAGGTTGAGATATGTGATATAAAATTGGTGAAATTTATGTGATGATAGGAATGGAGGAATGAGGTGGACATATAATGATATTTATCTATTTACCCATTGGGTAAAGGGAACATGTACACATTCCTAAAATAGAATGCGTGCATGTTTTATAATGTGTACACATTTCTTATTTAGCCATTTTTTCCCAATTTGGAAAAGATTGATAAAGCACATTTTTTCTGCAACATTCCTTTTTTGTAATACAATCCAAAAGTACCATTTTCTACATTTTAATTGCAATTTTGTCTTGTGCAATCTCTTAACATGGCATATTCTATTCAAACTATTGGAAAAGACAAGTGCAAGTTGAATTTTCTAAAGTGGAATCAAGTACAAGAACATTTTACAAGAAGATTTGGAAAAGGAGAACTTTTGGATGTATTCATGATGTTTCTATACTTCAAAGTTTATAGAAGAAAGGATCTTCATACTACATAGTTTTATTTGAATATTTTAACGAGAAGACAATTTTAAACTAGGTTAAGAATCATTTGTTTTTTTATCAAAGAGTGTTTGGTAACCATGGGATCAAAGGAAAGGAAAATAAAATAAAATGTAGGAAGTTAATGACATCTAAAGAAATTCAAGAAAATAAAGAAATGGAGGCACAAAGACAAAGAGATAGAAGAGAAAGGATTTGTCAAATGAAAAATTTGGAAGCATCTAGTTCCATGAATGTTGAAGGGGAAACCATGAATGATTAGATGAATGTATATGATGCAAATGTGGAGATAGTGAATATGGAAGAAAATGCAATTATGGAGACAAACCCAACTATGCCTTCAACTTCAACTTTGAATGATATGGAAATAACACCTATGCAATTGATGAGAATGTTGAAAATGAGAAAAGTGATGAAAAAATTAAGCATTTTTGTAATACCAAAAAATAAAGATGATTCAATAGAACAAGTCATATCTAGTGTTGCTAATGCTATTGATTGTATAGTTAAGAAAATTTTATCTAAAGATAAGAATGCAACTCATCTTGCAATAACAACTGCTCTACTTAATAAAGCAACTTCAACTAAAAAATGTTAAGTAAGATTAGTAAATGTATAAAAGAAAATCCTAAAACTTTGATAAGAGTTGCTAAAAGAAGAGAAAGTATTGAAAAGGATCCAATTAATCAATGTTGGAGTTTTAGTGGTAGACTTTTAAGATTAGACATGAAATTAACTAATGAAATAAAATCTTTAATCAAAAAATTTCAGCGTGATAATACAAGAGTATCACCTAACATTAGAGATGTCTTAAAATTAAGGGTGGGTTCCAAAATTCGTGAACCTCATCCAAAGCATCTCTTAGATATGACTAAAACTGAATTATATAATTTTTTTTAGATAATTCAATCTTACCATTTAATATTAGAATAAGTCAAAGATCATTCGAAAAGTGTAAACCTTGGTATGTTATAATTAATAAACAAAAAATCTCTTGTTGTTGTAAGAATCATGTACAATTTAATTATTATTATGATATTTTTTGAATTATACAATGTACTTTGCATGCAAAAAAAAATTATGTAGGAAATTTGTGATATTAATATGCCACATGAAACAATCAAAGATTTTATAGCATTGTGAACCCGCTAATGGAAATTTATTTTATTAAAAAGCATGTATTTCTGGAGAATGCAATAATTGTGGTAACTTTTCATTGTTAGGAGAATGTATGCATGAATTTAGTTTAGATGAATTTGGACAACAATTAGTGGATGTAAAAAAAGTTTAAAATGTTGAGTATTCTTTAAAAGATGAAAATTTTGGAAAATGTTGTGAGCTAATCAAGTGGAAAAATTTAGCGTGCATGCATTTATTAAATAATTTAAAGATAATATTGTACCTAAATATGTTAAACACTCTTAGTATGCTCATTGGCTTGATAATAATTTTTTTGTGTAAAAACACATTCCCAATTGGAACTATATTGTCAATTGATTTTGCTGAAAATTATACTCGTGCTCCACAAGAAGAAATTCAATCATATTATTATAATTTAGTGCAAGTAGCCATATTTTTTCAGATTTTTTATAGACACACAGATGATAGTAGAGAAGATAATAGAATTTTTTTGATAGAGTACTATTTTTATGTAAGTGATAATAGGTTACATTCATTTGAGTTTATTCAATATTGTTTTGATATATTTAATAAAAAATAAAAGAGAGGAATTGAAATGAGAATGTTTTATTGGTTATGTAGAGTTCATAAGGAAAATAATATCCAACACATGTGGATTTTTTTTGAAGCTATACATGATAAGGGAGAACACAATGGAGTAGGTACATGTGTGAAAAGAGCTCTTGCTAGAGAGCAACTAAAAATTGATGATTTTGTGAAATTCAAACATGAACATGCAAGTGTAGATTGGTGCAATGCCAAATTATCTACAAGAACAAGTGAGAGCTCAATAATTCACGCTTCTTTTGGTTAGTTAAAGAAAATGATATTTTTCTTGACAAGATTGTGAAACAATTAATGGATCTGCAAAATGGCATTTGTTTAAGAGTTTGAATTCAAACACATTGACAATATGGACAAGGGAGCTGGCATGATTTTGTTAATTTTGTATTGTAGGTGATTGGGAGGCATGTGAAAATATGGAATGAGTCGAACAATGGAAACAAAGATCCTTAACACCTACATTGACACATGTTCAACATGGAATGACAATTGAAGATAATCAAGTGTTCACATCAAATGATTATGATCATGTTTCAAATATTGTAAAAGAAGGTACATTAAATTGAATTGAATTTTATATGTATGCATTTTTATATGTGAATTAAATATAAGTTGAACTCTTTATTGAATTTTTTATTTATTTTTGTAGGACATGTGTATGTTGTTATTGCACTAGAGGGGAATGAAGAGGAGATAGAGTAAGGGTTTGCTAGATGTGTTGAGAGAAAACATAAGTTGGTACATCCTAGAGTGGATGATGACAACCTTGAGTATCCAACTACTTCAATGGTTGTTGTTGGAACCTAGCTTTAAAAATATTTGATAAGAAAGAATGGCTTGCCTGCATTTGAAGATTATGAAAGACACAATAGGATTATACATTATTCACTTTTTATTTTGGAAACCAATATAAAACTAGTTAGATATCAAGGGAGGCCTACTAATAAAGTGTTATGGACACTTTCAATGGATGATCATGAGACAATCATAGATGCATTACAAAAAAGAGAGGATGTAGAAGGTACAACGAAGTAAATAAATATTAGTAAGTATATAGTTGTATATATATTTAATTGACAATTGATATGTATTTAAAAATTTATCACATATACATGTCTATATATATATATTTGTCTTTAGTCATTTCCTAGTTAAGCTTTTATATAATTTTTTGTTTTAGGTCTCCCAAAAATAGACGCATAACAAAAAAATAGAGGACATGCATATAAATTACAATGGAATTCAAATCTAGATACATGTAACTATATATAGTTCTAAATACATTTAATTGATAGTATAAATATAAAACTAAATAATTCATTATCATTTTATAAAAAAATTATAATTGATTTCATATCCCCTTAAGCCATTCTCTTATGACCCCTTAATCCATCCTCTTATGTACCATTAATCCATCCTCTTGCATCCCATTAAGTCTCTCTATTAATTCCCCTTAATCTATCCTCTTAGGACCCCTTAATCCATATCCTCGTATATCTACCCTTAATCCATCCTCTTGCATCCCATTAAGTCACTCTCTCAACACCCCTTAAGCCATCCTCTTAGGACCCCTTAAGCCATATCCACATATATCCACCCTCAATCCATCCACTTGCATCCCCTTAAGTCATTCTCTCAACACCCCTTAAGCTACCCTCTTAGGACCCCTTAATCCATATCCTCATACATCTACCCTTAATCCATCCACTTGCAGACCCTTGAGTCACTCTCTCAACACCCCTTAAGCCATCCTCATAGGAAGCCTTAAGCCATATCCTCCTATATCTACCCTTAATCCATCCTCTTGCATCCCCTTAAGTCTCTCTATTAATTACCCTTAAGCCATCCTCTTAGGACCCCTTAATCCATCCTCTTATGTACCATTAATCCATCCTATTGCATCCCCTTAAGTCTCTCTATTAATTCCCCTTAAGCCATCCTCTCAGGACCACTTAATCCATATCATCGTATATCCACCCTTAATCCATCCTCTTGCATTCCCTTGATTCACTCTCTCAACACCCCTTAAGCTATCCTCTTAGGACCCCTTAAGCCATATCCACATATATCTACCCTTAATTCATCCACTTGCATCCCCTTAAGTCACTCTCTCAACACCTCTTAATCCATCCTCTAAGGACCCCTTAATCCATATCCTCATATATCTACCCTTAATCCATCCACTTGCATCCCCTTAAGTCACTCTCTCAGTACTCGTAAGCCATCCTCTTAGGATCCCTTAAGCCATATCCTCGTATATCTACCCTTAATTCATCTGCTTGTGTCCCCTTAAGTCTATCTATTAATTCTCCTTAAGCTATCCTCTTTAGACCCCTTAATCCATCCTCTTATGTACCATTAATCCATCCTCTTGCATCTCCTTAAGTCTCTCTATTAATTCCCCTTAAGCCATCCTCTTAGGACCCCTTAATTCATCCTCTTATGTACATGTGTCATAGAAAAATGGCCCCTTATCATTTTCATGGCCTTTTAGGTCTTGGTTCATGATGTTTGGTCTATTTTGCTCTGATTTTATGTTGTAACATGGCTTGAACATGCATATTTAGGTACTAAAATTAAAATAATGACATCTTATGAAAGTGTTGTGAAGTGTTGTAAAAAATTTCTACACTCTTCTAGACTCTATTAATTACAATTCACCTAAAAACCACCTTCTCATCATTAATCAAGTCCTATTTTGAAGTGCTATAAAGTCTTGTAACAAGATTTCACACTTTTCTAGGCATAACTTCACTATTTATCCCTTTCTTACGTTTTACTTGGCCCCTTTATGCCCCTACAAGGTTTATTTAAGTGTATTTTTGAATGTAAGCCCAACAAACAACATTAAATACAAGATAATTCCCAACACCCATTTTCAAGTCCTAGTTGGGACCCATTCGCCATGGGTAGTGAATGAGTCCCCCTTGGCTCCAAATTCAAAATATTTTAAATTTCCTTTTAGTTTTTTATTCAAAATATTTTGATTTCAGCCTATGATGAGGTATGAACAAATTACTAAGGCACAATATTTTATAAATAAGTGAAATCTTTCACCTCATTTTACATCATCGGACATTCACACATCATCTGAAGCATTCAAGCATCTTACAACATCTTCTCAAGCACTATTCAATAATTTTGGAGCATCCATTGACATTACTTTAGATTTGCATCATCAAGGGTTTGGTAAGTTGATAACATTTGCATGTTGTTAGTTTATCATTCTCTTGCATTTCATTATTTCATTAAGGGTTTGATTACCAAAGTGGGGTTTGACCAAGGCAAACCCCTATTTGCTAACCCTCAACCATTTTTCTCGTCTTCCATGTGTTTTTGTAGACCTTTGTGTGAATATTTTACAAGCATTTAGGTGATTGAAGATTGGTTAGCAAGACAACTAGGAGGTTCAAGTCAAATCAAATATATTTCAAGCTTGGAGAAGGTTTTCTATTCATTTCCTACAGAATTGACTTTAGCAACCCGACAAGCAGACATTTCTAGATCTGGTGTTGCAGAGTTGTCTCCTAATTTCTAAAATTTTTGGGAGAGGACTGATTCACCAATAGTGGTGAATGAGTCCCACCTTAAGACTGAAAATCTGTATTTTGTTAGATTTCAGATCCCGATAGTCAAAAACCTATTCCTAACACTTTTTCACCAGTAGCAGGACTAATTCACCACCCTTGGCGAATGAGTCCCACTGCCAATTTTTTGTAACTTTAGACAAAATTCAAGACATTCCAAATTCCTCAAATCTTTTCTAGGTGCACTCTGTTTCATCCCATTCCTTTCTATTTTGCATTGTTTCATCTTTTAGTTCATTGTTTACATATCACAATGTGTTTTCCAGCATTGCATAAATCCTAGTTTTGCATTCATATTCAGTCATTTAAATCACTTAATTTTGGTTATTTCACTTCATTTAGCTTAGATAACATCACACATAACATAATTTTAATGAACCCCTTAGCATTTTTGGCCCTATCTCTCTCCTTTTAGGTGAAAAACCCTAGAAGAGTTAGAGAGTGCATTGGAGCTAAAAATCTATGGTTCTGTACAATTAATACATCCTTGTATATCGACCCTTAATCCATCCTCTTGCATCCCCTTAGTTCATCTCCTAGGATTTATGTCGTAGGGTTAAGGGTTTAGGATCTTCATATCCTAAGGTTCATGAGAAGCTTAGAATAACAAATCTATACATATGGGTTTTAAGGGTTTAGGGTTCATCTCCCAGGATTTAAATCCTAGGGTTTAAGGGTTTAGAATATCCATATCCTAGGATTCATTAGATTTTTAGAATAACAAATCTATATGGGTTAAGGCTTTAGGGCTCATCTCCTAGGATTTACATCTTAGGGTTTAAGGTTTATGGTTTCTGGGTTTCATGAGATGCTTAGAATAAAAAATCTATATGGGTTAATGGTGTAGGGTTCATCTTCTAGGTTTTAGGTCATATGGTTGAGGGTTTAGAGTTTCTAGAGTACATGAGATACTTATAATAAAAATATATATATTGGTTAATGGTTTAGGGTTCATCTACTAGGCTTTAGGTCCTATGGTTTAGGGTTTATGGTTTCTAGGTTTCATGGGATGCTTAGAATAGCAAATCTATAAGTGTTTCTAGGGTTCATGAGATGCTTATAATAAAAAATATATATGGGTTAATGGTTTAGGGTTCATCTCTTAGGCTTTAGGTCCTATGGTTTATGGTTTATGGTTTCTAGGGTTCATGAGATGCTTAGAATAACAAATCTATATAGGTTAATGGTTTAGGGTTCATCTCCTAGGCTTTAGGTCCTATGGTTTATGGTTTATGGCTTCTAGGTTTCATGAGATGCTTACAAGAACAAATTTATATGGGTTTAAATGGTTTAGGGTTCATCTAGTAGGCTTTAGGTCTTATGGTTTAGGGTTCATGAGATGCTTAGAATAAAAATCTATATGGGTTAATGGTTTAGGGTTCATCTCCTAGGATTTAGGTCCTATGGTTTAGGGTTTATGGTTTCTAGGTTTCATGAGATTCATAGAATAATAAATTTATACAGGTTTAAAGGAAATAGGGTTGATCTGCTAGGCTTTAGGTCCAATGGTTTAGGGCTTAGGGTTTCTAGGGTTCATGAGATGCTTAGAATAACAAATCTATATGGGTTAATGGTTTAGGGTTATCTCATAGGCTTTGGGTCCTATGGTTTTAAGGTTTAGGGTTTCTAGGGTTCATGAGATGGTTAGAATAATAGATCTATGTGGGTTAATCGTTTAGGGTTCATCTCCTAGGCTTTAAATCCTATGGTTTAGGGTTTATGGTTTCTAGGGTTCATGAGATGCTTAGAATAAAAAATCTATATGGTTTAATGGTTTAGGGTTCATCTCCTAGGCTTTAGGTCCTATGGTTTAGGGTTTACAATTTCTAGGTTTCATGAGATGCTTAGAATAAAAAATCTATATGTGTTTAAATGGTTTAGGGTTCATCTACTAGTCTTTAGGTCTTACGGTTTAGGGTTCATGGTTTCTAGGGTTCATGAGATGCTTAGAATAACAAATATATATGGGTTAATGGTTTAGGGTTCATCTCCTAGAATTTAGGTCCTATGGTTTAGGGTTTATGGTTTGTAGCATTCATGAGATGCTTATAATAACAAATCCATATGGGTTAATAGTTTAGGGTTCATCTCCTATGCTTTAGGTCCTATGGTTTAGGGTTTCTATGGTTCAGGAGATGCTTAGAATTTAAAATCTATATGGGTTAATGGTTTAGGGTTCATCTCCTAGGATTTAGGTCCTATGGTTTAGGGTTTACAATTTCTAGGTTTCATGAGATGCTTAGAATAAAAAATCTATATGGAGTTCATCTGCTAGGCTTTAGGTCCTATGGTTTAGAGTTTAGGATTTCTAGGGTTCATGAGATGCTTATTGTAACAAATCTATATGGGTTAATGGTTTAGGGTTCATCTCATAGGATTTAGGTCCTATGGTTTAGTGTTTATGGTTTCTAGGGTTTGTGATATGCTTAATCCATTTAAGTCATCACTTGAAGTCATTCTCTCAACTCCCCTTAATCCACCCTCTTGCATCCCCTTAATCCATCCTCGTAAAGGACCCTTAATTCATATCCTCTTACATCCCCTTAATTGACCCTCTTGCATCCCCTTAAACCATCCTCTTCAATCAAGGACCCTTAAGTCATATCCTCTTACATCCCCTTAATCGACCCTCTTGCATTCCTTAAGTGACTCTCATAATTCCCCTTAAGCCATCCTCTTAGGACCTGTTAAGTCATATCCTAGGGTTCAAGACATTCATCCCCTTAATTCACCCTCTTATATCCCTTTAAGTCATTCTATCAACTCCCCTTAATCCACCCTCTTGCATCCCTTTAAGTCATCCTATTAACTCCCCTTAATCCATCCTCTTGCATCCCCTTAAGTCATTCTCTTAACTCCCCTTAAGTCAATCTCTTAGGACCCCTTAAGCTATATCCTCTTAGGTCCCCTTAATCCATCCTATGGAAAACATCACTTGAATTTGTAAGAAATTTATAAGATCCAATTCTCTAACTTTTACTATATATTGTTCTTTTCTCACATGAATTATTTAGTTAAAAGACTCATAAAAACTATAGTTACTTTACTTGTACATTAATTATTTTTGCAGGTTCTCATCAAGTTGGCCTACCATGTGATTGTCACTATAAAATTTTTTTCTTCAAGAGAATATGTAAATATAAATTTGTGGTCTTGACCTAAAAGTTCATAAGCTTTAATTGTATCTACATACACATATTGTAACGCCCGTCGTGCAAACCCAAGAGAACACACACATAACGCGAACAACAATTTTTATTTTTATTTTTTAAATAATAAAAGTAACATGTAATAACATTAAACCAAAATCACATAGCATAACACATAACATTAATACACTTGGTTCTCTCGGGCACGCGAGGTTACATTGCAACCACAAAACAAAATAAAGATAACGAAACAACATAACCGTTTAATTTATGAAAACCATATACAGTGATACAACTGATAGCCATGATGCGAGTATGACAACATCGCATAATTACATCCATGATAAATATTTTAACAAGATCCAAATCAAACCTAACTATTACATTATTGAAATAATATTACATTACAATTTTCTTTGATACATGAATTACATTGAATTTCCCAACATGGGGATTGATACAAGAATAATGAACTTGAAGTACAACTGATCACTGGAACATCTGCACTGCGAAAAGTTGAGAAAACAAGACAATGATGGGGAACCCAACGGGTGTGGAGCACGTTCCACCCAACCATGTGAATTACAAGTAACTCACCCCCCATGCTCAGAGGTGACGAGGAAGTGAACCCGACCATGAATGTCAACCGACTCAACAACAACATGAAACAAAACAAGTACAACCCAAGTGTACAATGCAAAACCATCACGTTCTCAAATCACATAACAAGTAAATCCAAGAAACTCATCACGATACAAGAAGTACTATCACTAACAATCATAAATCAAATTCACAAGAATTCAAATAATCATCACAAAGAGATAACATCCAGAGGCAACAACACAAGCAACAAGGGTGTCAAGTGGAGAGTGTCATCGCATAGCTCTCATGGGATTTCCTGGCCCTTCCTCCAACTGAGGCGCCGGCACCCATCTACGGATATCCTGGCCCTTCCTCCTAACTGAGGCACCGACACCATAGGGTAGCTAATGCGGAGCCAATAGTCTCTCCTGAGGATGAGACTCTGACTATGCCGACCACGGCCTTCTCAGTCTATCACTAGTCTAGGGTAGCCCTAATGCATAGCCGAGGAATCCAAAGTTTTATTATCTTGTGTTTTTAACACTACCCAACCCCCTAAATCTATTGTTAAGGTTATCACTTGTTTACTACTCTTTCGAGGGTTATCCTGGCCCTTCCTTGTCCGAGGCGCCGGCGCCCACGAAGAGCCACTCTCCCACCCATGACCCCTAACAAATCTCAAGAAGGCAAGGGTTGGATCAAATCATACAAACATAATACTCGAATCCACACATGCGAGGTATTATTCCTCTCGCGGCAATCCATAACAACTATCATAAGAAAACGTCCAACCCTTCCAAGCACAAATTACAAAGCTTTGAAACCAAAGGTATAACCAAGACGAAGACAACTCCAACAATAAACATGCCTCTGGACTAAGGTTAAAATACGATAGGGTCCCCACGGGTCAACACAAACGATAAAGAAGAATATAGCATAACAGAAAAAACTTACATCCAAAAAGCAAGATTACACCAGTAAGGTTAAAACCATTCTCAAGGAATAACCCAAAACGATTGTCACAATAAAACCCACAATCACAACAAAAACTAAAGCTTGTATAACATATTTATTTCAAATCAAATAATAATTAACATAAACAGTGCCTATTTAAAAAAATATAAAACGAATACTTATCTATTAACCCAATACAAAACTACATTATTTCAATATAATGAATTTACATTAAAAAAAATAAAATAAATAATTACAATTCATCTTGAATAAATACATTACCTAAACTGATTAAAATTTCATTTATAATACCCATTACCATTATATTTGAAAATTATCAAATATATTTAAAATTATAAAAATATATAATTAATATATATATATATATATTAAATCTGCCATTTTAAAAACAAAACGAAACACAAAAAAAAACTTAATAAAATTCTTTTTAAAGCCATATGGCTTTACTCGGCAGTCCATGGACTGCCGCGGGGGCTGTACAGCAGCCCTTACGGCTGGTGTACGCAGCAGTCCTGCGCGCACAGCAGTCCGCCACAGGGGGCGGGTGGGTACGGCCTGCCGTGCCCTCCCAACCCCAATAAACAAAAACTTTAACAATAAAAATTTTCGATTTCCCCCAAACGAAATTTCATTTTTATTTTTATTTTTATTTATATATATATTTTTAAAAGATTTTAACGTGTTTTCCAATGAACACGGAAACAGAAAAAAATTAAAAAAAAAATAATAAATTCCTATGCACAGAATAACGACGGATTTCAAAAATTTTGATTTTTGTTTTCTGTTAAAAACAAAATAAATATTTAACAAAAATGATTTCAATGGAGATATAAGTATATATATATATACATATACATATATATATATAAATCAGTATATAAATATATATATAAAAACATACATATATTTTAACATGCTGGCAGAAGTATAGAGGTAAATTTAAATTAGAGAACAAAAGAAAAAAATAGAGCAATGAATATTTTACACATATCCATATGTTTTCAAACTCTCAAATGCATTGTTTTTTATAGGGAAATCATTTTTCTCTAAATGCTAATATTGACAATTTGTATGTTTCAGAATATCTGGGTTCTTGATTTGACAAAATTTAAATAGTATAATTTCTATGATTTTCTTTGTTTTCTAATCTAATAATTTGCTCTAGTTTCAGTTTTCAACAGAAGTTCTCTATGCTCACCAAAAAATATTTTAATAAGATCTATTTTTCTTTTCAGAAACAAACAGAGAATAGAAAAGGTACGAGAAGAAAAACTACGAGGAACCTGGAGTCCAATGCAAATTTGAAGATGCCCTCGAATCTGATTCCAATCCGTAGTCCAGAACGAACTCAACAATCCCTGGAGCACTTCAGCTTTCTGTTCTTCTGTGTGTGTGTGAACTCCTCAAAAATTCATAATTAAATAAAATATATTGCTCATCCCTCCAAAGCTCTCCAAAAATCCCCGATTTAAAAGAAAAATCAATTCTTTAAAACTAGCTTTTTTTTCCAACTCTCAATTTCTATTGGCTCACATTGTCTTTTTAATTCTTTTATTTATTTTATTGCTTTAATTCCTGTTTTTTCGACTTTTCTTGCACCTCACATTACATATTTATTTTAAATGATTTATTCACATAATTATCCACCACCAATTTAATTAGTTAAAATAATTAAGCATATTTAATATTTAATTAATAATTAAATTGCAATATCTGATTTTCAAAAATAATTAAAATAATTAAATATTTAATTACAATATAATCCAGCATTAGAGTAAATAATCTATTTCAATCATTAAGATAAATCATAATTATAAATGCCCTCACACTAAAATAAGACAAAACACAAACACAATAGACAAAGACGACAATTACCCAAAATCAACAACCATACCAAACAATGAGACGACCTGACATCATGGAACGGGAGGACTTCATCGTCACCTCTGTATCAACATTTATTCGTTGGGTTATTTGGTGCTCGCCCTGTCCTGCCGAAGCAGGTGGAATCGAGACTTGTACCTGCAGTCCTGCATACAAACGAAGTTGTGTACATGTGCATATATACATATATATCAAAGCATTAAATCAAAGTACTACATTGTGAGAAGGAATCGCAACATAGCAGGGCACTTGCGAACGAGTGGTGCTATATTGTCCTTCGTCACACCTATTCTAACAATTATAACATAATCAATAAATTACATTTCTATCTAACAATCATCTCATAATATATTAAATTTAATCACTGCATCATATCATAATTCAGAAAATCAACTAACATCTAACCAACAACAATGTCAAATGAAATAATCAAATCCTCAAGCGCATAAACATAATCACCAACAGTCCACTAATGGAATACAACATCATCAAATGTCTAACTATCCAACTCAAACAATATCATCATCGTCACAAGTAGCAAACAACCGCATTGAAAAATACTAAATCCTACCAGTAAGAGGAGGGGTATTACACATATATGTTTCATCATGTTATATAGTTGTATTAAACATCAATATAAGTTATATATGTTTGTTCGATGTATGAACTTCAATGAACTGATTAGTCACTTTTTAAATATCTTGTTCCAATTTTACCTTATACAAATCACGTCTTGTATTTACTAAATTTTATATAATTGTTCAATTGTATGGATTATACATTTTATACATGCAAGGAGATAGATTTTTTTTCAGTGATTCAAATACTTGATAGAATTGGAAAATAGTTAAAATTACCTACTCTTAATTTATTATGAATATGATCTAAAATATTTAAGGAATGTTTTAATTTGTCCCCTAACCATGTGATAAATTATATATATGAAATTTGATTCTAGAGAAGAATTTATATAGTGCATGTTACTTGAAAATTAGATAAAATTCCTATACATACATGAGTGCATATAATCATCAAAATGAACATAACACGATCATAATTGAGTGTATATATAATCATCATATTAAAGTCAACTGATATAAATAAACACAAACATGATCATATTAATTGATATAATGTAAGTTAAATGGTCCACGAAATAACATGTTCAAAATGTATATGTCAATTCCAACACATATTTAAATAAAACTAGAGATCTATAGTCCATAAAATTTAAAACCATCTAACTATCAGAGGGTGATCAGTCAAATCAAGCCTCCTCTTTGCTCCACATGGACTAGATGTACCTATATCATGTTGTAAAAGAGTACAAGAAACTTGAAATTTGATTAAAGTTATTTAGAAATTTTGATATAATTTAACATATAAACTTGAAAATATAAACTTGATAAAAATAATTTTAATTAAATACTAACTAGTAAATATAGTAGAAATGATTTTTAGTATGAATAAATTACCACATGACCATGTGAATCTACTAGCACATTTTGTTTAATGAGTAGCATAACTATCAATTGAGAAGGTCCAAATGCTTGATATACTATATCCTACATATTCATATAAAGTAAAAAATATGTTAAAACCTCGAATATATATATATTTAAAAGGGCCCTAAAAATTGTATACAAGATTTAGTAAAGTTTACAACCTTGAATGATATGACATCATGATCACGCACCTGAGAAATTCCCCATGCATAAATGTTGATGATGTCTCAGGTGCGCTCGCCATGGGTATCACATGAAATCCCTGCATATAGATACAACAATGTATAGATCATTCACACGTGTACAAATTCAAATTAAATTAGATCTATGATGTGTATTTAATTTAAACCTTTTTTTTAAAACATGCACCTGAGCTGATGATGACTTAGGAGTACTCACCACAACTTGTGGTTGGTCAATACTTGGTATCGGATGACCTCCCTATATCTAGATATAATATATCATTTCACACATGTGTACAAATTCAAATTAAATTAGATATGTCCACATAAAGTAAAATATATATTGGTTTGTACCTGACCAAAAGGTGAGCCCAAATATACAACACTCAAAATATAGACACAATCATATTGAGATTCAGGCATTGTGTGCTCATGCATCTACATCGAACACTGCTTGAATTAATATTATATTATATATATAAGTTGATGTTATTATTTACATGGATTTTTCACATTTCAAACAAATTATTTAAATGTGCCTAAGTTCAAAAGATGAACATACCTATGTAGGATGATGTTTAGAATTTAGTAAATCTATATATAAATCTGTCCTAGATGCATGTGGGTCACCTGAAGTGGATGCCTAAGTATGCCCATAGCCTAAGGCTCCATGCTCTCTGTTGCCCACTTCAGTCGCCGCATGTGTATTCTAATGAGTGAGATGTCTTGAAAGAGACCTTAATTCTCCTAGTGTCGACAACATCATCTGTTGCTCATATGCAGCGAGAAATCAGAGTACATTGCTAAGGATCGACACATGCTCCTAATCTATGTTGGGGCATGCCACACCCAGGTCCCCGAAATGACCTCATATTAAAATAGTTGGGTTTTAAACTGAACTCAAACTCAACCCATAACTTTCTCAAAAAGTATTGGGGAACCTCACAGTTGCCATGTGGTGGAGTATCAAAAACCATCCACCATCTATCCGAAAAATTTGTAGCTATCTGTGGGTGCTTACACCATTTAATTGAAAGTCATTTTTTTGTGGGTGGAATTGGTTCATTTGTTTGGGGGCTAAAAAAGTTGAAAAATAGATTTTTTGGTAATTTTTAGGTCAATAATTTCTTTATAGGACAATCCATCTACATAGAATTCTCTCCTCTCTTCTCTCCATTGATAGAACCTATCTAGGTCCACATCAATAGATAAAAAAAAAAATTGACAATAGTTTGCATCGAAGATGGAAACTGTGTGAGATGGGGGGAATATTAGGCTCATATTTTATGAAATATATATTTTCATGAATCACATTAAGGTTATCTCTAATGCTCTCTCTTAACTGAGGCTAATCTACTATAGGGCATGGGGGTTAGGAGGTGGAGAGTGTGGAGGTGTGGGGTTTTGTTGTGGTGGTAGATCTAGATGTATTGTATCTTCAGGTTGTGCATTAGGTGTAAAATCCTCTATGTTAAATTTAGGCTTTATGTGAACAATGAAATGGCAACTACATGTTAACAATTAAAAACTATATATCAACAAACTAATTAAATAATGTACACAATTTGAAAGTTATTTAAATCACATTGAACACGCACAAATTCAAAATACATTTCATTTGAAGAAAAAATCAATTTATAACATTAAAAAATCCATAATATGAAAATCCATAGCATGTACATAAAATTATACAATTAAAGTCATGTACATGTACCCTTGGTTAAATTCAAGCACTTTATCTTCTAGTAAGCATATGGTTTCATTTTCCTTGCAAGGTTAAAATTGAGTGGTGTGTGGTTGTTAATTTCAAATTACTGTATCATTCTATCTTGGACTAATGAATGTCATGAATTCCTTAGTGATGTTTTTTAGATGATTCTTTGTACGACCTAACCTATGCATTGATTTTCGATGAAAGATGCCTCCTAGGAATCATGTCACTCATCAAAGTGGGAATGAGGGGAAGGATAAGAACCCACCTATGAATTCTATTAGTGGTCCTTAAGTTATTGATCTCCTTCAAGATATAATAGTAAGGGTCCCTTTATCAAGAGGCATCTATGTGTGAGAATTTGTAAATTAATGTAATAAAGAAGGTGGATGTGAATCTATGTGTAGATTGAAATAATTTTTAAAGGTGTTGTAATGGTATAAATTGAGAGATTCTTAACATGTATTTGTGGGTAACTACAAAGTATTATATTTTCTATCAAGGAGGTACTATAGGACACTTGCAATAAATTGACAGTATTGTACTACAAATCACTTGCAACCTAAAGGTTACAATTTCTTGTAAAAAGGGGAAATGGTACAATGGGTGACTTATATCATAGAAAGGTTAGAAGCACTTGAAATTTTATTTGAGATTTAGATATTTATTAAATTATATTTATTATGAGATGTAGATAGTAGGAGGTCAACTAGTGTTTGTGTTTAGTTTGTTTAGTGGTACAATAAATTGGATGAGTGAGTAGCATGTTGTGGTTTCTATATCTACTATAATGAAAAAGTATGTTGTAGCTACTCTCGTCTTTAAGGATTTTAACTTCATATTTATAGCTTTTTTTTAGATGTTTGGTTGGGTCCTTTTGTAGTTAGAAATTAATACAATATTTAGTGTACCATTAGCTTGGAAAAGAACCTAAAATTTCATATATATAAATGAAGCATGTTGATGTAAAGTATCATTTTTTATGATGTGGTGGGGATGGGAGAGCAATGTTAGATAAATTTGACAATATGAAGAATGTTGCAAATATCTTAAAAAATCTAATAAAAATAAATAGGTTTAGATAGTGTGATGAAACTATTAGTCTCACATCCCCTAGTAAGTAGTTCACAAAAATGATTGTCAATGAGAATAAGAAAGATAAGTATAATAAAAAACTTACAATCCTAATGTTTGGTTAGCTAAATTTTTTTAAATGTGACCTGATCATTTTGTTGTGCACCTAAGCATGAATAGACTTATCTAGGGATTATAATTTTATGACATTATAAATAGACCTATCTAGGGATTATGTGTGATTTCAGGGCTAGTAAAAGGACAACAAATCTAGACATTATAAATCTAATTTAGGATTAGGTTTTAGGGTTTAGGGTTTTAGGTTTAGGTTTTAGGTTTTAAGTCCTAGGTTAAGGGTTTTAGTTTTTAGGTCTATTTTTTTTGGAACCTAGAGTTTAGGGTTTTAATTTCTAAGTTAAATGTGTCCAATTTAGGTTAAATTATAGTTAATTTAGGTTTAGTTTTTACGGTTTTCAATTTACAATTTGACGTATTTGTTTTGGTTGATCTTTTTGGTTTTAAATATAATTTAAAAACTATAAAATATTAAACATAGAACAAACAAAACAAACAAAAACTAAATATCAATTACAACACAAAAATGCAAGATATAAAGCCAAAAAAAAAAAAATTCAACCAACTTGGAGGTCGCTGAGGTTGGTTGTGTGAATGGGAGGAGGTGGTAGTGAAAATTTAGTTGAACAAGGCCCTTAGAGATGCGTATGCGAATTAAGCTCTCCCTTAGGTGCGCAAAAAAAATGAAGTGAGAAAATGAATAACATAACCATTAATTTAAAAAATTAAATAGCTTTAAGTAATGCGTACATGTTATAAAATGTGTACAGATTATAAAACGCGTACATTTTTTGTAACGCATACACATTTTAGGGTGCATACCCGAATCTAAACACATACGCATTTGGATTTAGGCTCAATTATCTTATTCAAAGCGTGTATGCATTTTTTTAAATCGTGTATGTGTTTCTTGTGATTTTTTTTGGTTTGGCTAAAACTTCTCCTATTCATGGACCCAACTTCCAACTTTTACCCTAAATATATTTATGATCTCATAAAAGTAAATAAAGATTCCATCCTCTAGTGGATATGGATCAATATTTTTCTCACTATCATTAGTTGTATATAGTGTATATAAGGCCAATCTGGTATCATGATCTAGGACCATCATTGTATATTGGTCATGAGGTCTCGTTATTGTGTTTTTGTGTCATGAAGATCCATTATCAAGCTAGAATTTTGATAAAATATATTAGCTCCCCTAGAATATTTGTTACCTTGACTATCCTTTGCCATAAAAATCCTAAAATCTATCCCACCCATCTTTAGTATTTGTAGGATACATCATTCCTCATACAAGACCACATCAATCCACCCACCATCCTCACAGAAAAGGATATTTGAGGTCTCTTGGTATTTTGGTTTATTTCATATTTTTATTATCTTTCTTTAGCTCTCTACCATACTCACTCGATTTCACCACAATCCATCATATCATAGTGTGTGTCAAATGGTAGAAATAGGGGCATGCCTTGGCTTTTTTGTGATAGTGATTTACTATTTTCCTCATCTTATACCCACCAAGATCCATTATGATCTTGTGTTATGCTAGGGAATACTCTTGTGCTCGTGGTTTTCCAATACCGGCCCCTCCAAATCCCTTTATGACTTTGTAGGATGTTGGACTAAATTGTTTGTTCATTGTGTCAATCCTATGCATACGATACGAAGTCACCTTGGTTCCTCATACCCTGGAACATAGTATCCCATGCTATATCAAATTAAGTGCTTAATACATGGAAGAATAATATATAATACCAAATTTCTCAAATATTTTCCTACATCCTACCATACCATTCCCACCCTCCTATCTTTCATATCTATTCTCATTATCCCTTTCCTAATTCTTAGGGTAAGAATGTGAAAATGTGTCCCCCTTTCACTTTTTCTACTAAGTTTGGTTCAATTTTGGTTGATACACTATGGTTTACACCTACCATCTAAGCATCCTTGATCACTTTCATATCATTTTAGTTTTCCTTAATTTGTTTAGAATTTGTTCTTATAAGCATATTCTATCATTTTCATTTTGTTTTAGTTTCATTAATATTTTTAGAATTTGTTAATCTTAGCATCATTTCTCATTTTCATATAATTTTCATTTGTATTAATTTTTTTAGGATTTTTTATTCTAAGCATCTTTAATCATTTTCATTATCATTTAGACTCTATTAGGTTGTTTAGAATTTATTATTCTAAGAATATTTTCTCATATGTGTTGTCATTTAGCTGACATGCAATGGTTTTATATTTACTTAGATTACTTTATATTCTTCATTTAAATCCATCAGGTGGTGTCATTAATAATAAAATTCATCCATTATATTTAGTTGTATTACATATTACTCCATTTGCATACATTACACATTTATCATTTACATGGACATACATAAATCAAATGCATACATCATCATCACATATATCATTAGAACTCATAACCATATATGCATATCTATCCTACATTACATATTTTATTTAGAATAATATCCACATAGTATACATGTAGTTGCACCATACATCACCACTGGTTAGTATCATATATTGAAAGACATAACATTAAATACATCATATATCTAATCATACATATACATTGAATCATAAACATCACATATGTTATTCATCCATAACATGAATCCTATCCATATCAATAAATAAATCAGTGTCACATCATATGAATCTATCTACACAAATAAGTACATCAATGTTCATCAAATAAATGAATGTCTAGAGTACAATCAATGTTCAATCAGTGTCCATATCATAATGTATCATATAATAGATCATACATATAATATTAGATTCAAAAGATAACTGAGAAAGGTGAATGAGTTGTACATTAAAAGAATTTAATCTCTCATCAATATTCAAACCCTTTGATAGGTTTTTGTAATAATTCATTAATTTTTTGTATACTTAGATGGTTTCAATATGAAAAAAATTGAGAGGTTATTATCGAAGAATGCCACATCTGCCTATAGGTGTAATACCCCTCATCCTATTTAGACTTATTAGTTTCTATGTGTTAACTTGATATGCTGATACTATGATACTATTAGGGTTGATTTGGTTGGTTGTAGTTTGATGATGTTGTTTCCTTGAGTGGACCTATTCGGTTGATATGACATTACTAGCATGATTTGTGATATTTTGTGTATTGTTGGATTATTGTTTATTTAAATGATTTATCATTAATGTTTTTATGCCAATGTGATGTTATGTAATTCAGTATTATTATATGATGCAATTGTTTAATAATTAGTTAAGATGCAGTAGTTTAATATCATATTATCTTATGTCAAATTGGTTAGAAATGTTAGCTCATTATGGATATTATAATTGTTAGAATAGATTAGGTGAGAGGACAGTGTAGCATCACTCGTTCACGAGTGCCCTGCTACACTGCAATTCCTTCTCATGATAGGATGTTGATTTTATGTATATATGTACATGTGCTACTTGACGTTTGTTGGATGCAGGATTGCAGGAATAAGTCTCGATTCCACCTGCTTCGGCAGGACAGGGCGAGCAATAAATCAACCCAATGGGTAAAAGTTGAAAAAGGGAGTAGGCTTGGAAGTGTCCCCGTCCCAGGTCCGTCGTCTGTTGTGAGTTGTGTTTGATTGAAGTCTTGTCTTGTCATGTATGTAGTTTATTGTTGAGTATTTATTTTATTCTTGGGTAGTGTTTAATTAATTAATCGTATTGCATAAAATAATTAATTAAGGTTACACTATTATTTGATTTAATTAAGAGTTAGAAAGATGTTAAAATTAAATATATAATAAATTAAAAATGATTTAATTAATTAAAAGTGCAAATAATTATAATTAAATTAATACTGTTGAGAGTAATTAAATATTATTTTTTATTATATTAAATTAGGAAATTTTGTGAAGATAATATCTAAATTTAAATAAATTATTCCAATTAAAATTTTAGATAAATGTGAGCTTTTAAAAGCTGGAAAAGAACCAATAAGAAAGGGGGCTTTTTGGAAAAGAAAGCAGAAAAAGATTTATTGATTTTAATTAGTGATTTATTATTTGGATGGGAAAATCATTCACACAGAAGTTTTCTGGTTGAAGTTTTGCTCTGTGTTTTGAGATCTAGAAAAGAAAAATAAGAAACAGAGTTTTGGAGTTTTGAGTAGTTTTGGGAATAAAAATTATTGTAAGTTTGGAAAGAGAAGGTTGTTCAGAAGAACATTGAAGGAAGAAGGTCGAAGAAGGGGTTACAGTAGAAATTCGAGAGGAGGTTACAGGCGGGATTCTCCTTCAGACACAGGATTCCAGGTTTTCCCCTTTTTATATTATTAATACTTCGTAGGTCTGTAGATAAATCTGATTTCTATGTTTTCGAAAACATTGTTTGAATGAAGTTATGTTTGAAAATTTGTTTGTGTTTATAACTTTCGAATCTTCTGTAGTAAATTATAGCCGAACTTGTTTTAAAATCCTTCAATATAGTTTAGTGGAGAAAACTAGTGTACTCGTGTAAATGATTGAGTTGCCTGGAATGTTTTCCTATCATGTTCTTTTATTCTCCTTGTCGGGCAATTAGGGTTAAGGGTTTTGTAAGTCTTCCAGAGAAGTTTTCTTGAGTGGGATGTTATGTGTAGAGGTTCATTTTGTGAATCGCCTTGATGTATTGTACTATGATGTTGTACCCGGTTTCCACGAACGGGATTTGTGCCTCCTAGGAAATAGGAGTGGGTAATGAGAATTGTACCTCCTTTGGAAGGAGTGTGTATTTTGAATTGGTTTCCTCCAGTGTATGGAGTGAGTTCCTTGTTTTATTTTCTCCTTGGATTGGAGAGTTTATGTTGTTTAGTTACCTATTGTGGTATCGTGCCTTATGTGTTGTCATAGGAGAGTGGCTCTTTGTGGGGGTCCGGCACACAAAGGGGCGCCAGGGTAACCTACCTAGAGTTTAATTAAGTGACAATTTAAATGAATTAATGGGGGGGCTTTCACACTAATAAAGATAAAGGATGTCTCTCTCGTGAAGCAAGTGAATGATAAGGCTCGAGATGAGATGGAGGCATAGTTTTGCGTGAGGGTCCGGCGGCCGGTAGAGGCAAGCCAGGGTAACCCAAGATGGGGGTCCGGTAGCCTAGGAAGGTTGAGCCAGGGTAACTCATGGCAAGTTATGCATGACACTCTTCCTATGTCAACAGTTAGCCAGTTATTGTGTGATGTTCATGATCTTGTTCTCTGGAAGCATTGTAACCTTGTGTTAAGTGACTTTGTGATTGTAGTTGTGAAGTAATATTGTGACTTCAGTGGTTATGTGCCTTGATGTTTTCTCTTTGGTCAATTGTTGGATGAGGTTCTTGTTATTATGCCTTGAGTTCATTGAAGTTGTGCATGTGACTAGTTGTTATTTGGGAAGGTGTTTTATTGTTATGTTCTGGGTGATTGGTTGTTGTGCCTCTGGGAATGGTTGTCGTGAGTTTTCTAAGTGGTCTTTGATGTTATGTGGTTGTTGGGAGTTAGTCTTTGTTGTTGTTAGGCGTACTTGGTCGGGGACCCTTCCTTGTCTACTCTCAGCACGGGGGTGGTTGGGTGGAACGTGCTTCGCACCCCATTGGGTTCCCTCTCCTTGTTGCAGATATATCTTTTACTTGCAGGTTTTGGCGGATGTTGATGATCCAGTGTCCTTATGTACCAGATTGTTGTATATACTTCATATGTAATGTATTCATTGTTGTATTGTCTCCCATATGTGTTGGGATGACATTGGTGTAATTTGTATATGTATTAATTGAGTTGTACTTTCAGATAATTGTATTCTTCTATCATTGGGATGTAATAATTATTCAGGCCATGTAATTATTCAGGATCATTTGTTATAGTTGGTTATGTTGAGTTGTATCTATCGAAGATGTAACACTTTATAATTCCATGTATTGACATATGTGCATATGTTATTAATATGGATATAGTTGATAGATATTTTAAATGATGATATGGGTATGAGTGGATATGAGTAATGGATTATTTATTGTTATCTTATTTTCGTGGTTATGGGTTAGAATAGTTATGTCACTTCGTGTACCCCATTGGAACTAGTTGTGCCTCATGATACAATGTTATGTCAAAATACTTAAGTATGTTTATTATATTCTTTTTAAAAAAAAAAGTGTTTCGTTGTTTTAGTTCCTTTGGGGTTCGCACGGCGGGGCGTGACAGCTTGGTATCAGAGCCAAAGTTTAAACACTGGGCGCTTTGGGACCCATTAGGTTTTTAGCTGTTTAGAGTTTTTATTTGTGTACCTTGTCTTATTTTGTGGTGTGTATCTTTTCAGGATCATGCCACCTAAGCGGGGTCGTAGGGGTCGTGGTCTTGTAGGTGGTCGAGAAGGTAATCAGCATGATGCACCTCCCATTGCTTCCCATGTTTCTGATCATGTGGATCATCAAGCTTCTCAGTTTGTGCCCGAGGTTAGTGTTCAGCATCAGGATCAACCAGGGATTGGGGATGCTCAGTTGCGTCGCTTGCTTGAGGAGACTCTTGCTCGGTTGGGGCCTAGGCCGGATAGGGATCAGGAGGTTGTAGAAGAGAGAGATCGGGTTTCAGCTCCATTTGAGGCAGACATGGCTACTCACATGAGAGATCTCCTTAGAGCTCGTCCACCCACTTTTGATGGTATGGGCAGTGGTTCAGAGGCTGAGACTTGGTTGTTCAATTTGAATAGGTGCTTTGCCATGCATCCATATGGTAGCAACACTAAGGCTAGGTGTGCGATCATGCACTTGAGGGATTTTGCATCTACTTGGTGGAGGTTGGAGGAGCAGAAGCTCCATTTGGATATTGGCACTATATCTTGGGAGTTGTTCCTAGAGCGGTTCAAAGCTCGATTCCTTTCTGATCGTTGGCGTCAGCGCCGTGGAGATGAGTTTCACGCTCTACGACAGATGGATATGACAGTGGATCAGTATGAGCGTCGCTTCTTCGAGCTCAAACAGTTTGCGGGCATAGGTGATGATGAGGGTATGTTAGTACAACATTTCATTAGGGGTTTAAACCCCCAGATTAGTGTTGGTGTTCGGGTATTTGAGCCGAAGACCATGGAGGTAGCTGTAGATAAAGCTCGCATTGTTGAGGAGAATTTAGCTTTGGCTTTAGGTGGCCAGGTGGGAGTTCAGTTTGGTGGTGCACCTGCTGTTGGTGTTGGTTCTCAGAGTGGCCGATCTCAGGCTACTGGGTTTTCTAGAGGACATCAGTCACTCGCTAAGGGTGGACAACAGCAGCCTTCACAATCTAGGCAACAGAATTCTCAGTCCCAACCTGTTAGAAGTTGGAGGCAGAAGAAGAGAGATAGGAGTTGGATCCGGGCTCATCGTGATCGTGTTGATAAGCTTGCTCAGAGTTCTCAGTCGGCATTTAGTGGAGGTGGTTTTCCACGATCTAGTCGAGCTCCAGCTGTGCAGGGTCTCAGCAGAGGGACAGGATGTTTCTCTTGTGGTCAGCAGGGCCACTTTGCTCGTGAGTGTCCTCAATAGGACAATTCTGGTTGTAGTCAGAGGCCGGCAGTTTCTGAGCCGACAGTAGGAGATGTGGATCGATCACATAGGGCATTCACTGCGATGGATATCCGTCAGGTCGAGCAGTTGGGTGCAGTTCATCCTTTGGTTTCGGGAGTTGATCCTCACGGATCAAGGTTTTGAGTTAGTTAGTGATTATTTATTTTCGTGGGAGTTCCATCCCTATTTTGTTTAATGGCTTCCAGGAGTAAGCCATATCCTAGGGGGGGAGGATGTAATACCCCTCATCCTATTTAGACTTATTAGTTTCTATGTGTTAACTTGATATGCTGATACTATGATACTATTAGGGTTGATTTGGTTGGTTGTAGTTTGATGATGTTGTTTCCTTGAGTGGACCTATTCGGTTGATATGACATTACTAGCATGATTTGTGATATTTTGTGTATTGTTGGATTATTGTTTATTTAAATGATTTATCATTAATGTTTTTATGCCAATGTGATGTTATGTAATTCAGTATTATTATATGATGCAATTGTTTAATAATTAGTTAAGATGCAGTAGTTTAATATCATGTTATCTTATGTCAATTGGTTAGAAATGTTAGCTCATTATGGATATTATAATTGTTAGAATAGATTAGGTGAGAGGACAGTGTAGCATCACTGTTCACAAGTGCCCTGCTACACTGCAATTCCTTCTCATGATAGGATGTTGAGTTTATATATACATATACATGTGCTACTTGACGTTTATTGGATGCAGGATTGCAGGAATAAGTCTCGATTCCACCTGCTTCGGCAGGACAGGGCGAGCAATAAATCAACCCAATGGGTAAAAGTTGAAAAAGGGAGTAGGCTTGGAAGTGTCCCCGTCCCAGGTCCGTCGTCTGTTGTGAGTTGTGTTTGATTGAAGTCTTGTCTTGTCTTGTATGTAGTTTTGTTGTTGAGTATTTATTTTATTCTTGGGTAGTGTTTAATTAATTAATCGTATTGCATAAAATAATTGATTAAGGTTACACTGTTATTTGATTTAATTAAGAGTTAGAAAGATGTTAAAATTAAATATATAATAAATTAAAAATGATTTAATTAATTAAAAGTGCAAATAATTATAATTAAATTAATACTGTTGAGAGTAATTAAATATTATTATTTTTATTTATTATATTAAATTAGGAAATTTTGTGGAGATAATATCTAAGTTTAAATAAATTATTCCAATTAAAATTTGAGATAAAGGTGAGCTTTTAAAAGCTGGAAAAGAACCAATAAGAAAGGGGGCTTTTTGGAAAAGAAAGCAGAAAAAGATTTATTGATTTTAATTAGTGATTTATTATTTGGATGGGAAAATCATTCACACAGAAGTTTTCTGGTTGAAGTTTTGCTCTGTGTTTTGAGATCTAGAAAAGAAAAATAAGAAACAGAGTTTTGGAGTTTTGAGTAGTTTGGGAATAAAAATTATTGTAAGTTTGGAAAGAGAAGGTTGTTCAGAAGAACATTGAAGGAAGAAGGTCGAAGAAGGGGTTACAGTAGAAATTCGAGAGGAGGTTACAGGCGGGATTCTCCTTCAGACACAGGATTCCAGGTTTTCCCCTTTTTATATTATTAATACTTCGTAGGTCTGTAGATAAATCTGATTTCTATGTTTTTGAAAACATTGTTTGAATGAAGTTATGTTTGAAAATTTGTTTGTGTTTATAACTTTCGAATCTTCTGTAGTAAATTATAGCCGAACTTGTTTTAAAATCCTTCAATATAGTTTAGTGGAGAAAACTAGTGTACTCGTGTAAATGATTGAGTTGCCTGGAATGTTTTCCTGTCATGTTCTTTTATTCTCCTTGTCGGGCAATTAGGGTTAAGGGTTTTGTAAGTCTTCCAGAGAAGTTTTCTTGAGTGGGATGTTATGTGTAGAGGTTCATTTTGTGAATCGCCTTGATGTATTGTACTATGATGTTGTACCCGGTTTCCACGAACGGGATTTGTGCCTCCTAGGAAATAGGAGTGGGTAATGAGAATTGTACCTCCTTTGGAAGGAGTGTGTATTTCGAATTGGTTTCCTCCAGTGTATGGAGTGAGTTCCTTGTTTTATTTTCTCCTTGGATTGGAGAGTTTATGTTGTTTAGTTACCTATTGTGGTATCGTGCCTTATGTGTTGTCAATAGGAGAGTGGCTCTTTGTGGGGGTCCGGCACACAAAGGGGCGCCAGGGTAACCTACCTAGAGTTTAATTAAGTGATAATTAAATGAATTAATGGGGGGGCTTTCACACTAATAAAGATAAAGGATGTCTCTCTCGTGAAGCAAGTGAATGATAAGGCTCGAGATGAGATGGACGCATAGTTTTGCGTGAGGGTCCGGCGGCCGGTAGAGGCAAGCCAGGGTAACCCAGGATGGGGGTCCGGTAGCCTAGGAAGGTTGAGCCAGGGTAACTCATGGCAATTTATGCATGACACTCTTCCTATGTCAATAGTTAGCCAGTTATTGTGCTGTTCATGATCTTGTTCTCTGGAAGCATTGTAACCTTGTGTTAAGTGACTTTGTGATTGTAGTTGTGAAGTAATATTGTGACTTCAGTGGTTATGTGCCTTGATGTTTTCTCTTTGGTCAATTGTTGGATGAGGTTCTTGTTATTATGCCTTGAGTTCATTGAAGTTGTGCATGTGACTAGTTGTTATTTGGGAAGGTGTTTTATTGTTATGTTCTGGGTGATTGGTTGTTGTGCCTCTGGGAATGGTTGTCGTGAGTTTTCTAAGTGGTCTTTGATGTTATGTGGTTGTTGGGAGTTAGTCTTTGTTGTTGTTAGGCGTACTTGGTCGGGGACCCTTCCTTGTCTACTCTCAGCACGGGGGTGGTTGGGTGGAACGTGCTTCGCACCCCGTTGGGTTTCCCTCTCCTTTTGCAGATGTATCTTTTACTTGCAGGTTTTGGCGGATGTTGATGATCCAGTGTCCTTATGTACCAGATTGTTGTATATACTTCATATGTAATGTATTCATTGTTGTATTGTCTCCCATATGTGTTGGGATGACATTGGTGTAATTTGTATATGTATTAATTGAGTTGTACTTTCAGATAATTGTATTCTTCTATCATTGGGATGTAATAATTATTCAGGCCATGTAATTATTCAGGATCATTTGTTATAGTTGGTTATGTTGAGTTGTATCTATTGAAGATGTAACACTTTATAATTCCATGTATTGACATATGTGCATATGTTATTAATATGGATATAGTTGATAGATATTTTAAATGATGATATGGGTATGAGTGGATATGAGTAATGGATTATTTATTGTTATCTTATTTTCGTGGTTATGGGTTAGAATAGTTATGTCACTTCGTGTACCCCATTGGAACTAGTTGTGCCTCATGATACAATGTTATGTCAAAATACTTAAGTATGTTTATTATATTCTTTAAAAAAAAAAAAGTGTTCCGTTGTTTTAGTTCCTTTGGGGTTCGCACGGCGGGGCGTGACAATAGGTTTGTAAAACAAATTACCAGGCCCTAAAAATTCAAATAAATTCTCGATCATAGTTTGATACTTTTTTGCTCTTAGATCTCTTAAGATATTTTGTAGGAAGCATATAGTGAAAAAGGATTAAGATACATGTGAAATTAAATAATATATCAAACACATACATCCAAGATAAATATCATGATAATAATAAATGCTACCATTTGTATAAAGGACTCATCGACCATTCATAAAAACTTGTGTATCATCTCCAAAACTGGCACTTGAACCATGTACCTATCCTTACTATCTATTACTGCCCACATTTGAATGTGTGCAAGAAGGTGGAAATACCTTTGATGCTAATGGCCCTCCTCCTAGATACCTCCTTAAGGGGGTCCCATTGATCCACTTCTCTCTAATCTTGACCACAGTGATCAAGACCACTCTTCCATGAGCACTCAATCTCTAAAAATCTATGCCTATTCTCTACCTTGGGGGATGTAGTGATATATAGGAAATTATAATACCTGGCATCTCTCCCTAACCATGCTAGAAACTATGCCATATCCACTATCCCCCTCCTCCTCTTTGGACTTTGTCCATATTTCGCTCCTATCTAGAAATGTCTGTAATTCCCCTTTTCACTCACATAATTTCTTCGCATAGCTCCTTTTTTTTTGTTCCTTTGCCATGTCCTCCCTCATTTTTGTCATAAATCCATTATTTTCCCTCTTTTTCCATCTCTTGAGAGGTCTCCTAGGTTCCTTTTTCTCTTACATCCTCTCGAGGGGGCATCACTCGCTCTCTATTGCTTTTCTTCTATTTCCTCCAACTCCTCCTAGTGGAGGCATCCCCTCACTTGGTTCATCCATCGAATCGACCATATTTTTATCTTCTTTGAAACAACATTATTTTAACATTATTTTGAAGAAGGGTAAAATGTAGACACCTAAAGTTGACTACTTACATTTTCTCAATTTTATCTTGTCATTCCCTCTAATCACCTTCTATATTTGTTAATTAATTAATATTTCAATTATTTAATTAATATTTTTAATTCATCCCTAATTGTTCCAAATTCCTATAGTAATTAATGAATTACTTTACCCTTTAACCCTTTCTTCTTTAAATTAAATAAATACCTTTATTTATTTCATTTAATGACCTGATTTTACCATAAGAATTAAAAAAATTATTTAATTCTCCCATTTTCTCTCTCCACTTGTCACATCCTCCATCGTTTTCTATTATTCCCTAATTCTTATCCTAACCCACATCCTAATGATGTGGACATCCTTAATCATGGATTAATAGGTGTCACATCCTCCAAATTTTTCCACTTGCCATCTAATCATTCCTCATTAATCCTAATCTTTACCTAATCTCTCTCCTAATCATTTGCACATTCCTAAATCCATGATTAGGAAAGGACTAATCACATTTCCGTTTATCTCCCATCCTCTTTGTCCTCTAAGCCTTAAAGGATTTCCCCTTTTTGGAAAGCAACCCCACATGCACTCATTCTCCAAAGTACAACAAAGGAATTTAAAATTCCTTTATTACTTTCCACGCCATACCTAGGGAATGTTGGATAAGGAATTCCTTTATTACAAATATCTCATACCTTGAGAGGTCTCGATTCTTCATAGCCATTGATCTCACTTCAATCAATCTCCACCCTCTATTCATTCCTCCTTTCATCAAATGCAAAATAATTAGCCATTTTTTAGTATTTTGCAATCTACAAGATTTTGAGAAAATTGGTAATGTTCTGCTACCAAAATTTTGTTGAGCAAACAATGAATCCAATTTAAGTGGATAAATCTACACAATGAGAGCATTGTCATACTAGGTATTCATCAATTTCCTCCTAGGTTTGAGTTCTCTATGTCCTTATCTTGATTATTGTTTTAATTTTGTGTTTGTTGGATTTTCATCACATTTTTTTCTTTATTTTAGACACATTTTCACTACACATAAAAATAATTTTAGATATCAACATAAGACTCAATGAATAGCACTCAACATATTACCTATGACTCAATTGTTTGAAAATTATTCACTTCTACTATTTACTATATTGTCCTCAATTTGAAAATCCTTCAAGGAACCCTTGACGGAATCTCACAAATCATCACTAGTGTATCTCATAAAAATAAAGGTGATGTAGAATTTCCCTTATCAAATCCCTTGCATTCATCCTACCTTCCTTGACTCTAAAAATATATCAAAAGTATTGAAACATTGAGATATTTTCTGTATTTTTTAATCTCACTCTATGCTTTCTCCATGGAATGTACTTTGTTAGTCCTCTACCTTCTCAACCTATTAGCTATTCATGCATGATGACAAAATTAGTTTCCATGAGGATTCATGTCTTTCCTAATAACACTTAGGAAAGACTAACAAAGTTTATGTAGACTCCACTTCAACAACATTATTATGCTCTCCCCATGTTTAATATAGAATCCCAAATTAGCAAATTGGTAACAGCTACTCAGTACACTATAAATTTGATGTTATTAAATTGGGTGCCATGAATAATATTCCCATGATCTTATTCACCATACCTTTATTGTACAACATCTGATTCAGGCCACTATAAGAAGGTGAATTTAGAGCCACATTGCCTTTATTATAATGAGCTCATAGGACACCAATACCAAGTGGAAGTGAATCCTAGTGCTTTAAATTGGAGGTATGTTGGATGTTCCCATATCACACATTTTTACCAATCCTTTTTATTCAATAATTCTTGTAGCCACTTGTTTTTAACACATCCTTTATTCTTAAATTTTTAGGCTTTTGCATCTTCAAATTCTCAAATTCTTTCTTCAAGATTTGAAACTTGATCACTACCTTGTCATGCTTCTTATAGAGTTTTGTACACATCCATGGTTGTCATTGGATCTACAATTCTTACAAACAAGATCTCTTGAGAGTTTTTGTTGTTATCATCTTTATTAGTTTCTATGTCATAAACTACAAGAGTTCTTTGATTAGTGGTCTATAGATGACTAGTTTCTACAAATTTTCATATATCTTTTCTTGTCAAGAGAGTCATTGTCCTAATGCTCCAATAATCATAATGATTTCCATTAAATTTTAAAATGATCAAAGCATTAGTGTTCAACGTGAAAAAATATAAGATGAAACTCAAATGAAAAGTCTACAACTTAAAATAATCAAAATACCAATTTTAACTTATCCAAGATGAGTATTTCAATCCTCCTTTTAATAAAAATAATTCTTAATAACCAAAAATAATCACACTCAACAAAATTGAAACAATTACTACAACATATATTATTCAACATAAAGCTGATAAGGGTGTGGTTCGGTGGTCAAGTTGTTTGATTGTAGTGACAACCGCTAGGGTTCAAACCCTCGTTGGGCTAAAGTGCTTGGGTTTGATAATATCTTTTGTTTTCTTGTACTTGATTCATAATTTCGATCAAAAGCATTTACCCCTAATAATATGAATGCATTGCACCTTACTTATATATATATAATTCAACATAACAAATAATTTAGAGCTTAAACTCGAATGCCATACACAGACCAAAACTTGGCCGGTAAAATTCTACAATCAACTCTCTAAAATTGCTGACCTTCACAATCCTTAATTCTCAATAATCCAAATAAGAGTAAGGAACAACTAATATAAAATCCTCAATCCACGAAGATAAAAACAAAAAGAAATCTAAATCTCATATAATAAGAAAGCAATTAGTTAAAGACCTTCCAGATGAGCGACAAAAAATGAAATCCTTGAAATATGGCTCTGATACCAAATAAAGTTTCAAACTGTTGTGAAAAGCTTAAAAATTAGAACCAAAATATTCTATAAAAAGGCTGGCCATAATTTCCTACGGATGATGCACCTTCACTTCTCCAATATATATGTATATACACAAACCCAGAAGATCAATATTGTTGCAACTTACTCTCTGCTTCTTCAAACTTCCAAAAGCACAATGGCATACTTCTGGGCTTCACTGGTTTTGATTTTCCTACTACCCACAACAATGGCAGATCCAGATTCATTGCAGGATTTCTGCGTAGCTGATACTGCCTCTTCCACAGTTTTTATAAATGGGCTGCCTTGTATAAGTTCCAGCGACGCTTCTGCAAAGCAGTTTACTACATCCATTTTGAGCACACAGGGAAATACATCTGGCAGTCCATTCGGAGCAAGTGTGATTGCCACCACAGCAGAAGTTCTCCCCGGCATAAACACGTTGGGAATAATAATGGCTCGCATAGATCTTGCAGTGGAAGCAGTTCTTCCTCTTCACTCACACCCACGAGCGTCTGAAATATACTTCGTTCTGCAAGGAGATATTAGAGTTGGGTTTGTGGACACAAACAACAAGCTTTTCTCGGCAGACATCAAAGCAGGCGATGTTTTTGTTTTCCCCAAGGGCCTCCT
Source organism: Sequoia sempervirens (assembly GCA_007258455.2). Taxonomy (NCBI): domain Eukaryota; kingdom Viridiplantae; phylum Streptophyta; class Pinopsida; order Cupressales; family Cupressaceae; genus Sequoia; species Sequoia sempervirens. The sequence continues at coordinate 74,643,032 of VDFB02047397.1, read as the reverse complement.
ACACTTTGCTCAGAACATTGGAAACAGCCCTGCCACTGCCATAGGGGCTCTTAACAGTCAAGCTCCCGGTGTCCAAACCACTTCCGTGGCCACTTTCGCTTCCGATCCGGCAATTCCTAACAATGTTTTGGCCAAGTCATTCCAGATTACTACGACAGAGGCGGATGCAATTAGAAAGAAGCTTGGTGGCAAATGAGTCGTTGATTTTCTATTACGAAACGTTATCTTTATTCTTCATGAAAATAATCTACTTTATTTACTTTCATATGTTTCTTACTTATCAATAAATTATTTCGAGGCTGCAGCTTAATGTTATGTTCTTCATCTGGGTGGTCGACCTAGTTCGATTGGCTAAAGCATTCTGTTGCAGGCAACAGGTCACAAGGTCTAGTTTCCCCACTGTTCCTGTGGTGTGAAAGGGTGTGTCGCACCAGCTCACCGGTCACGTGGAAAAAGTTTACTAGGGCACTGCAGTCTAAAATAAAATAAAATTATACTCTTTATCATTAATTAATAATTGTTAGTCCAATTATCTATTTCATGTATCCCCTTGTTGAATCTCAATCTCATTAATGTAATTTCTAATTATCAATAATTTTAAATTGGTTATAATATAAAAAATTATCTATTTAATTGTTAGTATAAAGAGAAAAGTTAAATAAATTTGTTCAATAAAATAGTGCATAGCGGTCACGTGGAAAAAGTTTACCAGGGCACTGCAGTCTAAAAAAAAAAAATTATACTCTTTATCATTAATTAATAATTGTTAGTCCAATTATCTATTTTATCATTAATTAATAATTGTTAGTCCAATTATCTATTTCATGTATCCCCTTGTTGAATCTCAATCTCATTAATGTAATTTCTAATTATCAATAATTTTAAATTGGTTATAATATAAAAAATTATCTATTTAATTGTTAGTATAAAGAGAAAAGTTAAATAAATTTGTTCAATAAAATAGTGCATAGTGCAAGTGCAAGTGCTTCACCTAATGCTGGGGTTCTTAAATTGTATAATGTGAAATTTTCTTCATTTATATATAACATTTTTCAAATAATAATTTTTAGTTTTGTAAAGAATGTTTTCTAATAATGTAGTCATTAAGAAATTTTTACATTGCTATCATTCACAAAATATATTAGATCAGTTTCAAAGTTGTAGTAGAATATTGATTTAAAATTTTATTTTTTTCAATCTAATATTAAAGATAGAGATATGAGTTTTCAGTGGAGTAATTTGATAAAAATTAATAAATAAATAAAAATTCTCTATTTCTTAGATTTTTTAGGAATTTAAAATTCTAAGTGATAGATATGTGGTAGAAAAAATTCTTAAGCTGAAGGGGCAATTTTTAGCCCCACTTCAATTTCACCTGCAAATTTGCAGTCCTAAAAGGTAGGGGCTGTTATTTTTCAGCAGAAGATTCCAATTAATCCTGTAGCATAATTTTTTTTGCTTTATGGGACCACTTTATCCATGAAAATAGAAGCCCAAGCCTTCCCATGGGACCATATAGTTATAACTTGCAGTTCTATTCCGATGAGGAGTCAAATTAGAAAGTTGTTTTTTATAGGTGGAGTTGTGCATAAATGTTTTTTTTTCTATTTCCATGGTGAGTTTGCATGAAATGTGAGTTTTCGAAGAGCAGTTTTTTGGCAAGTGCAGATTTTGCTGATTGGCATCTGATGACAATTTGAAATCTTATCGTTGTGCGTCTACAGTGGTTTTTGGCGCTCTCCATATTGCACGTTCAGCCTTTGGCAGCTGTTTTAGAAATGTTTAATTTATGCATTGTAAGCTCTTATATATTGAGCACTTGTATTTTGGAATTGTATGTTGTTTTGTCTGTCCGAATTACTCCAGAATTTTATATTGTAACTGTTTATTTGTTGCTGAATAATATAATTGGGTTTTATTTTGGAGTGTAGGGTTTTTCTCCAGAATTTATGTTATGAGTTCTTTATTAATCTGTTTATGATATGAATGTGCATCTAAATCTGTAACAGTTAAAGGTGTTTAAGAAGTTTTTGCAACTCTCTCCTACTTAGATTAGTGTAGGAAGCTGCTTCCGCTTACCCAGCTTCCTTTCAGTATACAAAAACCAAGAATATCAATATTGTTGCAATTTGCTCTCCCTTTCTTCAAACTTCCAAAAGAACAATGGCAGACTTCTGGGCTTCTCTGTTTTTGGTTTTACTAGTGCACACAACAATGGCAGATCCAGATTCATTGCAGGATTTCTGCGTAGCTGATACCAAATCCTCCACAGTTTTTATAAATGGGCTGTCTTGTATAAGTTCCAGCGACGCTTCTGCAAAGCAGTTTACTACATCCATTTTGAGCACACAGGGAAATACATCAGGCAGTCCATTCGGAGCAAGTGTGATTGCCACCACAGCAGAAGTTCTCCCGGGCATAAACACATTAGGAATAATAATGGCTCGCATAGATCTTGCAGTGGAAGCAGTTCTTCCTCTTCACTCACACCCACGAGCCTCTGAAATATACTTCGTTCTGCAAGGAGATATTAGAGTTGGGTTTGTGGACACAAACAACAAGCTTTTCTCTGCAGACATCAAAGCAGGCGATGTTTTTGTGTTCCCCAAGGGCCTCCTACACTTTTCTCAGAACATAGGAAACAGCACTGCCTCTGTCATTGGGGCTCTTAACAGTCAAGCTCACGGTGTCCAAACCACTTCTGTGGCCACTTTCGCTTCCGATCCGGCAATTCCTAACAATGTTTTGGCCAAGTCATTCCAGATTACTACGACAGAGGCAGATGCAATCAGAAAGAATCTTGGTGGCAAATGACTCTTTGATTTTCTATTACGAAACATTATCTTTATTCTTAATGAAAATAATCTGCTTTATTTACTTTCATATGTTTCCTACTTATCAATAAATTACTTGGAGGCTGCAGCTTAATGGTATGTTGTTCTGAGATTTGAGTCAAGTTTTAGCTGTAGTTAAATGGTAAATTAGTCATTGTTTAATGGTAAAAGTTTCTTAAATATCAAGTGAAAGTCTTCAAAATCTCACTTAGCATGTTAAAGTTAGATAAATACTGATTTTTCAACTAGATGACAACATTCTATTTCAATTTGCAGTGTTTTTTGTCAATTTGATGACAACTTTTCTTTTTCATTTGCATTGTTTTATGTTTTAAATTTGCATGCAAATATTTTAAAATCAGATATACCCAATTTAAAAATCTAGATTTGTCTAAGTTTATTTCATTCTATTATTTAGTATTTAGTATTTATTATTAATTATTTAATCTAACCACATGCAACTAGAACTAGCACATTGCATCCATATGCACCCATGCACAAACACATACTCTATAACCCCTTTAGATGCACCTCCTTAGATGCAAGTGCTAGTTGTTAGTTAATATCTATTAGTCTTACAATAATCTATTTCATGTATCCACTTATCAATTATTGTTGATTCTCTAATCATTTATATAAAATTTCATTAATGCAATTTCTAAGTATCAATAATTTTAAATTGGTTATAATATAAAAATTATCTATTTAGTTGTTAATGTAAATGAAAAAGTCAAATAAATTTGTTCAATAAAAATATTACATATACAATCAAAAAGAACTATGGTAAAAGTTGGAAACAAAATTTTTATTTGATGTTCAATAAGATAATGAATCTCTCTAACTTCATTCTTATAGTGTAGATATAGATAAACACATGAAAAGCAATTTTATACATTGTATAAATCATACAAAAGACAACTCAAGTACTTTAAATTATAAACAAAAATAGAAAGGATAAAAGTTGATCACTTATATTTTTATATATATATAACTCAAAGAAAATATAAAATCCTTATGAAGCATCAATTATCTATAAATAAATTATGATTATTTAAACTAATTACTTTTTTATTAAGATCCTATTCTACATTAACTTGAATTTATTTATAAATCAAATAATTTTAAAGTCCAATCAATTATTACAGCCATTTAATAAGTCTGTTTCTTGCATATCCGTGAAGATTGCCACTGCTTTTATCAAACTTTTACTAATTTTTAGTACTAGCTTTGACTAAGAAAATTTATACCGACCATCTAAGTGAGTATCTTTTGTCAATTGTTTAAGATAGTTTTATTAATTATTTTGGTTACAACTATAAAATGGTACGAGATGTTTCAAGAAAAAATGGAAGAATCGAAAATTATTAGTACGAGGGATACTGAAAGATGAAGACATTAAGAGATAACAGAGAGGACATGAACATTTAGTTGGTTGACAAAATATTATGTTAGAAAATAATAAATAAAGAAATTATAAGAGGTAATGTATATTTATAGCAGACAAAAGAAATAAGGGTTGTAGTGTATATGTAGTTCTTGTCAAAGGTTGCAAGAATATTTTGTAGGGATAAGCTATTAAAGGGTAGAATTAGATAGATTAATAAGGAGTGGATAGATAAGGTTTTTGAAGTTGTCAAAAGAATTTTGTAGGACTAGGAATCTCCTTGCAACATCAAGGAACCTTCAATAAAAGAGAGAAACAAAAATAAATGTTATACTATCTTATAGTAATACAACGTGCAACAAATACAAATATACATAGAGACCATTGCATTTATAGTTAAGTGTGATGGAGTAAGGTAGCTAGGTTAGGTGAACCACACATATGCATGTGATAAGTCTCTTAAAAAGTGTCATCTCCACATGATTAAAGGAGTGTAAAATTTATCCCTAAGTTTAACTAACTAGGATTGAAAATGACCAAGAAAGGGAAACTTGATATTAAAAAAAAAGGAGAAAAATACTCAAAGTCGGATATTGATAACCACACTTCATAAGGTCTTCATGTAAAAAGAATCTCTCAAAAATAGAGAAAAATCCATAAAAGATCCTTTCCAAAATCTAATTGAAAATACAAAATAAAGGTGAGGGAAAGAGGACTCAAGATGAGACTCCAAGGACAACTTCTCTTACCCCAAGCATTAACCACAATTGAAGATAATTTCAGGCAATGCCAAAAGTTTAGTGAAGATATCCACATCCTACTTTTCTCTTGGAAAATACTTGAAATAAAGGAAATCATTTTGGTTGAGCTTCTAAATTAAGTTTATGTATATATCACAACGTGCTTCATTTGTTGGTGCTTTACTGGGGTACAGAAAAAATTGTATGAAAATTCAATTATCACACCAAATAGTAGTTGGGTAATCAAGAGGAAAACCAAACTCTATAATCAATTTATAAAGCAAAAGAACCCCATCAATAGCAAAAAATACTCCTCAATAGTTGGCCTTTAACAATGATAATGAAATACTTGATTTCATTTTGTGATACCATGCACTCAAATCAAAATTGAGGCACTATAAAAACATAGAAGTAGACTTCCAACCTCAACATCATTAGCACAATGTACTTGATGAAATCTACAATAAAAGAATCTCTTGTAGTGTAGTGAATGCCAAAATGTGAAGTGCCCTTTATGTACCTAAAGATATTCTTGGCTAACATCTGATGGAAATCATGAGAATACTTAGAGAAATATGAGACAAGGTCAATTATAAAGGAAATATTAAGACAATTATATGTCAAGCATAAAATAATACAAAAACTATTAATACATTGTATCATTAACTCTAGGCATAGTTTAACTAGTAGATAGTGTGATACTTAGCTAAAATGAAGTGAGGGTAAGATAACAATCAATCATGCCAATTTTGTGAAATAAATGAAATATACTTCTACTAGAAAATAGACATCCCCTTGGAAGATTGAAGAACCTTGAGAGTAAGAAAATAGTGCAAAAGGCTAGAGTCAACATATCAAACTCCTAGACAAAAATGCTCTTTAGAAACCATGAATCATGGAGGTGGAACTACTTATTGTTGGGATTTATCGGTAGGTTGAGAGAAATTAAATTATAACTTATAAATGCAAATAATTTTTTTTAAAAATTACACAAAACATAGAAATTTTAATCATGGTTCACCCACTGTGGCTACGTCCACAAAAATAATCATCAGAATATTATTTTATTATCCAATAAAATAGAAACTACAAAGTTGCATTAACCCATAGCACTATCTGCAGTTTTGTACACACTCTCAAATGTCTTCAATTTGCACAACACTCATGTTGTTGCATGTTCATTCACACAATCTGCAATCTACAATCTACACATGATGTTAGGTGCTTCTTTACATTATCACACTCATGACTCTTCACATTCCATCTACAACAAAGAAACTACTCATTTAAAAGGCAGTTAAAAATTGTTTTCTTCAAGTAAAATTATTAGAAAAACTCCTTTGTTAAAAATAGCTATTTTTTTAGGGGAGTGTTCCACCTCCTAGCCCCTATTAGGGGCATTTCCCCCAAACCCCCACCGTGTTAGGACTAAGGTGTCTCAACCTTTCAGTCTTAGAATTTAATTTGTTATTATTTTGTGTTAGCTATTTATTTTCTAAGTGAAATGCCTACCCAAATTATTGTCACTTTGTGGGATCTATTGATGAGGTCGCATCTTACATGGAAGGTGAAATGTACATTTTGTAAGCTCTTTCTGTGGAGGTAGGAATACACTTTGAAGGACCATAAATTGCTCCTAATATGGTGTAATTTTTCATAATTTAGTATGTAATAGGCTATGACAACTTGCTATGTCAATTGAAGACTGATTAAGATGGTGGAAAAGCCATGTATGAAAAATTGTAAGTTAACTATGATAGGTAGGACCCATGTGATGGAGGAGCCAACAATGCAAGGTATTTAAATGTATGCAAGTCATTGCACGTTTAGTGGTGGCTAATTTTGAGAGAAAAATGCTTGAAATAGAAAAAGACTAAAGTTATGGGTTGTGACTATGACAACATGTCATAGTGAACTCATGTTCACACCCTAGGTGTGGGTTTTGGTTTTGAAAAGTTTTGGAACCATCTCTTCATCTTGAAGTATTATAAATACTTTATGACTTAGTGCATTTTAAGAATGGTAGGTTGAAATTTTTTTGAGACATCATTATGCTACTAGAATTGCTTCAAATTCTTGTTGTAGTGTGTGTAGATCAGGAGGATTCACTGCTCACGAGTTCTCTTCATTCAGAGAGTCTCACGAGGCAAACTGCCCTAAACTACCTCAAGGAACAACATGAAAGTTTTAGAATCAGAAAGAGTAGATCACAGAGATTTTCTGGACAAACTGACAAGCTCTTGGCCAAAGGACGGTAGCACGGGGTACAGATGAAAATGCAGCGTACTAGCATCAGAGAGGTGCACTGGCATCTCATATGGACTAGAGAGCAAGAATGTCACAAAAAATAGCTAAATGACTACTTCTACTCCAATTTCTAGGAGCTTTTAGAATGCAGAAAAGTAACAGAAAGCGATAGAACTGAAATAAAGTGAAGTAGGAATAATAAAGATAAGGAGAAGAAAGGAAAGAAAATGCTTACAACAATCCAAGTAATGAAGCCTCTAGCTAGTAGATATCTTCAATTCCTGTGTCTGTAAGATTGAGAGAAAGTGTTGGGGCTGTATAGGGGTTTTCCTCAGTCAAACCCCCATTTTGGTGTTCTCACCTCCACATATAGCCAAATAGAAAGAGAGTGTATCCAAAATGGAAAAAAGTGTGCGGTGAAAGAAAAACCCACTTCAAGAGTAGAACCCACACCACCAAGTATGAGTGATAAAAGTAAAACCCACTTTTAAGGAGGAGAACCTGTATCACAAAAGAGGTGATAAAAGTAATCCTCGCTTGAGGAGGAGAACCTAGATCATGAAGTAGAGATGCAATAGATAGGGGATATGGAACCCCAAGATGCTCACAAGTATGAGATAAGGGGGATGGAGCTGCAAGAGCCAAGAGTGTTGCGAAGATTGTTGCAAGAGCTTGAGAATATTGTAAGAATGTGAAAGATTGGAGCTGCTGTAACAAATAAGGGAGTTGTGCAAGCAAGAGCAAGATGGTAGAATGCTTGAGAGAGAATCCTAGAAGGAGAAGAGCTAGAGAGAAGTTAGAATGAAGCTATAGGTTGAAGAGAGTTAGAGGTGGAGGAATAGGACAATTGAATTGAAAAAACTACTTTTAAGGAGTGAAAAGGAGCTTCCCAAGCCATTTCAGGGAATCTCGAGCTGTTACCATTGACCAAAGGAGATGACAAGTGGCAATCATGCATGAAAATACTCATTTGAATGTTGAAACATCATAGGACACTAGCACAGTGCACAAACGTCCGTGCGGTGTGCTAGTGTTTAGACACGTCACACTACGAAATGATGTGAATGGGAAAAGCACAAGGTTCAATGCAAAGCTAACGCACAAGGGTAGCTACTGAAAAGGGGTGCTAAGCATCCTGAGAAGGGAAAAAGGCTTATGCAGGGGCTAAAATGAACCTACATAAGATGCTAAGGGAGCGGACACTAAAGCAGATGAAAGAATGTAAAATTGCAAGAGGTGCAATTTTATGACTATACAGTGTGAGAATCCTAAAGAGATTTTCTCTAACACTATAATGTAGCCCTTTTTGTTAAATAATATTGAGTTTGTGTGTTTGGACTATGGGTTTTTCTTGTAAGGGTTTTCCCACATATATGTTGTGTTATGTGTGTTTCTTGTACCTATTTTGTTGTCTATCTTTACCTCTTGTGTGCATATTCTTTATTGTAAATGAATAAGGGTTTGGAACTTTAAAAATTTGTACATTCTCTCCTTTGATAGATCGGGTTAGGAAGCTTCTCCATGTACTCGACTTTCTTTTAGTTTTTATCAAAGCTTGATCACCTTTGTTTCCTATTGTAGGTAAAGGGGTTTTTGTACTAATGTAGTTTGAGTGGAAGCCCGTTGTAGAATTTTTTTGTTAACCTTGTTGTAAGAAGGATATGGTGAAGAAATTTGGTACAATTAAAATACAAAAAATTAATAGAGGGTGATCCCACAATAGTGGTTTACAATTTTTGCCCAAACTAGACACTGAAATTATTATTTTTATCTAAATTTTCACTTTCGGGCACCTATAGCAGCTAAACCATGAAAAATTTGAAATGATGCAAACTAGAGTTTCGTGAAATTTTGTCTGTGGCTTCTAAATATATTTTTTTCACAAATTTTGGAATCAGATTGCACTTCTTTTTCCATCTCCCTCGAAAACTAGTTTTTTTCATAAAACAACATTTTTAAAAAGTGATGCTCATTGTATAACGCATAACTTTTTTTCCATGAAGGATAAAATTCTAATTCTTTCGAATTTAGATTTGTAACTCCGATATCTAGTGCTTCCACTTTGTTAGATAATTTCTTATTGAATATTGTTTCTTTAATCAAGTTTCAAAGTCAAACCAATTACAATTCAGACATAGCATGACCGTATACCACGTAACTTTTTTTGTATGTATCAATTTTTTTTTTTGGTTGGATCAAGGACTTCAATATTTGGTGCACTCATATTTTTTAATTTTTATTTTGATAATTTTCTATTTTTGCACATGTGTAGAACTAAGAGCTTGATTTTCGGTGAAAAACCCACATTCACAAGAAATAATAAATAAATATAATAATTAAATTAAATTTATTTAAAATTATACTTTTGGGGAAGCTTATAATAAGGAATACATATTTACAATTTTTTTTTTTAATGAATTCATTATATCCCCCAAACTTAGGTAAAGCAAAAGTGTTTTTTTATCAGCACTTTGATAGGTGTAAAGGATACTTCGTTATAGGTATGGCTTAAAACTAGCAGGGTTCTATCCAAAGGGGTTTGATCTAAGGTATTTTGATTAAACCCTCTTCAATTGGAACCTTTTAAGGCTTAAATCATTATATTTTCAAAAAATATGTTATTTCAGCAAAAATTGGAATCTCCCAGAAACTGTAAACCAACTTTGTGGGATCACCTAGAGGTAAATTTGAGATGTGGAAGCTCAAGATAGAAGACATGCTAGTGGACCATGATTTTTGGTTTGCTTTCTTTGGAACAATGCCATTGGGAATGAAACAAGAAGATTGGGATTTGATGGATTAGAAGGATAAGGGTCTGATAAGGCTTTGTTTGGTTAATTCAATTCTCCTAAATGTACATGAAGAGAAGATCATTGCACTTATTTGGAAGAAAATTGCTCAAATTTATCAAGCTAAATCCTTGGTAAATAATTGTTTCCTATTAAAGAAGATGTATTCTTTGTGGATGTAGGAAGGAGGATATATTGTAGATCACCTCAATCAATTCAAAATAATTGAACATGCTTGTTACCCAATTGAGCTTTGTTTGTGTGAAAATGGAGTAGAATCATTGCATGGGAGTGCAACTACCACCTTTAAGATGGATGAAGTGGTTGAATCATTGCTATCTGAAAAGATGCATAGAAAATCTTTCAAAATGGCCAAGGAAACTCTAGCGGTTTGAGGAAGAATGAGAAAAAGAAAAAAAGAAGAACATAAAGCAAAATAATTCAAAATCCAAATCTTGTGGGAGATCTAAGTCTCTTGGAAAGACCAAGGTGAAATGATAGAATTGTGGTAAATATGGTCATTTTCGCAAAGTGTAAGGGGAATAAATGATGCAAGAGCATCCTAAAGAATCATACCGCATCTTACCACAACAACTAATTTTCCGTTGTGGATTGGAATAAAGGAAAAATGAGAAGTCTACAAGAACATACCTAGGTGACAACCAATGTAGTATACTATATGAAGGAACACCTCACCAAGATATCACCATGACGTGAAACCTAGAATCATACCTATTGGAGGTAATGTGAAAAATCTCCTTGTATCTTGCAGAAGTTTTAAGTTGTGTGCCCTTGGTCTCCCTATGTTGTGTAGTGCACCGCTCGGGGTCATGACATGGCTTAACTACCTATCGTGGGTTCATTGACTTTGTTAGTTGTATCGAGCATTAACAGGTCAATCTTTTGGTTCAATGAAAATCATCTTTGGAACAATTGGTATCAAAGCTTTGGTCACAGGATCAAACACCTCGCTTGTGTTAGGGGGATTGCTGCAAGGTGCACACCCTTGGTCTCCTTGTGTTGTTTAGTGCAGTGCTAGGGTTTATTACATGGTTTAACCACCTCCAATGGATTCATTAACTTTGGTAATTGTATCAGGCATTAACAGGTCAATATTTTGGTGCAACAATCATGTCTTTGCAATAGTGGAGTCTTCATGGATCATCCTAAGATGGATATAGGTCTAGGATCAATCCCAATTGGGTCTGCACCTGTCCACACCTATGTTTTATGCTTCTTTAGTTCCTTAGGGATGACCTACACATTTCATTGGAAATCAAACTTGAGACATAATTAAGGGAAACATGGATCACTCCCAATACTAGTAGTTAGTATATAATCCCTCTTTGAATTCAATAAGAGAACAACAAATAGATGATCGATTTAGGAGCTAGGGAATTAGAGTTAAGAATCAGTTCTACATTTTAGTAGTGAATAAGCCTATGGTAGCCTATGAGCTAATAAGTGTGGCTTATGGATCCTATTGTAATCTGTATCTAAGAAGGCTTTCAAGCATGTGTATTGTGTTTTAAATTGATAAATTTACATGTTGCTTTCAATTATCTGTGTTGTGTTGAATTTTGTTACAAGATTGGATAGTCCATTTCTAGCCCTCCATCCTTGACTACATCAAGTGGTATTAGAGTGAGATTTGAATCCTAGGGGAGCATGTATCCTAAAAGACTCTTGTGTGGATGTATTTCCAAATTGAGGAAAACTATGGGTGTTGTTAGCATAGTGCTTAATTGGGAGGAAGTTGCAACCCCCTAGCCAGTCTACTAACTTGAGGTAGTCACACCTGATCTGAAGGAAAATGTACCATCGAGGAGGATTCCTATGATGATCAATGTTACCAAAAGTGTGGAGGAAATAAGAGGTGAGATAAGGAAAATGAAGAATCGGTTGGCTACTATCAAGGAAGATAGATGAAGGAACCTAAACCTTAGACTGAAAGAAGAGAGCGACGATGAGGAGGTAAGAGCTCCAAAATAGAATGAGAAAATTGTTGATGGTTAAAATTTTTTCTCTAGGAAAGTAATATCCTATGGGAAGCTTTAAAAACAGACTAAAATTGTTGTCTATGAAGCAACCTTCAGGATTTTAAAACTTGGCTCTTCAAAAATTTTAGAGATAAAAAGGGGGAGAAGGAAAAGTAGAAGAAACTAAAATGAAAGCTAACTAAGGTGATGCATCGAAATTACTTTTGTGTCCATTCCTAACTTGAATAATATAGATTAAAACCTTTAAAACATTATAGATAGTTTAAAGGAGCACATGCATGATTTAAAGTTTGTAATACTAATAAAATATCACACTATAGAAGTAACTAGACAAAAATAACAAACAACTATTAATTCCGCACCATTTGAAATAGAACACCACATAATTTTCATTGTTGGTTAGAGAAGAAAATGAAAATTCCTAAAGAAAAAGTATAAGCCATTCAATCCTTCTCATGAGGGGCACCTGTTAAGGTCTTAGAAAGAAAACAAGAACTGTTGCTATCTCTATTCAAAACTAAAATTATTACAAAGTTGTTCCCTTAGGTAGTAGTTATTAAAATTAACTCTTTTGGAGCCCCTAAAAAAGAAAAAAATCTTAAATGTATAATCCTAAGGAATTGGTGTGAAAAAGTTCACAAGGCATAGGAAAAACAACATTTTGGATCCATGCACGACACTTGGAGCCTAGCACTCATTCTCATAATGAGGCTGAAAAAACTAAAAGGGAGCACTTCGACTCTCATGCACATATGATCAGTGGACCCTAGATATGGTGCAACCTTAACACCTAATAATATCTTGATGCTGACATGTTCCCCACTCAAGTTGCTCCCAAATTCCCCATTGGGAATGGGGCCCATCCTTCCCAAGCAATGGTGCATTATTTTATTGTGAAGGGAAGTATCCTACTCTTGAGTTGCACAACGATTACATGAGGGAGGTCATGCTCAATTTTAAGTTCCATCTATTTCTTATGTGTTGAAAAGGATAGAGCTAGCACGTGGTATCTTAGCATTATCTCTGGAGAGAGTCGAGCATTTCTTGTGGTGAATGAGCATGGGAGATTCGCGTGGTACAAGTGGGTGAAACCGATAGTTAAACCAAATATCACAACAAACCTAAAGGAAAAGAGAAAGGTATTGTGATATGTTTGACTCACACAACTACATCTCAAATGAGAAGCTAATGCCCATAACTCAAAAATGTGGGTCCGATCCACAGTTCTAGTGAATTGCAAGGGAAATCCACCTATGGATGAAATATCTTGTAATAATAGAAATTTTACTTCCTTCATGAAGATGGTACAATTTCTCTTAATTTGGGAATGAATGGGGGTATGTGCAGGATCATGATGGGCCAAAAAGTGGCGATATGATGGGTATTTCTAGGGTATGCGGTTGATGAATTTTTTCTTACCAAAAATTGATGAAACAAAAAGGGTTTTTAAAGGAGATTATTAGCTTTCCAGCAATATAAATTATACTTTACTTTTAATTTAATAAATAATTATTATTCATTTTCTATTTGAATTACGACTAAAGTCCTGATTGATAGGTTGATTGAAAAAAATCTACAGCTTTCAAACGGTATCACCTTTTTTGAATCTAAAACATGTGTCACATTCTATGCTTTGTGTACTATATGATTTAAGAAAAAGAAATGAATTTCATGAAGTTTCGACCAAGTTAAGATGGTCAGACATACGAGTTTTTATATTTTTAAAAATTTGTAATCAAAAATTCATAATTAATTATTTACTTGGAAAAAAATTACAAAAAATTATGTATCACATCGGGACATGAGTCCTCTACTTATATATAAAATCTTATAAAAAAATATTATCATTTTATTGTGGTTAGGGTGGTTAGACAAACACCTACTTATTTTTCCCTGAAATTTAAGTACCTACCATTGAAATTTCAAATTTTCACCAAATAGATTTTAAAAAATAAAAATAAACCTAGTAGTTTAGAAACTACATTCAATTTTCTATAGATTCTATTCTTACATATTTTTGAAATAATATAGATAACTTATTCAAATTTTTACGTCAAGTTGCCTAACTCTAATTTTTTTGAATTTTTTGCCACTTAAGGGCATGTTTTTTCCATGATGATCCTACACATACCCATGGACCTAATGTTTCTTTGACCTAGTATTGTAATATTTTTTCCAAATTCACATTGTATTTAGGACCATTCTAAGCTAAATTGACTTGATTTTGCATTAATTTGATGTTGTAAAGTGTATTTATTTACACCTTCACATTAAGTTTTAGGCCCTTGTAAAATAAATGAACCTAATTATGCTTTATTTAGAGTGTTTTAAAGTGTATCCTAACACTTTCACACTAAGCTAGGGTTTCATTAAATAATTAGGATTCTTTATGCCTTATTTGGCCTTACTTTGCATCCACAAGCCTTGATTAATGCATCTTTTCAAGGATAATCACAAAATAAACCAACAACCAATCATAATTCAGGTGTTTTTAGATTGTGTGGCCTAGATTTAGTGATCTACGACTCATATTCCACCTTGGGCGTATGAGTCCCACCTATGTTCTAGGGCCCTGATCTAGATTATACATCATTCTAAGCATTTTTGAAAAATGTGTTCCATAGTTAAGCCTAATGGGACTTAGACGCCACTTGTAGCATATGAGTCCCATGTGGCCCAAAATAAAATTTAATTCAAATTATTGGTAGGATTTTATCTTCCTATAACTGATGTCAGCTTGTAGTGTTGTAATTTCAAGAAATCCAGCATAAATAAGTATAAATACAAGGTTATTTCAGTCATTTTCACCTAATACTTTCATGAGAACATTCCTAATAGCAATTTTATGACTACAATACTTCACAATAGTGTAAAGAGAGTCTACAAGAGCATTTCTAAGACATTCAAGGGTAGAATTATTAATCATTTTTTGTAGAAATTCAAGATCCATTATCATGTCAAGATAATCAAGCATCAAGCATGTTGTTGAGATAGTGTTGTGATGTAGCATCCTAGATCCATTTGCACAAATTGTTTCATATCAAAGTTCAAGATCAATTTCTACATTCTACATGTCCACTTCATGTTAGATTTCTGATTTACATCTGAAGACATCTTTTGAGGTATCATTGTGCATGTTTCATGTTCACATTTCATTGTTTCATCAAAAGTTTTAATTACCTAAACGGGTTTGACCAAGGAAAACCCCTATTGCCTAACAATCAATAAGTTTCTCTTCTCTTTGGTGTGTGGTTGTAGATATAGGTGTCTTGGAGCTTGAAGATCCTTTGAAGATTAGGTAGGAAGGTTGAAGAAAGTCATGAAGTCATCACAAGGTTGTCATCTTCACTAAAATTCACCCAAAGGTTGCAAATCAGGGTTTCGGATCTGGAAACAAAGTGTGATAGAAAGAGTAGAGTTAGGAGAGAAAATTCAAGTCTTAACCCTTTAAAAAATGCATGCTGGTACTGATACGCCACCTTGGGCGTATGAGTCCCAATACTACCATTTTATGGGTTTCAGGAAATTCAGATTAAGCACTGTAAGATTTCAATTTGGGCACAAAAAACCTAGTTTGGGACTAAATTGTCTAGAATGGCATATGAGTCCCAGTGGGCATCAAACAATTTTTTTTAGGGTTTTGGAGCTTGTTTTGACCTCATTCTTCTTCCAGGTTCACCTTTGTTCACTCTCAGTCCATTATTTTGCATTTCAATTTCATTTCCTAGGTCATTGAGTTAGGTTTTGTATAGTACTTTGCATGTTGCATTAATTTCATGTCTTTCCAAGCCCTAGCTTGGTGGTGAACCCTCTCATTTAGTCTCTAATTCTACCCAAGGACACCCCTATTGCAAGATCTCTCTCCTTCATTTCATCCCTAGCTTGAGATCTCTAGGGGTCTCTTTGAATGTTATGTTAGAAAAATAGGAGGATCTCATATCCCCTTTGTGTTCCATCCTCCAAAATGGTGCAACCCTATTACCTGCATTTCATTTTGGTGAACCTTCATTTAGAATATCATCATTTCTAATTTGAAGTGCATCATGGTCCTAGATCTTGCTTGCATTAACTTTTCATTAGGGTTTTCACTAGTTAATTTGCATCTAGGGTTTCTAAATCTTGCATTAGTGAAAGTGCATATAGGTGGCATTTTCACATCTTGCATTATTGAATATCATATAAAATTTTCATTTGCATTTAGTCTATAAATCATCCAAACTAAAAAGAATAAAAATCACTTAAATTTTTTTAAAATTTGTGAAAAAAAACCCATTGGGACTGATACGCCCCTCTGGGTGATTTAGTCCTAGTGCAAATTTTAAATTGTATTTTCTAGAATTCAAAACCTTGTTTCTGTGTTCCTATTTGATGTTGATAACTTTTTGCTTCAATTTACATAATTTTTTTTTCATTCACTTCATTGAACCTAGTTTAAATTTGTCCATCCTGTGCATTTCTTAATTGCATCTAGAACATTTCATTTTCACATTGTTACATAGCATAATTAGTCAATCATCATGTTCAAAATATGAAAAATTGCATTATCCTTTTACATATTTGCTTTATCATTTTTGCATTTCAAATTTGTAGGACAATCATTACATCATGTTTTCATTGCAAAAATCTATAGTTATCATACTTCATGTTCTATTTTCAGATCTTGTTGAGTGTTGTAAGCAAGTTTTGTTAAGTAAATATGAATATGAGGTCCTCTCCCCTCTTTTTTTTTGTTTGTCATTGATCCCTCTCCTAATAGCTCTTCTATGAGTGAGGTTAGTCTAGTGAAAGAAACCTTGGGTAATCATAACAATCACATTATTCTTCTACTAATATATTTCCTACTTGTGAAGAAGATATTTTAACATTAGAAGAACTAATCGATGAGAGTTTTGAGAACCCTATTTGTTTCTCTCCTCTTACCTCTCCTATTAGGCAAGACATTACTAAACAAGAGGACATAACAATAGGTAATCATTATTATCACACAACACAAGAAGAGACCACTGAAACCTACCTACATAACACTTCAACTAGTTTACATTCATCTCCCAACATCTTCTCCTCTTGTGATACTGTTATAAATGACGAGGATATGTTGGTGTTGGATAAGTGAACCTTTAATATCTATGACAACCCTCTTTATATTTCATCCCCTACCTATCCTATTTTGGAAGACATTATGGGACAAAGGAGTAAAAATTTGGACAATCTTGACAATCACTTTGATTCTTCTCCTAGTATCTCACCTAGTTGTGAAGAAGATACTTTGATGTTAGAAACTACAATCAATGAAAGTCATTAGAGTCTTAATTTAACCTCTTCCCCTAGGGAAAACATTATTGAACAAGCAAACACTATCATTGACAAACAAGAAAATTCAACCATTGATAATTCCCTTACTTGTGAAGAAGTCATTTTAGAAGAACCAACCTCTAAATGTCATGAACATCTAGTTTGTAGTTCTTCTAAAAACTCTCCTCCTAGGGAGGATATCAAGGTGCAAGAAAATGAGAACATTGACACATGTATTGAAAATACTAATAATGAGGCTTCCTTAGATCACACAAATAAAGACAAGTTTGTTGAGGTTATGAGAACAAAAATTGGATCTCCTTTACTTAGCGATCCTCCTAAGTCACCTCCTATTAATGAATCACATAAGAAAATAAGAGGTTTCTTGAAATATATGATGAAATCTAATAGTAAGAATATTTTGCAGTGACTGAGTTATAACTCAGTTGCTCAAACATGTAGGCAACTGAAAACCCCTCCCACTTCATTACCACTGTATCAACATATTTTTCCTAGTGTTGAAGACCTTAAAAAGTGTTAATGATGATCTACACCTAGCTAGAAAAAGACAAAAACAAGAGCATTAGTCATTCAAGTAAGCACAAATATCATTCCCTATGAAATTCTCAAGCATGCAAAGCAGATGAAAAAAACCTGAAAACATGAAGTAAACATGAAATCAAGCATTAAATCTTAATATAAGCTACCCAAACCTCATCCCATAGGGGGATTTGTGTCAATTTGATGTGGAAAGTGGCCCTTTCCCAATACCAAGTTGGTAAGCTTCATGATTGTTGATGCGATGTAATGAAATTTCTCCAAAGTGGTGATGAATTCAAGATAAAATGATGAAGATGCAAGTAGATGTGAGATAAAAATGGATATGATAAATTCCAATTTCCCTCAAATATAGTGATAGCAATTGGATGATTAGTGGATGAAATGAGTATAATGACTTTGCATGAGATTGTGGATCCATATTGTGTAGAGAAAGCCTCTACTTATAGGATTCAAGGGTTGAAGAGAGAGTGAAATTGGTGAATGTGCGATTAAAATGAGAGCCAATAGGAATGTGACAGTTGTCACAAGGCTAATGGATGAAGGTGGAGCACATTTTGGGGAATGTGTGAGTAAAGAGGACGTAATAGAATTAAATGAAAATGGTTGAGGGTGTAAAAGAATATTGTTGGGAATGCAATAGAGATTAATGCCCTTGTAAGAGACATGAAGACATGTAAGAGGGATTAAATTCCTTTGTAAGAGGTATTTATGATTTTGTAAGAGGCCACTTAAAGCATTTGGAGGGAAATTTCAATGAAGGGGTGGTTAGGAGGAATATTCCTAGGAATATGCCATTGTGGGGATAAATAGGGTATTTAGTTAATTAAAAGAAATGATTTTCATGTGCAACTTGGTTAGTTGACCATGGGTTGAGTTTGACCAAGGTTGAGTCAAAAGCTAGAGAAATGGGTAATGAGGATTGGGGAGTGATTAGAGTTAATTAATTCCAAATTAATCAACTTGAGTTGGTTAGGGGATTTATGAAATTTAATTAAATAGTTTGATTTATTTAATCAAATGAGAGGAGTTGGGGGGATTTAATTAAATTATTTGATTTTAATTAAATAGGATGAAAATTAGTCAGAAGAAAGTAAATTAATCTAATAGAGTTAATTATTGGATTAATACTAGAAGTTGATGAATTTAACTAAATAATGAATATTATTTAATTAATTGGTTAGTTCGAAGTGATTTGGTAATAAATGATGTTAGTTAATCAGAATCAAATGTGTAATATCAACTAGGATTATTTAAGTGTCTACATTTTCCCCTCTTTGAAGCAAGGTACCTGCTATGTTGGTTCAAAGAATAAAATTGTCAAGATCAAAATTAAAAAAAAAATGATTTTTCAAATGCCCCACTATTGCCCCAATAGAAGGAATTACGCTGTTACACTGCCCCCTTGAGAGATCGGGCATAAATTTCAATTTTCGGGTCAAGCTCGCGATAAAGATTTAAGATCAGTTCAACTCAAAGAGGATTAGAAAGCTCAGATGTCTAATGTAGACATATTTGATGATGTATAGGCAGTCATCATCCATGGGTAGCCTCATGTATATTTTGAGATATCACACATATTTTTGATAGAAATGTTATTAAAGATAGAAGAATAAGAAGAATAAGATGGATGAATGAACCCTTGAGTCTGAGAAGATGCAAAAGTCCAACAAGTCTATGATTCATCAAGACTTTATTAAATATGATGATGAGTGATGATGATTTTCTTATCCAAGGATTAGGACATGAACGATATAACTTTCCTTATGTTTGATAACACACATATATATGATGCATCAAGGTATAGACAACCAGGATGGCATTGTATCTAGTGTGATGGAATTTGACTCAAAAAATAGATATGAGTATTCTTGTTCACACCTAACATACAAAAACCTCACTAGGATGTACTTCAAAATTTTCAAACATATTAGACCGAAACATAGAAAGGCATAACCTAACAATGTAATAGTCAACAAGCTATCCAAAACACCTTCCATACATACCTAACAAAGCAAGTATTCGCCAAGATTATATTGCAAGAACATCCCACAAGCACAACAAATGAAAGATAATGAACAATGCTTCATTCCTTTCTCTCTAAACTGTTTTGATAGACATCATCAAGAGGTCATTGGAATGAGTACAATAAGATAAATCTCAAGAAAAGATCAAGTGAACAAAAAAGTCAATGTTCTTCATACGTCTAGCCAAAGGGATGTGTTTTTTTTAGGATAAGAATCCAAAGTGTTTTGCCAAAGATAATGCCCATTGTAGGAAGGATGCATCCTAGGACATGTTAGTGGATGGTGGAAAGTTGATAGGTTGTTTCAAAGGCCGTTAAAATAAGGTTGATTGACATGTTTGCTAAAAAGATCAAGAATTTGATTTTGCATCTAAAAGTTTGTTGTTTCGATTTTGATTTTACGTCTGGAGTTTTATTTTGTTGATTGTTGTGGTTGTTTCTATTTTTTTTTCCAAAGGATGAAGTTCACAATTCATTTATTATGGATGACCGATTATCGTGGGTGAAGTGAAATGAGACAAATGGATTTTTTCAAATATTTGGATGTTTTTGAAATGTTTTGAGGTTGTTTTTTGGTTTTGTCTTTTCAATTTTTTTAGTGTTTTTTTAGATTTATGAATGTTTTTGTGTGTCGAGGGCTCATCAATGATGGCCTTGCCTAAATTTAAGCTTAGAGATGACGTAGTTTAGACAACCATGTTTTTGAATTTTTCTAACTTTTTGACATGTGTTGGGATTTTGATATGATTTGAATGTTTTTGGATATGGATATGTGTGATGATATCAATGTTATTTTTGGATTTTGTTGTAAACCAAGCTAGGGTTGATTGATTAGATTGATGGATTGATGATGATAACATTGTTGAGGATACACAAAAATTCAAGGATATTGTTAAGCAACATGAGGATTGGAAGGATATCCCAAGATGATGATGGATTGATTCCAAGGATTTGATTGATCAAGATTGTGAAGCTCAGTTTGGAACAAAATTTGTTTGAATGATTTGTTGTGACGCTGAAGTGAAAATTAGATGTGACTGATACTGATTGTTTGGATTGATGTGAAAGATAAATCTTGATAAGGAACATCTTCTCGTCAAAATATGGCATGGGCTAGTGATTTGGGATTTTCTCTCACAAGTGCTTTGACCAATTTGATTTTACTTTTTCCAATGTTTAGATCACCACATGAATTGGAAGATATAGATCAAGACTTATTCTCGAAGCAATATGTAAATATATGCCTCTAGTGTCTAGAAATGTATTGAATTTCATGGGTGGATGCTTGGATAGATATATGGATGGATGGATATGGTAAGCATGCAAAGGATGCCAAGGATTATCTTGTGATAAGATAACATGTTCAAATAAAGAATCCTCATTTGGATAATGCTTCATATCCTAGATAAGGTTGGGTAGGATAGGATCAATGAAAATGACTCATGCCAAGATTTTTACCATAAGAAAGTATAAAGTGTACAACTAATCCAGAGGATTTTTTGTGAATTTTAAAATTCTCCATTTTCTCCAGTTTTAGTATCATTAGAAAGTGCTTGGGATCCTGACTCCAACGCAACTCGAACGGAGTCAATCAGAGTCTCGGAGCTCAAGATATATATGGTCAAACTTCTGGTCAACTCTTCAAACTAGGCCAAAAAAAAAAGGAAAAAAATCAAAGTCATAAAAACCAATCAAAGTCAGCACCATTGCGAAGTGCTCATCATCACGATTCTGACGAAGTTCATTTCATGGAAAACAGAGTCCATATGGCAAAGTTATGGAAGGTCAAAGATTAGGTCAACCTGATGACGTCGGCGCCCAGTCAGCCCAATGGCCAATCAGCCCTTGACATATGGAAATACCTCATCCATCCATGTGGAAAAAAATATTTTGGAAAAAATAATTAAAAATCAAATTAAAAAAAAATATAAAACAAAAAATATATAAAAGTATATATTTTAAAAGATATTCAAGATGGGCCCCACCCATCTATGGGGGGGGGGACATTAAGTGGGGTGCCACCCATGTTATGGGGGGCAGACCCCTTTTGAAGGGGAACACATCCACCTCTTTTAGGGGAAAGGATAAATGGAGGGGAGTGTGGTGGGACCACCAGCACCCCCTATAAAATACCTATAAATCCTCTTTAAACTTAGACTTATTTTTGCTATTTCAAGACTAAAAATTAGGCCATTTTTATGATTTGAAACCATAAAAATACTAAACCCCTTTTCTATGAGAATATTAGGAATATTGTTCCTAAATTAAGGAGCCTATTCAAACTACATAAAAAATATGCCCAAATTAATAGGGAATAAATCCCTTCGTAACCATTCAAATGGAAAAAGAAATTATCTTGAGGGGATATTATCCCTCCAGGAATCATAAGAAGGGGATATTATTGGAATTTTCTCTATGTAAGGGAGGTTGGATAGTCAATTGGTTTTACACCAACTTTGGCAAAGAAAAGTAATATAAAAAGGGGTAGAATGGGGAGTGTGAGGTAAAGTGATTTTGGAAGAGTTTTGCAAGTGTGAGAGATTATTTTCCTTGGAGGAATTATTGTATTTTCATGCTTTTGGAGAAGCTTGTTTCCATGCACTTTGGAAGTGCATTTGTAAATTTCTTTGTAAACCAAGGGGAGGTTGTGCCAATAAATGTAACTGAATTTCTGGTGGAATAATTGGATGGGTCCACTCATTGGAAAGGGGCCCAGAGATGTAGTCGTTTCAAATGATGAACTCCATTATCAATTTTTTTTGCAGTCTCTTTCTCTCTCTCATTTTATTCTTTCTTTGATCTCTTTGTAATCTCATTAATTTAATTTTGTTGTGTGTTAAGTTTTAATTAAACACTTTTGGTTTCTAATTGTTAATGTAAACACTCGAAGCAACTGTCATAGATCCTTAAATTAGATCAAATTTTGGTATCAGAGCTGTGTTTTGACTAGTATTGAAGAATTGAATGTTAACATGCTCCAAGCTTCAAAGAGGGGTATGTGTAGGATCATGATGGGCCAAAAAGTGGCGATATGATGGGTATTTGTAGGGTATATGGCTGACGACCTTTTTTTACCCAAAATTGATGAAATGAAAACATTTTTAAAGGAGATTCTCAGCTTTCCACCAATATAAATTATGCTTTACTTTGAATTTAATAAATTATTATTATTCATTTTCTATTTGAATTACGATTAAAGTCCTAATTGATAGGCTGATTGAAAAACATCTATAGCTTTCAAAAGATATCACATTTTTTGAATCCAAAACATGCATCACATTCTATGCTTTGCATGTTATAGGATTAAAAAAATAAAATTGAATTTCATGAAGTTTTGACCAAGTTAAGGTGGTCAGACATACGAGTTTTTATATTTTTTAAAATTTGTAATAAAAAATTCATAATTAATTATTTACTTGGAAAAAAATTACAAAAAAATATGCATCACATCCAGACATGAGTCCTTTATGTATGTCTGAAATATTATGAAAAATATTATCATTTTATTGTGGTTAGGGTTGTCAGACAAACATCTACTTCTTTTTTTCCCTAAAATTTAAGTACTGCTCCATTGAAATTTCAAATTTTCACCAAATAGATTTAAAAAAAAAAAAAACCTAGTAGTTTAGAAACTACATTCAATTTTCTATAGATTCTATTCTTACATATTTTTGAAATAATATATATAACTTATTCAAATTTTTATGTCAAGTTTCCTAACTTTGATTTTTTTGAATTTTTTGCCACTTGAGGGCTTGTTTTTTCCATGATGATCCTGCACATACCCAGAGGTGAAGGAAAACTTGAAGAATAAAATCCTGAGATCAGAAAATGAAGGAATTCACCAACAATGGATGAAACTAAAGTTGGGAAAAGCACTGAGCAAGATCTTGACAATAAGACTTTTCAGCGAGCCTTTCTTGACATGAAGGCTATGGTGGAAGAGCTGTATGCAGAAAAGAAGAAGCGTGAAAAGGGAGGTTCTTCTAAGCAAGAAAAGAAGGAAGATCGAAAGGACAAAGAAGAGAAAGCTCCAGAAGCTCCTTCTCCTCCATCTTCCCCTTCTTCTTATTCCTCTTTTACTACTGTTAATCCTAAGTTCAAAAGCAAGTCTAAGCCTATTATTAAACTTGATGTAAAATTTGAGATGCCTAAGTATTGTGGTGAGTTAAATGCTGAAAAGTTAGATGATTGGATCGAGTAGGTAGAATTCTATTGTAGGATTCAATTCCTAATAGAAGATTCTTCTAGGATCAAATTAGCCACTCTCCGGTTGAGAGGTACAACTCTCACCTAGTGGGAGAGTAGGAATCGGGAGGAAATTGCTCGCCATGGTAAGGTCAATATGACTTGGATGGAATTTATTGCTGCCCTTAAAAAATAGTTTTATCCTTTAGGTTATATGCAACAATTAACCATGAATTGGAAAACCTTTAGGCAAGTTAAGGGTCAAGCTATCCAAGATTACACTCATGAGTTTAGAAAACAGGCTATTGCTTTAAATGTTCCATTGTATACTTAGGATACATTACTCAAGTACATAGGTGGTTTGCATTCTTACCTAAGACATACTATTCTAATATTGAGTCCTAACAATTTGGATGAAGTGTCAGTCTAAGCCACTCATTTAGATTCAAGGGGTAAGAACACTTTCAGTGATAATTTCTCAAAGAAACCATCTAAGTCTGAGGGGAAACCTAAGGGTAAAGATGAAGGAAAAGGAAAAAAAAAATCCATGGTAAAGAAAGAGGGTGAAAAACCCACCCATTCTAATTGTAAGAAAGGACATGAAGATTCTAAGTGTTGTGAACTACATCTAGAACCTAGGCCAAAGAGGTACAGTGGAAACAAAGGGAAGAAAAAGATAGCTATTGTAACACAACAGGATCTTGGATCTGATTTCGGTGACGAGACCAAGATAACCGCTGCTAGGATTCAAGGTAAAAACAAAGGTATATCTCTTGCATCTAAATCAAGTATTTATGCAAGTACAAGTAAGCAACCTAAAGTAGATAAGTAGAGGAATGTAATTTTTCATATCTATGTGATAACTAAACACACTAAGGTTGACACTTTATTTGACACAGGTTCACAAGTTAATCTCATATCTGAAGAAGTTGTTAAAAAGCTAAATCTGACTACAAATCCTCATCTGAAGCCATACCCTTTGGGATGGGTTTGTAATGATGCATAGTTACAAGTTATGAAACAATGTAAGCTTAGTTTTGCAATCACTACAAACTTTAAAGATGAGGTTGTAGCAGATGTTGTACCTTTAGATATTTGTAGACTTGTGTTAGGAAGTCCATATTTGTACGACTGTAAAGCTATCTTCTTTAGGGAGGAAAACAAGTATCACCTATTTAAGGATGGGATTGAATATATTGTATGTGCACACAAAGTCAAAACTAGTCTTGCATTGGTTAATGTTGGTCAGATGAAAAGATTAGTGAAATCCAGTAAAAAAATTGTGTTAATGCTTGTTAAGGCCAAAGAAGATGAAACATCTAAGGCGTTTAAAGGAAGTGATCCTAAACATAAGGATGAATTGGTCAAATTTGTATCCGCTTATGATGAATTGTTTCAAGAACCAAAAGGATTGCCTCCTAAAAGAGATATTCAACATGAAATTCAATTGCAGCAGGATGCACCACTACCTAATATTGGCATGTACCATTTGTCTGTCACGCAAAATGAAGAAATCAAAAACCAAGTTCAGGAGCTCATTGATAGAGGAGTGATTTTTCCAAGCACATCACCTTGTGGTTCTCCGATCATTTTTGCTCCAAAGAAAGATGGAACATGGAGGATTTACATTGACCTCAAGGCACTGAACAAAATCACCATAAAAAATAGGTACTCGCTTCCTAGAATTGATGACTTGCTTGATCAGCCTAAGCATGTAATTTATTTCTCTAAATTAGATTTTTGAAGTGGTTATCATCAGATTAGAATGGCATAGGATGATATTTGGAAAACTACTTTCAAGACAAAACACAGACTTTATGAATGGTTGGTTATGCCCTTCGGGCTTACATTTGCACCTACCACATTCATGTGAGTCATGAATGACATCTTCTATCCTTACAATCATGATTTTGTTATTGTATATCTTGATGATATCCTAGTTTTTAGCAAGTTTTGGGAAGACCATATAAGTCATGTTAAAAAAGTTTTTGATGTTCTAAGAAAAGAAAAACTCTATGTAAAGATGTCTAAATGTGAGTTTGCAAGACATCTCTTATGTACTTAGGTTATATCGTAGGGAATGGTCAATTGAAAGTTGACCCTGCGAAGGTCAAGGCAATTGTAAATTGGCCTAAGCCAAGTACTATAACTGAAGTCAGGATTTTTTTGGGTGTTTTCCAATACTGGAGGAAGTTTATTGCAAACTTCTCCTTTATCACATCACTGGTACATGCATTAGCATGTACAAAGATAACTTTTCAATGGGGAGGACCACAACAGAAGGCCTTTGACACACTGAAGGAAAAATTAAGCACCACACCAGTGCTAGCTCTACCAGATTTGCACCAACCATTTGAGATCAAAACAGATGTGAGTGGATTCGCCATGGGAGCAGTATTGACACAAGAGGTAAGCTGATCTATTACCACTCTAAAAATTTTCTGGCATAGTAAGTAATTATCCAACTTACAATAAAAAACTTTATGATTTAGTACATAGTGTTAAGAAATGGAAACATTATATAATGGGCAAGGAAACAGTAATCCATACCGATCATCAGCCATTGTAATATCTACATTCACAAACTAAGTTGTAGCAAAGTAGGCATTTTCAGTGGATGGGATTTTTATAGCAGTTTCACTTAGTCATTAAGTATAAGAAAGGAGCCCATAAAAAAGTAGTAGATATGCTTTCTATACCTCCATTTACTAATGCTTTGATAATCCTTAAAAATAGTTCTATGATTCATGCAAGTTTTGAAGAACAATATGCTACTACTGATAATTTTAAAGATATCTATGCAACTCTAATCCAAGGCAAAAAAGTAGAAGAAAAGGATTACTATGTACATGATAAACTCTTGTATTACTTAGGAAAATTATGCATTCTGAATAATGAACAAGCACATGTAATCAAAGAGGCACACACATTTCTAATTGCAGGACATTTTTGGGTTAGTAAAACTTTGGCACAACTACAAAAATATTGCTACTGGCCTCAAATGTAGGAAATTGTAACAAAATATATTAAGGGATGTGTGATGTGTGAAACTAGCAAACTAAGTAACAGGAAATTGGGGTTTTACACACCCTTACAGGTGTACCATCCCATCCATGGGAAAGTGTATCTATGGATTTTGTCAAGGGATTACCTATGTCTAGGAAAGGGCATGATTATTTGTATGTAGTAGTTGATAAGCTCAACAAGATGTGTATTCTTATGCCATATAAAAGGCAATTCACTGTTGAATTGACAACTCATATGTATTTTTAGTTTGTATGGGTTCACTTTGGGTTACCCACTTCCATTGTATCAGATTGAGATTCTCGATTCCTTGGGGAGTTTTGGTCAGTCTTATGGGGACTTATGGGTACTAAACTAAAGAAGAGTACAACCCTCTATCCATAGACCAATGGACAGACATAGGTACTCAACAAGATAGTTGTGCATTTGCTCAAAGGATATTGTAGCAAACATCCTAAGTTGTGGGATGAAAGTCTTCATTATGTGCAACATGCCTACAACCATGCAACCCATTATTCTACAAAGAGGTCAACTTTTGAGACTTGTTTTGATTACTTTCCAAAGACACCAATGGACTTCACTTTTGGAACAAATGATGTTGAAGATGGACGCTTTGATGTTGAAAGGGCTTTAAAGTTCATCTAGAAGGTCCAAGCAGTTCATCAGGCAGTAGAAGCATAATTGGAAAAGAGTCAAGCAAAGTACAAGGCTCGCCATGACAAGCATCACAATGATCATCATTTCCAAGTTGGAGACAAAGTTTGGTTACACATAAGCAAGGAAAGAATGCAAGGTGAAGGAAGGAAGCTCAAGCCAATCCGATATGGTCCATTCGAGATTTTGGAAAAGATTGGCACCAATGCCTTTTGCCTTAATCTTCCTCCATACATGCAGATTTACTCGGTAGTCAACGTTGAGAACTTGAAGTTGTATGAACCTCCGATGATACTAGACAAGGAGGCTGAAGTGCAAGTTGCATCAGTTGACGAACTTTCACCAGAGTACATGTTAGAGTTTCTTAAAGACGTCATCCTCGACAGGAACACCAGGACTTCACAAAGAGGAGCAATTGAATACCTCCGAGTGGGGTTGAAAGGGATGCATCCAAGCAAGGAAAAGTGGATGGATATTGGTAAAGTGAGGTAACTTTACCCTCACTTGCTTTCTGAGTGACTAGCTTTTAGAAGTCCAAAAGCTCTCCAGTGGGGAGGATTGATCCAGAGGATTTTTCATCAATTTTGAAATTCTCCATTTTCTCTGGTTTCAGTATCATTAGAAAGTGCTCGAGATCCTGACTCAAAGACAACTCGAACATATTCAATCAGAGTCTTGAAGCTCAAGATATATATGGTCAAACTTCTAGTCAACTCTCAGAACTAGGCCAAAAAAAAGGAAAAAAAGTCATCAAAACTAGTCAAAGTTAGCACCATTGCGAAGTGCTCATCATCACGATTCCAGCAGAGTTTATTTCACAAAAAACGGAGTCCGCATGACGAAGTTATGGAAGGTCAAAGATTGGGTCAACCTGATGATGTCGGCACCTAGTTAGCCCAACGGCCAATCATCCCTTGACATATGGCAATACCTCATCCCTCCATGTGGAAAGAAATATTTTGGAAAAAATAATTAAAAATCAAATTAAAGAAAAATATAAAACAAAATATATATAAAGTATATATTTTAAAAGATATTCAAGATGGGCCCCACCCATCCATGGGGTGCGACCCACTTTTGAAGGGGAACACATGCCCCTCTTTTAGGGGAAAGATAAAGGAAGAGGAGTGTGGTGGGACCACCACCCCCTATAAAATACCTATAAATCCTCTTTAAAATTAGACTTATTTTTGCTATTTCAAGCCTAAAAATTAGGCCATTTTTATGATTTGAAACCATAAAAATACTAAACCCCTTTTCGACGAGAATATTAGGAATATTATTCCTAAATTAAGGAGCCTATTCAGACTACATAAAAAAATAATTTCAAATTAATAGGGAATAAATCGCTTCATAACCATTCAAATGGAAAAATAAATTATCTTGAGGGGATATTATCCTTCCAGGAATCATAAGAAGGGGATATTATTGGAATTTTCTCTATGTAAGGGAGATTGGGTAGTTAATTGGTTTTACACCAATTTTGGCAAAAAAATGTAATATAAAAAGGGGTAGAATGGGGAGTGTGAGGTCAAGTGATTTTGGAAGAATTTTGCAAGTGTGAGAGATTGTTTTCCTTGGAGGAATTATTATATTTACGTGCTTTTGGAGAAGCTTGTTTCCATGCACTTTGGAAGTGCATTTGTAAATTTCTTTGTAAACCAAGAGGAGGTTCTGCCAACGAATGTAATTGAATTTCTGGAGGAATAATTTTGGATCGGTCCACTCATTGGAGAGGGGCCCAGAGACGTAGTCATTTCAAACAATGAACTTTGTTATCAATTTTGTTTACACTCTCTTTGTCTCTCTCATTCTATTCTTTCTTTGATCTCTCTGTAATTTCATTAATTTAATTTTGTTGTGTGTTAAGTTTTAATTAAACACTTTTGGTTTGTAATTGTTAACGTAAGCATTCAAAGCAACTGTCATAGATCCTTACAATACTTCATATTTTTATTTTTTCATCACAATACTTACCCAAAGCAACACCGTAGTGGTTTACACTAGAGGATGTTTTTTTATCTTTACTATTTTCAAGATATTTTATTTTTTTAAAAAAAATTCTAAAAGAGTTTAAACTCATGCTAAACTAGTTGGTGATTTTGATGTAGAAACTTATGTAAAAATGTGCCATCGATATCCTACTTGAAGGGGTTGCTTTCCTAAGATACGTCCTTTTGAATGCAACTTTTGAGATTCCTAATCTGCTTTGTTGATACCAGAGTTAACTTTGTCTTGTGTGCACATCGTGATAGAATGCCTTTTGAATCCTTATGATGAAGGGTGGTTTCCAATACATGGTCAATGTGAGAATCGGATATCATGTGTGGAGGCGTGGATGGTAGTGTGTGTTTAGGAATAAAAGATGGATTGGCTGGTAGTTTGGAACCTTTAACTCTCCAAACTTGGGAAGATGAGCAATGATGGGCGGATACAAAAGTGTGAATGGAATTAGGACCAACTGCTTGATATACTTTGTACATTTCTTGAGAAGCCTACTTTTGCATTTGTGGTTTTCTTTGATGGATACATTTCCTTGTTTAATTTCTCCCCATAGTTTCTTTGACTGATGGAGTTTGATAGGGACAATTTTTCTTTGTATTTTTTGGTATCCACTTGTATTTGATTTGTCATTCATGCCTTTCTACTTCTTTTTTATTTTATGGTGTTCTTCATGCTTTGATTCAAATCTTTCTTTTGATATTGGTCCCAATTCGTGGATGGGGTGATGGGTAGATGAAGATTCGTGATATGGCTAGTTGTAATGTTGGCATTGGTTTCATCATAAGAATTCTTTGTGCTCCCTATGTTGACGTTTTCTTGAGATGAAGTTTCCCCCAATATTGTGGAAATAGTACCTTCATGCTTTGATTCTTTCTATTTCAAGATATCTTGTTTAGCAAGCATTCTCTGATAAATGACCACTATAGATATGTTATTTCAATTTGTTGCTTTGCTGACTCTGGAATATCATGTTTGGTCCTACCTATTTCCTTGAGTGGATAATGTTGGATATCTTCATACATGATGTCCTCAATCTGAATTTGGCATATATTTGATCTTGATGTTGACAACCCATCTTGACAGTAGGAATCAATAACCTCCTATTCTTGTGTAATAATTTCAAGAGTAAAGGAATCTTGTTTTGAATGAAGATCATCTATGCGTCCATCCAAAGAAAGCATCTCATAGGTAGATGGAGGAGTATGTTCTATATTGATATGATCATCATTTGTGACATCTTGTATAGATTAGAGAGTGCCCATTAGTCAATCATTGTAGCATCTTGGAGATATAGATTCTTTATTGTGCTTTGGATCAAGTTCTTGACATGGGTCAATTTAAAAGGATGGATTTCTTACAAAGGGTTCTTGGATATCTTGATTAGGCATGAGATGTGGGTCAATATCCTCTTGATCTTTAAGAAGAGGTGGATTAGGTATTGAGTTGAAGATTCCTTAAATATTTGCAACCATGAGGCCAAAGGATGTCAATATGTCTGAAGGAAAGAACCATTGCTAGAATTTGGTGAAAGATGTTGATCATGCTTTGGAATAAATTCTTGAGATATGTCCTCTAACTCATTAGATGATGTAGAGGCCTTATTAACATGATCATTGGTGGATGAATCTTGATATTTTTACTCAAAAATTGTGGTGGAGATATTTTCAATGTTTTCAACCATAGGATCAAATGATGTTAACATTTCTTGAATTGGATCATTGTTGGATATTGTTGGTGGATTTTGATCATGATTGAAAATTGAATCTTTAGGTATGTTGATTTGATCATTGGAGGAGGTAGAAACATCTTGAAGATACTCATTGATGGATAGATCTTGATCATTTTTTTCAACAATTGTGGTGGAGAGATTGTCACTACTATTACTAGTGGTTGAATCTCAATCATTATCCTCAACAATTACTCTTCATTGATCAATAAGGTCCCTGATGAGATTTTTGAGTTGAATAAAATTTTATGTTTTATGAATATTTTCTCTATGATACTCACAATAATCTCTACCCTTATTCCAAGGGAATTTTATGATAGAGTTGAAAGCACTTACTTTTGGAAGAGTTGTGATTTTTTCATTAACTAGCTTTCTTAGTGATGATTTGATTGACTCTCCCAAAGGAGTGTATTCATGTTTGTGATCTTGTGATATTTTTGCTTGTTGAGATGATTCTTGTTGTGATTGATCTTGGAGATGTGGGGATTGGGTTTGTTGTTGATGGTGTTGATCTTGATATCCAACCTCTTGATATTGGAGATATTATTCTTGATGTGGTTGCAGACACAACCCAATGTTTTGATGACATGGTTTAAGTAATGGGGGAGTGTGTAGATTTTGGGGTGGAGATGTCTCTTGGTGCAATGAATCAACTATTTTGTTAAGTGACACAATTTGATGTCACAAAATTTTATCTTGATTTTGATTTTGACGCCCTTGATATAGTTTTTGATAATATAAGCAACATTTACAAGGTGTCGTACCCTTTACACAGAGATCCGCAAGGGACAAGAAGGAAAAACATGGTTTTGAAAGGACCAAAAACCTTTTACAAAGCTAAGACAATGCCAAAAAAATAGAAAACCAACACCAGCAAAAACACTGCATCACATTGCAGAAACACCAACAACACCTGGTCACCAGATAACTAGGAAAGGAAGGACACTCAACACCAACAATAGTCCCAAGACAAAGACAGATAAAGAAACCCAATCCTGGCCCATGAACTAGGAGCAACTGAAACTTAGGGAAAGGAACAGTCCTAAGAAACCAGCAACACAAAAAGCCCAAAGGTTTTTCTAGTAACTAACCAAGCCACAAACCACCTATAGTAGTTGAACTGCAGCAACACTACCACTCAAAATTGAGCCACTCAGAATCCCACTAAAGGAGGGGAAAGAAAAACCCAAAGCAACAAAGAAAAGATCTTTAGGATGCACCAACCAAAGAAGATCCACCCCACACCAGTCACCCATCCATAAAAGGAAGGAAAAAGTGAGATAAATAACAAAGTTGAAACAAGAAGAGCAAGAACAAGAAAGCAACACCAACCTACCTAGAGAACCAACCGAAATTTCATATCAAGAGGAGATGGATCTCCTCTGTAGGAGCAGACAAGATGAAAACCAACCAAACTAGGGCCACCACTCCCCCACTCAAATAGGTTCCACCTCGATAGGAACTCATGAGAAGGGAAAGAACTCTCCACCATCTCAATACCAACCAACTCCACCTCAAAAGGAGAGGGCTCCCCCTCAATAGAAGAAAAATTCACCTCCAAAGAAGCCAGCTGAAGAACATGGTAGAGAACAATGACAAAAGAAAGGAAGGCCATCACATCCATTAGCCACATAGATAGTAGAGAAGGAATCTCATCTAACAACTTCAAAATCCCACCCATCTATGTCAAAAAAATAAGGCCCAAAGCACCCACCAAGGACAAACCAATAGGCATTAACAAGAACATAACCATAGGATACCACAAGTCCCTACCAATCCCTATGAAAGGGGAAGAACCAGAGGTCAGCAACGGAAACCTTGAAGCACTCAAACATCTAGCCAAGCACACAAACACCCTACCCCAACCACACCTCACAGCAGGCTGAGAGCCTTTGAACTGGACCATGTCACCATCAGGGGACCACATCACCTTCACCGTAGACTCCATAGGACATGAGAGGAGACCTCCACTAGGCTTCTAGAAGTAAAGGATGAGAATATCATCCCCTGTCTCCACATACAACACCTTATTTCTAACATAATACATCCTTGATATAGTTGATTTGGTTGTTATTCAAGCATATTTGGAATATATACTTGTGGTATTTGTATGGGATCATGCACAAATTGATTTTGGACAATGTTCTAATTTGGGATGATGTTTATATTTTGCATTATAGGTTGACATTGAACATTTTTGTGGTTGGGAATCACATTGCTTTGATTTAGGTAACCTTTATTTTGCATGGTGTTACCTTGACTTGGATCAATACATTGAGTTGTTAATATATTGTTTGGAATTTGAACAACATTGGTATGATTCACAAACATATCTATCCCATAGTTCACCAAGTGTGGATTTGATATGTTCATGTTCGGTAAGCTTCTATTTGGTATATTCACATTTGGCATGTATTGATTTGGTGGGATAATATTGTTTTGTTGAATAATCATGCATTGATCATTTGGTTGATAGATTTGTAGGTTTTGAGTCTGATTTAAATCTACCATAGGGAAAGGTGTTCCAAAATATAGATTGGGCATACTCACATTTGTTTTATCATTGAAGTTTGTAGGAGATAATTCAATCCCCTATATGGATTGTATAAATGTGAGTTTTGATAATCAATTAGTATTGTAAGGCTTTGATAGTTTAGTTGATTTAGATCAATCATGATGTATGAATCAAGTTTATATTCCATTTTTTTCTTGTGTTTTGACCTTGTGACCTCTAAGGAATTTATGACCAATGATGAGACTAAAGATGAAAGGGTGAGTGATATGGGTGTTTGAAATTTTAAGAACTTTGGGTCAATACTAGACTTAGGATTTTGATTTTGATGTTTTGATGGGATAATGAAATTGTGGATCCTAAGATGGAAATGTGATCTTAGGATAAAATTATTTAAAAGGATGCTAATTTAACTAAATGTGTGAGAAAGGATTCATTCCCATACACCTAACTAAACAAGATGATTTTGATTTTATTTAAATGATTTACCCAAGTATAGCATAATGATGTGTCCAAAGCTACAAAGAAGTTATTTGTGGGATGGATTTTGAGAGATGTTTTGGGGATGGATGAAGTGTTGTTTTGATCCTAGATAAACTTAAGGAGAACATTGTTTACTAGACCAAGATATTGGAGAAAATGCCTTACCCTATGAGTAACTCAAACCAAAAGACCAATATTTTCATGGAAAACCATATGACCAAAAGATACCAAGCACATATGTTTGGTTCAATTTGAGTTAATCTTGATTAATGGTTTGATTTTTTACCACATCCACTTGTCTTGCTTAAATTTAAAGCTAATTTTTTGTCTTAGTTATTTTTCATTCCACAAGGTCCATTATGTGAAATTCAAAGAGTCAAGGCCATAATTTCCCTAGGTTGAATTTGAAGAGAGTGAATTGAGATATGAGCTCAAATATTTAGAATCCTCTAAGGATAAAATCCTTAAGGGAAAGCAGTAATAATTGGTCTCTTCAAAGGTATTCACACTTTTGAAAGGGTTTGAAATTTTGATGATTTGTTAAAAAAAAATCAATGTTTGAGAACCAAGAAATGTGTTGAACTGACTTCCAAAATGCACAATCCAAGGCTAAAAAGATACTACTTGTTGAGCCCCCACTTGGATTTCTCTAAACACTAAGAAAAAGTGAACAACTAGAGATTTAGTAGCACTAGCTCCCCTCCACGACACACACTTATCAGGTGCACCAAATCTGAAAACCCTGGAGGATTTTTCTATTTCAACTATGAATAGTAAAATGTGGGGCGGCTTCAGAATGACTGTTCCTACACTAGCAAGCATAGAGGTTTTTGGACACTAAATAATTGGTTCTTAGTAAGGGTTTTCATTCAAGGTGGCCATACACGTGACAAGATTATAGCTCAAGATTATTTCAATCAAGAGGCCTCCCAGTCCCTTCCTAAGGAAGGATTTTGATGTGTCACATGGACAATAGGGTAGCACTTGTCGATATGACACATCCACATCTATTGCTTATGACTTTCATCATAGATATATTTTTATATATAGTGATTTAGCTTGTTATCACTTGGGTTGTTCCCACCTTTCGAAGTAAGGTGGTGGGACCTCTAAGGAATACAAAGGTAAGGAAGTACATTTTTTTTATCTCCCAGATCACACGAAGTGCAAGGAGAGAGCATACACAATGCCTTTTCCTCAAACTTGCATAGGGTTCATTTTAAATCCAAATTGAAATATGTGGGTGGTTATACAAAATGTCAAAGGAATGCATTTGATTCTAAAGATCACCGAGTGGTACGAGAGAAGAGAATACACATTCAATGATGAAAATACAAACCACAAGAGATGGCAAGAACTTGTTAATTTTAAACCTCAAATCAAAGGTGAGTTCGTTTTAAGTACCAAACAGAGTATGAGTTTTCCTTGTTCAATATTATCCCATATAGCAATTTTGAGTAAATTTAGTCCAACTTGAAAAGCTTATGTATACATGGTTAATTTTAAGCCCAAAGTAATGCTAGTTGGTCCTAAAGCATGAAAGGAAAATAACATATGATGGGTTATTTTCCCATGAGTGTTTGAAAACACTAGTACAATGAATATCAAATTCTTTTTCTTTCACTTCAATGCTCCATGATCCTCTTAAAACTTACAATCCATGCTCCAAATGTTATATGAAATCAATAAATAATAATATATGAGGGTTAGATAAATGATTAAGCATAAAAACTCTAAAATGTAGACCAAGTTACAATGTGATTTTGTGATTTGACTTTAGGTACAAAATTGAAACTTTTAACTCTACAAAAATTCAGAAACACCTAACCATTGCATAGATTATGAAATTCTGCCCCATTTAAAAATAAAAACTCTAAAAAAAGACCAAAATATGACCAAGATATGGCCATTTTAAAAAGGAGTGCAAAAGTAAGAAAACAAAGGTGACACTGTTTGCAAAGGCGATGCTATATTTCAAAAGAAACTCTATATCATTACAAAGGCAATGCTATATTTGCAAAAGTGGTTCTTTGGTGAAAAAATCAATAGTGATGCTCTGTTCTAAACCAGCCACCTAAAAGGCGACTCTGTGATGACAAAAGTGGCTCTATTTGCAAAGGCAACACCATATTTGCAAATGCGACACCACTTCCTGAAACCTACCAAAACATGATTTATAAGCCAAAATGTCAAATTTTTAAATGGTCATCCCTCCTTGTAAAACCAAAATATGAATGATGATAAGAACCTAGCTAAACATAGAAAAACATAAGAGCATTAGTCATTCAAATAAGCACAAATATCATTCCCTATGAAATTCTCAAGCATGCAAAGAAGATGAAAACAAAATTCAAAACATGAAGTAAACACGAAATCAAGCATGAAATATTAATCTAAGCTACCCAAACCTCATCCCATAGGGGTATTGGTGTCACTTTGATGTGGAAAGTGGCCCTTTCCCAATCCCAAGTTGATAAGCTCCAATATTGTTGATGCAATGTGATAAAATTTCTCCAAAGTTGTGATGAATTCAAGCTAAAATGATGAAGATGCAAGTAAATGTGAGATAAAAATGGATGCGATAAATGTCAATTTTCCTCAAAGATAGTGATAGCAATTAGATGATTGGTAGATAAAATTAGCATAATGACTTTGCATGAGATTGTGGATCCATATTGTATAGTGAAAACCTCTACTTATAGGATTCAAGCATTTAAGAGAGAGTGAAATTGGTGAATGTGGGATTAAAATTGGAGCCAATAATAATATGACACTTGTCACAAGGCTAATGGATGAAGGTGGAGCACATTTTGGGGAATGTGTGAGTAAAGAAGATGTAACAGAATTGAATGAATATGGTTGATGGTGTAAGAGAATGTTGATAATGTAAGAGAGATTAATTCCCTTCTAAGAGACAAGATGGCATGTAAGAGGGATTAAATTCCTTTGTAAGAGTATTTAAGATTTTGTAAGAGGCTATTTAAAGCCTTTGGAGGGAAATTGAATGAAGGGGTGGTTGGGAGGAATATTCCTAGGATTATGCCATTGTGAGGATAAATAACGTATTTAGTTAATTAAAAGAAATGATTTTCATGTGCAACTTGGTTATTTGACCATGGATTGAGTTTGACCAAGGTTGAGTCAAAAGCTAGAGAAATGGATAATGATGATTAGGGAGTGATTAGAGTTAATTAATTCAGAATTAATCAACTTGAGTGGGTTATGGGATTTATGACATTTAATTTAAAAATAGTTTGATTTATTTAATCAAATAAGAGGAGTTAGGGGAATTTAATTAAATGAATTGATTTTAATTAAATAGGATGAACATTATTCAGAAGAAAGTGAATTAATCGAATAAAGTTAATTATTTGATTAATAGTAGAAGTTGATAAATTTAACTAAATAATAAAGATTATTTAATTAATTGGTTAGTTTGAAGTGATTTGGGAAGAAATGATGTTAGTTAATCAGAATCAAATGTGAAATATCAATCAGTATTATTTAAGTGTCTAGAAAAAGTCTCCCACTAACATATCGATATGACAACTCATTCAACTATCACCTACATAAAATTGTCTATTTTAAGAAATATTGCAAATAAAATAGGAGAAGATCCAATCTTATATGAAATTGAATAATGTAACACCCTCCTTTGATCATATGCATGTCACACAATTGGAAATCGCATTCCCTAAACATGAATTACCATCACTTGAGATTCAAAAAAAAAATGAATCCTTGATGATAAAGGTGATTATTAATGAAATCATAGTTAGGCACACTCTCATAGACAATGGAGCAGGTCTTAATGTCTATAGCATTGACATCCTAGATAGATAAAATTGGTTTGGATAAAAAGGATTATTCAACTTAATAATGTTAATATTTATGGCTTTTTTAATGTTAATAGGAAACTACTAAGAATGACCATAGTACTTATTGAGGTGAGACCTATAGTGTTTCCTACCCCTATCCATATTATGTGAGGACCTCTTTCATACAACCTTCTCCTAGGGAGACCCTGGGTTCCTGCTATGAAAGGAGTACCATGTACTCTTCATTGTGCAATGAAATTTTAATGCAACAACAAGATATACACGATTGAAGCAGATGAAGAAGTTATAAATCATATGGTTATAACATTCCAAAATCAAAATTTGAGCCTATACAAGTTGGTGTCAACCCTAATTCACCTACAACAAAAATATTTAGTGATCATTAGGGATTATTATATTTTATGCCTCATTTCAATAAAGAATCCAAAATCTCACCCTCAAAGTCCAAATTCATGTACAAATGAATCATTTTTAGACACAAGCTCTAGTGATGATTGGGGTTCATTAGATTTTACACCCTCCTTTATGGGAGAATAAAAAATCTCACAATATAAACTAAAAAACCTTATGTTTCATTTGCTCAACTTGGTTCCATGACAACAACATTACCCCATGGTGGTAATGGGAGCTATTTAACTCCTATCCTTCATGTGAGAATGATGCATAACTTCAAGAAACCTAAAATTTGTGTTCTCGTGAAGAATCCAATCATTCTTGGAAGCATAAACCCCCTTCATTTGACTTGAAATATTGTTATGGTCTTGGATACAATGAAAACACAAAGTAAACTAATATACCATACTCTTTCAAGAAAGACCTAGGTTTACAACCCTTATCTCCATTTTCATCAAAGGCCTTATCATTTAATGTGTGTATGAAATCTTGTGGAAACAAACTAAAATATTCTACTATTGATCAAGAGGGTATCTTGACGAGAATCCTCTGTAACATAGATTTTTGGGAACCCAAATGCTTGCTCTCGCACTTCTAGGGTTTTTCACCTAAAAGGAGAGAGATTTAGGTCCAAAAATTCTTATGTAACACTCAAATTAGAATATGTACAATGTGATGTGATGTAAATGAACTTAACTAAATGAAATTAACTGATTAAAATGAACTAGAATGAATGCAAATGTGCAATTTAAACTATGTTTAAAAACACATTGTGATATGCAAACAAGTATGAAAATGAAGAAATTATGCAGAACAAAGAGTACAGGGGTAAACTTGAGTGCACCTGGATGATGTGTGAGATTTCTGGAATTTCATGAATGCTGGTGAATTTACACATTTTTCACAGTGGGACTCATTTTCCCTAGGTGGTGAATCATTCCACCTACTGATGAAAAACTATCGGGAGCTAATTTATGTCTGCTGGGATCTAAAATATGACAAAACTCAAGTTTACAGTCCTAAGGTGGGACACATTCACCATAGGTGGTGAATCATTTCTCTCCCAAATTTCTTAAAAAACTAGGAGACAACTCTACAACACCAGATCTGGAAATGTCTTCTTGTCAGGTTACCAAAGTCAAATCTATAGAAAAAGGACAAATAACTTTCTCCAAGCTTGAATTTGACTCATGTTGACTTGAAGAACCTAGTTGACATAAAAACCAATCTTCAACACCTAATAACCTGCCAAATTTGCAAACAAAAGGTTGCAAATACACAAGAAAAATGGGGAAAAATGATTAGGGTTTGTGAATAGGGGTTTGCCTTGGTCAAACCCCACTTTTGGTAATTAAACCCTTGAAAAGATAATGAAATATAAGAGAAATATAAAGTAATAGCATGCAAATGATATCAACTCACCTAACTCTTGATAATGCAATTCTGAAGTAATGTCAATGGTAGCTTCAAAGTGCTTTAATTGATGGTGTAAAATGATTGAATGTGATGTGTGATTGAATGCTTGAATGAATTGATTGTAGGAGATGCAAAATGAGATGAAAAATGCCTATTTATACAATTGTTGAGCCTTACTATCTGTTCATAGGTCATCACAGGCCGACATCAAGTGATTTTGAATTTGGGGCCAAGGTGGATTCATTCACCACCCATGGAAAATGGGTTCCACCTAGGACCTAAAAGCAAGTGTTGGGAATAATGTTGTATTTAATGTTATTTTTCGGGATAACATTCAAAAATACACTTAATTAAGTCATATGAGGGCATACAAAGAAAAAATAAAGCATGAGAAAGCTGTAAATAGTGAATATGTTCCTAGAAAAGCATGAAGGCTTGTTACAAAACTTTACAACACTTCAATATATGACTTGTTGATGAGTACAAAGGTGATTTTTAGGTAAATTGTATTAAATAGAGTTTAGAAGAATGTAGAAATATCTTACAGTTCACTTCACAACACCGTCACAAGATATCATTCTTTGAATTTTAGTACCTAAATAAGCATGTTCAAGCCATGTTATAGCATAAAATCAAAGAAAAATAATTCCAACAGCATGAAACAAGACCTAAAAGGCCATGAAAATGACAAGGGGCCATTTTTCTACAACACATTTAGCCCCCACTTTAGTGAGAGGATGAACCTACTTGAAACTGACACTAAACTATCCATGAACATCGAGGGGGAGGGTTCAAATGCACTTATGTTAACAAGATGGAATACAACGATCAAGAGGGATGATCAAGCCCCCAGGATGAAGATCCCATGGAAAACTAGGCATAATGACAAAGAAACACACAAGTGTTGAAAATAATTAGACGAAGCTTCGTTCATCAATCCAACTAGTTGTGAAAAGAGATCTAGGTTGATTGTTTGAAAAAGAGAATGTGTAATCACTCTGGGGCCACATAACAAGTTGTCTATGGGGTGAGAAAGCCCAACTGTATACTCACTTTGGGGCCATGAAACTAGTTTTCCGCAGGGTGAGAAAGCCAAAAAAGTAAGATACATATGCTAGTTGGTATTCACTCACAAAAGACAAAAAGTCATGCCGCTAGTTGAATTTCTCGCTCAAACATGTTAAAGCTATACCGCTTGATAACTTTAACAAGGATCCACAAGAAAAATTCCATGAAAAAAAAGGAAAGGAAAGGGTACCACAATCATACAAGTTGGGTTATTCAAGGTGGAAAAAATGTAGAATGTAAAAATGTAAAAATGTTAAACGTTAAATGTTTGAAGGAGTCTTGTTCAATTTATGCTAGTTCAATCACTTAGGGAATATTTTGTCTAATGTCTCCAAGAGGGGACCAATCAAAGAATAGTATATTCACGACTTATGGGATGTAGTGCATCACATTTGGTCACTAAGAGGAATGCAATATGCTTAGATAGATCATACTTATGAAGGACATCACACCCAATGTCATCCACAAAGTGACAAACACATCACATAAATGACAAGGCTACACTAAGAAGCATGAATGCACAATGAAATAATGGTAATGAATGCCCCCCACTTTAAAGGAATTGCTACACATCATTCTATGAGAATTTACTTCAAAGTAGAGAAGAAAAGAAAATGCAAAAAGAAAACAAGACATGACAGCCAACTTGGAAAGCTCTATGCCAAGTCATATGTTTCAAAGTTAGGTTGTGTGATGTCAAAAAAAAGAAAACTGAAGAAAGGGAGTTTCCCCTCAGAAAAGAATATACACCAAACACATAAGGGATCTATGAATTTTGGGTTAGTATTCTCATTGCTGCAATGTTGCTATGAAAGAGCTCAGAATTGTCATCATTCCCCAAATACACGTAGAACTAGAAGAATGACACAAAGAGAGCGAAAACAAAGGAAAATAAAGTTTGTTTTGAGTTAACATGGAAGAGACATTGTGGTCTCGATGCTTTGCATCATCTCGAAAAGGAAAACACAAAACAAAGAAAAGAGAAAAAGACAAGGACCATTTGGGTCAAAATGGAAGAGACATAGGGCATCTCTACACTTTGCATACTCCCCAAAAGGAAAAAAAAAAGAGAAAAAAAAAGGACCATTTGGGTCAACGTGGAAGAGACATAGGAAATCTCTACGCTTTGCGTCATCCCAAAAGGAAAAAAACAAAACAAAGAAAAGAGAAAAAGACAAGGACCATTTGGGTCAACATAGAAGAGACATAGGGAATCTCTACGCTTTACGTCATCCCTAAAAGCAAAATACAAAACAAAAGAAAAGAGAAAAAGACAAGGACTGTTTTGGTCAACATGGAAGAAAAGAAAATGCAAAAAATCATTTTTAGACACAAGCTCTAGTGATGATTAGGGTTCATTAGATTTTACACCCTCCTTTATGGGAGAATAAAAAATCTCACAATATAAACTAAAAAACCTTATGTTTCATTTGCTCAACTTGGTTCCATGACAACAACATTAGCCCATGGTGGTAATGGGAGCTATTTAACTCCTATCCTTCATGTGAGAATGATGCATAACTTCAAGAAACCTAAAATTTGTGTTCTCATGAAGAATCCAATCATTCTTGGAAGCATAAACCCCCTTCATTTGACTTGAAATATTGTTATGGTCTTGGATACAATGAAAACACAAAGTAAACTAATATACCATACTCTTTCAAGAAAGATCTAGGTTTACAACCCTTATCTCCATTTTCATCTAAGGCCTTATCATTTAATGTGTGTATGAAATCTTGTGGAAACAAACTAAAATATTCTACTATTGATCAAGAGGGTACTTGATGAGAATCCTCTGTAACATAGATTTTTGGGAACCCAAATGCTTGCTCTTGCACTTCTAGGGTTTTTCACCTAAAAGGAGAGAGATTTAGGTCCAAAAATTCTTATGTAACACTCAAATTAGAATATGTACAATGTGATGTGATGTAAATGAACTTAACTAAATGAAATTAACTAATTAAAATGAGAAATAGAAGAATAAAGGTACAAATAGAAGAAGTGTAGAAAGAGAGGAAACATCAAACGCACGGTACGAGGGAACATGATATGCACATGAAAAGGTAAATAGAAAGAGAAAAGAAAAAAAGGATAGTTAGGCGAATGCAAGTCAACCATCTAACAAGTTATCCACCTCCCAATCATGTTCATTGTAATGCGAGGGTGATTGATTGTCCAAAGGAAGAATTGCAAGTGCCGAACTAGGAGTTGTACCAAGTTCTTTACTTGATGGAGATGATTTATCATTTAAGCTCATTGTAGAAAAAAATAAAGAGTTCAAATTATTTTGTACTTTTTCATCTATTTTAGTGATCATCTCATCATTATCATCATCATCAAGATTAATAACGAGGGGTGGAAGAAAGGTGATTTCTAAGGATGGATGTATCAAGAGTGTTGGTTGTTGGATGGGTTCATTTTGTTGTGATTGTTGGACTGAGCTATTGTGTGGTAGGACAGGAGAGGGAAGGTGGTCATATATTACATTTTTCAAGAGTGGAGGTTGATTGTCTTTATCGTCGTCCATACAAGATTGATGAGCAAGGAGATGATGGCAACACTGACATTCCCGAGCACCGCGGTTTCATTTAATTCTATTTTGGAGTTGTTGGGGTGTAAGAGTGGATTGAGTCATCATAGGTTCTTCCACTTCTAAAGGGGGAAGAGCAGGAGAAACCAAAGAGGATGGATCAACCACTTTCTCTTTCGCTTTATACACTTGTTTGATACAAGGAGGTAGGGAAAGAGCTATTTCATTTTCTTGTGGTCATTTAAATGATGGTTGGGAAGTGTCAAGAGGGAATTGTTTAGAAGGTTTGATGGTTTGTTCAAAATTGGATTCAGGTGTAATCATGGTTTCATCTAGGATAGGATGGGTTGAGGTGGACAGAGATGTGTTACAAAGATATGATTTAGCTATCTTTTTGGATTTAAACTTTTG
This sequence comes from Sequoia sempervirens, assembly GCA_007258455.2. Lineage (NCBI taxonomy): Eukaryota > Viridiplantae > Streptophyta > Pinopsida > Cupressales > Cupressaceae > Sequoia > Sequoia sempervirens. The sequence continues at coordinate 74,598,914 of VDFB02047397.1, read as the reverse complement.
ATAAGCAATGTAAAAGAAATCCTTACGAGGGGTGATAGGTTCCATGGGTTCAAGCCAAAAGGATTCTAGTGAAAAGTTACCTTTGGAAGATAAAGGATTAAAGCCACTATGGCGTATGGTGAATACCTCATTTCCATGTGGAAACTTCAACCACTTATGAACAAGTGATGGGACTGCTTTCATTGAGTAAAGCCAAGGAAGGCCTAGCCACAAATGAAATTGGTCAGATTGTGGAATAATGGAAAATGTTACCTCTAAAGTCTTAGGTCCTATTTGTAAAGGTAGCATGATCGATCCAATCATAGGGCATGCAAAACCATGATGTGTTTTAATCCATGTAGTCAGTTTATTAGAGTCATCTTGATATAGATCATGTAATACCATAAATTCTTCTGTGATCACATTCTCACCACAAGCGAGATCTATTAATATCCCATTAGTAGGTTTATCATAGATTCTTCTAGCTATGTAGAGAGGACCATCATGAAGCTTTTGTAGTATTTCCTTAGCAAATTTAAATAAATATAAAGAGATTTAGTGGTTTGGCCCTTACAAGGAATAACATTTATTGTAGCTACAAGTTTATCCATAGGACTAGCTTGGGTAACAATAGGAAGCGTAGCAGGTTGTTCATTGTTTGTATCAATAGTCATTACATCAAGCTTCGAAGGTTCACTAGCCTTGACAAACGAGATAGTGTGTTTAGGAATAGGGTTGGTGAAAATTTGCAAATTTTGGGTAGGGGGTGTAATGGACTTATTTCCTTGATCATTAACACCCATAATGGTCAATTCACCCGAATCAATGAGGTCTTGAAATAAATGTTTAAGACACTTGCAATGTTCAGTGTCGTGGCCATTTTGATGATGCAAATGACAAAAAGTATTAGGTTTGAAGGTACATGGTAAGGGTTGATTAGGATCAAGTGGTTGAATAGGTGGTAAGGTGAGCATGCATTTTTGAATTAATTGGTTCATTGTGTGATGGAGGGTATCGAGTAAAGGAGTGAATTGTTTGTTTGGATCACCATAATGATAAGGAACAGATGTCTTAGTAGTGGCCATTGAATTTTTAACTTGTTGACTTGGTTGTGGTTGTGGTGAAGGAGGTGGATTAAACTATAAAAAGAATCGGTTAGATTTGCAGAAATTTTGCGTGTTGTTTTGGTTGTGATTGTTGTTTTCAAGTTTATCAACTTGGCTAGAAATGGATTTTGACTCACGACTTGAAACTAAATTTTGATAATCATAGAAGGTTGTAAAGAAATGCATGAATGAAGGAAATTTCATCATGGTAAGTTTATCTTGAAGGTTGGTGTGCAAATTCTTAATAAACATCTTCTATAGATGTGCATCTAGAATTTTGACATCAACTTAAGCATAAAAGGATTGGTAATGGGAGATGAAATCTATCACTTTTTCATCTGTGTTTTGTCCACATCTCATAAGGTCAGCAATTTCCTTTTTAGGTGTCATGTGAACTTGAAAGTGACTAATGAAAGCTTCCAACAATTCATTAAATTAACAGATGAAATGATTGGGCAAGTTGGAAAACCATTATAAAGCAGTATCTTTCAAGGTCCTTGGAAAAAGTTTTGCTAAGAGTTTATCATCAAGGAAAAAGTCACTACACAAATCAGTATAAGCATTGGTACATGGTTGATAGGGTCTCCTTTTCCTCTGTATTTCTCAAACCTCAGAATTTCTATCCCTTATGGAATTGAGGTACATAAGATTTCTAATGATAAGGGGCTGTTATAGACAAGATATGTGGGTGGAGTGGTTTGACCTTGACTAATGGTGGAAAATTGGTGTTCCATGGGTGAAATAGTGTTAAGGAGATGTGTAAGAAGAGGATTGGGATGATTGGGTTGAGGTGGAAGGGAAAATGGTGATGGTGTGTAAGTGATGTTAGGGGAGGTGAAAGGAATGCTAAGGGGTGTGAATGTGGTGGAAGGAACTTGCGGTGCGACAAAAGAAGTAGGAATGCTAGTGGAAATCTGGAAAGAAGTAGCCACTTAATTAGGTTGATGCATAGTTGTGTGTACTTATGGATTGGTGTAAGTTGGTATGGAAGCTATAGTTGAAGGGGGAGGAACTTGAGGTGCTCCTTGGCTTATAGGAATGTTTGCAGATTGGGTAGTTGAAGAGGCATGTTTATTGTAAATCTCAACAATTTGTTTCAGCAATTGCAAGCCATCATCACTCTCAATTAAGTGATGAAGATTCTCAATGGCAGGTATAGCAGTGGTGGAAATTTTTTCAAGTGACAAATCTTGTTGTAAATGTGCAAAGTCTTCATGAGTATTAATGACCTTTTCTTGTAGGAGGGATTTTTTGTGATTATCAACATGCATAGGATGGGAAGGTGAAGGCATGGAAGTGGAATTGTCAGGCCCTAATGCTCCATTTTCCATACCAGGAGTAGGACCTTGCAAGATCCCAAGGTCCACAATGAAAGTGTTATCACGGGATGCCATGAGTCTAGAACTTCTTCTCACTAAAGTATTCTCAACGGGGCACAAAACACTCATGCAAGTACCACAAAGGAGGGGTGGATGGAAATGCAAGCTAGTCTAAGAATGCAAATAAAAAAAAAATCTGCTAACTGTAACAAAGATGCAAATATAGAAAACATAAATGCAAGAAAATGCCAAAAAAGGCATAGAACTACTGTCTGAAAAGTGCAAAGGGACTGATTCACCTTGGGTGGCAAATGAGTCCTAGGATGCAATTTTTTTGTGTTTTCTAGAATTTTAAGGATGATTTAAATGTTCTATAGAATGCAATTACAAATGTATAATACATATTTTTACTTTTTTTCAATGAAATTGAATGCAAACATGAAAACTAAATGAATCTTTCACTAATGTAAAATGAAAGGTCCTAGAATGCAATAACAAATCAATTCCCTAATTGAATGCTAATGCAAAAGAAAACTAGGATTAAAGATATGAATGCAATCAAAAGTTTAAATTTTTAAAAAGTCAGGTTCACCAAAATGTAACATAGATTTTTGGGAACCCAAATGCTTGCTCTTGCACTTCTAGGGTTTTTCACCTAAAAGGAGAGAGATTTAGGTCCAAAAATGCTTATGTAACACTCAAATTAGAAGGTGTGCAATGTGATATGATGTAAATGAACTTAAATAAATAAAATTGACTAATTAAAATGAACTAGAATGAATGCAAAAGTGCAATTTAAGCTATGTTTGAAAACACATTGTGATATGCAAACAACTATAAAAATGAAGAGAGTACAGGGGTAGACTTCAGTGCACCTGGATGATGTGCGAGCTTTCTAGAATGTTTGGAATGTTCGTGAATTTTACTAATTTTTCACGGTGTGACTCATTTGCCCTGGGTGGCAAATCAATCCACCTATTGATGAAAAACTGCTGGGAGCTGATTTCTATCTGTCACGATATGAAATCTGACAAAACTCAAGTTTCCAATCCTAAGGTGGGACTCATTCACCATAGGTGGAAAATTAGTTCTCTCCCAAATTTTTGAAAAACTAGGAGACAACTCTACAACACTAGATCTGGAAATGTCTGCTTGTCGGGTTGCCAAAGTCAAATCTACAGAAAACGGACAAATAACTTTCTCCAAGCTTGAATTTGATTTATGTTGACTTGAAGCACCTAGATGACATAAAAATAAATCTTCAACACCTAATAACTTGTCAGATCTGCAAACAAAAGGCTGCAAATACACAAGCAAAATGGGGAAAATGATTAGGGTTAGTGAATAGGGGTTTGCCTTGGTCAAACCCCACTTTTGGTAATTAAACCCTTGAAAAGATAATGAAATGAAAGAGAAAGATAAAGTAATAACATGTAAATGATATCAACTCACCTAACTCTTGATAATACCAGTCTAAAGTAATGTCAATGGCAACTTCAAAGTTCTTTAATTGATGATGTAAAATGCTTGAATGAATTGATTGTAGGAGATGTAAAATGAGATGAAAAATGCCTATTTATACAATTCTTGTGCCTTACTAACCATTCATACCTCATCATAGGTTGACATCAAGTGATTTTGAATAAAATCCAAGAAGGAAATTTAAAATATTTTGAATTTGGGGCCAAGGGGGATTCATTTGCCACCCATGGCGAAGGGGTTCCACCTAGGACCTAAAAATAAGTGTCAGGAATAATGTTGTATTTAATATTATTTGTTGGGATAACATTCAAAAATACACTTAATTAAGTCATATGAGGGCATAAAAAGACAAAATAAAGCATGAGAAAGGTGTAAATAGTGAAGATGTACCTAGAAAAGTGTGAAGGCTTGTTACAAGACTTTACAACACTTCAATATAGGACTTGTTGATGAGTAAAAAGGTGATTTATAGGTAAATTGTATGAAAAAGAGTCTAGAAGAATGTAGAAATGTCTTACAACACTTCACAACACCTTCAAAAGATGAGATTCTTTGAATTTTAGTACCTAAATAAGCATGTTCAAGCCATGTTACAACATAAAATCATAGCAACATAATTCCAACACCATGAAACAAGACCTAAAAGTCCATGAAAATGATAAGGGGCCATTTTTCTACAACACATCCTCCAAGATTTTTTGATATCCCTTCCACCAAGAACACGAAAGAAATTTTACTACAAGCATTCATTTTATGCATATAACAGAGTTCATGGTCATTCTACTAATGAGTTTAATGCTTTTAGTAAAAAAATTCAACATCTTAGGGACTGCGGTGCTCTTCCATGAATCACCTTGTTCCTCTAATTGAAACTTATTTTCATCCTATTTGGCTCATCCTTGTCTTGCACTAAGTAGGGGAAAGGTGTTAGGTAGCCTTGTCCTGATATGTCACTTTTCATTGTCTCTATTGGCTAGTTGATTGCCTTTCATGTACATATAAAAGCAAGCTTTGGATGTGGATGACATGCCTTAAGTTGGATCACATGTGGCGTACTGAGTTATACATTTTTGGGGCAACCCCTTTTCAAGATGCAGCTCTATTTGGAAACATATGACTTGGTATAGGGCTTTCCGAATAAACTCTCATGTCCTTTACTTTAAAGAAATTTCTCACAACAATAGTGTTAGCAACCCCTTTAAAGTGGGGGCATAAATTGACACTCATGTTTCACTATGCGATTTTCTTTATTCTTGTAATGTGTCCTTTTCTTGGTGGTGTCATTGGGTTTGATTTCCTTTGAGAGAAAGGCATTTCTTTGCCTTGTCCTCTCATAGACATTAAGTATGATGTTCCCTAAGGAGAGGCTTTTCATGAACTAAGAAAAATCCCTTTGAACATTCCTTACACAATTTTGCATTTACAATATTTCTTATATTGCCACCTTGCATAATACACTTTTCTTTCTTGTGGAGCCATCCTATTTGTTCATGGATGTTAAGCATATGAAGATTTTCTTGCCTCATGAAGCTTGAAGTTCATTGTTATATGAAACCTTATCAAATTTATTAGGAGGTATAAATTTGTTATGGTTGGATGGGAAGCTGAACTGAGGCATGACTTTCTCATAGCCACTCATGTGTGTGTGAGAGCACATACCAATCATGTGTCTATGTGTCTCACCCTTTTGGATTACTCAGCCAACGAACAACCATAAGTTTTGTTGCCTCAGAGTGAGCATGCATTTTTAAGGAAAAACAACTTAGATCTCATCCACATCATGTTGGAAAAATGGTTGAAGCTTGATCTACCTTTTCTTTCTTTCTCTTTCATATTTATGTCTTTGACATTGCATATTTGTGTATCTTGATATTTCATATTACACACCTTGTGCATGTCCTTTTATGCTTATATCAAATTTACCTACAATATTGAATCCTAGGGGCTTGACCACATCCTTTGATCCTTGTTATCCTAGACCATCCACATCGATACATGGGTACCCCTCTTGAATGTCTATTTTAATACGAGTTTGAAGCAATTTCATCCTCTCACTAAAGTGTAAGCTATATGTAACAAAAAAATTGTACTCCCTTCTTCAAAATGGTACAATTTCTCTTAATTTGGGAAAAAATGGATCTAATGTTTCCTTGATCTAGTGTTGTAATGTTTTTTCCACATTCACATTGGATTTAGTAACTTTTAAAGCTAAATTAACTTGATTTTTCCTTAATTTGATGTTGTAAAATGTATTTATTTACACCTTCATATTAAGTTTTAGGCCCTTGTAAACTAAATGAAATTAATTATGCCTTATTTAGGGTGTTGAAAAGTGTATTTTAACACTTTCACACTAATCTAGGGTTTCATTAAATAATTAGGCTTCTTTATTCCTTATTTGGCGTAATTTGCATCCACAGGCCTTAATTAATGCATCTTTTCGAGGATAATACTAAAATAAACCAACAACCAATCATAATTAAGGTTTTTTTAGGTTGTGTGGCCTAGATTTAGTGATCTGGTACTCATACACCACATTGGGTGTATGAGTCCCACCTAGGTTTCAGGGCCTCGATCTGGAATTTACATAATTATAAGCATTTTTTGAAAAATGAGTGACCCCATAGTTAAGCCTAAAGGGACTCATATGCCACTTGTGGTGTATGAATCCCATGTGTCCCAAAATAAAATTTAATTCAAATTATTAGTGGTATTTTATCCTCCCCCATTTGATGTCATCTTGTAGTGTTGTAATTTCAAGAAATTTGACATAAATAAGTATAAATACAAGGTTATTTCATTCATTTTCACCTAATACTTTCAAGAGAACATTCCCAATAACATTTTTATGATTACAAGACTTCACAAGAGTGTCAAGAGAGAGTACAAGAGCATTTCTAAGGAATTCAAGAGAAAAATTCTTCATCATTTTTGTAGCAATTCAAGATCCATTATCATGTCAAGATCATCAAGCATCAAGCATGTTGTTGACCTAGTGTTGTGATGTAGCATCCTATATCCACTTGCAACCATTGTTTCATATCAAATTTCAAGATCAAGATTTACATTCTACATGGCCACTTCATGTTAGATTGCTAATTTACATCTCAAGACATCTTTCAAGGTGTCATTGTGCATGTTTCATATTTCATGTTTCATGTTTCATGTTGAAATTTGATTGGTTCATCACAAGGTTTACTTACCTAAAGGGGGTTTGACCAAGGAAAAATCCTATTACGTAACAATCAACAAGTTTCTCTTCTCTTTGGTGTGTGATTATAGATCTAGGTTTCTTGGAGCTTGAAGATCCTTTGAACACTAGATTGCAAGGTTGAAGAAATTCATCACAAGGTTGTAATCTTCACAAAAAGTCACCTATAGGTTGCAAATTAGGGTTACAGATAAAAAAAAAAGTGTGATATAAAGAGCAGAGTTAGGAGAGAAAATTAATATCTTAACCCTCTAAAAAATCATACTAGGACCGATATGCCACCTTGGGCGTATAATTCCCAGTACTACCATTTTTTGGGTTTCACAAGATTTAGGTTAAGCACTGTCAGATTTCAGTTTTGGCAAAAAAAACTTAGTCTAGGAAAAAATCACCAAGACTAGTGTATGTCTCCCAGTGGGAATCAAACAACAATTTTTAGGGCTTTGGAGCTTGTTTTGACCTCATTCTTCTTCGAGGTGTACCTATGTTCATCCTTAGTCCTTTATTCTACATTTCAGTTTTATTTCCTAGGTCATCTAGTTAGGTTTTACATAGTAATTTGCATGTTGCATTCATTTCTTGTCTTTCCAATCCCTAGCTTGGTGGTGAACCCTCTTATTTAGTCTCTAACTCTACCCAAGGACACCCCTATTACTGGATCTCTCTACTTCATTTCACCCCTAGCTTGAGATCTCTAGGGATCTCTTTGAATGTTATGCTAGTGAAATAGGAGGATCTCATATCCCCTTTGTGTTCCATCTTCTGAAATGGTGGAACCCTATTTCCTACATTTCAGAACCTATAACCTCTGGCTCTACAAGAAGAAAAAAAAATGTAGAAAGGAAATCTTGAAATACTTACAACATCTAAAGGTTGGCCTTTAGAGGCATCCATTCTTCTTATGAAGGTTGATCCTTTTGAACTTCGAAGATTAAAAAGCTTTATCTAGGTCAATTATCTCCTTAAAGGATAAGTTACTCAAATGTTGTCAATAGGACACATTTGAAACTCAAGTTGGGTGAGGGTCTATAGAATAGCCTCCATTTCAGAGGAATTTGGCCTTTGAGTCATGCTCGCAAAGACAATCTGGTCATTTTTCTTTGCATCTAGTAGACATTTGATCTCATCCTTAAACAGGACCATGTTGTCGAAGTGGAGCATTGAGGGGAGTCCTAACTGAATCAATTGTTCAATGTGTGACCCCTTCATTTCCCAAAAAACTTGCTCTAAAGCAACCAAATATGGCTTGCATTTGGATACTACATTATTGTAACTCAAAAATTCATTGACCTTGGCCATCATGTTCCTTTGGTTGGCAATGCCTACTACTTCGAGTGCCTCATCAATTGCACTACATAACTTCTTAACTAGAATCTATGAATATTGGACCTTTGGGGAGATGAAAGCGAGGACATGGTCCATAAATGAACTCACTTGTGCACTTAATCATTGTGATTCAATGATAAATCCAAGTGTCAACTTCAAGTGTGAAGCTACATTCTTATCCTATCCCAATATGATACATATAGTTGTTGGATCATTGGGAGAATGTGTGTAGTTTGGGAGAGAGTGTTGAGGTCACTCTTTAGCTATTAAATCTCCTAGTCACTAGACAAAGACTCTACTACATTTTTTGTTACATTTGTTGTTGTGTGGTTAAGGAGTCTAAAAGTTTATATTTGGCCTATTCCAGCTCTACTTCTTTTTGCAACAACTTATTTTCTAGGTGGCTTCTTTTTTCTTTTTCAAGCCCTCTATTTCAACCTTTAGCTCTGAAACTTGAACTTACTCCTCCAATTGATTTATCACCTGAAAGTATTCTATCACAACAACCTTGTTGAACACACTTAGAGATTGAGAGGGGGGAGAATTAGTGTACTCAAAACTTAAACCCTTCAAGATCTTAGAAACTCTTCTTAACTCAACCAAAACCCTTAAATAGATTAGTGAAAAGATATAACAACTTCAACAATTAAAGATATAGAAATTATAACTCTAATTAGATCAACAACAATGAGAAAGAAACACAAAACTCACACATGCAAGAGGAAACACCAAATTTACATAGAAAACCCAATGATGGAAAAACCATAGTGAGAGTTAACTCACAATATAAAGGCTCACTACCAAAAAAGGACTTGCAAAATAAGGCTCACTACCTCAATGCAAGATATAAAGGAATTGCAGGATTGGAGCAAACACAACTCTAGATGCAAGATATAAGGACCTAATAAGATTCATTATCTCAGAGAAAGATACAAATATTTAGATAAAGATTACAATATTTTTCAAAATAACACTTTGCTAATTGAGGGGTTGTAGAACATCTTATCTTTCCTCTTCATAATGTAGCACTAACTTTGGTCAATATTCAATACATTCCACACCTTCTTTATCATAATTTTACACTTCTCCATTTTATTGAATTCAAAATGATCTTGCATTTACATCCACTGCAACACTTCAAAACTTCAACTAGGTCAACCAAAAGAAGATACTATGGATGTGAAAATCTGCATATGGTTAGTATTTTAAAACCAAAATAATCCTCAACATCCCTATGAGATAATGAAACATGTTAAAATATGCTAAGTAAGATATTAAAACAACAAGAAAAACCAAATAAGCATAAAAACAACATGAATCAAATTCATCTCATAGTGGATTGGTGTCACATGTGCTAGTGACCCTTTCCCAATCCTTGATCAAAGCTTAAGATGATGTAAATGCAATGGAAATGATGGGCAAGATGATTTCTCAAGTTAAGAGAGTAACCTTGCATAAAAGTTGTGTAGATGATGGAGATGATGGAGTGAAATGGACAAGATCAATTCTTAAATGAAGAGAGTGACCTTGCAAGAGATTGTGGAGGATTTGCTCAATGTTGAAGCTTCTATTTAAGGATTTTCAAAATGCTAAGTGTTGAAGAGAGACCAATGTGGGACTAAGATTGGACCCATGAAAGAAGGACACTTGTCATCATGTGATAGGCCAATGGATGTGCAAGATTTGGGAAGAGTGCCCATGAGAGGGAGAATTTGAATTCAAATTTGGCAATAAATTTTGAGAGGGGGACAAGAAAGAAGAGCAATAAATGCAATGTTGGAGGGATCAACTTGTCATGATTTTCAAATTTGAGGGAATATTCCCCATAAATGCCATGTTGATGGAAAATTTTGGATTTAATAAATCAATAAATTGATTTATATGTGCAAGTGGCTAAATCTAGAGAATGCAAGTGGGTGAGATTAGCATTAGATCAGGATTAATTAGCTAGGATGATGATTAGGATGAGTTTGACCTCTTTGAATTAGATATTTGATTTATTTAAATCAAGAAGGATGGAATATGCATTATGATGGATGTTTGATTTATTTTATTAAAAAGGTTGATGATAAGTTCGATTTATTTGATTTAAGTTTATGACTTTAGGAGATTGATAAATAAACTTGATTTATTTTCTGAGTGGATGAATATGACCTAGTTGAATGCATTATGTCAATTTGACGTGTCTATAGATACACAATAAATTCAACAAGTCAACCACCAAAGCATAATGTGGTCCTATCATGATGATAAAGGGGACCAAAAAAAATTATTACATCTTCCAATGTGATCGAAAACAATTCACACATTGGCGCACATCAATCTAATTTAGGATCAAGGAAACATGTAGAAGAAATTTCAAGCATAGAGCTAGTTGACCCAAAAAAATACTTCCAATTAAATATACTTGATGTAGTCCAAAATAGGATAGGTTAGGACCCATATTTATCATAACACATCTTGAATTTTTGGTGTAGACCCCCACACACATGTCACATGTAAAAAAACAAGCCCTATCGGCCAGATATATACAAATAACCCAAAGATCCAACTCAAGACACAATGCAACGCTAAAGTATCCAAACAACATCATGAAAATCACATGGGGATGTTCCATGAACATCCAAAAATACTTCCATATACTTCTTTCACACTTTCATGCCATCAATAGCCACCAAAGATCAAATAGGAATAGAATACTTTATTCAGGAAGTACAAAATGCATAAACATGAGATATGACATTTATAGAACAACTTGTGAACCACTTCATCACATGAAATTTCAAATAAGACCTTGTACAAACATTGAGAGAACTTCACCAAGCCATAGGAGAAAAGACATGAATGTGAAGAAATGTGGAGCATTTCTTGAACTAGTCTAGATAACCAACAACATTGCCAACCTTTTTCAATTTTTGAAAACCTCATTGACAACACTAGTTTACCAAAAAAGATAGGAGTAAAACATCCACATAGCAATAAATTTTAATCCTACACTACAATACCATATCTTAAGCAATAACGGAATGTGGAGCATTCTTCCAAGCGGACCTTCAAGCAACTTCCTGAACCTAAAACACTTAAGCAACCTGTGGAGGACATATCTTTCTTTTAGCAACACATGCTTTATTAGTAACATTAGGAGATAGTATGAGACACACTATAGACCTCTAAAAACATCTCTCCATTGTCAGCAATACTTCTAATGCTTCTAATCCTCATCTTAATATACATTATTAAACTAACTCTATTGACATAAATCATACTCAATGCTTCTCAAATAAGACATGACATCCAACCATGAACTTCAACAGCTCTTCTATACATCTATATTAGCCCAAACTAAATATTGTCAATAATGATAATCATTTCCAAGTATCAAACAAGTAATGACACCAAGGACTAACAAACTTCCAACAATCAGTGTTGATATCAAAGACAACAACTCCCTTAAATATCCTCAAGTGTTGACATCAATGACAATCATTGCTAATAGGCCTTTTGTGTTTCCTGGAAATTAGTTCCACTCTATCAAGTGGCCTTTCCTAGCTAAGATTTAGGATGAAAATGTAGGTTGATTAATCCTTGGGTAGCATTTTATCATGAGGCTTGATAACTATGGGCATCATGTGTGTGATCATCATGTTGGTTATGGTCAAATAAATTTTGCATATGTAGCATTGTCAGGGCCTTGGTTTTTATTTTCCTTACCTAGGCCTCTAACACTTTATTTTTAGTCTCCAACTATTGGTGGAACTACAATTGACACTGAATAATTTCCCCTACAAAGGGGGAACCCTATAGCAACCTAAAAGGAATGGTCACTTGCTACTATGAAGTAATATACATCATTCCTCCTAAGATGATCTAGTGAGTGAGCAATGTGGAAGGTGAAAAAGGTGAGAGGTTGTAGAGAGGGATGGTGGGTGATTGCACCACAATGGATGTGTTTGTGGTGGATGGAGGTAGAGGGGTATAAAGAAACACAATCATGGTGGATGGCAAGGTGGTTCCTGAGGTGGAAACGGTGGAAGGCACCAAAGGAGTGTAAAAGGAATATGTAGGGGAAAGAGTAAGGTAATCAAAATGGACCTCATGACCAAAGGCCGTGGGAGACTGCATAGTAATAGGAGATAGCTACATCACAATAGGAGGTTGTGGTGTCTAACTAGGATGTTTCAAATATCTAAAAAATAAAATTGATTCTCCTATCCTTGTATTCCTTGTAGTTTCTTTATCAGCTCCAAGGCCCAAAAAATCATTTGTTCTTCTATGGTCCACTTGAGTTGGAACCCAAATTCATTGTGCTTGTGACTACAAAGAAATCTGAATTTTAGACTTAAAGATTAGACAAGGAAGATATAGAAGATCACCAGAGGCTACAAATGTATCATTCAAACCTTAATAATAGGACTAAATCACCCAACTAGGTGTATTAGTCCCAATATATCCCTTTTTACCATTTTTCTAGAGATCTTTATCAGTCACCAAAAGATTCTAGATTCTTCTCGAAACCTTGCAGTAGGACTAAATCACCCTACCTAGCATATCAATCCTATTGTGCTTTAGAAGGTAGATTTTTAGGGTTTACAGACCTTGTTTTGGCCACTCCACTGCTCTAGGTACTATTCGGTTTCACTCTATTTGTCAATTTGATTTCAGGATTTCAAGTTTCTATGGTTTTTTGCATAAGTGTTTGCATTTCTCCTTTGAGGATTCATTTAAATGGTGAATCCCCATCCCATCACACAAGAAAACCCCTAGTCCATACCTCAATTAAGTCACTTGGTTGAGGGATCTTAGTTTCTTAATGAAATGAAGTGAAAAATAGGTCCCAAGTTCCATCTCATAAAAGGTGGACACTTATTTCCCTTGTGTTCAGTAGCTTATTATTAATAACAATAAGGACTAGATCTATTCAATTTCAAATAAATATGATATTACCACTTGAGTATATCTATATTTGATCAAATAAATATGAGCCCTTGAAATGGAATTATAAAAACATTAAGTATATTTATCAACTACCAATTTCAAATATCCTTCAAATCTCTAGCCATAGGTATGTACTCAATGTTTTCTTCATTACTAATATTTCATAATAATTTCAAAGAATAAATCTCTACATAAACTTTATAAAAATAATCACTAACCATATTCCAAATGGCTTTACATAATTCATATGTAAATCTATCACATCTTAGTACTTTACCACTAATCATTAAGAAAATAACCTCACAAAGGTCTTATTAAGTAGGAATTTTCTCACACAAGGCTCTTTGAGAAGGTAAAATCATATAAGAAACCACCTAAATGCAAAGATAAAAAGAAAAATTGACCACTTAAGAGATGGATTTCAAGCTTTGAAAGCCTATTTATAGTGCTAAATAAATCCTAGATGATTGTAGGAAGATCTTGCAAAATATTAGATCCTTGATATTTTTTTATCATTTATAAAGCATGATGAGCTCTTAAGAGAGAGGAAAATATATATCCAATTTTGAGCTAGTATATTCAAGCTTTTATTTGGGCTCTTCTAGATGAGTGATTCTTCATTGTTTATTTATTTTTTAATAAAAGAGGGGTAAAAAAATATTATAAAATCAAGGTAAATTATAAAAGAAACCAAGAGAAAGAAGGGATTCCTTGAGGGAACCCTGAAAGGGAACAATTACATAATTTTTTCTCCCCGAATAAAATTTTCCACATTCCTCATATAGTCTAGAGGTAGAAGGCTCCAATCTCCCACATCCCACCTATCCTCCTACTCAGAAGCCTATTTTGCTAGACAATCAACCACTTTAATCCACTCCGTAGGAATATAACAAAACACTATATAATATAATGAATTGCACATCCTCAAAATTTTTCTAATCAGTGAATATAGTTTCCAACTACTCCCTCTAGACTTTTGTCATTCAACATATCCACAACAATCTTTGAATCAGATTCATAGATAATCTTCCTCCAAATGAGGGAGTAACCTCTCTCCACAACATGGAGGATAGCCAAGGCCTCCATCAGATTGTTAGTATGTTTCCCCTTATAAATAGAGAATAAAAACACACTATCCCCAACACTATTATGCTTAATACCACCAATCCTAGTATGGACAATATTGCTCTAAGAAGAACCATCAATGTTCACCTTTAGAGCACCTAGAGGAGGAGGAATCCACTTACCTTCACACTAATTTTTTTCTTAGTATGTCAAGGTCCCCTACAATAGAAGAAACTAGGACCACCACCAAAAAGGTTTAAATTCCTTATGACATCTTCATCACAAGGAGCCATAGTACAAGATATGTCACATTTCACATAAATAGTTTGCAAAACCTTGTTGATAATCTTCAGCCAAAGCTACACCACAACCATTTGCATAACCTAAAAAATCCTCCTATTTCTTTCTAACAACTGCCAAATAATTAGGGATGGTCCAAGGAACCAAGAAAAAGTAAGAAAATATGTTCGTGGAAGAGGCCTATAGATGATCTTCCAGAAATTCAACCAAATAAGTGGCATGGACACAAGAATTCTTTCAAGCCCCTCACTAGCAGTTCCAAATCACCTGAGAAAAAGGGAATAAGAAAAATATGTGGGAGGAATTTTCCTCACTATTGTTACAAAGAACAAAAAGAGAGGGACCATGAAAACCTCTCTTTTGAAAATTATCACAGGTAAGACATCTATTCTACACCACCAGCCATAAGAAAAAGTCGCATTTGGGCCAAGAAAATTTACTCCAAACTTGCTTCCACCAAGGCACCTCTAGCTTCCCAAACACCTGTCTATCCAACTAAAGGTAGCCTAAGGCCATAGTAAAAGTACCCTTCAGAGAAGGACCCTAAGATAGAGTATCCCTCCTAGAAAGGGAATTACACATTCACTTAGCCAAAATCCTAGCTAGCTCTTATCGAGCCTCCTTAGTACCCCCAGTGGCCACTCCTACAGAGTTTTCCAATGCACCACCTCCATCTAAGCCAAGACCTACACCATTTTGAAATATTTCACTCTGCACCACCCAAACTCCAAAATACTATTACAAAGGGGCACTAGATGAGGATAGAGAGTTAGAATGGGGGGATTTCAATCCCATGAATTGTACCAAAAGAGAGCCTCATAGTGACTATTACAAATCCAAAAGAGGTCCTTCTTAATGAATTTCACCCCTCTTTTGAAATTCTTCCAAATCATGGAACCCTTCCTCGGAAGGAAACATTGAAGCACATCCTAAGTGCACACCCCCCAAAGATACTTAATGGTGAGAATCCTAGCCTAGTCTTGATCTTGGCTAGTACACCAACACCAATATAAATTAGTAGCTAAGAAATAGCCAATCAAGTCCAAATGCTTGAGGCCAAGACCCCCCTACTACTTCAGCCTACAAAGAGAATCACATCTGATAGGGCTCCATTTTGAAGAAGAAAATTTACCAACCCACAAAAATTGATTAGATAAGGTATAAAATTCCTTAGCAAAACACTAAGGGGAAACCTACAAAAACCATCTATAAATAGGAAGAGTCTACACCACAAACTTCAAGAGAGTCACACGTTTATCCATTGAGAGCCATCTACAAGTCCAATGACTTACCCACCTACGTAAGCTATCCAACACATCCTGATAAAGATCTCTAAGCTAAGATCCCACTGAGATAGGAATACCAAGATAAGAAGAAGGGAGAGAGCTAATCTAAAACTAAAGAATTTGAGAAATCCTATTCTAAATAAGTTGGGGAGTGTTAAAGAATAAGATTGAGGACTTATCCTCATTGATCTTTTGTCTCAAAAAACCTAGATAAATATCCAATTTTTTTCTTAAGTTTATGGCCTTCTAAATTCTAGCCATACCCATCAAAGCAATATCATCTATAAATTAAATAATGAGAATAAGGATGCACACCCTACAACCCCAACTCTAGCCTTGAATCAAGCCTTGGCTAATGCGAGACTTGGTAAATATTCCCAACCCCTCATCCATAATAATAAATAGGTAAGGATAAAGAGGTTCCCCTTAATGAAGGCCCCTAGAAGCACCAAACAACTTTGAAGGCTCCCCATTAATGAGAAAAAAAAAGGAAGAAGAAGTAACAAAACTCATGATCCACTCAATCCACTCCCTATCCAAACTAAAATCCTATAAAACCTTTTGTAAAAACACCCATCAAACCCTATCATAAGCCTTATTCATATGAAGTTTGATGAACTTTTCTTTCTCATTCAAATTCACCATAGAATGAATGGCCTCCAAAGCAATCATGATCCCATCAAGGATTTTCCTACTAGTAATGGATTTCAGAAATCAATTTATTAATAATTTTGTAGACAATATTACATAGAGCAATGGGTCTAAATTGATCCAAACAATTAGCTCCCTCCCTTTTAGGAATAAGAGCCAAGAAAGTAGAGTTTATAGCATGAAGCATTTTTTTATTACGTTGTCACTCCTAAACCACCTCTAGGAGATTCACTTTGATAATTTCCCAAAACTCCTAGAAGAAATCAATAGAAAATTCATCTGAGCCTAGAGACTTTCCTGTTTCATTTAAAACACAACCTCTTCCAGCTTAGACAAAAAAATAGGGAACATGAGAGCCCCATTCATCTTGTTAGAAGCCAAAGAAGGGATGTAATCTAAAATAACATTCTCCTCACTAATAATAGGGATAGAGTCCTTAGTGAATAGAGTAGCATATAATCGAGCAACCTCCCTTGAAATATCATCCATAGAGGACAGTGGCACCCCCTACTGCAATGCCAAAGACATAATAAAGTTTCCCATCCTTCAAGCTTTGACAAAATTGTGAAAAAATGTTGTATTTTTATCTGATTCTTGAATCCAATCCACCTAAGACTTCTGCTTCTAGAAGATCTTCTCCCGTAGCTCTGATTCCTCAAGCTCCTAAACATCTATTGATTCTTCCCTAATCAGATCCTCGATAAGTTCTTGGTCCCGAATCTTATAGGTAATGGCATCTACACTAGCTTGAGCAGATAATTTATTGATGTGAAGGTTGTGAAAATGTTATCTAATCCACTTCTTAAGCTTGAAATTCACAAAATATAATATTTTTTTAAAGGAATAAATAGCCCTTCCATGATTCTACTTCCCCTGTTGCCACTAATCAACCCTAAGGTCATGAAAAGAAGAATCACATAACCACATGAGTTGAAACTTGAAAGACAGGTTCTTAGGGACTCTAGAAATAATAGTAGAAAACTTAATTAGCTAGTGGTCTGACCCTCTCCAATCCAAAATCTCTGAGAAATTAGATCACCTAACCCCAACCCAAAAGTAGGAAACTAGGAAATGATCCAGCCTTTCAAATATAGCAGCCTCCCTACATCTCCTATTATTCCAAGTGAAGAGACCATTGTATGGCTTCACATCAACTAAGTTCAGAAGATCTATATTATCCCTAAGGAGACAAGAAGAATGGTCCAGCCTATCATTCCTACCACGTTTCTCCTCAAGAGATGAAACAACACTAAAATCCCCATCCATGATCCATGAAAACAAAGGATACAAATTTTTGATGTATCTAACATGATCCCACAACTGAGCTTTACCAAGAAGATTAGTAGGAGTTTAAACATTGGTGAAGAGATAGGTTTCACCTAAATTTAGACAAGAAGCAACTGACATCACTGAGGAACTCAAAAACCACTAGAGAGGAACAATTTTCCTAGGATGATCCCAAAAATAGGCCAACCCCCCCCCAAAAAAATTACCATAAGCCCCGAGACTCTAACACAAGCTATGAGACTAAATGTCAAAATATTTATTCAACATACCTTCCAAAAATAACATAGTTTCTTGAAGAAAAAAATTAGGACCATTAGTACCAATCATCTCCCAAATAGCCTTTTATTGAGGGACATTGTTCATACCCCTCACATTCCATGAGCTGAGATTGGGAGAAGTGGGAGTCAATGGTTTTCACTAACCCCAAGTCCACCAAATTCTCACCCAACAACTTAACCTTCTCTAGATCCTTCTTACGATCCACCTTGGAAGGTTTCTCTAGAGGCCCCTTCTTTAGGGGCTTCTATTGCAAACCCAGGGCATGGACTATCCCACTACTCTTACCAAGATCTAAAGCATCATTAGGTAGAGAAGAACCAAGATCCTTTGAAGCCTCAACTACGACCAAACCACTCGACCACTTTGATCTGTACTAACGAGAACCTGAGATGTTGCATCTAGGATCATATGATCCACCTAAGCATCTACCAAAGATAAATAAACTCTCAAGTACCCCACACCAAAAGGAGGCACAAAAAGACACCCCTCCTCGAAGACTAAGTCCTCCAGAACATCAAATCAGTTGAAGGCCCCATCATCTTGTCTATCCTTCAAGGTTCTCTTTAGAACTCTCCTTTTATTATGAGGCTTTATCGAGATGAAACCCTCCCTATTTGTTGCTCTTCAATCATAGGGGCCTTTCCTTTATCATTAAGGTGGGTTGGAGTTAGAATTAGTTGTACTAGTTTCCTAATTAAACCAAGGGAATCTCCTTTGTAGATGTCCATACTCATCACATAAATGACATCTGAAGGGGAGGGTTTCATAATCTAATTGCTAAATCCAAGAAACTAAACCAAGAGACATCACCAGAAAGTTTGGAAAAG
Source organism: Sequoia sempervirens (assembly GCA_007258455.2). Classification (NCBI taxonomy): domain Eukaryota; kingdom Viridiplantae; phylum Streptophyta; class Pinopsida; order Cupressales; family Cupressaceae; genus Sequoia; species Sequoia sempervirens. The sequence continues at coordinate 74,579,861 of VDFB02047397.1, read as the reverse complement.
AGTTATTCAAATCAATTTCCACACACATACATGCATAAATAATTATCTTCTAGTCTAGATTTTTGTTGATCCAGACCAACTGACTTGCCGAGGAGAAGAGAGATCATTTGTAGAATATCACTCCTCCAACACTCCAATGGAAATTGCAGGAGACGTACCTAGATAGGAGCCCTCAAAGGAAGTTTCTCATCCACATTAAAATCCAAATGCTAGGGTTTCATGAAAATCCCAACTTGATTAAAGAAATAAGGCCCCCCTTCAAAAGCCCTATTCCTATCCTCCATGCATGTAAACAAAAATAAAAAATAATTGTTTGCAACCACCTTTTGTTGCAAGTATGAAGGTGTTGTCATTGATGTCATATTGGTTGTATATTTTGAGGATATTGAGAAAATTGTAATAAATAAAGGTTGTAGGTATTCAGTGTTTTCTCCAAGTTTTTCTTTGGAATGTGTTGATATGCTGGTGAGGATTTGAGGTATTGTTCATAATTATTGGAAGCTGATATATCTAGATTTTGGGTTTCAGGATCGTTGTATAGTGTGAGTTATTTTCACTAGTTGTGAACCATTCTTTTTGTGTGTTTGGGTAAGGTTTGGGAGAAATGTAGTTGCTCTTTATTTCTTCTTGTTTGAGTCTTATGAATTTCAGTTCTCAGGATAAGTTGAAGAGGTCGTGTTAAAGTTAATTTTGTTATTTGCAATAGGTTTGATCATGTTGAGGTTGAGTGAGCTTAATTGAATTATGTGTTTTACATTGGTTTTGGCTAACCTTATGTTAAAAAATACTTATGAAGATCATGAAAGTGTGTTGAAGCATGTTGGGACATTTTTAGGTCCTCATTAAGTATGTGTTTGGGTCGCCCTCATTTGAATTCCACCATAGAATGTTTTGGTGCCGACCTAATTTGGATTTGTAAATACAATTGTATGTGGCTGGCTTTGGATGAGTTTCAAAGTTGAAGATGATATAAATAGAAGTTGAGATGGTTGAGAAAGGTTTGGATGAATGTGAGAGGAAGATAGATGCAAGATAGATGTTAAATAGTGTGTGTGTGTGTTTGATGCAAGTTTGGGTAGATCAGTGCGAAATTCAATTGGTGATTTTTTCAAAGGCAGTGAGCTGAAGGTGTACTCTATCATTCAAGCATGTCTACAAGTGTGTGAGTGAATTGTAGTGGAAATATCCATTAATACTATTTTCTCTCTATAACAAATATTTTTTTTCTTCTTTTGTAATTTAGTGGTAGTGAGCCCTCTGAGTGAACGCCCTAAATTTCCTTGAAATCTTTAAGTTCCAATTGATAAATGAGCTAGCGAGTACTTTTCAACTAATTGAAATCTTGATTGAAGTCCTTCATTCCCAATCAATCTGGTCTTCACACTTAGAATATATTGTTAGTCTAAATCAATCATTTAAGAAATCTATCATCTTTACCAAATTTTAAATTATCATAGTTTCTCATAATGCTTAATAATTGCTGCAAACATAATTATTTTATATATCTAATTCACACATCTACCCATACATACATATACATACATATATATATATATATATATATATATAGTACTACAATTAAATATCCATGAATGGTGACACTAAAATGCTACCTATATAAACCTTGTTAATAAGAAACTTACTATTAACAACTATACCTCATAAATAACATTAAAGATATTGTAATAGCATTTTATATAACCCATTATTTAATTGTCCATGGATCCTATTATTACTTTATCCATAACAATAAAGATATTATAATCATACTATCTATGGCCTTGCCTTACATTTACTCACCATAAATAATAACATACTATCTATATTTACATATTCGTTACTTATTGTGTTTCTATTTTAATATCATCTGTAACTATATACTTATTGTTTTTATATTTACTTATTGCACATTATCTTCATAAATATGGAATTATATACTATCTATTTATATACTTATCTACACATTATTTATACTTATTACTTATTTACTATTGGAAGGCAAGAATGACAAATATACCAACCGTGATGGATACTTCCCATTCATTTTATTTATCTTCATTTTCAGATTTATATCTGCAACGTATACACTCTGCTGGTGAATTCTTTTCCTAAAATGCTTCCCCTTGTAATTCCAATGCCTCTTTCTTTTTCTTCCTTCTTTCCATAGAATCTGATTTTATATCCCCCACTTGGAGAGGGTTGCGATTTCTTAGGAAAGGTCATATTCTTTAACTAGCATCCATACCTTTCCATAGGCATTGCTTCATTTTGGATTAGTTATGTTTATTTCTTAATGAATGGCTTCTTTTGTTATTTACCCATTATATTTTTAATTTGTGAGGATATTTATGTTTATATTATTTATTTCTATTTTGCAATTATGATACTTAACAATTATAATTAGAGTAATAATATTTCAGTTTGTCTTTTAATTGTAATTATTTTATTTATTATTATTTTTAAGTTATTTGTATTCTAATATTTAGAATATAATAACAATAATTTACTAATATGTTATTATTTGATTAATTGACTTATATAGATTATTATAATAATAATATTATATTCATCTCTAACTATTAGAATTGTAATGTTATCAATTATAATTATAATTATAATTATAATGATATTATAAATTGCCTTCTTCTAAATGAGTATTCTATCTAATGTGCATATTACTAACATGTTATTGTATATCTAAAAATATATTAAGTGTATACTTATCTCATATGCCCTTTGTGATGGAGACATTACAACTCTCCTCCGCTTGACTTTGCTTGTCCTCAAGCAAACACCTTAGTTTCTCCTCAGATCTCTTCTTTTAATCTGTCACTAATGGCACACAAGTTAGTAATGTTTTTAGTTGAGAATGTTCTATAATGATTACGTTATTTGAATAAGTATATCCATTAAAATATAAATATATCAAATATACTTATCTTTGTGATGGGGACATCACAAGTCTCCCCCGCTTGATATTGCTTGTCCTCAAGAAATCCCATGCATTCTTCTTCCTTGATCTTTTTCGCTAATCTTCTTTCAAGCCTTCTGGATTCCTCTTCTAGGGAGTCTTATCCAGGGCTTTGGATTCCTCCTCTAGGGAGTCTTATCCAATCTTTCTTATTTTTCCTTGGATTCCTCCTCTAGGGAGTCTTATCCAAGTCCTTCTGGATTCCTCCTCTGGGGAGTCTTATCCAGGTCTTTTTGGATTCCTCCTCTAGGGAGTCTTATCCAAGTCCTTCTGGATTCCTCCTCTGGGGAGTCTTATCCAGGTCTTTTTGGATTCCTCATCTAGGGAGTCTTATCCAAGTCCTTCTGGATTCCTCCTCTAGGGAGTCTTATCCAGGTCTTTTTGGATTCCTCCTCTGGGGAGTCTTATCCAAGTCTTTCTGGATTCCTCCTCTGGGGAGTCTTATCCAGGTCTTTTTGGATTCCTCCTCTGGGGAGTCTTATCCAAGTCTTTCTGGATTCCTCCTCTGGGGAGTCTTATCCAGGTCCTTTGGATTCCTCCTCTAGGGAGTCTTACCCAAGTCTTTCTGGATTCCTCCTCTGGGGAGTCTTATCCAGGTCTTTTGGATTCCTCCTCTGGGGAGTCTTATCCATTTTTTTCTAGATTCCTCTCTATGGAGTCTTATCCAAGTGTCTTTGCTTTTCCTTGGATTCCTCCTCTCAGGAGTCTTATACATGTTTTATCAAGTCTGGCGCTCAAATATTTTATTAGTTGTTTGAAAGTTTTACATTTATAGTCCATCTTGTTTTAATCAAGAACCATCGAGTTTTGTTGATCTTGTCTTTTATCCTTAAATTCTTTAATCGTCTCTTCTCTTTCCCATGTAGCATCATCTTCAAGGAGTCCCCTCCATTTAATTAGGAACTTGGTGATAACCCTATTCCTTAATCTCCTTTCTTTGGTGTTAATGATAAATTATGGTTCTTAAGATAAGTTGTCCTTCATCATCTAGAGGAGGTAACTCAGGTAGCTCAAGCACATAAGCAAGTAGCTCCAGTAGGCAACAAGCAACTCAAGCACATAGGCAAGTAGCTCAAGTAGACAAGTAGCTACTCAAGCACATAGGAAAGTAGCTTAAGCACATAAGTAGCTCAAGTAGACAAGCAAGCAACTCAAGCATGCAGGAAAGTAGCTCCAACAAGTATGCAACTAGCTCAAGCATGCAAGTAATCAGCTCAAGCAAGTAGGCAAGTAGCTTAAGTAGACAAGCAAGTAGCTCAAGTAAGCAAGCAAATAGCTCAAGCAAGTAGGCAACCAACTCAAGCATGTAAGCAAGTAGCTCAAGCAAGCAAGAAAGTAGCTCAAGCAAGAAAGAAAGTAGCTCAAGCAAGTAGGAAACTAGCTCAAGCACACAAGCAGCCAGCTCAAGCAAGTAGGAAACTAGCTCAAGTAGGCAAGCAAGTAGCTCAAGCACACAAGAAACTAGCTCAAGCAAGTAGGCAACTAGCTCAAGTAGGCAAGCAACTAGCTCAAGCAAGTAGACAACTAGCTCAAGTATGTAAGCAAGTAGCTCAAGCATGCACAGGATGGGATGAACGATGCTCTGATACCATTGTAATGTCCCTACTTGGGAACACCCTAAATTTCCATGAAATCTTTAAGTTCCAATTGATAAATAAGCTAGCGAGTACTTTTCAACTAATTGAAATCTTGATTGAAGTCCTTCATTCCCAATCAATCTGGTCTTCACACTTAGAAGATATTGTTAGTCTAAATCAATCATTTAAGAAATCTATCATCTGTACCAAATTTTAAATTATCATAGTTTCTCATAATGCTTAATAATTGCTGCAAACATAATTATTTTATATATCTAATTCACACATCTACCCATACATACATATACATATACTATATATATATATATATAGTACTACAATTAAATATCCATGAATGGTAACACTAAAATGTTACCTATATAAACCTTGTTAATAAGAAACTTACTATCAACAACTATACCTCATAAATAACATTAAAGATATTGTAATAGCATTTTATATAACCCATTATTTAATTGTCCATGGATCCTATTATTACTTTATCCATAACAATAAAGATATTATAATCATACTATCTATGGCCTCGCCTTACATTTACTCACCATAAATAATAACATACTATCTATATTTACATATTCGTTACTTATTGTGTTTCTATTTTAATATCATCTGTAACTATATACTTATTGTTTTTATATTTACTTATTGGACGTTATCTTCATAAATATGGAATTATATGCTATCTATTTATATACTTATCTACACATTATTTATACTTATTACTTATTTACTATTAGAAGGCAAGAATAACAAATATACCAACCCTGATGGATACTTCCCATTCATTTTATTTATCTTCATTTTCAGATTTATATCTGCAACGTATACACTCTACTGGTGAATTCTTTTCCTAAAATGCTTCCCCTTGTAATTCCAATGCCTCTTTCTTTTTCTTCCTTCTTTCCATAGAATCTGATTTTATATCCCCCACTTGGAGAGGGTTGTGATTTCTTAGGAAAGGTCATATTCTTTAACTAGCATCCATACCTTTCCATAGGCATTGCTTCATTTTGGATTAGTTACATTTATTTCTTAATGAATGGCTGCTTTTGTTATTTACCCATTATATTTTTAATTTGTGAGGATATTTGTTTTAATATTATTTATTTCTATTTTGAAAATGATACTTAACAATTATAATTAGAGTAATAATATTTCAGTTTGTCTTTTAATTATAATTATTTTATTTATTATTATTTTTAAGTTATTTGTATTCTAATATTTAGAATATAATAACAATAATTTACTAATATATTATTATTTGATTAATTGACTTATATAGATTATTATTATAATAATATTATATTAATCTCTAACTATTAGAATTGTAATGTTATCAATTATAATTATAATTATAATTATAATGATATTTTAAATTGCCTTCTTCTAAATGAGTATTCTATCTAATGTGCATATTACTAACATGTTATTGTATATCTAAAAATATATTAAGCGTATACTTATCTCATATGCCCCTTTGTGATGGGGACATTACAAGTCTCCTCCACTTGAATTTTCTTGTCCTCAAGCAAACACCTTAGTTTCTCCTCAGATCTCTTCTTTTAATCTGTCACTGATGGCACACTAGTTAGCAATGTTTTTAGTTGAGAATGTTCTATAATGATTACTCTATTTGAATAAGTATATCCATTAAAATATAAATATATCAAATATACTTATCTTTGTGATGGGGACATCATAGTTAACCCTTACTGGAATGTGAGTCCTATTCCAAATATTGAGTCCTATTTTGGCAGTGAGATTTTATGGCAGTGAGCATTTGTATTTGGTTTTGATATTCTCTATATTGTAAGATAATCCACATTGTGGTTTTTCCCTTATTGGGTTTTACACATAAATCTAGTGTTATTGTGTGTATGTATTTTCCTCTTTAGTTTCTACTTTTACACTTAATGATTAATCATATTAGCAGAGTAAAGGGTTTTGTGAATGATTATAGATCTCATTTCTGGTGAAAGTTTTTAAATTTTAAATTTGATACAACTAATTTATCCCCCTCTCAGTTGTCTTGTTCAACAATTGTTATCAGAGCCTAGTTCCTTGGAGAAGAGCTTAACCCCTTGAGGAAGGTCCGAGATGGTGAAGATCACTATTGAGTGTCCTAATTTTGATGGGACTAATTATGTTCTCTAGAAAATAAATATGGAAGGATATCTAGAGTACTGTGGCTATGATATTGATAAATCTTATAAGATTTCCTACACTCCTCCTACTAATGGTCCAAGTATAGTTGATAAAATCAAGGTACATAAAGCAAAAAATTAGAAAATTTCATTCTGAAGAATAGTCTTTCACATTTCAAAATGATTAAAGTTCAAAATTTGGAGACTACTAAAGAGGTCTAGGAGGAATCTGAAAAGATTCATGAAGGAGATGAAAAAGTCAAAGAAGAAAAGTTACAAAATTTGGAGGCATGGTTCGAAATCATGCATATGTCTGAAGATGAGAACATTAAATCCTATGTACAGAGAGTGGATGAACTAGTAGGAGGAATGTGAGGACTTGGTGCTACAATAGATGAATCTAAGATTGTAAAGAAGATTTCTCAAAACTCTCCCTGATCCATACAGTCAAAAGGTATCTGCTATTGAGGAATTTATAGATTACAAGACTTATATTAAATATCAGTTATTCGGTACTCTAACATCATTTGAAATAAGAAAGCCTAGCTTGAGAAATGGATCAAAGACAAAAACTACTTTCAAGGCTACAAAAGTTGAAGATCTGGAAGATGATAACCTCAATGAAGTAGAAGCTAACTTTGTAAGAAGGATGAAAAAGGTATTTGATAAGTATGAAGGTAAGTTACCATTTAAATGATTTAGTTGTGGAGGAATAGGTCATTATTCTTTGAGATGTCTGAAAAGAGATAAGAAGAATAAACATAGATTAAGTAAAGAAAAAAATGGAAGGATAATTAAGAGAGCATATTATGTGAATCAAGATGTTGGTATTTCTGATGAAAAATCTGATTATGGAGATTTTGATAACAATTAATGCTTGTTCTTCACTATAAAAGATGAATCTACTTCTACTAATATTGAAAGATAGGTAAAGGAAAGTGCTCTAAATAAATTAGAAGCTACTGTAATCTCTACACTTCATGATAAAGAGGAAAATAACTATTGGGTTGTTGAGAGTGGTTGTTGACATCACATGTCCAGTGATAAGAGTATGTTTGTTAAACTTGAAAATTATGAGGGAGGCTTATTTAAGTTCAGAGATGATGTTGGTGCTAAGATTTATGGAATAGGTTCAACTAGTTTTGATAGAAAGTGTAATATTGATGATGTCTACTATATTAAGGGTTTAAGGCATAATATCTCGAGTGTTGGATAGATGTGCAGTAAAGGATATAATCTTGTATTTGAGGATGAGAGATGTGAAATCATGAAAGGATCCAAAATAGTGATTGGTGCAGGAAAGAAGTCTGAAGGAAACATTTATCAACTCAAGGGTACTGAGGGAAATTGCTTTATGTCTTAGATTAATGATGGTTATGGCACCAGAGAATGTTTCATATCAATGTTGATAGGTTGGTGAGGATGAGTGCCGTGAAATTTGTAATATATTTAATGAGGATTACAAAGATTGTTAATATCGTTTGCAAGGATTTCCAGTTTAGAAAGAAAGTGAGAAACTGCTTTAGGTCAAAGGAACAATCTACTACCAGACTACTGTATTTAATTCATATAAATCCTTGTGGTCCTACAAGAGTAAGAAGTTTACAAGGTGATATGTACTTTATGCTTTTAATTGATGATTACTTTAGGTACACATGGGTTACTTTTCTCAAAGAAAAATATGATGCATTAGATAGATTCAAGACATTTAAGGCTATGGTTGAGAATGAAGAAAATTTGAGAATAAAATTTTTGAGGTCTGAAAAATGTGGTGAATTCACCTCCAATGAGTTTAACATGTTTTATGAAGTTCATGGAATAAAGAGGAAATTGTCTACTCCTATAACTCCTCATTAGAATGGATTTGTTGAAATAAAGAATAGAATGTTTCAAGAAGCTACTAGATCAATGGTTATAGAAGCAAGTCTACCAAAATTTTGTTGGAGAGAAGCTATTCACACTACTGCTTATGTGTTCAATCAAGTTCAAGAAAAAGCTATTAGTACTAAGAACCCCTATAAGCTATGGTGTGGAAGAATTCCTACTGTCAAGTATTTTAAGGTATTTGGAATCAATTGTTATATCATAAGAGATTAAAAATATTTACAGAAGTTTGATGCTAGATGTGATGAAGTTATCTTCCTTGGATACTCTACTAGAAGGAAAGCTTACGAAGGCTACAATAAAGGTATGGCAAATAGTAATTTGTATTCCAAAATTGAAAATGAAAAAATCTTGTTAGTAGTTGTATATGTTGATGATATTACCCTAGGAGGAAATGAAACAATGTGCAAAATGTTTGATGAAGAAATACAAAACTATTTTGAGATGTCTATGTTTGGTCAGATTAATTTCTTTCTTGGGTTGCAAATTAATCAAATAGAAAAAGGGATTTTTTTATTTCACTATCAAAATACTTAAAAGAGATCACATGATGTGTGTGGCTTGCAGGTAGTTGCACGCATCCCAAGGGACTAGTCTCACCCCAAATCACCCACTACTCCATCAAGGGGGTAGTGGATCTGGGTTGTGGGGACACCTTGGGCTATAAAAAAAAAACAAAGAAAAAAACAAAAAAAAATATTTAAAAGAAATGTTGAATTTTGGAATGGATGGTCCCAAACTAGTATGCACTCCTATGGTGACTGGTTGTAAATTGAGCAAAGATGATGATTCACCTAAGGCTGATCAGAGCAAGTACAAATATATTATTGGAGTATTGATAGATTTAACTACTACTAGACCAGATATTATGCATGCAGTTTGACTTGTGGAAAGAAACACATGTTGTCATTGTTAAGAGGATATTCAAATATTTGAATGACACTTTGGATTATGGCTTGTGGTATCCTAGGGATATTGATTTTACACCTGAGTGCTTACACAGATGCAGATTGGGTAGGTTGTGTTGATGATAGAAAAAGTATGTAAGTGGTGGTGCATTATTTATTGGTTACAAATTGGTGTCATGGTTGAGTAAAAAGAAAGATTTACTTTCCTTATCCATTGCAAAAGTTGAGTATATTGCTATTGCATCTTGTTGAAGAAAATTTTTATGGATTAAACAAACATTGAAGGATATTAGAGTAATGTATGATGATCCCATTTCTATATTTTGTGATAATACAAGTGAAATTAACATTTCAAAGAATCTAGTGATGCACTAAAGGACAAACCATATATCTATTAGGTATCACTTTCTGAGAGATAAAATTGTGGAGAATGAAGTAAAGCTTGAGTATGTGCCTACAAAGGATTAGATTTCTAACATATTTACTAAGGATGGATTCCTAAAGATACTTTTGATGTTAAACTTGAAAATTATGATGGAGGCTTATTTAAGTTCAGAGATGATGTTGGTGCTAAGATTTATGGAATAGGTTCAACTAGTTTTGATGGAAAGTGTAATACTAATGATGTCTACCATGTTAAGGGTTTAAGGCATAATATCTTGAGTGTTGGATAGATGTACAGCAAAGGATATAATCTTGTATTTGAGGATGAGAGATGTGAAATCATGAAAGGATCCAAAATAGTGATTGGTGCAAGAAAGAAGTCTGAAGGAAACATTTATCAACTCAAGGGTACTGATGGAAATTTCTTTGTGTCTTAGATTAATGATAGTTTGTTATGGCACCAGAGAATGTTTCATATCAATGTTGATAACTTGGTGAGGATCAATACAGTGCAATTTGTAATATATTTAATGAGGATTACAAAGATTGTTAATATCATTTGCAAGGATTTCTAGTTTAGAAAGAACATGAGAAACTGCTTTAGGTCAAAGGAACAATCTACTACCAGACTACTGGATTTAATTCATATAAATCCTTGTGGTCCTACAAGAGTAAGAAGTTTATAAGGTGATATGTACTTTATGCTTTTAATTGATTATTACTTTAGGTACACATGGGTTACTTTTCTCAAAGAAAAATATGATGCATTAGATAGATTCAAGACATTTAAGGCTATGGTTGAGAATGAAGAAAATTTGAGAATAAAATTATTGAGGTTTGAAAAATGTGGTGAATTCACCTCCAATGAGTTTAACATGTTTTATGAAGTTCATGGAATAAAGAGGAAATTGTCTACTCCTATAACTCCTCATTAGAATGGATTTGTTGAAATAAAGAATATAATGTTTCAAGAAGCTACTAGATCAATCGTTATAGAAGCAGGTCTACCAGAAGTTTGTTGGAGAGAAGCTATTCACACTACTGCTTATGTGTTCAATCAAGTTCAAGTAAAAGCTATTAGTACTAAGAACCCTTATAAGCTATGGTGTGGAAGAATTCCTACAGTCAAGTATTTTAAGGTATTTGGAATCAATTGTTATATCATAAGAGATGAAAAACATTTACGGAAGTTTGATGCTAGATGTGATGAAGGTATCTTCCTTGGATACTCTACTAGAAGCAAAGCTTACAAAGGCTACAATAAAGGTATGACAAATAGTAATTTGTATTCCAAAATTGAAAATGAAAAAATCTTGATAGTAGTTGTCTATGTTGATGATATTACCTTAGGAGGAAATGAAACAATGTGCAAAATGTTTGATGAAGAAATACAAAAATATTTTTAGATGTCTATGTTTGATCAGATTAATTTCTTTCTTGGGTTGCAAACCAATCAAATAGAAAAAGGGATTTTTTTATTTCACAGTCAAAATATTTAAAAGAGATCACATGATGCATGTGGCTTACAGGTAGTTGTACGCATCCCCAGGGACTAGTCTCACCCCAGATCGCCCACTACTCCATCAAGGGGGAAGTGGATTTGGGTTGTGGGGAAACCCTGGGCTATCAAAAAAAAAACAAAGAAAAAAACCAAAAAAATATTTAAAAGAGATTTTGAAGAATTTTGGAATGGATGGTCCCAAACTAGTATGCACTCCTATGGTGACTGGTTGTAAATTGAGCAAAGATGATGATTCACCTAAGGCTGATCAGAGCAAGTACAAATCTATTATTGGACTATGGATAGATTTAACTACTACTAGACCAAATATTATGCATGCAGTTTGACTTGTGGATGGATTTGAAGAAGACCCTAAAGAAACACATGTTGTCATTGTTAAGGGGATATTCAAATATTTGAATGACACTTTGGATTATGGCTTGTGGTATCCTAGGGATACTGATTTTACACCTGAGTGCTTACACAGATGTAGATTGGGTAGGTTGTGTTGATGATAGAAAAATTATGTAAGTGGTGGTGCATTATTTATTGGTTACAAATTGGTGTCATGGTTGAGTAAAAAGAAAGATTTACTTTCCTTATCCATTGCAAAAGCTGAGTATATTGCTATTGCATCTTGTTGAAGACAAGTTTTATGGATTAAACAAACATTGAAAGATATTAGAGTAATGTATGATGACCCCATTTCTATATTTTGTGATAATACAAGTGCAATTAACATTTCAAAGAATCTAGTGATGCACTCAAGGACAAAGCATATATCTATTAGGTATCACTTTCTGAGAGATAAGATTGTGGAGAGTGAGGTAAAGCTTGAGTATGTGCCTACAAAGGATTAGATTTCTAACATATTTACTAAGGATAGATTCCTAAAGATACTTTTGATTATCTCTGGGAGAAGTTAGGGGTCACTTCCCATCCTTTCTTGAACTAGATGCATATGGAGATGCATCAGTCTGGTGGATCTATAGATATATCTTTCTTTTGGAATAATGTTTGGTGGCTACCTCTCAAGGGGAGCAGGTAGTATCTTGTGTTGTCATTGGAAAATTGTTTGGGTATACTCCTAAGGGGGGGTATTTAGTACTGGTAAGGTCCTTAATGTCAATGGGAAATAATGCTAAATATCTTTTTCTTTTTCCATTGATGTAAAAGGGGGAGATGAGAGTATCATGTGAAGAAGTTTATCTACTGAGGGGGAGAAAGTAAAATCGTGAGAAAGTGTGTTCAAAGTTGTTGCATCATCTTTGATAGTTTTTAACATCATGTGTTTCCATCAATGAAAAAGGGGGAGATTGTTGCAAGTATGAAGGTGTTGTCATTGATATCAACTGGTTAACTGTTCAATTGGTTGCTATTATCATTGATGTCAAACTGGTTGTATATATCAAGGATATTGAGAAAATTGTAATAAAGAAAGGTTGCAGGTATTCAGTGTTTGCTTTGGGTTTTTCTCTGAAATGTGTTGATATGCTAGCGAGGCTCTAAGGTATTGTTCATGATTGTTGGAAGCTGATATATCCATATTTTGGGTTTTTGGATCGTTGTTCAGTGTGAGTTATGTTCACCAATTGTGAACCATGATTTTTTATGTGTTTGGATGAGGTTTAGGAGAAATGTAGTTGCTCTGGGTTTCTTCTTGTTTAAGTCTTATGACTTGGATTTCTCAGGATAAGTTGAAGAGGTCATGTTAAAGTTAAATTTTTAATTCAAAAATATTGGATCATGTTGAGGTTGAGTGTGATTAATTTACTTATGTGTTTTACACTGGTTTTGGTTGACCTTGTTTTAAACACTACTTATGAAGATCATGGAAGTGTGTTGGAACTTATTTAGGTCCTCATTAAGTATGTGTTTGGGTATCCCTAATTATAATTCCATTTTAGAATGTTTTGGCACCAACCTAATTTGGATTTATAAATACAAATGGTATGTGGCTGACTTTGGATGAGTTTCAATGTTGAATATGGTATAAATAGAAGTTGAGATGGTTGAGAAAGGTGTGGATAAATGCAAGAGAAAGATAGATGTGAGATCTAGTATGTGTGTGTGATGCAAGTTTTGAGAAATTAGTGCAAAATTCAAGTGGCAAGTTTTCAGAGGCAGTGAGCTAAAGGTGTACTCTATCATTCAATTATATCTACAAGTGCGTGAGAAAATTGTGGTCAAAATCTCCATTACATTGAGACTATTTTATGTCAATAACAAATCACTTCTATCTTATTTTATAATTCTATGGAAGTGATCCTTTCAGGTGGTTAACCCTTATTGGACAATGAGTCATGTTCTGGATAGTGAGTCATGTTTTGGCAGTGAGCCTTTATATTCGGTTTTGATATTCTCTATATTGTGAGCTAATCCTCACTATTTTTTTTCCCTTATTGGATTTTCCATGTAAATTTGGTGTTATTGTGTGTATGGTTTTGCTTCTTCCAGTTTCTGATTTTACACTTAATGATTAATCATAATAGTAGAGTAAAATATTTGTGAATGATTATAGATCTAATTTCTGGTGAAAGTTTTTAAAGGTTAAATTTTCTACAATTGATTCACCCCCCCTCTTATTTGTCTTTTTCAACACCTTTATCTCTATATTCCCTTTCCACACCTTCTGAGCCCAAGATTCTAAAACTGGGAAATAGAGCCAGATTCCTATAAATTTATGGATCAAAGCATGTTTGCATAGGTACTCAACATCATTTGCGATGGACTCTAGTTGAATCACCAAGACTGGGTGCTCACTGCATCTCTCTAGGTAATCATTCAATTTTTTGATATACAAAATCCCACTCTCTAAAGATAAGCCTTCACCAAACAAACCCTTATTCAGATTCTCCATGCCCTTTGCATGCATTGATGAAGCAAGATTGACACATTCCATAATTCCAAGAACCCAACAAACCGAGTAGGCACAACCAAAATAGGAAACAAATAAAAGAAAACCCCACACAACAAAAAATAAAACAATAGCACAAAAAATAATAATAGAAAGGAAAAAAATCACCGCTTCAGAAAATGCAACAAAACCCCCATGCTAACACTACTCATCATCAACCACCAACACACCCACAAGATTCAAAAAAAATAAAAAAAATGGTGTGGTTAGGGTTTCCCCTAACAAGCACACTCACCAACAACCTGCAACTTCATCTTGACGTGGTCAACAAAATATTTGTAAGAATTCATCATTTATTTTTGCTAATGGAATTTGGTAACAAAATGTTAGAGAAAATGAGAAAAAGGTTGTGTTTAAATCTTACCACTAGTGTGGAAAATCCTATTGGTGATAAATTTCCAATCTTGATAGAATAATGTAGATATATATACACCTATAAATGTAAAGATACTAAGAAAGTACATTAGTTGCATCATTCCGCCATTCAATATATCATTTCCAATGATGAGGATGATGGTCTGAATTATCTACACGTTGGACATATTCTAAGGTAGGTTGATGGCTTGCAAAAGATTTGTTTAAAATGAATTGTAGTTAGTTTTTTGTAGAAGTATCAAACTACTAGACAATACATAATTTAATCAAGAAATGGTTTAAAAAGACAACATTTATCAAGGAATAAACTAATAAGTAAAAATGGTTAGCAAAAGAGAAATATTTTGACCTATTGTCATTTAATTGTAAAATATTTTGAGAACCTTCGTAAAATTAGAATGAAGGTTTCTCAAGATATGCCACACACTTCATGTATATGATCACAACTAATGTTTGGATTAAAAAGGTCCAATTTATTGCATAACACAACATGCTTCCTCATTTAGTATTTTTTTATGTATGGGTAAAGTTTCACCTATTTTAGAGGCATCTTCAACAATATTAAAATCTCTACAAGATCCATTTAGTTAGAGGCAATGAGTTAATAAGCCATCACTTAAGAATGGATCATCATTTGAACAATATTATTCAAATAATAAACATTAACTATTCCAATAGAATGATTGCTGACATTCAAAGGATCTCGTTATGCTTTGTTAATGGGGCTACATTCCTATTCAATTAACTATGGTTATCATTTAAAAGAAAGAAATGTGACAATTACAATATTGTAGGAGTTGATAATGATCTCACATGCCCCAAGATCACTTGAAAAATAGTAAATAGCCTTCCACAAGAGAGTATGAAAATATAATAGATTGCTTGATTATGGATACAAAAATGATACAACTTGATCAATAATACAGACGATGCCTTGATTATATAGACAAGATGAGAGATGGGATCAGACAAGATAATGGTAGGTGTCTTAATCATATGACATAATAAAAAATAAAATAAATGAAAAGATAGGATAAGATAAGATCATATCACATAAAAAATAAGACTTATAGAATGATTACTACACCCCTAAGTAAACTTAAGATGTGAACATGTGTAAGTAGAAACTACTAGGTAAAATAGATAGTTAAAATATCCAATTTATACCAACACCCCGTTAAGTGTAAACAAAATAAAGATTTCAAAAATGTAAGGGTGGGTCCCACCTACTAGGCCATGTGAAGTACTCATTTACAAAGGGTCTCTCACAAGTAGAGAAAAGAAGAAAACTGTATGGGAAAAACACCCCTCTCCAAAAGAGAGAAAGAAACAAAATAATAATGTATAGGTGATGAAAGGAGTGATAAATGGAGGACTCAATGTAACCCCTCAAGGACTACATCCATATAAAATATACAGTAGATATACCTCCATAGGAGAGAATGAGTGGGACTAAAATTCCCCCCATAATGAAATAGATCCTATACAAATGAAGATTCCTAAAGACAAAAAAGAATCCAATGCATGTAAACATGCCTCCCCTCTAATGGTGGATTTAGAAGAAACTCCAACTCCAATCTAAGAGATATGAGGGAAGAAGCCTCACTATTTGTTTCTTTGAAAACATATCAAGTGTCTCCATGTAATAATATCCCATAGCCAAATCAATTTCTCTCCTAATCAAATAAGAAGATAAATCAAGACTATGTACAAACTCAAGAACAATATCCAAAGACAATGATGTGGTGACAATAATCATACAATAATTATCATAAAATAGGAAAAATAACCCCTCAAATGAGTATTCCAAATATTCAATATGAGAATAGAAAAAAATGAAATACCTATCAAGCATCCCACAAAGTTGAATAAAAAATACTATGATGGTCTTGTTGAGCAAGAATGATGGAAATCTCAATTAATGATTTTGCACATTAAATCAATAGAGGTGAAGGATCAAT
Organism: Sequoia sempervirens; assembly: GCA_007258455.2. Classification (NCBI taxonomy): domain Eukaryota; kingdom Viridiplantae; phylum Streptophyta; class Pinopsida; order Cupressales; family Cupressaceae; genus Sequoia; species Sequoia sempervirens. The sequence goes on along the minus strand of VDFB02047397.1, from coordinate 74,563,218 downwards.
AACTAGCCACAAGTTGGTTGGGATTACTAAGGGATTTAGTACTTTGTAAGTAGGCATAAAAAAATGAGAGTAAAGTAGTGCAAAACTCAAAAAAATTAACACCACCACCCATCTCACTCCCTTCCAACTCTTTCAAGCTTAGACATGCTCGTGGATCTTCCAACTCATTCACATGAGTGAAATGCTAGTCATGAAAGATTACCTACTTGTAAAATCGAAATAAACAGATCACATGCATTTTCAAACATAATGAATGCATTCACATGCCAGAGTTTCTCTTCCTCTTCTTTATTTAAAATAACTTTACAAAAATCCAAATCGTCAAAAAGTTACTTCATCGATATTCTTTTAAATGCATCTTTTTTTCTCATCAGTTTTAGACTTTGGCATTTTTAGTCTTAGTTGTGGATGTTGGAATGTTGGTTCTGAAACAGTTTATATTTACTGTGTATTTAATGTGGGTTGTGTACTACTGCCTGACTCTATTATTAGATGAAATAAGAAATAAAATCAAACATGAATGTCCATGATTTTAATTCTGCATGTTTTTTTCTTGGTTTTGAAATAAAAAATAAAATATAGGCATTTTCCAACCACATTTATAAATTACTTATATAGTATCACGTGTTGTCTGGGCATTTGAATCATCTAAAATAGTTTTAGGAAAATTCACCGCCAGCAATTCATCATGGGGAAATTCATGACAAATTCACCTCAAGGAAAATTCACCACCAACAATTCACGGCCCGGAAAATTCATTACATTAAAAGTTTGCGATTAATTTTCCATAGCGGTGAATTGCTAGTGGTGAATTTTCTTTGAGGTGAATTTGACATGGTGGTGAATTTTTCAGCCGTGAATTGCTGGCAGTGAATTTGCTTGATGCCATCTAAAACACATAATAACTGAAAAAAATTCAAAACTGGTGCAAACTTCAAAATTAGTGGAGGATAAATATGTTTTTCTCCAATTTCTTCTAAGAATCTTAGAGCTATAATGTTTGTGTATCTGTTGAAGTGACTATAATGTATTTTATTTCTGTAAATGAAATGATTTTTTTAGATTCATCTAATCGAATTCAAATTATGTGAAAAACAATTATCAAATGTGATTTTCAATCATCAAAATTACTGTTATCTCTTAGAGCTATAATGTTTGTGTATATGTTGAAGTGACTATAATGTATTTTATTTCTGTAAATGAAATGGTTTTTTTAGATTCATCTAATTGAATTCAAATTATGTGAAAAGAAATTATCAAATGTGATTTTCAATCATCAAAATTACTGTTTTAATTAAAATGACTAAAATCAACAAGTTCAAACATTTTAGAAGCATAATAATGAATACTATTTAATTAATTGTAATTTTTACATATCTTTATATCCTTTTGTATCTTGCATGTAAAGTTTAAAAACTCAATCATATACTTCAAAACAAGTTAAATAGGTAAGCAATATTTGGTCTTATGTGAGTTAGAAACATCAAACTTGAAACAATAGTTTTATAAATTGTCTTATTAATTATTTTAGCACCAGATTCTCTAAATCACATAGGTTTATGAGAAATTAGAATAAAGACTAGTCTACAATTAATTATACTAGTTTTTTTAAACATATTTTTTCTATATTTTGTTTGACAAATGAAGATTCCATCATGACTTTGGTAAACCTCTATATTCTTAAAAAATATTATATGGGACTTTAAATCTTTCATTCCAAATTTATTCATCATAGTATTTTTGAATTCATCCTTCAACTTGGAACTATTATCCATACATATCAAATCCTAAATTTACAAATTTACAATGTGCATATCATTATCCTTTTTCTTGTAACAAAGAGTATTCTTACTATTTCTTCTCTTGAAACAATTTTACTAAAAATCTCGATCAATGCTAAAATATCATGTTCCTAGTGCTTGCTTAAGTCCATACAGGACTTTATTCAACTTATGAACTTGGTGTTCTATAGCTTATAGTTCAAAACTTATAGATATTTTATATAGACTTCAAGTTTTCCAAGAAATTTCTTTTCACATTTATATGATGTATGCTTTTTATTTATTTATTTCTAATGAAACCTTTATTGTAATGGTTTCTTCTCCTTCTAGTAGTATAAATTTCTCTTCATAATATATCAAATACGGTCTCTATATGAAGTCTTTTGTAACTAATGATACTATATGTCTTTTAGCACTACCATAACTATTGTACCTAGTCTTGTAAACCCACTTAATGTTGGTGTGAATATAAAGTCTTGTACCGAGTAATTTATCTTGCTAGAGTCTTAGGGGACTTATTCACATGATTAAGTTTACTCAAGATATAAGATTCTTTTTAGAAGTCTTAGTTGGATTTTCTAAAACTTATCTAGCTTTTAATGCATGATTCCTAGGTTGTTAGTTTGTTAGTTTTCACATGTCATAGGATTGAGACACATATCACAATCATGTTCAATCCTATTCCTCACCTTTCCTATATAAGGAAGTTCATTGTACACATGAAATATACCTCATACCTCATCATCTTTCAATAGGTTTTAATATCAAGAAAGCTCATGTTTTTGCATATCCTCTTATAGAAGGTTTTCATTGTTTTGGTAGGTGGTCTTGGTTGTTGGTCTAATCTCCAGCTTTTACATGGTATCAAAGCCAAGCCTTGAAAAACCCTTCTTACATCTAAGGGTTGAGCTATTGCTAGTGAGAGATCTAGGATATTTTTAGTAAGTTTAAGTATGCTCTTCCGTTGCACCATATGGTGAATCTAGGAACTACAAAAACATAAAAAATACCAGATTTGAGGGTTTATCTATATGTGGGTTTTCATGGAAGGTTACTTTTGGCTAATGTTAGAGGAAATATGAGCTTAGATTTAAATTCATGATAGCTAAGAAAGTCAAGATCAACTTTTGTTTCACCTAAATCTAACATTTTTTTCCAAAGTTATGAGGGTTTAAAAAATTGCAAGATCTGGAGGTTGCAAAGCTTCTAGTGTACTTTGAGTCTATTCAAACTTCACCATTATCTTTAGAAGGCGCAAGAGACAAATATTGATATAAAAAATACCTATATTTGGAATCAACTATTTGTGAGGTAAGAAAAATTACTTGAGCAGGCCATATGACCCACCGGGTACTATATGATTTTGCAAAATTAAAAAATCAATTTTTTAATGTTATGCAACTTTTCAAACTATTCCGGTTATAAAAATTTTATTCAAGTGATTTATTTGTATTGGGCTAATATATTTTTAAATATTTCATTTGGCTTTATAAAATATTTTATGGGGTTATAAATTTTGTGGGCATATATTAGAGTTTTTGGGCATTCTTATTTTGTGGTGGATTAAGTTTGTTGGAGTTTTGAAAATTATTGTCTACAGACAAAATGATTCTTGCAAGGGTTGTATTTCTTTTACTACGACCCTATTGGTAGCAATTATTTCTTGTCAGCCCTGCCCAACTGTCCCATCTACCACTGACTGTGATATTCCCATTGACCGATTCACTGTTGTAGCCTTGACTTCAACTCCTGCCGAGCTCCTTTTATTCACCAAGCCATACTTTCTACGATATTTTTTCATCTGAGGCTTTATTTATAGCGGAGACATTTATTTTTTTGACCATCCTATCACAGGTTGTCTACACTTTACTGAAAGTTTTCATTCCATGGAAAGATCTCCCACTCTTACCTCTCATTTTCGACACTTGTAGAAGGTGGTTTTGGTTTGTTACTCTCTCGCTTAAGGTTTATCATTGAGGGCTTTCCTACCCATAGGTGGCGTGCAACTTGGCCGCTTCCACTTGAATTTTCTACCCCATTGCCCTCCTAGAGGCAGGCTTTTTTTCTCACCCCCACACAACAACTGGTCATATTGCTAACTAGGAGCTAGCTTGAAGGGGCTACATTTTTTCCCTAATTTAGCCTAGAAACTTCCAAAAGAAGTTTTTTGTTCATTTTTCCACAACTTTTCACTATGATATCAAAATTCTACAATTGAGATATCGATGCAAAGCTAGTTTCACATATTCCATAGTGGTGCAGGTATTTTTGCTAGATTTTACTACAGGTACAATTATTAACAACTGAAGTTAGATCTCCCATTTGGATCTTCGAGCTCATAGTTTTCTACCAGTTTCTTTGATTTTCGTGATTCAAGTTGTATTTGGAAGCTATTCAGAAGCTCTTTCATTTGGTTCATGCACTTTTTCAGATTTAGTCCCAAGTGTGAATTTTTTAAATTTTTGAATATTTTCTCTTTACTTCATAACTTGGACATCCTCTCTCTTGGAGAAGTTTTGTTTGTGGTTAGGCTTCATTTTTAGTTGTATTTTTAAATTTAGGATTTTTAATTGTTGTTGGAGGTCAATGTCTTTGTAATTTTGGAGATCTATCATAGTTCATTATGTGATTTTCATTTAATCCTTCTCTAATTATGTTTCAAAGAGGAAATTATATAAAATGGAGAGATGATATCATAAAACATCTTTGTGATCTTCATTTTTTGCCACATTTGTATGGTATTGTTCCCCCTCTAGATAAAGGTATACACAAATTTTCTTGGACTTGCAATTTAAGGTATGGTTTTTTAGAGGTTATTGCAATGCATGTTGATTATGACATTTTAAAATCTATTGATAATTTTGATTGTTCACATACTCTTTGTACTGAAATTGGGAGATATATGGAGATCCTAATACTCTACCATTCCTAGATGATCATGTTTCATAATTTCTTGTACCTCTTCATTCTTCATACATGATACCCTATGATCGTAATACTATGCAAGAGTTTAAAGATTTGGAGTACTTTGAATCTTTAGATGATTATGACAAGGTTTCTTTAGATACTACTTCTTCATTACATATAGTTGTTGTACCTTCACCTTTAGTGATTTCTTGTGCATAATTATTGATTGAGGCTCCCAGCATTCCTGTTCAGTAGGACTATTAATCTTTTGTTGATGATTCATTCAGAAATTCTAGTGATTAATTGAAATAGGTATATCATTGTCTTCCTTCTTGGGATTCCTTTTTATCAAACATTGCATCCTTTTTTTTGGAACTTCACATTTTAGATTGGGAGGACACTTTTGAGGGGTTATCTCCCCTTTTGATGACAGTCATTGCACAATTATTCTCAAACCATCTTTGTCTTTAGTTCTTATTGAAACATAAACAAATGGGTTTACTATAAATAGGATTAACCAAATGGGTAAACCTAATTTTACTTAGTGTTTCACTCAATTATGAGGGTTAAAATGCATAAATAATAATAAAAAATTAATCCTAACTATTATAATAACAATAAGAGATATTTTAAGAGGATAAAACAATGTGTACCTTACTGAAAAGGTGATGTTTCAGGGTCACCAAGGATCATTCACCCAAATTGGTGAATGGGTCCCTGTTAGGGTTTTTGAAAACTAATTTATAGGTTCAATTCTTCAATGTTTGCACTCTCGGCTTCCAAGTAACCAACTCCCAAAAGTCTGAAATCAATTTTGTAACTCAGTTTCTGTTTTCTTGCAATACAAATAACAACTTTTGTAACTTTTCAACTTTTTTTCACTCTTGTTCTCCAATTGATATTCAACCTAGAAACTTGCAATCACATAACAAAGACGAGAAAAAAATTTTGATTGTTAGGGAATAGGGGTTTGTCTTGGTCAAACCTTATTTTGGTAATTAAACCTTATGATAGAACAATGAAACATGATGTTCATGAAATGATGATTCCTTGGATACAATCATTGAATGTAAATCAATAATCTAACATGAAGTGGCCATGTAGAATTTAGATCTTGATCTTGAATTAGATATGAAATAATTCTTAACTTGGATCTTGAATGCTACATCAATACACTAGCTCAACAACATGCATGATGCACTATGCCTTTGATATGATGATATGATCTAAATGAATACGACAATAAAACCTTGATAATCTACCTTTGAGTGCCTTTGAAATGCTCTTGAAGTTCTCTATAATGATCATGTAAATGTACTCTTGATTTCTTATTAAGATCTTCTAAGATGAAACTATGTGAATTAGCCTTATATTTATACTAAACTTAAGAATTAACCTCGAAATTCAAATAAAAAAAATGAACATCAGATCTAGGATTCAAAATAATTAAAATCCCACCACAAATAAGTTTAGAAAGGGGTGTCCTAAGTAAGGAGTACCCATTCACCACCTTGGGTGAATGGGTCCTAGCACAATTTTCTAGGACCAAGGTTCGGGGAGGTGAAATATTACTAAAATCTCACCACAAATATGTTAAAAAGGGGGGGTCCTAGGTAAGGAGCACCCACTCGCCACCTTGGGTGAATGCGTCCTAGTACAATTTTCTAGGACTCAAACCTTACCAAATTAAATGTTATGCAATATTATTAATGAGTGTTGAGATAAATCCTTTGAAATAATGTAATAATTAAGGCTTGGATTTGAATTAAAGGGGCCAATTAATCTCTAATTGACCTCAATTAATTAATAAAGCCATAGGTTGGTGTGAAAGTGTAAGAAAGAACTTTACAACACCCTAAATAAGGCATAATTAAGTACATTTTATGATTAATTATTAATTCCCAAACTAAGTGTGAAAAAGGGTTACTTTTTTTGATGCTATATTTTGCCCCCACTTTAGTGAGAGTTTTTTCCCATAAAAAAACTCACACTAAAGTAGACATTCAAGAAACTTATGTATGGAAAAATGAAAAAGATACACGTATTCATACCCTATCAAAAACCAGGAAAAATGAAAAAATAAAGGATCAAGCTTCAATCGTTCCAACACAATGTGGAACATGACTGTTTGTCCAAGAAAAAGGATCAAGGTTCGACTGTCCAACGTGATGTGGAACATATCTAGGATGATTGTTTGTAAGATGTGTACTCACTTTGGGGTCATGGAACCTCAGACCATCCACTAGGCGAGTTATCTCGATGAGGTGGAAAATGATTGAATCGTATTAGTCCCCATAACATACCAAAGTTATCCTCTTGACAACTTTGATAAGGCACCACAATGGCATGCTTTTGAATGTTTTCTCTATAGGTTTATGTTAAAGGAGATTTTTTTTTTTTTTTAAGGTCTTCTTCTTAGAGACCATCGTGCCTAGTGTCTCCAAGAGAGGACAAGTCAAGAATATTATATTACCACTTATCAAATGCCTCATTCACAACATGCCACTAAGGGAAATCGTATGCTCAACAATATCATGCTCTTGGAGGACACAAACCGAATGGTACCACCAAGAAAAGGACAAATCACAAGGAGAAAGAAAATCACACCATGAAATATGAAAAATGTCAAAATATGTCATTGATGTATGCCCCCACTTTAAAGTGGTTGGTAACACCATTACTATGAGAAATTTCTCTAAAGTAGCCAATTTTTTCTCCTAATACATGAGTGCTTTTGTTAGAAAAAAACACTATTCCAAGTCATATGTTTCTGAAATAAAGCTACAAGGTAGGAGGGGTTGCCCCCAAAAATACAATGATAAACCTAGAAAGAAAATTGTCATATGTGAGCCAACTTAAGGAATTTCTTCTACATCCCAAGCTTGCTCTTGTTATACATGGAAAGCGGTCAACTATCCAAAAGAAACAATGAAAAGTGACATATGAGGACAAAAATACCTAACCCCTTGTCCCACTTACTATGATTTAAGGATGAGCCAAGGTGATTGATGGTATGCCACTCCTTGCGATATGGAAATGATTTGCAATGAATGTAAAGCATGCAATAGTGAGTATCCTATGATCCTACAACTGTTACATGGCAAGGAGCAACAACTATTTGAAATGAAAGAAAATAGGGGTTCTATGTTTTTGGAAGATGGAACAAGGGTTTAGGACCTTTTCCTATTTTTTTCAAGTTCCACTCAAGGAAACCATAGAGATCTCAATCAAAGGATGGAGTTAAGGAAAGGAGATCTACAATAGGGTGTCCTAGGTTGTGATTAAAGACACTAACATGGTTCACCATTGTAGCATCAATAAAAGTAACCCTTTTTCATGCTTAGTATACAAATTAATAATTAATGATAAAATGGACTTAATTGTGCCTTATTTAGGGTGTTGTAAAGTGTTTTATTACACTTTCACACTAATCTAGGGATTTATTAATTAATTATGGTTAATTAGAGCTTAATTGTCCCTTTAATTCAAATTCAAGCCCTCTTAATTGCATTTTTCAAGGATCTATTTTGACACCCATTAATGATGTTGCATAACAATTAACTTGAAAAAATTGGTGTCTTACAAATATGTGCTAGGACCCATTCACCTTTACTAGTGAATGAGTCTTAACATAGGACACCCGTTTCTTGGAATATTTGACATGTATTTTTTTATGTTAATTGACCTCCCTAAAGCTAGGTCCTAGGAAATTATGCTAGGACCCATTTGCTCAAGGTGTCAAATGGGTTGTCCTTGCCTAGAACACCCCTTTTTGAATTTATTTGTGGCCGAGATTTTAATGATTTTGAGTTCTAGCTTTGATATCAGCTTGGATTATTTGAATTTTGAGGTTAATCCTTAGATTTAGTATAAATATAAGGTTAATTCACATAGTTTCATCTAAGAAATCCTAAAAATTTCAAGAGATTATAAGAGTACATTCAAAAGAGCATTATAGAGTGTACCATAGAAAAATGGATCATTGACATTTTCATGGTCTTTTAGGTCTTTTTCCTATGATGTTTGACTTGTCTTGGTTTGATTTAATGTTGCAATGTAACTTACGCATTCACATTAGGTCCTAAACGTTCAAATTATGATGTCTTGTGAAGGTGTTGTGAAGCTTTGTAACACATTTCTACACTCTTCTAGACTCTTTTCATTATAATTTATCTAAAAATCACCTTTTCAGATCACTTTTCAAGTCCTATTTAAAGTGTTGTAAAGTCTTGTAACAAGATTTCACGCCTTTCTAGGCTTCATTTCATTATTTACACCTTTCTTGTGCTTTATTTGACCCCATTATGCACTCATAAGACTTAATTAAGTGTATTTTTGAATACAAACTTGAAAAAAAACATTAAATCTAACTTAATTCCTCACACCCACTTACAAGCCCAAGGTGGGACCCATTTTCCATGGGTGGCCAATGAGTCCCTCTTGGCTCCAAATTCAAAATAATTCAAATTTTATTTTGGGTTTTTATTCAAAAATGCCTTATGTCGGCCTGTGATGATGTATTCTTAGGGCATAAGTGTGTATAAATAAGTGTTTTTCTCCTCATTTTACATCTCCCCATTCATAAAGTTCACTTGAATTAACTCATTCAACATCAATTAGCATTCAAGCACTTTGCATCATTCAATCAAGCGCTTATCAAGCATCTTGGAGTAGCCATTGACATATCTTCATATTTCTTCAACAAGGTGGTAGTGAGTTTAGGACATTTTCATGTTGTTTATTCATCGTTTCTTTCTCATTTAATTTCATGTCTTCATTAAGGGCTTGATTACCAAAGTGGGATTTGACCAAGGAAAATCCCTATACTCTAACCCTTAACCATTTTTCTTATTTTGTATGTGTGTTTGCAAACTAATTTATGCAGATTTGTCAGGAAAATAAGTGTTGAAAGGTAGTTAGCTAGTCAACAAAGTGTTTCAAGTCAACTAAACCTTATTTCAAGCTTGGAGAGAACCTATAGTCTGTTTTCTGTAGATTTGGCTCTGTCAACCCTACAAGAAGACAATTGCAGGTCTAGAGCTATAGAATTGACCTTTGATTTCACTAATTTTTGGAGGAGGACTAATTCCCCATCAGTGGCGAATGAGTTCCACCTTAAGGCTGAAAAAGGTGATTTTTTCAGATTCCGGCTCCTAACAATCCGAAACCTGTTTCAAGAGATTTTACTAGTAGGAGGACTAATTCACCATCAGTGGTGAATGATTCCTAGTGGTCATCAACAATGATTTTCTAGCATTCCAGAATCTTCTCAAATCTGTAATTTGTCTCAAGGTGTACTCCTTTCTATTTCTTTCATTTCTGAGTTTATTTGTGCATGTATCTTGTTCATTCTTGCAAACCTCCTTGTGTTTTCAAACATTGCATATTACATTAGTTTTGCATTAATAATTAGTCAATTACATCATTTAGTTGCATCTACATCATTTCATTTAGTCTTAATTACATCATAAAATCTTCTATTTGAGTGAACCATCACAATATTGGGGTTCTATCTCTCTCCTTTTAGGTGAAAGATCCTAAGAGTGCAAGAGGACATAAAACTCCTTAAAATTGTTGGTTCATTTTGGTGAACCTGCATATTGAACAATTTATGTTTCTAATTTCAATTGCATCTTGCATCCTAGGTGTCCTTCACATCAACATTCATTTAGGTTTGTTTTTGCATCCTAGGGTTTCTCAAATTGCATTAGTGAAAGACTCATATAGACTTCATTTTTGCATATCATATCATTCAAAAACTGAAAATTTGCATTTGCATCCTCATTTTCCATCTGAAAAGCATTGAAATTACTTTAATTTTTTTGAAAAACATAAAAAAATGTCATACCTAGACTCATTCACCACCCTAGGTGAATCGGTCCACTTGCACATTTTAAACAACATTTTAAGGAATTTTTTGGGTATTTTCTGCATTACAGTTTTCTATAGTTACTTTTTGTGATACTTTCTAGATTTTCTATTTCTTTCATATTAGTTTACTTTTATTCATTGTCATCATGGCTTTCTACTTTAACAAGTTTTGGAATTCATTGAAATCCCTAGTAGACATGTCCAATTGTGCCTTTGGCTATGATAATAATGACATTGAGCTTCCTCATGCTCCTTCAACTCCTCATGATTTTCCTCCTCGTGATTTATACATCATTGGAGAAGATGATGATAGCATGAAAATTTTCTTAAATGATTGTCTTGATAACCTTGAAGCCAATGCAACCTTTTACCCATCCATGAAGTCACAAGATCTTCCTATTGTTGCACTTCTTGATCACTTTGGATACCTACATCCTGGAACAAATGAAGGACCTAAGTTCCCTCCATCAATTGGAGCTAGTTCCTCTAAACAACCACATCCTTAACCATTTTATGATAACAAAGTCACAAACACACCAATCAACCTTGAAGAAACATATGGAAAATGATTTACTATCCTAAGTAAACAAGGTTGTGACACAAAAAATGAGCATAACATTCACCAACTTCTCGAGCAAAAACCAAAAGAATAAAACACAATAGGATTAGGATATAAAGATCATCCTCATGATGACAAGCCTCCTTTTGAATATTGGAGACTTCAAGATGACGGTACAATAATCTTTGATTCTCCTCCTGACTTGAATGTCCTCCTTCCTTGTGAGCAACAATTGCCTAATAACAATGACCAAGAGGAAGATATCACCCTTGGTCTTGCTTCACCACATTGAATCCCACCTATAGATAAACCTTTTCAATTACTTTGTCCTCCATCTGATAATGAAGAATCTTTGCAAATAATCCTTCATCATGGTCTCATAACTCTCCCACCCCCTACTAGAATCAAACTTGTCAAAGATAACACAAAGTATTGTGCCTATCACCGCACCCTTGGACATCATACTAATAATTTTAAAGCTTCAAGATGTATATTGGATCAGTCTAAGGTTCTTGGACCTATTGACTTTATCGGATAGCAACCCCATCCTCTCATCATGCCATAGTTGTAGAATTTTCTATTTTCACTATTGCATGATCCTTTCCCATCACCCACCTTGAATTATTCTCTCCCTACACTCGGTGGGGGCAAGACGTTGTTAGCCTTGTCCTCGTAATCCATTTTTCTTTGTCTCTTAACTACGTTATTCATTTTTTGCTTATATTACTTAAGATTGTGAAGTCAATAGCTTGGTTAATGGTTGAATTACATTTGCATTACTAATTCCTTTTACATTTTCCTTTTTCTTTAATTTTCTTGTATGTGTGTATTTTGTTCCCCCGTAATGTGCATTTGATGTTCTCTCTCTTTGTGAAATTCTTATATATGTTGTACATTAAACTACATTTTCTCTTTTGTTTTTGTTTTTTGTTTTCCTTTTAGGGATGATGCAAAGTGTTGAGATGCCCTATGTCTCTTCCATGTTGACCCAAAAGGTCATTTTCTTTTTCACTTTTTTTTTTCCCTTTAGGGATGACACAAAGAATTGAGAAGCCCTATGTCTCTTCCATGTTGACCCAAAAGGTATCTTTTCCTTTTCCTTTTTTATCTTTTCTCTTGTGTTTTCCTTTTTGGGACGATGCAAAGCGTTGAGACCACAATGTCTCTTCCATGTTGACCCAAAACAAACTTTCTCTTTATTTTATTTTTGTTCTCTTTGTGTCATTCTTCCAGTTCTATGTATTTGGGGAATGATGATAGTTTCAAGCTCTTTAATCAAAACATTGCAGCAACGAACATACTGACGCCAAATCCATAGATCCCTTTTGTGTTTGGTGTGTTCCTTTATGGGGGGAAACCTCCTTTACTTTTGTTTTCTTTCTTGTTTACATGATGCAGCCTTCCTCAGAAACATATGACTTGGCATAGGGGCTTTCCAAGTTGGCTCTCATGTCTTGTTTTTTTTTTAAACATTTTTTGTTTGCTACATTAAATTAATTGCTCACAGAATAGTGTGTAGCAATTCCTTTAAAGTGGGGGGCATACATCAGCATCATTTCATTTGCATTTTTGGTTCTTAGTGTAGCCTTGTCACTTCATACGATGCATTCGTCACTTTGTGGATGACATTAGGTGTGATTTCCTTCATAAGTGTGATCTATCTTAGCATATTACATTCCTCTTAGTGGCCCAATGCAATGCACTGCATCCCCTAAGTTGTGAATATTATATTCTTTGATTGGTCCTCTCTTGGAGACATTAGACACAATGTTCCCTAAGTGACAAACCTTGCATGAATTTAACAAGACTCCTTTGGACATCTTTTACATTTTGCATTTTTGCATTTTACATTTTACATCTTTGCCACCTTGCATAATGCAGTTTGCATGCCTATGGTACCATTGCTCTTTGTTCATTAGTTCTAAGCATACAAAGCTTTTCTTGTCTCATGAAGCACGAATCAACATTTTCCCTTGTGGCACCTTGTTAAAGTTATCAGGAGGTATAACTTTAATATGGTAGAGCAGGAAGCCCATTCAACGGCATGAATTTCCCCATAGACACCTATGTGTTTGTGAGTGCATACCAACTACCATATGTACTTCAACCTTTTGGGCCTTCTCACCCAACAGACCACCATGAGTTATGTCACCCCAGAGTGAGTATACATTCTCTTTTTTTCTCACAAATAGCCTAGATCTAATCAACAACTAGTTGGACAAATGATCAAAGCTTGATCCGATTGTCCCTTTTCTTCTCTTTCTTCTCACTTGTGTTCATTTGTTCTTATGCTTAGTTTTCCATGGGATCTTCATCCTAGGGGCTTGATCATCCCTCTTGATAGTTGTCATTCCATCTTGCTAACATAAGTACTTTTGGAACCTTCTCGATATGTATGGCTACTTTAGAGTGAGTTTGAAGCAAGTTCATCCTCTCACTAAAGTGGGGGCTAAATGTACCATAGAAAAATGGATCATCAAAATTTTCATGGTATTTTAGGTCTTTCTCCTATGATGTTTGACTTGGCTTGCTTTGATTTAATGTTGCAATGTAACTTATGCATTCACATTAGGTCCTAAACATTCAAATTATGGTGTCTTGTGAAGGTGTTGTGAAGTGTTATAACACATTTCTACACTTTTCTAGACTCTTTCCATTACAATTCACCTAAAAATCACCTTTTCATCACTTTTCAAGTCCTATTTTAAAGTGTTGTAAAGTCTTGTAACAAGATTTCACACTTTTGTAGGCTTGATTTCACTATTTACACCTTTCTTGTGCTTTATTTGACCCCTTTATGCACTCATAAGACTTAATTAAGTGTATTTTTGAATGTAAACCGAACAAACAACATTAAATGCCACTTAATTTCTAACACCCACTCACAAGCCCAAGGTGGGACCCATTCACCATGGGTGGCAAATGAGTCCCTCTTGGCTGCAAATTCAAAATAATTAAAATTTTCTTTCAGGTTTTTATTCAAAAATGCCTTATGTCGACCTGTGATGATGTATTATTGGGTTATTAGGGCATAAGTGTGTATAAATAAGTGTTTTTCTCCTCGTTTTACATCTCCCCATTCATCAAGTTCACTTGCATTCACTCATTCAACATCAATTAGCATTCAAACACTTTGCATCATTCAATCAAGCACTTATCAAGCATCTTGGAGTAACCATTGACATATCTTCATATTTCTTCAACAAGGTGGTGGTGAGTTTAGGACATTTGCATGTTGTTTATTCATCATTCCTTGATCATTTCATTTCATTTCTTCATTAAGGGTTTGATTACCAAAGTGGGATTTGACCAAGGAAAATCCCTATACTCTAACCCTTAACCATTTTTCCCCTTTTTCATGTGTGTTTGCAGACTATTGTATGCAGATAATTTGTCAAGAAAATAGGTGTTGAAAGGTGGTCAACAAGTCAACAAAGTGTTTCAAGTCAACTAAACCTTATTTCAAGCTTGGAGAGAACCTATAGTATGTTTTCTGCAGATTTTACTCCCTCAACCCAACAAAAAGACAAGTACAGATCTAGAGCTATAGAATTGACCTTTGATTTCATTGATTTTTGGAGGACTAATTCACCATTAGTGGTAAATAGTCCCACCTTAAGGCTGAAATAGGTGATTTTGTCATATTCCAGTTCCCGATAGTCAGGAACCTGTTTCAGAAGATTTTACCAATAGGAGGATTGATACGCCATCAGTGGCAAATGAGTCCCACTAGTCATCATAGTGATTTTTCTAGCATTCCAGAATCTTCTTCTCAAATTTGCAATCTGTCTCAAGATATAATCCTTTCAGTTTCTTTCATTTTTGAGTTCATTTGTGCATGGTTCTTGTTCATTCTTGTAAACCTCACTTTGTTTTCAAACATTCCATATTACATTAGTTTTGCATTAATAATCAGTCAATTATATCATTGAGTTGCATCTACATCATTGCATTTAGTCTTAATTACATCATATGATCCTCTATTTGAGTGAACAATCACAATTTTGGGGTTCTATCTCTCTCCTTTTAGGTGAAAGATCCTAAGAGTTAAAGAGAAGCACATAAAAATCCTTAAAATTGTTGGTTCATAGAGCATTTAAAAGAAATTCAATGGAAGATTATCAAGGTTTTATTGCATCAATTCAAAGTGATATCATCGTCAAGGTATAGTGCATCAAACATGTTGAGCTATGTGTGTTGATGTAGTATTTAAGATCCATTGGAAAGCATTGTTTCACATCTAATTCAAGATAAAAATCTATATTCTACATGGCCACTTCATTTTAGTTTGCATATTTCTACTCCAAGACATCTCCCAAGGTATTATCATTTCATGTTTCATGTTTCATGTCCTTATTTCATTGTTTCATCATACAGTTTAATTACCTAAAAGCAGTTTCACTGAGGAAAACCCATATCCTCTAACAATCAACAAGTTTTTCTCCTCTTTGATGTGGGTTTGTAGGATTTAGGTTGAAGATAAAGTGGAGAGCAAGATTGAAGAATTTTTTTTAAATTCATCAAGATGCAAAGTTGTCATTCATATTGCAAGAACACGAAAACAAGGCTATAGAATTTGTTTCAAGTTTTTGAGAGTTGATCATCAAGGAGCTAGAAGTACAAACATCTAGCAACAAAACCCAGATCTTAGTTTTCAGAAACCCTATCAGGGACCCATTCGTTAGTAAAGGAAAATGAGTCCTCTATGCCCTAAAACAACAAGTTTTCTACAAGGTACACATTTTTTCAGCCTTCTAAAACCTCCCTTTTTGTTGCTATAATAGTTTGGAATCATTTCTAGTTGTTGTTTATGCATTCTGGCCTTCATAATTGAGTGAAAAATCCCCTAGAAAAATTAGTGGTTTATCATCATGTTAATTCAGCTTGATGAGAAAACCCTATTTTTCTTCTATTCATTTTTGTGAACCCGCCTTATTGAACATTATAGTTTTTCCTTGCATCTTAGGTTAGATCTTGCATTCATTTGCATTGAATTAGATCTCATTTAGGGTTTGCTACTTGGCATTCAAACTTGCATCTTATCTAGGGTTTAGAAAAAATTTCATTGTTTTGCATTTCTTAAATTTGAAAATACAAAAACATATCATTCATATTGCATATTATTTAGATCACATAAATTTCCATTTGAAAATCTAAACAAAATTTCATTTCAAATTAGGTCTTTGCATTCATCATTTTATCATATTTTCGACTTGCATTTAATAGTACATTTGCATAAATCAGAAACTAAAAGTTACTGTTATAGACTTGAAACTGAAAGACATTGAAGAAAGCATAAAAATAAATAAAAAACAATAAAAAAAACCCTAATCTAGGACCCATTCACCCCTACTAGTGAATGAGTCCCTAATCAGTCTTGACCTGCATTTTTTGGCATCTAAAACTCACTTTAAAACACTTAAAAATTAGTAAAAAAATTTCAAAAATCCTCATTCAGGACTGATTCACCACTAAAGGTGAATGAGACCCTAATCAGGTACTGATCTGAGTTTTCTAGAGTTTGAAATCTTTGTTTTAGGATTTTGTTTGTTGTTGTTACATTTTTGTTTCAGTTTTTTGATTTGTTTTTTCATTAAATTCATTACATCTAGCTTAATTTGCTTCATTTAGTGTATTGTCAAAATTCAAAATTTCATATACAACATTTCATTTTCAGTCTATTTCATTGTGTAATCAGCCAATTACCTTGTTTAAGTCTAAAAATCTGAAAATCGATAAGTGTTTTAGCAATGTATGGAAGTCCTTGTTCTCTTTGGTTGATGTTTCAAGTTGTGTCTTTGGAAATGATCCTAATGCAATTGAACCTACTCATGCTCACCCAAATCCTAATGATTTTCCTCTTGAAGTTTAAATCATTGGAGAAGATGATGCTAGCATGAATAAATTCATAAACAATTGCCTTAACAACCTTGAGAATAATGCACCCTTCTATCCTTCCATGAAACAACCAACACAAATTAAGATGTTTGGTCTTTTACATACTAAAATTGGCTCACACACTAAACCTAAACTTCCAACAATGAGTGAACCTAGCTACTATAGTCAAGTGCATGGACCATCTTATGTTAGAAAATTGACCAATAATCCTATCAACCTTGAAGAGACTTATGGCCAAAGCTTTAAGATTTTAACTAACCAAGGATGTGACATAAATAATGAGCATGAAATACAAAACATTTAGAAAATATTTCTATTGAAAAAAAAAGGGATAGGATATCAAGATCCTCCTCCCAACATAAGTGCCCTCCTTCCTAAAGAGCAACCAATGCCTCATAATAATGATAAAGAAGACAAGGTCAATCCAGATCCTCCTGCTCTATATCGATCTAGAGAACTTGGTGAATCTACCAAGCAATGAAGGCCTTACAAACTAAATAAATTACAATTCCCTTATCTGCCATCTAAAACTGAAAGAACGTTACACATACTTCTAATTCAAGGACTTATTACATCACCACCTATAAGAGAAAATTGAAAACCAAGTCCTAAGAATACAAACACATCACATTGTCGATATCATAGAGTTATTGGACAATATTGATGATTTTTCATGCTTTAAAACAAATATTTAAAAATCTTGGTATAATAAGGATAGTCCCTTAAAGAATGCATTCGACTCTTTTCCATGTAATAGTTGTAGGGTCTTAAACATTCTCACTATTTCATGTTATACATTCATTACAAATCATTCTCTTTATTTGCAAGCTCATTCTCATCAGCTATCTCAGCTCATTATTGTCCTACACTTAGTGGGGACAAGGGGTTAGTTAGCCTTGCCCTATTTTGGCACTTGTCGTTGTCCCTTTGGCTAGTTTTCTACCTTCCATTTATACATACCAAGATTGGGATGCAGATGACCTACTCTAGGTTGACTTGCATGTGCCTTACTAGTCTTTTTATTTTTCATGTTTCTTTATGTGATTGCATGTGCATAATTTGATCCCCCATGATGTTTCATTTGATGTATCTCTATCTCTCTCTTTGCATTCTTCTATATGTACCTATATTCTTCTCTACTTCATAAAATATTTTCCATTTTATCTTTCCATGTGTCTTATGTTTTCCTTTTGGGGATGACTCAAGTCATCAAGAAATTTAGGTCTCTTCCATGTTGACCCGAAGGATTTTTCTTGATCTTTTCTATCTTTGTATCATTCTTCTAGTTTTGTGAGTATTTGGGGAATGATGACAGTTTCAAACTCTATAAACAACATTATATCAAACAGATACTGACCCCAAATCCATAGATCCCTTATGTATTTTGGAGGAAACATTTTCCTTCCTATTTCATGGAATAAATTTATTTCAAAAACATATGACTTGGCATAGGGTTTTCCGATGAATTATCTCATGTCTTAGGAGAAAACATTGGCTACTTTAAATCAATTTCTCATAGTAATGGTGTTAGCATCCACTTTAAAGCTGGGGTATACATCGATGATATCTTTTGGCATATTTCATGGTGTGATTTTCTTTTTTCTTGTGATGTGTCCTTTTCTTGGTGGTGTCATTGGTTTTGATTTCCTCCAAGAGTGATATTTCTAAGCATACGATCTCCCTTGCTAGCATGATATGAAACAAGAGGAATCCCATAAGTGGTGATCTAATATTCTTTACTTTCCCTCTCTTGTAGACATTAGGCATGATGTTACCTAAGAATAATACCTTACATGAACAAAGAAAAATCCCCTTTAACAAAAACTTATAAACATGACATTCAAAACCATTCAAAAGAATAACATTGTGGTGCCTTATCAAATTTGTTAGGAGGATAATTTTGGTATGGTATGGGAGGCTAATATGACTCTCTCTTTTTTCACCTCATTGGGATAACTCACCTAGTGGGAGGACTGAGGTTCCACTACCCTAGGGTGAGCATGCATGTTATAGAAAAATAGCCACATTCCACATTATGTTGGAAAAATTGTACTTGATCCTTTTTTTTCTTTCTTTTTCTTGGCATTTGATATGGTATGACTATGTATCTTTGTTATTGTTGCATACTTAAGTGTCTTGAATGTCTACTTTAGTGTGAGTTTTACATGGGGGAAAAGTCTCACTAAAGTGGAGGCAAAATGTAGTGTCAAAAAAGTAACCCTTTTTCATGCTTAGTGTGTGAATTAATAATTAATGATAAAATGGACTTAATTGTGCCTTATTTAGGGTGTTGCAAAGGTTTTTATTACACTTTCACACTAATCTAGGGATTTATTAATTAGTTTTGGTTAATTAGAGCTTAATTGGCCCCCTTTAATTGAAATTCAAGCCCTCTTAATTTTATTTTTCAAGGATCTATCCTCATGCACCCATTAATGATGCTACATAACAATTAACTTGGAAAAATTGGTGTCTTAGAAATCACTGTTGGGAGTCATTTTACTTTACATGTGAATGAGTCCTCCTAACATAGGAAACCCCTCTCTTAGCATTTTTGAGATGGGTTTTTTATGTTAATTCACCTCCTTAAAACTAGGTCCTAGGAAATTGTGTTAGGAACCATTCACCCAAGGTGGTGAATGGGTCCTCCTTGCCTAGGACACCCATTTTGAATTTATTTGTGGTGGGATTTTAATGATTTTGAATTCTAGATCTAAAGTTAGCTTGGATTATTTGAATATCGAGGTTAATCCTTAGAATTAGTATAAATATAAGGTTAATGCACATAGTTTCATCTAAGACATTCTAGCAAGTTCGAGAGATCATAAGAGTACATTCACAAGAGAATTATAAAGCATTTCAAAGAAATTTAAGGGTAGATTATCTTGAGGTTTTATTACAGCAATTCAAAGTCATATCATCATGTCAAAGGCATAGTTCATCAAACATGTTGTTGAGCTAGTGTTGTTTATGTAGTATTGAAGATCCATTTGCAAGAATTGTTTCAAATCTAATTCAAGATCAATATCTACATTCTACATGGCCACTTCATGTTAGTTTACAAATTTATACTCTAAGACATCTCCCAAGGTATTTTCATTTCATGTTTCATGTTTCATGTCCTTATTTCATTGTTTGAACATCATATAGTTTAATTACCTAAAAGGGGTTTGATTGAGGAAAACCCCTATCCTCTAACAATCAACAATTTTTTCTCCTCTTCAATGTGTGTTTGCAAGATTTAGGTTGAAGATCAAGTGGAGAGCAAGATTGAATAAAAATTGTCAAAGTTGTTAAGTTGCAAAGTTGTCATTCATATTGCAAGAACATGAAAACAAGGTTACATAATTTGTTTTAGTTTTTGAGAGATGAGCATCAAGGAACATAACCCAAATCGTAGTTTTTGGAAACCCTAATAGGGACCCATTCACCAGTAAAGGCGAATGAGTCCTCTATGACCTAAAAACAAGTTTTCTACAAGGTACACATTGTTTCATCCTTCTGAAACCTCCCCTTTTGTTGCTATAATAGTTAGGAATCATTTTTTATTGTTATTTATGCATTTGGTCCTTCATAATTGAGTGAAACATCCCATAGAAAAATTAGTGGTTTATTATCTTGTTAATTCACCTTGATGAGAAAACCCTATTTTTCTATGTCTCAACCACCAAGCAAGGCTACGAAGGACAAGAAACATGCAAAACCTAATAATATAACCTAGAAAATGAATTGAAATCAGAATAGAAAACTAGAGGACACAGGTGCACCTGGAAAGTTGAAGAGTCTCAAAACAAGGTTTGAAATCCTTAAAATCTGACTTTTAAAGCATAGTGGGACTCATACGCTAGTAGGGGTGATTTAGTCCCAATTTATGGTTTCACACTGAAATTGGAATCTGGAACTGCTAAACTAGGATCCACATAAAATGCTTGAAATCTGGTATACTGGGACTCATATGCCACAAGTGGTGATTTAGTCCCAGTATCAGGGTTGATTTGAAACTTTGATATCTTCTAGTGGTCTTCTACAATAGCTTCTCTAATATCAAATCTCCAAGTTTGAAACACTGAATTGCAACCTATAGATGACTTTCCTTGATTTTCCAATGTAGATGACAACTTTGAAAACTTGAAAACATTTTCCCAATATTTCTCTTTAACGGATCTTCAACCTAAATCTACAAATCACACATCAAAGAGAGGGAAAAATGTTGTTTTATTAGTGGATAGGGTTTTTCCTTGTTCAAACCCTGTTTTAGTAATCAAAACCTTGAAAAGAAATCAAATAGAATGGAGTGATGAATGAACAAATAAGCAATGTTGCAACTCACCAAACCCTTGGAATAAAGGTTGTAATCTTGTATGTAATGGCTAGCATGAATGTAGATCTTGAAACTTGATTGTATGCTATGTACCTTGATTTGAATGCTTGATTGAATCATAAGAACCTGCATCACAAATGTTAGCTCAAAAACAAACATGATGCATGATGACTTTGACATGATGCTTGAATCTTGAATATAGCTCCAAAATTCTTAATAATTAGCCCTTGAATGCTCTTGAATTGCTAGAATTCTTGAATTCTTATATCACACTTGCTCATGAAATTTTCTAGGAGAAAATATGTGAAATAACCTTGTATTTATACTTGTTTATGCCAAATTTCCTAAAATTACAATACTACAAGATGACATCAGATCTAAGAGAACAAAATCCTATCTAAGAGGGGCTCATATGCCAGTTTGGGCGTATGAGTCCCAGTATGCTAAGCTCAAGACACAAATTTCAAGAAATGTTAAGTTTAATGCCAAATTCGTGTTTAGGCCACAAAACTTAGGTGGAACCCACATGCACAAGGTGGCATATGAGTCCCAAATCACTAAATTTGGGCGATACAAACCAAAATCATCAAATTATGAGTGGTCATTTGATATGTGTTGAGATTATCCTTAGAAAGATGCATTAATCAAGGCTTGTGGGTGCAAAATAGGACCAAATAAGGCATAAAGAAGCCCAATTTTAGCAGGGATGGCCCAAGAAAATGTGAAAATGTAAAGGGATACATTTTTGTACACTACACTATTGTTTTTTTAAGAAAAAGATGGGGGGCCTATAGATATATTAATAATAATAATATTTTACAATAGGTAATAGTTTATATGATTCCAAAATCATATTTACACTATTGTTATTAATTATAATGTTTAGACAAAGTATCAACTATATGCACATCTAATGAAACATTTCCACATGCAGTATATATTAGTTCAAGATGCAAGAAAGTTAAACTTGTTTTGGAAGAATATTTGTAAGGTTGTTAATATTAAGTGAAGGAATTTTTTATGCTTTTATTTCTATCGAAGGACAATAACCAAGACTACAAGTTGTTTCTTCTATGTTAGTCTCTAGAGGGACACAAATACGTTGTTCTCTAGCACCATATCCTTTTCCACTATAACCAGGTTGTCTCATAAGCTCATAACTTCTTCCATAAATTTTTTACATTTATTTTATATTTGGTGGTTGCTCATAATCAACTTCATCAATGTTTTTTGTGTAATTTTTTTCTTCTAAAGTGGTTGAGGTGGATGCTTTTGAGTTTTGTGTTGAATCTTGTGTCGACATTACCACTTTTTCTTTTCCCTTTTCAAACTCTTTGTTTATTATCTTATATTCATCCATGAATGTTGGTGTGAAATCTAAGGAACCCCAATTGTCTTCCCACAGCTTAATGACTTCATCAATTTTGTTCTTATGTGCTTCTTCCTTTGTGTTTTTTACTTTTTCTTCTTATTTCAATACTTCCAAAGGATCTCATCCTTCTCTCTCAACAATCAAACAACTTTCAAGTTGAGGATTGATCTTAAGTGTGTAAGCTTTGTTATTGTAGATATACTTCATTTTATGATAAAGGGTAGAAGGCACCACATGCATCTCATAAATCCATGGTCTTCCTAATATGAGGTTATATGAAAGATCATGAGGCATAACATGGACCGAAGTTTGCAAGGAAACCTTTCCAACTTTAATAGGTAATGTGATGACTCCGAGTGGTTGTTTTCCTATGTTATCAAATCCATGAATATATAAAGAATTGGATTTTATGTCACTTCTATCCATGTCAATATTTTCCAAAAGGCTCACACTACACACATTAAGGGTTGAACCATTGTCAAAAAGAGTTCTCTTTATCGCAATTCGATTAACATGAACTATGACCATGAAATCTTCATTTTGTGTTTTCTCTTCTAACGAAGGTAACTCATCTTGATGGAAAGTAATGTCTAATTTGGTTGGAGTTATAGCTTGAATTTGGGCAACCAAATCATTTTATTACACATTAGGATTGGTAGGGACTTGTTGTAAATAATTTGGAAGGATGTTATGATAAATAGGTGAGGCTTGAATAAGATACCATAAGGATATCGTAGTAGAAGTATTCTCAAGTTATTCAACAAAATCATATTCCTTTCTACTTTTCAAAGGAAAAAAAGGAGGACCAAGTAAGATAGGGTTAGGCAATGGGAGGGATGTTTGAGTTGTTTGTTTTGGTTGAAGATTGTTCCTAGTGTTATATGTATGAGAAACGGTATTGTGACTTGGTTGTTGCAAAACATTATCATTATCAATTTTCCTTTTAGGTGGTTCTAAGATAATCATGGGTTTATTTTGAACTTGTCATTATTGTGAGGGTGGATAAATGATAAGTTTAGGCTCAGGAGAGTGTTTCAATGGATAACTAATGTGCATAACTTTAGAAGATTTATCCTTATTTTCATGATCTCCTAGTGAAGGGGAGTCTAATGTCACTTCATCATCTTCATCTAAGGAATTACTATTGTCAATGTTATCATTTTATTCCACCATTATATCTTCCCTACTATGAGAGTTGTTGGGAAAGCTACAATCTAGATGTTCATGACATTCAATGTTTGGTTCTTCTAAAATAACTTCATCACAAGTAGTGGACTCATCAATGGTTGGATTGTCTTGTTTATCTTGTATCAAATAATTGTCACAACTTGAGGAACAATAGGAAAAAGTGGTATTAGGGGATGTGTAAATGGTCTCATCCTTGTATCTAACAATATCCTCCCTAGTAGGATAGGTAGGGGAAGAGAGACAAATAGGACTCTCATAACTCTCATTGGTTTGATCTTCTAATACCAAAATATATTCATCACATAGGAGAGATATTACAAGAAGACCAAATTTGATTGTCATGACTATCCATCATTGTATTCTCTTTCACTAAAGAATTCTCATGAGGGTGAGGGATGGACTTTTTTTAGCATCCTTAGAAAGGTAGGATACTAACTTTGTTTGATAAAAAATGAAAAGTACTTTTAACCATTTCATGTAATGTTTCAAAAATATAAACAATGTATATCCAAAGAAGAAAAGTACTTTTATTCAATTTATGTAAAGCTTTAAGAATGAAAATAATCTATATCCAAATATGAAAAGAAATTTTATCAAACTTATGAAAAGCTTCATAAATGTAAACATTTTCAGATTTGATGGTTTTTTCTACTGAAATGATTTTGTAAGGGAAAATAGAGGGCATCTCTGAGAAATCTCCAAGAATAGTAGTGCCTTCGGTAACATTAATTTTGATTAGATTACCTCAAAGACACGTACAACTATGTCCTAAAGCGAAAACAAACACAATTCATTTCCCACATTAATCCTTCTAAGAGAAGTACATGTAAATTCAATACCATGCATTAACAAATTCTACTACAAGAACCAACAGACATGAAAGATGAGACAAAAAACCAGAACACAAAGATTTATGTGGGGAAAACCCTTTCGGGTAAAAAAACCCACACTCCAAAGATCGATCCATTGTATTATTCAGCAACTGAAGGTTACAATACAATTCAGGCTCATAGCCTTTTCAAAGATTACATCTTGTTCATTCTGGAAACAATCTGGTAGCAAACTCTCCCTTTGTACATTTTCTGATCAACCTCTCAAACCAAACTATCTTTGTACTATTGCAATACCCTCACATAGTATACAATATAGATCAACATGAGAGATCAACGATGATCCATGATCAGGAGGGAATTTAGCAGCATAACCCTGCCTCTCACTTCCTCTGTTTCAGCCTCATGGCCTCGGCCTTTTATTCAGCCACTCAGCCCTCTCTCTTCACTTCTCTTGTTCTCTTCTACTCACTTCTACAGAACTTCCAATGCATATACATTTGTTCTCAATAGGCTCTGTGAATCAATTTGTTTCCAATTGTCGAATCACAACTATCAAATCATCCAGCTCAACATTGTAGATGTTTCCACTTCCTTGCATAGAAGATAATACGTCCAGGTCACACCACGTAGGACAGTCTTCACTCGGTCAACAATGATCAACTTGTGTCGCATGTCGGTGAGACACTAACTGTGTCTCCTCGATGCCACAAGACCTGACTATTGATATCGCCAAGAGTCATTCCTATCGGCAAGAGGTTACACTGAGTCCAAAAAGCTATTGTTAAGACTTCACCATGTTGCCAAGACCTCATACCGATGATCACCACTTGTATCGCTATCGCCAAGACCATCGTTATTCACCAAGACATCATACTGAAGTCCTCAAGTCATATCAATGTGAACATTGTTGGCAAGACTATCATCCTTCGCTGAGAGATCATACCGAGCCTTTATGTTATACCGAACACCAAACAACAGTCGGCAAGAAAAACACTCTTCGCCAAGACATCATATTGATGCCTTCAAGTCATATCGAAGAGTCCAACCATCAGCCAGACATTCCACATTTGCTAAGACCTCATACCGAAGTCCTTGTGTTTCTCCAATGACACCATTCACTAGGAGTCTCATCAAAAAAACCCAATCACATGTAGCTTTGTTGGCTAGACTTACCACTATCGATGAATCATCATATCGAGCTCAGGAGTCATATCGTTGTCCAATGCACCCATTGGAAAAGACTTCCACATTCGGTAAGACTACATACCGAAACACATGTGTTACACCCAAGTCTCACAACCATCAGTGAGAGAGCCAACCATTGGCAAGAGTTCTTACCGAACCCTTTGTGTTACTCCGATGACCCAGTCACCATGAGTCTCCCCGACATCCACTAGGAATCAAACCATTGGCCAGACATCTCCCAGTCGCTAAGACTTCATACCGATTGTTCCATTGGCCAGATAGACCAAAGATCACGCCAATATCAGCCAGACTTTCTACCGTCACCGAGACATCATCCTGACTATCCAAGGGTACATCGAAGGTTGTCGATTATGCCGACCGCCAAGACATTCCAGAAGTCACAGCGACAATCTAGGATCAACTAGCAGATCAGCCAGACATCTCCACAGTCTCACCGAAATTGCTCACAAGAAGTTTCAGCTTGTGGGATTGAGGCACACAATTCCAACAAATTTTGGAATGATTCAAAAATGACTACTCTAAATGGATGATTTTGACCTAGATGCATAAAATAGAAGTTCCTGAAACTTTCCAAACTGATACTATAGCTTACTAGAAAGCCTAGGAAGTACAAAAAATCACCAAAATGCTCAGAAAATTTGGCTTTTGTAGGCCTCCAAGGACTCATTTACCCAAGGCGGCAAATGGGTCCTGGTATGATTTTTCAAGAAAGTCTAAATCTAGAAATGAAGCTTGTAAATTGTGAAAATTTGTTTCCTATGTAACCCTTTCAAGGACTCATTCACTACCTTGGGTGAATGGGTCCTAGATTAGGGTTTTTGAACCAGTTTTTATTGATTTTTAAACTATTTTCAACAAGTTTCAATTTCAAGACTGTAATAGTAACTTTCAGTTTTAGATTTTTTCAAATGTACTATGAAATGCAATTTGAAAATTTGATGAAATGATGAATTACAAACCCTAGTTTGATATGAATTTTTTTTTTGATTTTTAAATGTAAATTTATGCGATCTAAATGATATGCAAGATGATTGATTTGTTTTTTGTATTTTTCATATTTAAAAGAATACAAAACAATGAAATTCTAAAAACCCTAGATGAGATGCAAACTTTAATGCAAAATAGGAAACCCTAAATGAGATCTAATTCAATGAAAATGAATGCACGATCTAACCTAGGATGCAAGGAAAGAATCCAAAATCATAATTTACTATAATGTTCAATAAGTCAGGTTCACCCAAATGAAGCATAAAAAAATAAGTGCACCACAAATTGGATTAACCAAATGGGTACACGTACTTTTACTTTGTGTTTCACTCAATTATGAGGGCTAAAATACATAAATATCATACTCATAGCTTTGTCACACTTGTTTCTATGAGAAAATGTTTCATACTCCCTAGTAAAAGTGGGTTGTGTATCATTCAGTGTGGATCAAAAACCCTTGGATTGGAGGAACCTATGTATTTTAATCTTCTAGGTGTGTTAGTTATGAGGGGTTAAAATTTCAACTGAATTAGGAGCAGCCATGACAAAAATTTACACAAAAAGAAAGAAAATACACCAAACTGATACAACTGAAACCTCCAAGAAAAATCAACCAATGCATCCTCTTGAGATTTATTTTTCCAACATCCAAAAAATATCACTTAAGAATTAAAAAAAGATTGAATATGCACTTGAATTTGTACATGCAATATAGCCTCTTCAGAACCTATGAGACTTGTTCACACCAACCAAAATGAGTGAAAAGCTATTTAAATAGCAAAAATATACCCCTTGTTGCCATTGTGGGATAATTTTTCCAGCAAAACAACCTCAAAAAACCCTGGGCCCACACCACTTTGGCTACGCAAAAGCCCTAAATATTTATTGTTGTTGAAACTTTATAAAGTGTAATGTTTGATTTAAATGTGTTTCCAACTTTTCAAATAACCCACACTTCCCTCTAACATGCAAATCATAGCCATCAACAAATAGTGGTGGAGATAAACTGCAACCTCAAAATGGGAGAAATTGCGCCAATTGTGGCCTTCCTTCAACATAGAATTGACCCTTCCAATCATTGTTGCTTTCAATCGCACCTCCAAAATAGAAAAATCATTCCCTCTCCCACAAAACCACCCTTTGAATGGTGATTTAGGGGCTTCAAATGTAGAAATTCACAATCAAATAAAGATTTCAAATATAGAAATGGAGGGGGAAACACAAAAACAAAATGAAGAGAGTCACAATAATATTTCCAGATGCTAACTTAAGCTTGAAAGTCATCAATCATTGAACTATTGTGCCAAATGTAAAATAGTTCCATGATTGGCATAAACACTGTTCGCCTACAAGAATTCTCATCTTCAAGAGCAATCACTAATATGAATAGTCACATTGACAAAAAAATTGGAAATTACCCAAATATAACCCGATTCGATCAGCATAAAGACTCGTCTATTTTGAATCATTCCTCGACCACCCCAGTGCAAAATTGGGCCACAAATGGGAGGAAGCGTGCCTCTTTAATAGCAAAAATTGAGAATAATGGAAACTTTGAAATTTAATAATTTTAAAATGCCAAAAAACTTTAGTAGGAAAAAAATATGCTTGGATCTCCTCGGTAGAAACTCTCCAAGAAGGCGAGTAGGAAGAGGAGCTTTGATACCATCTAGGAGATGGCGTCTCCTTCCCATGATCCTAAACTTGCAAAAAAACTCACCCTCCCACATTTGAGAGAAGAAAAACACTATTCTACCAAATACCAAAAGATGGTTTTCAAAAAATGAGATGCTAAGTTAAATATTGTACATGCCTTTTAAAGGAATTAAAAAAGTGATGGATGAAAAACTACCCGATATAGGAAAATACCACCCAAGTAATTAACCCTAAGTTAAACTTAATACTAATAGAAGCCTCATATATAAAATATTTGAGAAGGAATCAAATTCCTCCAAGGTAGTCTCACCAAGATTGAGATCCCTAATCAAGGTAAAAAAAATGGAATGTGGAGACTCAAGAATACCCTCCAAAGTGGAATTTACATAGAGGAAAGATATCCCCTCAAGAATTTCCTCTAAACCTATAGAAGTAGCCAAGTTTGCAATACTTGAAACAAAGCAATCCTATGATCCCAAGTCTGGAAAATGGAATATGTCCTGATAAATAGGAATAATGGAAGCCTCAATCAATGACTCTAGACAAAGAATCACTGAAGGCGAAGGTACATCAATTGTCTTTGATAGAGAAGAAGCATTTGTAGAACCCTTGACATCCTCATCTAAAGATTCAAATAATTCAAAATGTGTAAGCTCTTGCATAGCAATATTATCATAGGGTATCATGTTTGAAGAATGAAGAGGCACATAACATTTTGAATCATGACCATCAAGGAATGGTGGAGTATCCCTACATTTGTACTTGGTTTTGTTTCTTCCAAAATGTATACAAATTGTTTTTCGACATTGGATCATGTTTCTTCTTCGGGCACTTACCATTTTTGCAGGTGATTACATATTGTGGGGGGCCTACATAGTCTCTCTATTTCCTTCTTATGGGGGGGATATTGATTATTGTATTCTTGTGATGGATGTAGCTCTTGGGGGGTATTGGTGTTGAGAACTCCATAGATCACCTCCATTACTTGTACATGATTAGCATTAGATTTTGAATTATATCTCTTTTTCGGGGAGGAGTTTTATGCCATGAGGTTTTCTCCTTTTCTTTTTTTGTAAGAGATTTCATTTTCATTTGTACATGTGTACCTAACATGGCCCATTAGCTAAGACCCATCATCATTGCATCATTTGTATCTTAACTACACTCCCAAGTTGCACTTATGTGGGGTGTTAGTGTGAATGGGGTTATTTTCTAGCTAGATATTAGTGAGGACCTATTCACATCATCAGTAGTTTTACTTAGGAGTTAGTTTCCTAGGTGTCATTCTAGAAACTAGTATTTAATGGGACCATATCTCATTAATTATAAAGTAGTTATTTAGGAATTTAATATTTCTCTTATGTATTTATAATTATGCATTAGGAATTTAATGTTTGTAACTAAGGTGGTTATCCAACCACCTATCTCCTTTCCTATATAAGGAATGCTCTTGTATATTTTTAAATCATCTCATGTGTTCTATCTCAATTCATCATAGATCATCATTTGATCAATTTGTCTTCTTTATCATCCTGCAACACTTTCTTTATTCATGTGGATCGTATTCTTCTTGCTTGATCCTTTGAAGTGTGGCCAACTTCATTTCAGTTATTATTGATATTTCCAACACCTGAAGGGAAATAATGAAACACAACCTTTCTTTGAGGATAATGTGCAAAATTATATTGAAGCCATTCTAAAAATAGTCATAGAGGAAAGAAATGAAAGCCATGTGGGACATGAATATTGTAAGAATGAAACACTGAATTAGAAAAGGAAGGAAAATTGTGATCTCAACCATGAAATTTTTTTCCTAAGATATTTGAATATAATTGTGAAAATAGGATTGAACAAAATGTTACAATTTTTTTTGTAAAATAAAAATCTAATGAATTTGATAAGAATAATGCACAAGAAATTATGCTTGATAAATTAAAATAACAAATTAAAAGAAGGGAACAGAGAGTCCCCTAGACCATCTAGATGCTACAAATTTTGTTGAATTAGAAGGGATCTCATATGATATGGATAAAAAAAGGGAAAATAAGGAAATAAATGGTTATAATCTTGTGTATCATAAAACTAGGAGTGTACAAAAAATAAAATTGAAAAAGTTCTTAACAAGGAGGAAAACATAAAAAGGAAGAAGTTGAGAACTAACAACTCACAAAAGCTTGAAAAGAAAGGCAAAGGATAAATCATGCCTTCCTATTTTGACAAACTATATGAGAATCAAGAAAACCCTTTACCTATACCCTAAAGATGAATATAAATTGTATTAGTTGGAACATTCATGGCCTATAATCTTCAAAAATAAAATATTTTTTAAGCTCCTTTTGTAAGAATAAAAAATATTTGGACCACCTTTTAATTCAAGAAGTTAAGGCAGTTTCTTTTCAATTGCATAATGCATTAATGTTTGGATGGAAAAATATAGCTTCCTTTTGTACTAATCATAAGAAAGGTAAAGGTGGAATTACATTTTTAATTGGGCCAAAATGGAAAGAATTCATCATAGGTTTTGGTTGCTCCCTATGTAATAGGTTTTATTAGGTAACAATAGAAATAAATTACCAAAAGTTTAGTATATGTTCAATCTATGCTCCAAGTGACTATAGGGAATGAATAGGAGTTTGAAGATGGTGTGTTATTGATTGTCCAAAAATTCCACGGATTATTGGGGGGATTTTGACATGATTGAAAATAAGAAAGATAAATCTAGGGGATATCCTCGGGGATGGAAAGGAAATGAGAAATAGTATTAAATGTTAAAATTGTGTGATCCCTTGGAAGGTAAGAAGAGAGATAGCAAGAGTATATCGTTTGCCTAGTGTAATAACTACTTAGATAGTAGAAGAGTCTACAATAGACTAGATAGATTTTATGCTCATGAGGATATATTTTTATTTAAGAGTGGAAAGGGAGCCAATTGTGTGCAAGTTGAACCCAAAAAACTCTTAGATAATTACCCCATTCAAGCAAGGGTAGTAAGCAAACCTTGTAGATACAAATCTAATATGAAAAAGTATAACTTAAAAGAAACTTAACACTGACATGCTAAAACACCAAGATTGAAAGGATAGTATAAAAACTTTGAGGAAAATTAATCAAATTTTTTTCCTAAGGACTCAACCATATGATAATGGGTTAACTTGGTTTCTAATTTGAAGGTTCTATTGAAAACTATTGGAAATAAATTTGTAATAGAAAGTAATAGAAAGTATAAAAATTGAATGTTCCCTACAAGATGAGTTGCTTGCTACTAAGACGAAGGTGTAATTAGATAAGAATAATGAAATTATAGGGAACAAGGTAAATAATATTAAATATAAGATCAAAAAAATTCAAGTTAAAAATTCCTAAGGGGCTAGGATTACAACAACAATAAATTGGGTCAAAGATGGAAATAAAGGTAATAGTATTTTTTCAATTTATTGAAGGAAAAAATTTCATTGAGTTTGTAGGGCCCATCAGAGTCGATGATTCTCAAATACATGAGGATGAGAAAATAAAGGAAGTTTTTTTTAATTTTTTGAAAAAATATTTACTACAAAAGTCAATATGATACTTGCAAAAATGCTCAAGAACTTTTTAGATAAATAATTCCTAGGAAAACAACAAAAGAGATGGAAGTAAAGATAAACATAAAGCAATATCTTAAGAGGAAATTCATTATGCAATTGTATCTTTTTAGGATTAGAAATCTCCTAGGCTTGATGGTCTCTCAATCAAGTTCTACAAAGATAATATAGAGTAGATAGTTGATGAACTATCTAAGGTTTATCAAGAATCTATTGAAAAAGGTTCTTTGGGGAGTGACATTAACAAACGTATAATAAAATCACTACCAACAGATGGGTATAAAATTAATATTAATAATTGGAAACCTATCACATTCTTAAATATGTCATATAATTTTTTTACAAAGTTGTTGGAAAGCAAGTTGATAGAGATCCTTCTATTGATAATAAATGACTGAAATTGGGTTTATCAAGGGTAAATATATTCTAGAAAATATAATTACTAGTTGGGAAGCTATAGATTGGTCAAAAAGAAGCAAGAAAAATTGCGGGTATCCTTCTTGATTTTGAAAAATATTATAATAGAATTGAGTGGTCCTTTTTTTATCTCTATATTAGAGGAAATTGGATTTCCAAATGAGTTTTGAGAAATGGTAAAGGTGTTGTTTAAGGATGCTATTGCTCAAATAGAAATAAATGGTTCCCTTTCTGATTCTTTTTCACTAAGTAATTCAATAAGACAAGCTTGTACACTGGCTCCTACATTATTTATAATTTGTGTTGAAGCATTGTATTATATACTAAGGACTAAAATATTGGGAGTAAACCTAAAAGGTGTTGTACTTCATAAAAATATAATCTTCTTAATGTACAATTTGTAGATGATACTTCTTTATTTCCTTCTTTTACAAAAGAAAATATGTATAATTTGGTGGCGAGATTAAATGTTTTTGGTCTTTCCTTTGGGTCTAATATCTCTCATCCAAAATCCTTATTGCTTATCTAGAACTATGATCCTTGCAATTGGTTTACAAAATGTGCTAGGAAATAGTATGGTCTAGACAAAGTAGTGAGATACTTGGGAATTCCCTTCTTAGTTAATCCTTCATTGAAAGAAATGTGGATCTGGATGTTTACAAAAATTGAAAAAAGATAAAAAGCTAGAACAATAATTATCTTTCTCTTGTAGGGAGGGTACAAGTCTACTAAAAAAATATCTTCTTAATCCATTTATTATGCTTCAATCTAGTTTTTTCCTAGTTACCAAATTGACAAAAGTGAAGAAATTAATAAGGGATTTTTTATGGTTAGATGGTAAAGGTAAAGATATAAAAACATGTTCATTGGGAGAAGTGCTACATAGCGAAAGATGCTCGACTGGTTTGGGACTAAAAGATCTAAAAATGCAAGGAATGGTCCCAGATTATAAATGAATTGTAAAAGCTATGATAGGCAACGAACATTGGAAAATTCTCATCAAAGAAAACTTACTAGAGGCTACTCCAAGAAATCCAAAGTAATAGGAAGATTAGCACTTGCATGATATTGTTTTTGGAATTTTTTGTATAAAGTTGGTTGGTTCAATATTGCTTGTTAGTGTTGGTATATGGAGTCTAATCAGACTCAGAGGTTAAATTTTCCCCACTTTTATTGGCATGGTTTCCCCCCAAATTATTTAATGGGGTCAAGGGGCAATGCCCCTTGTAGGGGTTGGGGGTAGCGCCCCCAATACGGGGTCAAGGGGAAATGCCCCTTGTGTGGTCCAGGGGCAGCACCCTTGGTGCACTCCCTGTCACGAGTTTTTATTATTTTATAAAGGTGTCGGGTGTTATTTTTTCTATTGGCCGACATAAAAAATCTTAATTGTGTAACCAACATAAGTCTTGATAAAAGGCTAAGGGTTTGGGTTTATGTTGATATTGTATTGTAGCATTTGCAACGATATTGAGTTGCAAGGATTACTAGTTGTAATCGGTTCGATTTACTAGATAATAATATTGGACTCTCTGTTGGTGGATGTAGCCAAAGTTTGGGTGAACCACGTAAAATATTGTCTCTTGTTGTTATTATTTCTATGTTTTTCATTCCTTTGTTTAATCTTTATTTGCATGTAATTGATACTTTATGCATACAAGTCCTAACAAGTGGTATAAGAGTGAGTTGTGTTCAATTATCATTTGTAAGAAGGTCTCATAGTTAAGTGGGAGCAATGGTGAACAAAGGTAAATTGAAGGTAGATAAATTCAATGGGTAGAACTATCAATTATGGAAGATGCAGGTGGACGATTATCTCTATCAAAAGGATTTATCAATGCCGTTGGAAGCAACTACCAAGAAACCAGCAGGAATGAATGATGAGGAATGGAATCTTTTAGAAAAAAATGCACTGGGATCCATTCGTTTATGCCTAGCACAATTGGTGGCATTCAATATTACAACAGCAAAGACAACTCAAGAGTTGATGGAAACCCTGGAGAAGTTAAATGAAAAGACTTCTACTTCGAATAAGGTATTTCTCATGAAGCATTTATTTAATATGAAAATGGAAGAAGGTGGGTCAGTTGTTAATCATTTAAATGAGTTTAATATAGTTACCAATCAATTAACTTCTGTAAATGTAAAGTTTGATGAAGAAGTTAGGGCTCTTTTGATTTTGTGTTATTTTCCTAAAAGCTGGAATAGCTTGGTCATGGTTGTTAGTAAAAAATTTTTTGGTTCGAATACATTGAAATTTGATGATGTTGTTGGTGCTATTTTGAGCGAGGAAATTTGTAGGAAAAGCTCAGGTGGAACATCCACATTAGGCACTGTTTTGAATGCAAAAAGCAGGGACAAAATAAAGGAGAGAGGAAACAATTTTGGAAGTCGTGGGAAGTCACGAGGAAAATCAAAGGAAAAAAGGTTCCAATCTAGAGACAAGAGGGATTGTTGGTACTCTGGTAAGCTGGGTCATTAAAAGAAAGATTGCTAGTCTCAGAAAAATAAAGGAGACAAAAATGAAGGCAATAAAGAGGAAAATGTGTTAAGTAATAAATCTAATGAGGACGCTTTGATTCTTTCCCTTGATAATGCTGATGATTCTTGGGTGTTAGATTCAGGGCTTCATTTCATGCTACACCCCATAGAAGTTATTTTCCTGATTATGTCCAAGGGGATTTTGGGCTAGTTTATATGGGAGATAACAAACTCTATTAGATTTTTGGAAAGGGAAGAATCAAGATTAAATTGTAGAATGGGAATCATTGGCTACTACATGAGGTAAGGCACATTCCAAAGTTCAAAAGAAATTTAATTTTAGTAGGGCAACTAGATGATGAAGGTTGTGTTGCTACATTTAATGATAAAAATTGGAAGGTTACAAAAGGTGCCTTAGTGATAGCAAAAGGTGTGAAAGTAGGAACTTTACATATTTGTACAGGTCATACTATTCCTTCTACTTTAGCTATTATAGATAAAAATAAATGTTCAAAAATAGTTGTTGCAGTTCAACAGGTAGAAAAATAGATAGTTGCAATGGATTTTGAATCAGAACTGTTGCATCATAGACTTGGGGATATGAGTGCAAAAGGTATGAAAGTACTTCATTCAAAGAATGTTTTACCAAGTCTAAAATGTGTTAATATGTATTTTTGTGAAAGTTGTGTGTATGGAAAACAAAATAGAGTTAGTTTTCTCAAGGATGGGATGAAAAAGAAAGATGAGAAATTGGAGCTTGTGCATACAGATGTATGGGGACCAGCTCAAGTATCTTCTCTTGGTGGATCTCAGTACTATGTCACTTTTATTGATGATGCAACAAGGAAGGTATGGATTTATTTCCTTAGGAATAAATCTGATGTATTTGAAACTTTTAAGAAATGGAGAAGCTTGGTTGAGAATGAGACAGGTAAAAAGTTAAAATGTCTTAGATCTGATAATGGTGGTGAGAATTGCAGTAAAGATTTTGAAGATTATTGTTCCTCAAATGGTATTCGTAGGCAGAAAATGGTTCCAAGGACTCCACAGGAAAATGGAGTGGTCGGGTGCATGAACAGAACGATAATGGAGCATGCACAGACTATGAGATTGCATGTTAGGTTTCCTTTAAACAAGTGGACAGAGGCTGTAAATACTATTGTTTGTTTAATTAATAGAGGTCCTTCAGTTCCCTTGGGTTGTGGTATTCCAGAGGAAGCATGGATAGGTAAAAAGGTGAGTTAGTCTTTTCTCAAGACCTTCGGTTATGAAGCATTTGCACATGTAGATTTTGAAAATAGAACCAAGCTGGATGCAAAATCAAAGAAATGTATATTTTTTGGATATGGCATTGATGAATTTGGTTATAGGCTTTGGGATTCTGAAAACCAAAAAATTGTGAGAAGTAAGGATGTCATATTCAATGACAAAGTGTTGTACAAAGATCAGTTGCAATAGCATTAGAAGAAAGAAAATGATTATGTAATGTTGTATGATACACCAAATGGTAATGTTCTAGTGGTTCCTCATGCTCTGCAACAACAAAAAAAAAAACCACAAACTCCAGTGAATGTTAGACAATCTTCAAGGATAAGTAGACCTCCAAAAATATTTTCTCCCTCTTTGTATTAAATTTTGTTAACAGTTGTTGGTGAACCTGAAGGGTATGATGAAGCTATGTAGGTGGATACAAAGGTTCAATGGGAGCATGCAATGGAAGAAGAAATGGACTCCTTGTTGAAAAATGAGTCTTGGGAATTATGCAAGTTTCTTGCAAGTAAAAAGGCTTTACCAAACAAATGGGTTTACAAGCTGAAAGAGGAAGATGGAGGTAAGAAAAAATTTAAAGCTAAGTTAGTTGTAAAAGGATTTGCATAGAAAAAGGGCATTGATTTTGCTGATATTTTTTCTCCAGTTGTTAAGATGAATTCTATTCGTACTGTTTTAAGTATTGTGGTTGTTGAAGATTTGCATTTGGAACAACTAGATGTGAAAAATTCCTTTCTTCATGGTGATTTGGAGGAGATATATATGGAACAACCCCAAGGATTTGAGGTCCAAGGAAAGGAGAAATTAGTATGTAGATTGAAGAAGAGTTTATATGGCTTGAAACAAACATCTTGACAATGGTACTTGAAATTTGATAGTTTTATGGCTAAGCAAGGCTACAACAAGTGTAATTCTAAGCATTGTGTTTATTTTAAGAGGTTGGATAATGACAGCTACATTATTTTATGTTTATATGTTGATGACATGCTTGTAGTGGGGTCTAACATGGATCACATAAGTGAGTTAAAACAACAGTTAGTAAAATCATTTGCTATGAAGGATTTGGGGGTAGCAAAACAAATCCTTGGTATGAGAATTTGTAGAGATAGGAAGAACATAAAATTGACTCTATCTCAAGTTGGTTATGTTGAAAAGGTGTTGTAGAGATTCCACATGGAGAATGCAAAATTTGTTAGCACACCTTTGCCTAGTCATTTGAAATTGACTAAGGAGATGTGTCCAAAGACACAAGAGGAGGAAGATAAAATGTCTAAGGTACCATATGCTTTAGCTGTAGGAAGTTTAATGTATGCCATGGTATGCACAAGACTAGGTATTGCACATGTTGTTGGAGTTGTAAGAAGGTATATGAGTAATCCCAGATTGGAGCATTGGAATTCAGTAAAATGGGTTCTCAGGTATTTGAGATGTACATCCAATAATTTTTTATGTTTTGGGGGCTCTAATACTAATTTAGCAGGTTATGTAGACTTAGATTTGGTAGGGGATATTGATACCAAGTGGAGTACTATAGGTTATGTCTTTACTGTAAGTGGGACAATAGTAAGTTGGATCTCATGGATGCAAAAGGTGGTTTCTTTATCCACCACGGAGGCAGAGTATGTAGCTGCAATAGAGGCAAGCAAGCAGATGATATGGTTGCAATCTTTCATGGAAGAATTGGGAAACAACAGGCCACTAGTTATTTGTTTATAGATATTCAAAGTGCCATACATCTTGCAAAGAATCTTGCCTTGCATTCAAAGACCAAATGCATATAGTTGAGGTATCACTTCATTCGGTCGGTGTTGGATGATGGAAAGTTTAGGCTAGAAAAGATACATACAGATGATAATCTGGAAGATATGTTTACAAAGGCAGTGCCAAGGGAGAAGCTAAGCTCCTCTTTAGCTTCGATTGGTCTTCAAGACTGAAAATAATAAAATCAAAACAACAGGGTCTAGGGTGTGTATTTCCAGTGGGAGCTACAGGGTCAGCGGTATTATGATCAGTCTCCAAGTGGGAGGTGATATGGGGTGGAGTTTGATCGGTCTCCAAGTGGGAGATTGTTTGTATATGGAGACTAATTAGACTTGGAGGTTAAATTTTCCCCACTTTTATCGGCACGGTTTCCCCCCTAATTATTTAACGAGGTCAAGGGGCAGATCCCCTTGCGGGGGTTTGGGGGTAGCACCCCTTGCGAGGTCCAGGGGCCCAAGTTTAGGTGAACCACATTAAATATTGTCTCTTGCTGTTATTATTTCTGTGTTTTTCATTCCTCTGTTTAATCTTTATTGCATGTAATTGATATTTCCTGCATACAATTCCTAATAGTTAGCATCTAGAAAGCCTAATATTTGTGTAGGAATTTTGTGAAAGGAGATGAAGCAATGAACATAAAGAAAAATTGCATCATGGGGTTCAAATTGGTGTGGAATTTAAATAGCAATAATAAAACCTAGTCTTTAGCTCAGGAGTGTTCTATCGAGAAATGGAGAGATAAAGGAATCATTTTCTTTAATGATATTTTATGTAATAATTGATTAAAAGTTGTGAACAATTAAAAAATGAATTCTATATTCTAGAATCACATAAAAGATCATTTACATTGCTAAAAAAGGCTATGGATACTATAATTTTTCTGGTTAAGAATTTTTCTAAGGATGAAGGTTTTAAAATTTTAAGTTCAATTGATGGATCACCCCTACTAATGGCCAAGTATTATAATCTATAAAAAAATGTTAACTCACCCCCATGATATGCTCACTCATGTCAATAAATCATGGAGCCTAAATTTAAAGAAAAATAGTTGTCTATATTGGTTAAGGTTTGTTGGTCTAGAACTAAACCAAACAACTCATGTTTTAGATGGTTGTTATGGTTGAAGAATTTGGTTATAGTTCCTCCTTTGATTTTTTCTTTTTGCAATCAAATTGAATATCTAGAATATATTTTTAAGGTGTCAGTATGCCTCTGCTATTTGGTCATCATTTATTGCTAACATTCTTGGTTGGTATAGCAAAGATAATGTCTCATAGTTTCAAATACTATGTGGCTATGTTAAAGTTTTGAATGCTAAGTCAAATTTGTTTTGGAATGTCCTTTCTATTGAAATCATATGGTTTTTATGAAAAGGAGTAAATGAGTATTATTACGAAGGAAAAAATAGTATCCTTGATGAGTCTAAATATATACTCACACTCTTTTTGATTGTTGAATAGGTAACTTTAACTCTAAGAATTCCTATGGATAGGTTCATGAAAATTCTAGAAGAAGGGGCTACTCCACTATTCAAGGATGACATATGAGAAGTTGATTATTGGCCAAAATACTTGAGGAAAATAGAGAGGAAATTTTAGAATGAATAAATTGAAATTTAGGACAAGTACTCTAAGCTCAACCAATATGACCTCAAAAGGGATACAACAATTACAAACCTTAAAGTCATCCATCAAAACTTTGACAACAGTAGCTGGGAATACATTTCTCGACCAACATGATCCTTTCCTAGGTTCAACTCATACAAGTTGAGAAAGAATGTTCTAACCAAAACTTATAAATGATATGACCTTTTCTATTAGATGTATCTAATTTTTTAACAAACTTTGGTATGTATTTAATTGCCATAATTGATCAATCTTGTAGCTTCATTGGGGTTGATGTATCTAATGTAACCATCATGTTCACATATATTGTAACCACAGTATTTTTTACTTTGTAATCAAATTTAAATTTAAGAAAATATATATAATTTTAAGGATAAATTCTTCTTATCACTTTCACTAAATGTGTCTCATATAATTTCTTCATGAGACATAGGAGATAAAACTAGATGATAAAAATTAATAGTAATTAAATATGTTTTTCCTTCATTATTATTGCAACATAATTTTTCCTTGTCAAAATCCTTAAAATATTTTTCACTACAACCTATTTATTCAAGAATTCTTCAAGAGTGGTCATTTTGTTGATTGTGCGTCCTTTGCTTTTACGTAGTAATCACTTACATTTTCAACATCTTGCATGATCAAATTATCAAATTCTATCTTCAAGGTTTGCAACTTGATCACTACCTTAGTATGATTCTTGTAGGGTCTTGGATGCATCCATGCTTGTCGTTGAATCTACAATTCTTAGAAATATACTCCTATCTATAGTTGTTTGAATATTAAACAAGACTTGATTTTTCTTGTTCTTGTCCTCTTTCTTGGTTGCTCTACCATTAATTACAAGAGTAGTATGATCAATTGTCTCCAAATAACTAGGTTCTATAATTTATTATAAGTATTTTCTTGTCAAAAGAGTCATCGTCTAGACATTCCAATAATCATAGTTGAATATTCATTAACTTTTGGAATGGGAAAAGAGTTAGTGTTCAACATGAATAATTGTTAGATAGAATAATTGGGGAACACATATAAGATACTTGAGGATGTAAAAATATAGAATAGTTGGAATGTTGGATTAGGGAGAAGGCTAATTATGAGCTAAATAAGCCTTAGTGACACTCTATGGGATGAATATTAAAATGGGGAAAATTTGTAACAACAAAAGTGGAGGGTAGGAAAATTTAGTCATTACACATGATAGTTGTTTTTAATTTCATTTGTGTAAAGAGATATTGTTGTTATAATTGTAATTGTTGGTTTATAGGGTTAGTGTTGTCAATGCTTGATGATACCTTCTTTTATTCTTTGATTTCAATACTATATTTGATCTTTCTCTATATTAAAGTGTCAAACTCTTTCAAAATATTACTTTTACCTTAAAAAAAAATCTTACATTTTCTAAATTTATATTTGATTCACCATAAAAAATATTATTATATAATAGTATAAAATGAAAGAAACTATCATTAAAATTAATTGATATTATTTAACAAATGAATAACAGAAAAACACTAGATAATAAAAATGGCCTTAAATTTATAGTCTAAATAACTTTATTGCCCACATTAATTACATTTTTATGCTTCCATAAAATATAAAAGCAACAAATTTATAGTCTAAATAACTTTATTACTCAAGGTTGCACTCTGCTTTGAATTTTTCATAATAATAAATTTAATCGACATGGAGAAAGGGAGTATAACACAAACCATCACTTAACATAATAAAACAATTAACATTTGACTCTAATTGGAAGATGGAAAGTAAAGTCAATCATTACCTTTAATATTTAAATTTTTTAATTTTCATAAATTCATACATGAATATTTGAGGGGTTTCAAATAAATATTAATTAATTTTAATATATCATTTTATGTAAAAAAATATAATTTTATTAATTATCAACTAACAATAATGTGGAGCATAAAATCATACAAAGCCACTAAACAATGAGAGCAATTGTAGAGGGGTAGAAGAAGGATTTTGTTCATTTTGTTTATCCTATACATCCATAGGATCCAAAATGTCCATGGTAGGGTCTTGTCTAGTAGTATCATTTTCTTTATCTTCTTCACTTGCACAAACAAGTGAAATAGCAAGAGGTAACCAAGAGATTTTGCTAGAATCAAACTAGCTAGTAGCACCTCATGTTGCTCACCCAGAAATTCCTTTCACATGCGAGGGAGAGGTGAAGCACTAAAGAGTAGGCCATGACTAGCCCACTGACCATGATCCTTTTTCATATAGCAATAGGAAAATCCTATGAGAAGTTCTCCCTATTCCCTTTAGCAGAGAGGCTATGTTTATGATGATGTCCATGAGAAGGGAAACAATTCAAGGAGAAAGAGTAAAACATAAAAACTTTGGCAATAACACAGGGACTAGATGGTTGATAAACATATTTAAGTGCAACTTTATTTACTGGCTCTTTAATTTCTAGTAAAATATTTTAACAAGCCCTAATTTTAGTATAACAATTGAAAAATAAAAGCACGTCTGGGTAGCAGAGTAGGCTTGGGCCGTGGGTTTGCTCCTCATACGTCTCGTCTCACCTTAGCTCGTTGAGTCGTGGGGACACCCCTGCCAAATAAAAACAAAATAAAAAACAATTAAAAAATAAATCAAAAATTCTATCTTTTCATATGCTGAACAAAAATTGCACCCTAAAAGCATG
Source organism: Sequoia sempervirens (assembly GCA_007258455.2). Taxonomy (NCBI): domain Eukaryota; kingdom Viridiplantae; phylum Streptophyta; class Pinopsida; order Cupressales; family Cupressaceae; genus Sequoia; species Sequoia sempervirens. The sequence goes on along the minus strand of VDFB02047397.1, from coordinate 74,520,831 downwards.
TCAAATTTGAATAAATTGGTGAGGGATATCAGTCTAATCCTCTAAAAGAACCATATGACATGAAAAGGACATTGTGAAATAGAAATTGATGATTGCAAATGTCATGAATGCAAATGAGGAGAGAGCCAGTATAGTTTTGCATCGTTTATAATTTTGGAAAGCAGTGCATAGATACCCCTTCCAATCTTTCTATCGAGATTTGTAAAAATTGATACCGATTATGTAAATCATATCAGCCGAAAAGACCCATATAGGTATATTATATAGGGTGGAATGATTTCAATTTAATTTGATCTCTTGAGAAGAAAGAGATGACTGGAAAACTCAGAAATTCAAGCGGCGAAGTTGCTGAGCATATTTAATTTCATCTCAATATAAAACAAAACAACAAAAGCTAGTAAGTTGTTTAGTGTATTGATTTCATCTCAATCTGAAACAAAACACAGCCACGCAGTTGAACGTTAGGACTGAAGATTTTCCCAAAAGTCACCCAAATTTTGAAACGTGTAAACTGTAGATTCATTCCAGACATTATAGCGCATTCCATAAAGCTTGGAGTGCATGTGCACCGTCCCGTAGAATTTTTTGACAAAAAAATTGCATTACATTACTAACGTATCTATATCAAATTCATTCTCTATGTGAAACATTTCTATTTTGTTGGCATACATGCATAATTTAGCGAAAAATTAATTGCATGAATTTTTGACGGTTAATTTTCCATGGCGGTGAAATACTGGTGGTGGCGAATTGTTGACATGAATTTCTGGTGGTGAATTTTCCTAGAAACCCTAAACCGTAAGCCCTATTTTGTTATATTTTAATTGGAAAGGTAACTATTCTTCAAGTTCTAGATAGTCTCAACTTTCGAGGAGAGGAAAACGTGTAGGAAATTGCAAAATTATCAAGAAACTCCTCACCCATTTCTGTATGGATATCTCTATATAAATAGTAGCTTACAAGGCTAGAAACTCAATGTTATCGTAATTTACTCTCTGCTTCTTCAAAATTACAATGGCATACTTTTAGGTTTCCTTACTTTTAGTTTTACTAGTGCCCACAATAAGTGCCGACCCAAATCCATTGCAGGATTTATGTGTAGCAGATACGACCTCTTCCACAGTTTTTATGAATGGGCTACTTTGTATCAATCCCAACAAAGTTTCTTCAAAGAACTTTACTACATCTATTTTGAGCACCCAGGGAAATACATCAGGCAATCCATTCAGAGTGAGTGTGACTTCTGTTGGGGCGGCAGGGATGCAAATACATAGCTTTGCTGATGTTACTGGACTGACAGAACAAAAATAAACACACAGAAAGCACACAGAGTACGCACAGTGACAACAAGATAAATAGACAGAAATAAACTTTGCATATATTCCTTGCTTTCTTCAAAATACAAAAACTCAGAGGATATTCTCTGATTTTCATGAACAAAATAAAACTAAACTATTTGGACAGATGTCCAATAATTGGGTGCTACACTCACACCTCATAAACATAAACTACTACAATCCTATAGCTGCATCTGACAATGCGCTGTGTCTGCTAAAACATTCCTTTTGTGTTGCTGTTGTCACTGATATGTGTTGAACATTCCTTTTTTCATCTGTTGCTGCAGGGTCTCCTTCCAATCCAAAAACTCTTCTTCTAACTCCAACAAATACAAAGACATTCCTTTTGTCTTACTTCAAAATGCTCATGAAAATGAGTGCTTGATTCAAAATTCAAATTCACCAAACTTCATTAATTGTTGTAGGTGTTCGTTGGCTATAACAGGCTCAAAAAAATAAGCGCTTAATTTGAATTCAAAATTATCTACCAAAATAAATACTAGGGGAATTCGTTGGAGGTGGCAACTTGTAAGTCTTCATTCTGACGTGTGGCTGACTTGGAAAAAATTGCTGATTGCAGAATATAATATTCCAACACTCCCCTTTAATCTGCAGGTCAGCTGTCACTCTACTATACCTCGCCCGAGGTGCTTGTTTCAGCCCATAGAGAGCTTTTCGGAGCCTATACACTTTGTCCTCTTGCCTTGGGACTTCATAGCCAGGTGGCTGCTCCACATACACTTCCTCCTTCAGCACTCCATTTAAGAAGGTTGACTTTACATCCATCTGCATCACTTTCCGCTAATGTTGTGCTGCAACTGCTATCACTGTCTGCACTGTTTCCAACCTTGCAATTGGTACATATGTCTCATCATAACCAATACCGGGCTGCTGTTTGTACCCTTTCACAACAAGTATTGCCTTGTGTCTTTAAATTTTCCCTTCTGCAATACATTTGGTCTTATAGACCCACTTCACTCCAATCACTTGCTTACCTTTGGGTAACTTGGTCAACTCCCATGTTTGGTTCCTCTCTATAGCCTCCAACTCTTCATCCATGGTCTTACACCATTTATCTTCTTTTACCACTTCCTCAAAGTATGTTGGATCACTATAGGAGAATAGTGCAAAATCCAAGTTCTCATAAAAATTAGCATGTTGTGTGCTGTCATAGATCTCCCTCACACTCTTTGTCTTTCTTGGCATCAATAATGCAAGTGTAGGGTCTGAGTTTACTTCTGAACTGCTGCTACTTTGACCTCTGAAGCTATTGTACTACTGACTGTCAGAGCTACTACTCTACTGAATTCTAGAGCTGCTAGTCTGTTGCCTCTATTCAGTGATGCCAGATTGCTGTCTCTGCTGAACACTACCAGATTTACTATTTTGTTGCAGATCAACAGAGTTGCTATTTTCCAATGCTCTATGGTGGTTTCTTGCTAAGATATTGCTCTTTTGAGCTCCCCCTATGTTTCTATCATTTGCAACTTCATCATCATCAAGGGGTATTGTGACTGAAATACCCATGGTGTCATCCACCATTCCACCCCATGCTTCGTTCTCAATGAACACAACATCTCTACTAATCACAACTTTCTTGGTGATGGGATTGTACAATTTGTAGGCTTTTGACTCCTCACTATAGCCTATGAAGATACACTTTTCTCCTTTATCATTAAACTTTTGCCTCTTTTCTTTTGGCATGAGTGTGTATGCTACACACCTGAATATCCTTAAGTGCTCAACAGTCCATTTGTTGTTTGTCCATGCTTCTTGTGGAATCCTATCACAAATAGCTTTTGTGGGGCACCTATTTAGTATATAGATTTTTGTTGCTACAGCTTCTCCCCAAAATATGTGTGACAACTCTTTTTCCTTCAGCATACTTGCCGCCATGTCTTGAATGGTCTTATTCTTCCTTTCTGCTAGTCCATTTTGCTGTGGGGTATACCTAGTTGTGAATTGTTTGTGAATGCCCTCATTCCTACAAAAATTTAGGAATTCTTTTGAGATGTACTCTCCCCCTCTATCTATTCTAAGGGCTTTGATATAGTGACCACTCTCCTTCTCAACTGATTCCTTAAACCATTTAAACTTCTCAAAGGCTTCTGATTTTTTTTTCAAGAAATAGACCCATATTTTTCTACTATAGTCATCTATGAAAGTAATGAAATATGTATTTCCGGCTAAGGTGGGGGTTTTCATGGGTCCACACAAATCTGAGTGCACTAACTCAAGTGGTGCCTTTGCTCTCCTGGAATACCCAGATTGAAATGGTTGCCTATGTTGCTTTCCTAAAATGCAAGCCTCACACTTGCCATTGGGTTCTACAATGGATGGTAAACCCCTAACCATACCTTTTCTAGACAATAAACTTAAACTTGAAAAGCTTAAGTGCCCATACCTTAAATTCCATAGCTTGGATGGGTCTTTGATGACTATCTTGAATGCAGACTATTGTTCAACTGCAGACTATTGTGAAACTGTTGTCAATGCCAATGAACAATGTTGTTCCTGTCGCAGACACTATGTGCATCCTGAGAGGAAACATTATGTTTCTCGTCATCTGCATTGCAACCATCACTCTTTTGCTGCCTCCTCGGTCAAATATCTTGCATTCTCCATTCTCCATTAGTATTTTGTAACCATTTTGGACCATTTGTCCAATGCTCAATAGGTTATGTTTTATGCTGGGGGCATAATAGACATCCTGGATTTGTTGCTTCTCACCATTCTTGGTTTGGATGCTGACTACACCTCTTCCAATGACTGGAACCTTTTCATCATTTCCCATTTTGGTCTTAGTTTTTAGGCTACTTTCAATGGAGGTAAAGAAATTCTTGTTACCACTCATGTGGTTGCTGCATCCATTGTCCAAGTACCATACTTCATCATTTTTGTGCTCAGCAAGGTTGCATACAATGAAAACATGTGATTGTTTATCATTTTCAACTTTGTTCTCATTTGCTACATTAGCATTTTGGCATCCATGGTCACACTGCTTCTTTCTACACTCACTAGTATAATGGCCATATTTGTGTTAGTAATAACACTGCACATTGCTTTTGTCACTCCTTTGATTCGAACTGTTGTTCATCCTCTAGTTCTGGTTTGCTGACAGTGAGCTACTCGCTGCCTCTATGCTGTCAAAACCTCCTCTTCCAGAATTGTTTCTGCCTTTGCCTCTTTGACCTCTTCCTCTATTGTTTCTTCCTCTTCCCCAACCTCTTGCATTGGTCTGAGCTTTGAATGCTTTCTCTAGGGAAGGAGCGGATATGTTCAACTACTGCTCATGGGTTTGTAGTGAACCCATCAACTCATCTATGGTCATTTGAGACAAGTCTTTTGCTTCTTCAATGGAAACTACTACATAGTCAAAATTAGTAGGCAGACTTCTTAGGATTTTCTCAACAATCCTTTTCTCTTCCATTGTTTCTCCATTGGCTCTCAGCTAATTTACCAGGGTTGAAACCTTAGTGTGGAAATCTGAAATGGACTCATTATCCTTCATTTGTAGAGTCTCAAAGTTTCTTCTCAAGAGTTGCAACTTAGCTAACCTCACTTTGTCAGTCCCTTTATAACTATTTTGCAATATTTCCCAAGCTTGTTTTGAGTAATTTGCTGCTGCAATACGTGGGAAAATAGCCTCACTCAAGGCTACCTCAATCAAGCTGAGGGCTTTGGCATCCTTCATTCTTATGTCTTTCAACCAATTTTTTTGTGCATTTGAAAGGGCTGCAAATGCATTTGGGTCTATGATATCATTGAACCCATTTCTGACCAACTCCCATAGGTCATTTGCAACTAAGATGGTTCTCATCTTCTTAGCCGATATGCCATAATTTTGTCCATCAAAATTTGGTGCTACTGCCAACCTTTGTTCTCACCTCCTACCATATTTCTCAACCTCAAATTTGAGAAAACTTAATGCCTGGATAACCTAGGGCTTAACCCATAATAAACAAACTGATTGACCGCCCAAAAAAATAGGGCTCTGATACCACTTTGTTGGGGTGGCAGGGGTGCAAATACACAACTTTGTTGTTGTTACTGAACTAACAGAACAAAAATAAACACACAGAAAGTGGACAAAGTACACATAGTGACAGCAAGATAAATATACAAAAATAAACTTTGCATATATTCCTTGCTTTCTTCAAAATACAAAAACTCAGAGGATATTCTCTGATTTGCATGAACAAAATAAAACTAAACTATTTGGATAGATGTCCAATGACTGGGTGCTACACTCACACCTCATAAACATAAATTACTACAATCCTGTAGCTGCAGCTGACAATGGGTTGCATCTGCTAAAACATTCCTTCTGTGTGGCTGTTGTCACTGATCTGTGCTGAACATTCCCTTTTCCATCTGCTGCTATAGGGTCTCCTTCCAATCCAAAAACTCTTCTCCTAACTCCAACGAATACAAAGACATTCCTTTTGTCTTACTTCAAAATGCTCATGAAAATGAGCGCTTGATTCAAAATTCAAACTCACCAAACTTCATTAATTGTTGTAGGTGTTCGTTGGCTATAATAGGCTCAAAAAAATAAGAGCTTAATTTGAATTCAAATTTATCTACCAAAATAAATGTTGGGGGAATTCGTAGGGGATGGAAACTTGTAAGTCTTCATTCTGACGTGTGGCTGACTTGGAAAAATTTGTTGACTGCAAAATATAATATTCCAACAACTTCCACAGCAACAAAAGTTCTCCTAGGCATAAACACACTGGGGATAATAATGGCTCGTGTAGATTTTGCAGTGGAAGCAGTGCTTCCTCTTCACTCACACCCACAGCCTCTGAAATCATCTTTGTTATGCAAGGGAAACTCAAAGTTGGTTTTGTGGACACGACAAACAAGGTTTTTTCTACAGACATCAAAAAAGGTGATGTCTTTGTGTTCCCCAAGGCGCTCATCCACTTTGCTGAGAACATTGGAAACAACCCTGCCTCTGTCATAATGGCTCTTAACAGTCAAGCTCCCGGTATCCAAAATATTCCCTTGGCCACTTTCTCTTCCAATCTGACAATTCCCAACAATGTTTTGGCCAAGTCATTCGATATTAGCGTTACAGAGGTGGAGACAATCAAAAAGAAGCTTGGTGACAGCTGAGAAATTGATTTAGTATTACAAAATTCTTCCCTGCATGGATCTCATTATTGATGGTTGATTATTAATTGTTGATTACTGCAAGGCTATAGTTTAAAGCTAAGTTTTTTATGGTTGACTACTCATTGTTGGTAACTCGCCACAAAAAATTCTAAACATTTATGTAAAATTTTATTAAGGTAACACCAATAAATTTAGTACCAATAATTTTGAGTATTTGTTAGAGTCTATCAATTATCTATGTATCTAACCACTGCTGGATACACGATGGTTTTTTAATTTTTATTTCTTAACGGAAAAGGTCTCATCTCTACTCCGTATATTTTTTAAATTGGTTTATATGAATTTTAATTGACTATTATTAGTGTCTAACCTATGACAGTTAGTCTATATATCTATGTTTGTTTTACATTTTTTAGTTTTATTCATGTTAAAATAATTTTGTTAAAGATGATTATTGTTGTTTGTGGGTTAGATTGTGTGAGTTTTTTGCATCAATGTTTCTTATCAATCTAAATGGTTAGTTGTAGATCAAGACATACCAAAAAAAAAGGGGAGATCGGGGGAAGAGGTTGTGCATGGTCAAGAGGCACAAAAGAATGTTCAAACAAGAGAGAAAAACTTGGAAAACCAAAATTATATTAAAAAACCATAAATATTAAAAAATATATACTAGAATAAGCATGTAGATATAAATATTTGTTTTTGAATAATGGCAAGGTCCTTTCAGTGGGTGTTGCTGAGTTTTTTTAGGAATATTTTAAAGTTGGTGGTCTCATGATTTTAATAGTGCAATTCAATTTAAAATTTTAAACTCCAAAATTTAAGCAATGAACTGTAGTGCTTTGATAAAAATTAATTAATAAATAAAAATTCTCTCTGTTTTTTTTCTCATAGGAATTTAAAATTTTAGATGATAGACAAGTGGTAGAAAAAATTCCTAAGTTGTATGGGAAATTTCTAACCTCACCTCAATTTCACCAACTCAAATTTGCAGTCCTAAAAGGTATGGGCTGCCATTTTCCAGGAATAGATTCCGATCAATCCTTACCATAATTAATTTTTCCCCATGAGACCTCCAGCTCCATGAAAATAGATGTCCAAGCCCCCCATGGAACCATACTGTAAGAAATAAACTCCTATATCTATATAAATATATATAGAAATACATATTTAAATATATACATGCATAAATGTGCATTTAAATGTATATATGTAAATACATATATATTATTTTAATTTATATAGAACACACATGCAAATTCTTAAAATTATATACATTCAAACAAAGGAATTCTCAGACACACATATATATGTATGTATGTATGTGTCTCTATTTATATCTTATATTTATATACATGCATGCATAAAATATTCTTATGTTTATGAGCATAAAACACACACATATCTTTATAATTATATACTTAAAAATAAATAAGCAATATCTTCATAAATACCATATTATATAAAGAATAATATATTATATAACATGTATAAGTATTCTTCAATAAATGAATAATAAATATGAATACATTTATAGATAGATAAGAATGTATGTATGAATGAATATAAATATGAAAATTTATGTGTATCTAATTTTTATTTATATATGATTTAGATATTTAGACACACATACACATACATGTGTGTGTTTATAAATGAATCTATATAAAAAAAAATATGAAATATATGTATGAATATATACATCTATAAATATAAGCATGTAACTATATGTATATGTATATGTATATGTGTATGTATGTATGTATGTATGTATCTATATCTATGTATGTATGTATGTATGCATGTATGTATGCACATGCACACATAGAAGAATAGTTGTATTTATGTTTGGATGTATATAGATATGAGAATGTATACGCATATGAAAATAAAATAATTATATATATATATATATATTATAATTTAGAGGTTTAGGAATATTTATTAAATATTATTATCTAATTATATATACCTATATATTTATAAATATTTCTCATTATGGAAATATATTAAAATATTAGTTTAAAAATTTACATAATGTTGTAGATATATTGTTCATATATAAATACTATGAATGTTCAATAACATAAATTGATCAAAAAATAAGAATAGGAAAAATAAATCCAAGTGTGAAGAAGCAAATAAATAGGAATGTTTTTTAGAGACAAAAATAATAGGCCAACCAAGACAAGCAATCATCATAAGAATAAAATAGCAAGTGGGATAACAATTCAAAGGGGATTAAAAGACTAAGAGAAATCATTTGAACTAACTAAGGATCACTTAGGTTACACCTCGTCTCTTAGTTATCGAGTTACTTTTACCTTGTTAAGAAAATATGATGATAAATGTTAATCAAAACTTTAATACGTTCAATAGGAGAATGAAATACTAAAATATGTATTATGATGCCATTGCTTCTAAAGGAATGATTATGATTTATATTGATGGAAAATGCAATGAATGAATATGTATTGTTGAAATGTTGAATTTTGTTGGTTCTATGCTTGGGAGATAGAATAACAAACTTCACACACTCTCATTCAAGGACAAACCCTAGAGATCTTAAACTCAAGTATGCAAAGGAGAAAGAGATCTTATAATAGGGCTATCCTAGGGTCTAATTGTAAACTAAAGAGGCACTTAGCACCAAGCTAGCACTTGGAAAGACTAATGAAATGCAAGATGTAATGTTTAAACCTAATGTAATGTAATCTTTCACTAAATGACCTAGAAAAGTGTATAAAACAGAATGAAAAGTTGAGAGATGAAAGGTGAGAAACTGGAAACCTAAAGGAGATTGAATGAAGCTTTGAAATGCTAAAAAAACTAATTCTAATTATGACTGAGACTCATTTTCTAGAGTAGGTTATTAAGTCCTAGATTAGGGTTTCTGGGTAGGAACTAGTTTTTTGTATTGGTGATTATGAATCTGCAAAAATATGGAAAATGACCTATATTGGGAATCATATGCCAAAACTAGCATGTCATTCTGATTAGGGTTTTCTAGAACTTCAAATTTTCAATCTGGTCTTCAATGTCTGCTCTATCCTTTCCAATTTATTTTTGTATTCAAAACCATGATTTGCAACCTATAGAAGTCTTCCAATGATCTCTAATGCAAGATGATAGCTTTGACAACTTTGAACACTTTGAAAACTTTCTCCAAATTTCTCTTCAATATGTCCTCAACCTAGATCTACAAATCACACACTAAAGAGAGGGGAAAATGTTGTTTTGTTAGTGGATAGGGGTTTTCCTTGGTCAAACCCCATTTTGGTAATCAAACCTTGAAATGAAATGGAGTAAGAATGGAGGATGATGAATGAATAAAATATGGTGTTACAACTCACCAAACCCTGTCAATAAAGTGCTCCAAACATGTGTGAAGTGGCACCAATGGATGTAGATCCTGAATTGAATGCTAGCTTGAATCATGAAACCCTATATCACAATTGTTAGATAAAAAAAAACATGATGCTTGATGCTTGAATAATGTTGTAAAACACTTGATAATATTCCCTTGAATTCTCTTGAATGCTCTCATAAACACTTGAATGCTCTTGTGCACTCCAATTTTCTATATGCATGAATACTTGAATTCTTGGGGTGGAAATGAGTTAAAGAAATTTGTATTTATACTTTATTATGCAAAATTTATTGAAATTACAACACTACAAGCCGACATCAAATATAGTAGGATAAAATCCTACCAAGAATTTGAATTAATTTTGATTTTGGGCCACACAAGACTCATATGCCCAAGGTGGTATATGAGTCCTATTAGGCATAAATTATGGGATCATTTTCAAAAATGCGTAGAAAGGTGTAAAATCCAAATCAAGACCCAAAACCTTAGGTGGGACTCATATTCTTGAGGTGGCGTATGAGTCCTAGACCACCAAATCTAGGCCACACAACCTTAAAAACACCTAAATTATGATTGGATGTTGATTTGTGTCAAGATCATCCTTGAAAAGATACATTAAATGAGGCTTGTGGATGAAAAATAAGGCCAATTAAAGCATAAAGAATCCTAATTAATAATGACAACCCTAGAAAAGTGTGAAGGTGTATTACAACACTTTACAACACCCTAAATAAGGTATGATTAGGTTTATTTATTTTACAAGAGCCCAAGACCTAATGTGAGTGTGTTAAACACATTACAACACTATTTCAAGGCATCATTAAGCTCAATTTTATGAGGACCCAAAAAAGTGTAAAAATTTCACCGATGATATTTTTTGACACTACATTTAGCCCCCACTTTAGTGAGAGGATGAACTTCCTTCAAACTCACACTAAAGTAGATGAAATCGCATCAAGAGGGGTCAAAATGTACCAATTATGGTGAGATAGGATGACAATAGTCAAGTGGGGTGATCAATCCCCCAGGATGAGGATCTCATGGAAAACCAACATAGGCACAAAAGAACAAACATTGAAATGATATAAAGAGCACCATTAAGGCTCAAGCATACACTACTAAAGACAATGAGAAAAGAACAAAATAAAAGGAAGGGATGGATGGATTATGCTTTAACCATTTGTCCAGCACGATGTGGATCAAATCTAGTTTGTTTGATTAAAAAATGCATGCTCACTCGGAGGCAACAAAACTTTAGGTTGTCCATTGGGTGAGGATCCGAAATAGGTGACACACATACACACATGACCAATATGTGCTCACACACATGCGCGGGTGTGTATGGGAAAGTCGTGCCTCATTTGGTCTTCCCTTCAAACCATACCAAAGTTATACCTCTTAATAACTTTGATAAGGTGCCACAAGAAAAAAACTTTGAGCTTCATGAGGCAAGCAAAGCTTCGTATGCTTAGAAATCATGAACAAAAAAGATGGCTCCAAAGACATGAAAGGTGTATTATGCAAAGTGTCCATATTTAATTGAAAATGAAAATGCATCAATACAGAATGTTTGAAGGATTCTTTTCTATTTCATGTAAGTTCTTTAACTTAGGGAACATTGTGCTTAATATCTCCTAGAATGGACCAATAAAAGAATAAAAGATTCATAGCTTAGGGGATGCAGTGTGTCACATCAAGCCACTAAGAGGAATATAATATGTTAAGAGAGATCATGCTCTAGAAGGACATCACACCCAATGCCACCACAAAGAGAAAGACACATAACATGAAGTAAGAAGACTACAATGTGAAACATGAAATGCAAAAGAATAATGCCAATGTATGCCCCCACTTCAAAGAAATTGCTAAACACCATGTTGTAAGAAATTACTTTAAAGTAGAAAATGGTAAATGCTAACAATAAATAGGACATGAGAGCTAACTTGGAAATCCCTATGCCAATCATATGTTTCCAAATAAAGCTACGTCATGCAAAAGAAAAGAGAAAAGTGGGTTTCCCTCAAAATAAAAATTCCAAACAAAACATAAGGGATCTATGGATATGGGGTTAGTATGTTCTTGCTACAATGTTTTTAAAGAGTTTGGAACTATCATCATTCCCCAAATACACATAGAACTAGAAGAATGACATGAAGAGAGTGAAAACAAATTTTTTTTTTTGGGTGAAACATGGAAGAGACCTAAATGTCTCAACATGTTACATCATCCCCAAAAGGAAAACACAAGACAAATGAAAAAGATAAATAAAATCATTTGGGTCAACATGGAAGAGACATGAATGTATTGACACCTTGCATCATCCCCAAAAGGAAATCACAAAACAAATGAAAAATATAAAGAAAATATTTTGGGTCAACATGGAAGAGACATGAATGTATCTAGATGCCTTTCATCATCCCTAAAAGGAAAAGTACAAGGAAAAGATAAAAGATTTACGACATCTAGAGAAGAATTAAGGTACAAATAGAGGATGTCACAAAGAGATAGAGACACATCAAATAGAACATCACAGGGGATCACATCATGCACATGCAGTTACACCAAAGAAAAATGAAAAAGTAAATAATGCAAAAGACTAGTAGTGCACATGAGAGTCAACATAAAGCAGGTCATTCACATCCCAATCATGTTCATTATATGCCAAAGGCGAACAACTAGCCAAAGGGACAATAACAAGTGCCAAACTAGGGTCATTTCCAAGTTCAACACTCTTCCTAGGAGAATTTTCATTTAAGTTCATGGAAGAGGATAACAATGTATTCAATTCATAATGCACCTCCTCCTCAATTTTAGTAATCTCCTCATCGTCATCTAATTTAATTATAATCAAAGGTCGAATGATAATGTTTAAAGAAGGGTTTAACTCTTGTCATGATTGCACTATAGGATATTTTGTGACAAGGGAGATTCATCTTGCATTGCTTCTGTCAGGTTTGGACTTTGATTTTCTTTATTTATTTCCTCATTTAACTTTTGATCAAGGGCATGACATCTATGCCTATGCTCTCTAGTACCTATGTTTCTTTTAGTTCGAGTTTCAAGTTGTTTTTTTGTAGGAGCAAGATGATCAATCATATGTTTCTTTTCTTCCCTAAGGCGAGGAATGAAAGGAACCATGGAAGACCTTCTTGAATCACTTTCTCTTTGACTTTGTAAACTTTTTTTATTCTTGGACCTAGCATAACGATATTGGTTTCGTTATCTCTTGGTATTTTGTAGGAAATAGGTGAAGGTTTTGTCTTAGGTGGTTCTTGGTTATTTGGAATGTATTTAGGTTCAATCATGGTTTCATCAATGATGGTAGGCTCGGTGGTGGGAAGAGACATTTTTCAGAGGGATAATTTCACTATGTATTTTTCCTTGAACTTTTGGTAGGATTTGAAAATGAAGTCTCCTCATGGTTTAATAGGCTCGGGCCAAAAAAATTCTAAGGAAAAGTTTCCATGGGAAGATAAAGGGTTAAATCACTATAATGTACAGTGAGAATTTCATTGTCAAATGGAAACTTTAAGCATTTAGGCACAACCGACGAGATCACTCCCATGGAGCATAGTCATGGGTGACCAAGCCTCACATGGAATTGGTCCGATGTCAAGATGATGGAGAATGAGACATCTAATGTTTTAGGGACTACTATTAGAGGTAAGGTGATCGATCCCATCGTAGGGAAAGTGAAATTGTTATGCATCTTAATCCATGCTTTTGATTTTTTATATATTTCTTGATAGAGGTCATGCAGAAGCAACAATTCCTTGGTGATCATGTTCCCTCCATAGATGGGATCTATTAATATCCCATTAGTGGGATTATCATAGATATAGTTGGTTATGCAAAGAGGACCATCAGGTGCATGTTTAAGGATATCGTTAGAGGAGAAAGTAATGTCAAGAGGGTTTTTAGTTCAGCCCTTATGATGTTGATTTTTGATGAATGCAACCAAACCATTGATAGGATTTTATTCTTATTGATCAATATCCATAGGAATTTTTTGAATTGTATCTATGTTCTCATCATCCATTTCAACATTCATCACATCATTCTTTGTAGTTTCACTAGCGTTGACAAATGAAATATTATGTTTTGGCATGGGATTGGTAAAGATTTGGAATTTTTTGTTAGAAAAGGCAACATACTTATTTCCTTGATCATTAAAACCACCAATGGAAAGCCAACCAGAATCAATGAGGTCTTGCACAAGATGTTTAAGACGCTTAGAATGTTCTTTATCATATCCATTTTGTTAGTGAAAATGTCAATAAGCATTTGATATAAATTTTGGAGGTAGATGATTATTAGGATCAGGTGTTTTAACGGGAGGTGAGGTGATCATTTTTTGTTCTAAAAGTTGGGTCATTGTGTTATGAAGGGTATTGGGTAGGGGAGTGAATTATCGTTTTGAGTCCCCATAGTTAAAGGGTATTGTTGCTTTTATGATAGCTACTTGGGTATTGGTAGTTTGAATTTTTTGTTCAGGGGTATTAAGTTGAACAAAGCCTTTATTCTACTTTCCAAAAGGTTGGTAATTGTTTTGGTTTGTAAACTTGAACTTCTCAGTTCAGCTAGAAGTGGACTTTGCATCACAACTACTAATTGAGTTTTGATAATCATGGAGGGAAGTACATAAGTGCATGAAGGAGGGAAATTTCATCATGGTAAGCTTGTCTTGTATCTTACTTTGAAAATTTTCTTTAAAAATCTTTTTAAGGTGAGGGTTGAGAACCTTTACATCGATTTTGGAATAAAGTGATTGATAGTGTGAAATAAAGTCAGTAATCTTTTCTTCTTCTTTTTTCTTACATCTTATCAAAATCAGCCAAGGTCATCTTAGGATTCATATGCACTTGGAAATGGTTTATAAATGCCTCAACAAGTTCATTGAATGAATGAATTGAGTTGTTCCATAATGAAGAAAACCATTCTAAGGTAGCATCTTTCAAGGATCTAGGGAAAATTTTAGCCAAGAGCTTGTCATCAAGGATAAACTCACTACATAAGGTGGTACAGGTGGAAACATGGTTAGAAGGATCTCCCTTCCCCCCATATTTCTTGAATCTAGGAACCTCTACACCTTGTGGCATCGATGTTGACAATATCTCCAAGGACAAGGGACTACTTTTGACATAACATGTAGGTGGGCCATTTTGATTTTGTTTGATAGTGGAAAATTGTTTTTGAAGGGATGAAATGGTTTGCAAAAGTTGGTTTATGAGAGGATCATTGCTTGTATTATGAGATGGAGGTAAAAAACATGAAGGTGTGTATGTGTTTCAAGGGCAAGTTAATGGAATGCTTATTGATGGTAAGGTGGTAGGAGATATGACATATGATGCCACAAAGGTACTAGGGATGCTAGCAGAAATACCAAAGGAAGGAATCACATTACTAGTCAGTTGCATTGTAGTTGTAACTTGAGGGCTGCTATAGGTAGGAATAGAGGAAATTGTTAAGGGAGGAGTGTTCTGCACTTATTGCACACATGCCCCACTAGAGGTGGGAACCCTCTTTTGCTTGCTTTGTTTTCTGGTTTTGATTTAGGTCTGACCTTTTCCCCCTAAGGGATAGGTTCCTCTGAATTTTGGATTCACTTCACCTAGTTGAATCAATGCTTTATTTGTACTTAGTCTCTTGTTTTACAACATTCCAATCTTGGATGATGCCTTGAACTTGGGTACTTCATGAAAATTTTGCTAAGGCAACAAATTGTGCAAGTATTCATGAGTTTCATGAAAATCCATTCTAGGCAGATTTTCCTGAAGGAGTGTGTTGGTCATAAAAATCTATCCCAAGTGGATTTTCCCGAAGGATTTAAGTTTCACAGAATTTGTTTCCTAGTGGATTCCCTAGGTGTTTGAATGTTCATGAAAAATCCTTCCATGATAGATTTTCTCAAATTTGTCATGACCACGAATCCTCGAGCTTTTGGGTGGTCTTCTCAATGCATTTATAACTCTGACAATCATAATATTTGATCATTAATGCCTCTTTGGGTGCGATTTAAAAGGTTTTTAACACTTTTTTCTCATTATCCATCATTGCATCTGAAGAGTACTTGGTTTCATCTGCATTTCAAAGATTGGCAATTTGTGCTTTGGTGTTCGGATTTTCCAGCTAGGGTTTTCTCAAAGCGGGTATCTAAGCATTAGTATTTTTGTCTTATGAGCTTTAAGGTAGGGTTTTCTTGACCTCAAATGGTTTTAATGATGTTTCTTGATTTCCTTTTATAATCGAATGGTGAATTTTATACTATTGCTTCCATTTTATCACCATTTGGTTTGAGAGTTTCCATTTGCATATGATTTTATTAATAGGTGATTCAGAATGATTAGTATTTAAATGTACACTCATAGTTTGTAAAAGTAATCTTGATTCAAGCTAGAATTGGATGGGGCATTATTCTTGATCATTAGGGTTTTTTGGTTTTATCAGTTACAGACTAGGGCATCCTTGTCTTGACAAGGTTAGAGTTTCGGATTCAAGCCATGATTATCACCCATGTGGTGTGCATCTATGTTTTAAAGCTCGATTTATTGTTGCCCTAGATGTGAAAATCGAAGTGATGAAATCTAGTTACCTTCTATCCCTAGTTTCTATTTGGAGATGCCGATGATGGTTAGATTATTTATGGTAAATCTAGCCTTGAAGTCATTGTACATTTTGATAAAAAATTTAGTATTCAAGCCCAATCTTGACTTAGAGAGATATCAAATTTTAGTTGAATTATTAGTCAAAAGATTCCTAAAAGTTGTGGCAATTGAAATTGTGTAATAAGTGAGAACTTCACGAAAATCTACCATTGACAGAAAAGCCTGATAGATTTTACCTTCACTAAATTTTTTCCTTCATAGATTTCTTTGAGCTCTATGTATTTCATGGAATCTTCCTAGGCGTGGATTCCCTGAGAGTCAATTTTTTCATAAAAGTCCATCCGCTCCGAATTTCCCCGAATCCATCCCTAGTAAAAACCCCTTAAGGTGCATCTGTATTTGATATTTGTGGGATGAGTCTCAAAAATGATGAATGATGAACAGTCATGAAGTTAGGAGTGTTTGATGACCAAGTTTTGCTCAAATGATTGATATTCACTAAAATCCACCTATGAGGGATTTTCCCAAGCCTCTAGATTTTCGTGGAATTTGCTTGAGGGTGAATTTCCCAAAGGTGATTTCACCGCTAAAATATGTTGTGTTGAAATAATGGATGTCGAATCATCCAATGAAGTTGCACACACTTCAAAGGATCTTGCCAAGAGAAATTACACCACATAGAAAGTGTTGCAACTAAGGGCTGCAAAGAGAGATTTCTATTGATCTACAACATTAGATAATTGATATTAGATTGATATGATATGTTACAAATGAAAAAG
The DNA here is from genome assembly GCA_007258455.2 of Sequoia sempervirens. Taxonomy (NCBI): domain Eukaryota; kingdom Viridiplantae; phylum Streptophyta; class Pinopsida; order Cupressales; family Cupressaceae; genus Sequoia; species Sequoia sempervirens. Next base: position 74,503,619 of record VDFB02047397.1, on the reverse strand, counting down.
TTTCCTGATTATATAGGAAAAAAGGAAAACCTAAGATGCAAGAGATGTTGCCATGTGTCATGATCTAACAACATGTGACAACATGTGAACCCTATCTAGATGATTATTAAAAGTTGAGATAAGTTCTAGAAGGACAACTCATCTTCTAGAAGGAATCTTATCCCACAAACAAGGAAGTGAATATTATCCCATTTATTAAATGATTTATTAAAAATGCAACCTAGGACTAAATGAAATATGACCTAAGTTAACTTATGCTAGTGCAATAAATAATTAATTACACTAACATGTTGGAGGTGGATAAACCCAAGGTTTTCTTCTAGGAAGTATTTCCAAAGGTTTTAACTTGGTTTCCAAGATCATGGTAAGGATTTTATGTTGCATATGCATTTCAATGATTAATTCAATTATGCAATCAAGAAGTATTGATTAGTCTTCTTTAATAGTAAATGGTAATTATAGTCTTCTCTTAACAGATGCAAGGTGAATCTAGCAAGGGTGCAGAGTCTAAAGTGAAATCAACTGAGCTAGTCAAGGAAGGACTACTGACCACAACAGAAAATATGAAGTATGATTTCAAGGGAATAAAGCCAGAATCAGAGATTCATTCAACATGGGAAAAAGTAGGTGATACCCAACATGGGCCATGTGGACTATGATGACTTCAAATAGAGGATGTTTGGAGATGCACCTACTATCCTTGCTCAGATCATTACACACACAAGGTTAGCTCAAGCTGTTGGATTTCCACCTTTTTTATAGTGCCCAGAGCTTGTTATGGAATGTTGTAAACATTATGATTCAAAGATAAGGATTATTGCGGGCCCTCAAGGAAGGGATATGGAAAATTTAACTAAGGAATTCATTGTTGGAACGTTCAATAATTGTTCCCTTCATAAGTTAGTGAAGATAAATATAAAGGAGAATAAGGAGTTTTATAAAAAGGATTCCTTTAAGGCTTTTGAGATCATGAATGGTGGTTGGATTGAGAAACCAAAGTCACATTACTCCAAGTTACCCAAGCAGTTGTATAGAGCTGATTTCAAGCAAGAGTATAATGATATAATTTCACTCTCTTGGGAAAAGACATGGGATTGGATGACTCCTTCATGTTCAAAGAGTGGATGTTCTATGTCATATCACAGATTGTAAAGGGAGTGCATTACAATTGGGTTGGCATCAGAAGTGACAATCTGGATATGCAACTAAGAAGTGTGCAAGACACAAGGAAATTTACAATGACTTCATATCTAGTGTACTTGTTGGTTGGTAAGAATAAATATAAAGGTTTAAGTTACAAGGAAGTCCTAGGGAAGGACAAAATTTGTGATGTGTACCCTCAATTGCAATTCAATACTTCCAATTATAGGAGGGTCAATGATGCTTTTCTAATGTAAATTACTAGAATGCTACAAGATGCCCTTCATATTAGAATTTCACCTAGTGCTATGGATTTGATCAAGAAGTATGGTTATTGGTTTATCTAATTTCCAAAATTCTCATACATCAGAGTGCATGGTTCACTAGCAGTTCCCTTTATAATTCCAAGGTAACCAATTGATAAGCTTATATTGTTGGAAGTGTCAAGGAAATTGGTTGCATTTGGCACTGTCTTGAAGAATATGCATAGAATAGGTTTTAGAGGTGAGCTTCCTCTGAGGATTGGAGGTATGGAGGTTTGTCCTTCTATTCAAAGTTCCCACCATTTAGAGAACGAGCTGGTCAATTTTAATTTTTATTCATATATAGATAGAGGGAACTTTGATCCTTATGGTGTTGCTCATAAAATGGCTAGTAGAGAATTTAAGCATAAAAATCATATTGAATATTATTGGGCTAACTGTTGAGATGAATTTGAGGTAATCAAAAGAAAATGTTCAAGACTGTCATTGAGGGTGATCAGACTTCACAAGATTGCCAATGTTCCCGATCAAGTAGATGATGAAGAGGATCCTGTTGAGTACCATGATTATGAACAATAAAAGAACAAGCCAGTTCATCGGTATGTGCAAGATCATCATGGAAAAAAAAGGCCCTTAAGTGGCAATGGAAATTCAGAAAAATCAGAGTTAGGAAACTTGACGTAAAGATTTGAATAAGTTATCTATATTATTTAAAAAATATGTAAGTGTGATAGGTCGAATGTGAGCGTTAGAAAACGAGCAGCAAGTAAAAGAGTGCAAATAAACACCAAAAAAACCTACACCTCAAGATTATCCTAAGTTGGAAACAACACAAGATAAAAACAAGAAAATGGAACTCTATACCTTGCGTTGAATCGATCCTTTGGTTGGCCCTTCGATCTTTGATGTGTATGCTCCTTGGATGGCAAGATATGCAAACTAGATGAGGATGTGAAGATCGATGGAAATGGATGAAAGCATGAAAATGGCTAAGTGTAGGTTGAGAAACAAAATTGCAAGAGTTTGGCTAGCAAAATTATCTCCCCTAAATGAGAGAAAAGAGGGGGTATTTATAAGATTTTTGAGAATTCGTAGGGGAAATGGAGGGTCAAGATTGAGCCACCAAATATCAAGATGTAGGGCTAAGGTGAATTGAGAACTCACAAGCCCTCACATCTTGACATGTGGCATGTGAGATAGCCCTAAAAGGTGAAGTGGACACGAGGTGGAAGGAGAAGTACATGACATGGAGGGGGTACAAAGTACCTTGGGATTGGACAAGATCTCCTCATAAAGGAGGTCCTTGTCCCCATGTGGGTGAGAGGACATGTGAGGAATTAAAAATTCCTCAAATATTCTCATGGGGAGAGAGGGAAGGAATTTAAAATTCCTTAAATGCATTGGGAGATTAAATGTGAATTAAAAGTTCACATAGGGAAGGGAGATGCCTTGTCAAAAAAGAAAAGCATTTAGTAAGGTTGACCAAGGACACATGTCATAAAGGACATGGGGAAGACAAAAGGAATTTAATATTCCTTGGAAGGATAAAAGGAATTAAAAATTCTTTGAGAGGTTGATTAGGCTAGTTAGTGAAGGATTAGAGGATGGTTAGGTGGTTAAGAGAGATTAGAGGCCAACTTGCAAAAGTTGGAGGATGTGACACCTCCTAATCAAAGATTAGGCATGTGCACATCCTAATGATGAGATTAGAAGAAGGATAAAGATAAGATAAAAATGATGGAGGATGTGACATAAAGGGAATTAAATAAATGGAATATTTATTTAATTCAATTGATGGAAGGGAGGATTAAAGAGATAAGGTATTATTGATAAATAATTTTAGGGATTTATGGCATTAAAGATATTAATTAAATAATAGAAATAATGGAATACAACGAAACTAAAAATGAAAGGGATGAATTTGATAAATTAAGTGTCCAAATTGTAATACTCTACATTGCCTCTTGAGATGATGGTGTTAATGGGCAGCACTACTTCAAAGAATATTAAACACAGAACCCGAAGAAGATGGTTAGGATTGGAAAAGATGCCCTACCATTCAAAGAAGTAATCAGGGAAGGAAGATGGTGGGGGTAAAGATGAAAGTTAGGATGAAGGATGCCCCTCGAGAGGACATGTTCAAGAGAACACTTAGTGGCTCTCAAATGGATGAGGTGATGCAGGGAGTTCAAGAAGATGATGCAATGATGGAAGATTGGGAGGGGAGTGTGATGAAAAGATGAATGGAG
>VDFB02047397.1:74481424-74499867 GCA_007258455.2 Sequoia sempervirens | reverse complement strand
CCGACTATTCCATCATGTTCATATGGTTACGTTTAGGTTAGGTATGATCCCCTTTAACACCCAAATCGGCCGAAGCAATTCGAGCTATGTTCAATTAGCAAAATCCCTTAAGAGTCGAAAGTGCTAAAACACATCAATCTTTGAAGGGCTATTTTTTAAAAACCATGATATTTACAGAATCTATGTTTAATGATATAGGATCGTGTTTGGCCCATCTACAATAGCCTCTCTCAGTTTTTGCTATTTCAGAGGTGTTTTCCCGTGGTGGCAAGTTTTCAGTCGAGGGAAAAGTTGTCAGATGCAAGTAGTGTAAAGTTGCAAAGTGGTGCAACTTTCATTCAGCAACTCGTACGACCAAATGGATTGTTCCAAAATGTCCAAATGGGTACATTTACGCTAGGGATGGTCCTATTTTGCACCCAAATATGTCGAATCACTCCGAGCTACATTGGACCGACGATTTCCCTTAAGAGTCCAAAGTGCTAAAAGGTAGAAATCTTTGAGGGGCTATTTCTTGGAAACCGTGATGTTTATAGACTCTCTATTTGAGGCTATGGGATCATCTTTGGCCCATCTACAATAACCTCTCCCAGTTTTTTCTATCTCGGAGGTGTTTTCCTCTGGTGGCATGTTTTCAGCTAAGGGAAAAGTTGTCAAATGCAAGCAGTGTAAAGTTGCAGAGTGGTGCAACTTTCATTCAGCAACTCATACGACCAAATGAATTGTTCCAACATGTCTAGATGGGTATTTTTATGCTAGAGATGGTCTTCGTTTGCACCCAAATATGTTGAATCACTTTAAGCTACATTGGACCAACGATTTCCCATAAGAGTCTAAAGTACTACTAAAAGGAAACAATCTTTGAAGGGCTATTTCTCAAAAACTATGATGTTTACAGACTCTATGTTTGAGGTTATGGGATTGTGTTTGGCCCATCTACAATAACCTCTCTTTGTTTTTTCTATCTCAAAGGCGTTTTCTTGTGGTGCAACTTTCATTCAGCAACTTATACAACCAAACAAACTATTCCAACACGTCTGAATGGGTACATTTATGCTAGGGATAGTCCTCTTTTACACCCAAATACACGAATCACTTTGAGCTACATTGGACCGGTGATTTCCCTTAAAAGTCCAAAGTGCTAAAAGGCAGCAATCTTTGAAGGGCTATTTCTTGGAAATTGTGACGTTTATAGACTCTCCGTTAGAGGCTATGGGATTGTGTTTAATGACCGTTGAAGGCCAAAATACAAACATTTTTCACATTAATATGACTCATAATGAAATGTTGCACTTTTCCATTTCTAAATTTACTAAGACCTCACTTAATGGCTTGAAATAGCATCATTACATGTTCAAAACACTATTCTTGCTTGTCCCTAAACAAATTTACTATTTTTTCCTTCAAAGGCTACAAAGCAACAACTAGGACAAGTTGGGATCTCCTTATTTTGTTGACCCTAAAACCTAAAAACTCCTCCTAATACATGACCATTGATCCTATTAGATCTAATTAAAGAAAAAAACTCAAAATATTAACACTTTACTCATTGAAATGATCCACAATGATATTGTGGTGTAGGTGCTCCTGCACCAAAAATGGTGGTTACAACTTGCTAATTTCAATGAACATGGGGGCAGGAAGATTTAAGGTTGGATCAAGCTTGTGCATGTCCTAATAGACATGTTTGATGAATTTATAGGGTGTGGAAAAGTTGGAAACATTGATTTCCTTAAAAACCTCTTGAAAGTTGCTAAAAATGAAGTTGCACCCAAGTTGGCTATGAGGAGCAAAAGTGGCAAGCCACTATAATTTATTATATATAAATAGGAGATATTACAAAACCTGGTTCAAATGAGCATACCGATAGGAAAGAACCAGGAAGAAAACCTTTGGTTGTAGCTCCTTTAAGTACAAAAAATTATTACAGAATTGTCCCAATAACAATAACAAAGCATACACCTATATGACTAATTCAACCTATGAGTCTCCAAAATACATACCCCTTTACATTTTAAACATACCCTTTATGCAATGCTAGACATTTGACACTTATTTCAAAAAAAATCATTGGGTATAGATTATGCCCATACATAGTTATGACCTTTTTACATTGTTTCTAATTTGAGAATTCAAATTTTACAAAATTTTGCTATTGGAGGCATTCAGGGCACAGTCTTCCACAATAGTAGTATGTTCACATTCTGGACTAACAAGCACTTGTACAAACCATCAAGGTAGCTTAGAATAACCAATCTATATTATTCTAAATGACACAAAATATGATGAGATGGTAATGCAAACTATAAAAGACGCTTAGAATAACCAATTTATATTGTTGTAATTTGTTGCATACCTCTCTGAAAGGATAAAAGCTGGCTATTATTGTAGCAGGTCCATGATCAATCATGCCAGGAATATCGCAAAAGTGGGAAAATGAGAAATCTATATTGTCACAATAGAAAAGATGCTTAGACTAACAAATCTATATTAATCTAAACAACTTGAATGATGATGAATTGGTGATGCAAACTATAAAATATTCTTAGAATAACCAATCTATATTATTCTAAATGACACAAAATATGATGAGATGGTAATGCAAACTATAAAAGACGCTTAGAATAACCAATCTGTATTGTTGTAATCTGTCGCATACCTCTCTGAAAGGGTCAAAACTGGCTATTGTTGCAGTAGGTTGATGATCAATCATTCCAGGAATATCGCAAAAGTGGGAAAATGAGAAACCTATATTGTCACAATAGAAAATATGCTTAGAATAACAAATCTATATTAATCTAAACAACTTGAATGATGATGAATTGGTGATACAAACTATAAAAGATGCTTAGAATAACGAATCTATATTATTTTAAATGACACAAAATATGATGAGATGGTAATGCAAACTATAAAAGATGCTTAAAATAACCAATCTATATTGTTGTAATTTGTCACATACCTCTCTGAAAGGATCATAGTTGGCTATTGTTGCGGCAGGTCCATGATCAATCATTCCAGGAATATCGCAAAAGTGGGAAAATGAGAAATCTATATTGTCACAATAGAAAATATGCTTAGACTAACAAATCTATATTAATCTAAAAAACCTGAATGATGATGAGTTGGTGATGCAAAATATAAAAGATGCTTAGATAACCAATCTATATTGAACACTAATCTATCGCATACCTCTTTGAAAGGATCAGAGCTGGCTATTGTTGTAGCAGGTCCATGATCAATCTTTCCAAAAATATCACAAAATTGCATACAAAATATCACTATTAAAGACACCTACATTGCAATAGTATATAAAATATCAGTATTAAATAAAGAACACTAATGAAATTAATCATAATGAACATAAGAATTGTACCTTCCATTATTGAAAATCTTATTCAAGTGTGCCTAAGGGTCATCTCTTTGCTTAAGAGTATCCAATATTGCTTCATGATCAACATTACTAAGTGTCCATAGTTGTTTTGTCTTTGGTCTGGCATGATTATTCAACAACTTAACATTTGTTGCTATAACAAAGTACAAATACATGAGAATGGTTTTGTGTTTCTCGTAGTCTTCAAATGCAATTATGCCATTCTTTCTAATCATGTATATTCACAACCAAGTTCATGCAACCACAATTGAACCTGTAGGATACACGAAACCATCATCATATTCCATTGGTTTTGTTATCTTATGCTTTACCCACACACATCGAGCAAACCAATAGTCTGATCTCTCTTCATTCCCCCACGGTGCAACAACTGCAAAAATATGTCCTGGCTGTAGTAGATCTAAAAGGAGGTCGTAATCAACTGAAATTTCCATTGTGTCATTTGTCATGGATGGGTATGTGTAGGATAATGATGGGCCAAAAAGTGGCAATATGATGGGTATGTGGCTGATGACTTTTTTTTTACCCAAAATTGAAGAAATGAAAAGGGTTTTTAATGGAGATTCTCAGCTTTCCACCAATATAAATTATTCTTTACTTTGAATTTAACAAGTAATTATTATTCATTTTTCTATTCAAATTTTGACTAATGTACTGATTACGATGGACTGATTGAAAAACATCATGGCTTTTCAAGCAGGTATCACATTTTTTGAATCAAAACATCGTCATTACATTACTTCACGCTATGGGATTAAAAAAAGAAAAATTGAATTTCATGAAGTTTTTTGACCAGGATTAGAATTAATTCGGACTTATCTGAGAGTTTTTATATTTTTAAAAGTTGTAATAAAAATTCATAATTAATTGCTTACTTGGAAAAATTACAAAAAAATATGCATTTTTATCGAGGGACGCAAGGCCACCTCTACTTATATCTAAAATCTTATAATAAAATATTATCATTTTATTGTAGGTTGGGGTGGTCGGACAAGCTTACCTACTTCTTATTTATCCTGAAATTTGCATTAGTACTACATTTGAAATTTCATATTTTTTCTCAAATAGATTTTATTTTTTTTAAAAACAAACCTAGTAGTTTAGAAACTACATTCAATTTTCTACAGATTCTATTCTTAAATATTTTTAAAATAATATAGATAACTTATTCAAATTTTTACGTCAAGTTGCCTAACTCTGATTTTTCTTATTTTTTTGCCACTTAAGGGCCTATTTTATCCATGATGATCCTGCACATACTCGGATATTGTTTTAGATAAAGGAGTTAGATATTGTGGTACCCATTCATCCACCCACTCACTTGAATCACATTGATCCCACTCGCATTGAATACAACTCTGACAAAAACAAGCCAACTCTAATGTCCAAATGGTCCATGTGCCTGCATCTGAGCTTCAAAATGAATGCATCTTTGAAGAATCTTTGATTTTATGACAATCTAATCTGCCTCCCACTGTACCCTCCTCAACAAACCAAAAGAATCTGTGCACTATTGAATCAAGTGTCCCTCCCTGTGACAATGTTGAACTACACCAATCAACAATAGAACGTGCATCGCTAAATTTTTCTCCTGAAATCTTCAATTGCTCCTTAACTAGAGCTCTCTTTACGCATGCACCTGCTCCATCATGCTCCCCTTTCCCATGTCCAGCTTCAAAAAAACTCCAAATATGAGGTAGACCCCTCTCTACATGCATTCTACTCAACCAATAAAACATACGAGCATTCTTGAATTGACCTATGCAATTATCTAACCAAATTAGATGTTATCCCAGTGCTATATCATGCTCCTGCAAGAACTCAAAAAAAATCTTGAAACAATGTTGGACATACTCGAGGGCGGGTGCATGAAGTTGGTCGCACTTTTGTGGACAATTTTTTTTTGGAAAGAGATAATGCGAGCATGTTATAACATGCTCGCGTTATGTTGTTTTAAAAAAAATAAAAATTGAAAACTATCATTTTCTATTTACTGTTTCTCAGCTCTGCCTGCGGCCAAAAACCCTCACTTACACGCTCGCGTTCTAGGAGGAAGGATTTCTACAAATTTTATCAACAACAGTTGTATTTTCTTTGCAAATATGGTGCCATGATGACAAAGAGGTGTGAGAGGTAAGTATTGTTGGCTATTTGTTTTGAATTTCTTAGTTTGAAATTTATTTTGTTTGTTTTAGGTTAGATTTGATTTTTTTTTCTTAATTTGTAGGAAATCCTACAAATCGTCAACAACAAAATCCTCAACAAAATCAACATCAACAACAATATCAACCTCCCCCACCAATCACTCAATACCCTTCTGGCACTCAAGAAAATTTGAGGAGTGAAATTGAGAATAATAGAAAACAACTTGAGGATCTTATCAGTAGGTTGAGTGATCCAAATGCTTCAACCACAGAAAGAATGTGTCTAGCAAATTCATTGAAAGAGATGTTAAAAAATGTAGATGCAATTACCCAACAAATATCTGGATGGCAAGATAGGAGGCAGGCAGCCAGGGAATATTATGCAGAAAAATTATCATATAAACAAGTAAAAGATTTAAAAATTACTAAAGGTGATTTGTGCTCTCTATTCACTGACCCTAAAAAAACTCAAAATTTTACCCTCAATGCAAAGAGGTTTCCTATTCATTGGTGCCACCACCAAGAGATTAGGAACCATTTTTATGATAGATGGTATTTGGCATTTGATTACCCACCATGCAATAATTGTGAAGTCCCCCAATATTTTCTTAGGAAACTATACAATGAGTTCGTATTGAACCAAATCCCAAATTATTTTGATATGAGGGAGTTCCAGGGGAGAGCTGGGGGGTCAGCTCAGGATAGGCCCCGTGTACAGCTAGATCCTGCACGGCAAGGGAGATGACCTCTCACTAGGCCACCTCGTGAGCACATTGTTATGCATGTTGTTGCAAAGGAGAGTGCTGACGTAGAGACATTGTAGGCAATCAACACTTTGACCCGAAGTGTCATCCATCATAGTATCCCTATTGTACAGCGCCATCTAGGGGAGTTTTCAGGTGGTGGCCTTCGAACCCATGTGTGTCAATCTTGTGGGGCGACTTGTTCATATGACCCCACTGACACATAGGAGGCTGCTACATAGGATCTGTATGTTGCTATGTAGGATCCGTATCTTGCTACACAGGATCTAAATGCTGCTATGGGGATGGAGAGGATGGTTGACATTTTGCATCATGCATATGGCATTGATAGTCAAGTAAAAGTCAGCATGTTCATTAAATTTAATTTATTAAATTTTGATTCTGAAATGCATGACTAACTAATTTAGTTTTATTATTTTAATAAAATTGCAGGGTCACAGTGTTGAGACTGGATACACCGGTCCTCCACCTACTTATTTTTGTAGTACACCTGTCAGTGGGGTATGTAACTAGTAAACAATTATAAATTTATTACATGTTAATAGCATTGTTTTACGAATGGCATTTTAATACATGTGATTTTGGATGTTGAACAGGCTAATATTGGTGGTTTCAAGAAAACACCTCCTAGTGCCAGTGGATTTACTCAAACGTACACGGAGGTAATAGAATAAAGAGAACTTAACTAATGAATTCTACTTAATAGATTTTTGTGGTTTATATTCATATTGTTGGTTACATTGCATTACACATCATTGAAACTCAAAGCATTAGTACTTCAAATTCCATAACTAATAACTAGATGTTGATAAATGACAAATTTCAATTGTACAATATAGTTGTTTAGAAAGTCAACATAAGCAACACGATGCAATTAATTCACATGGAGGCATGTGCTTGCAAAGGTGCACCACCACGAAAAAATATGGATGCTTGGAAAAAATCTATGAAACCATAATAGTAAGCAATAGCATAAACAAGGCAGTTAGTGATACAAAGCATCATATCAAAACACTCAATCATCAGGGTACATCTAATGCAGAGCATCCAACAAACACCATCAACATCATTTCTTCAAGGGATTTCAATCCCAAATAAAATCAGGAGAAGATCAAATATAATTTCATCATAAATCTACTTTTCATTCAACCAAAATCCACTCAAATTCTCTTAGCCATTCCATAGGCCATCATTCATCATTCGACTAATCAGTATTCCAATTGATTCATTCAAAGAAAAAACCATATTAAATAAAACTTTGACTTAATCAATTAGATTCACATCATTCTCAACCACCGTAAAAACAACATAAACCTGATTATTGACACTTGAACAATTCATCCTTTCATTTATTCACCAAGGCAAAAAATCAATTAAACCATACCTCACTATTAGCAGTCCATTATCAAGCACTATACTCACCATATTTTAACTGCAACAGTCTATTTATAGGTTACAAACTCCTGCTACGACAAAATCTTGATTATCATCTTGTGGTTAATCACCAATTTGCTCAAAAGGCTTCATAATAGTCACCCATCCAACCATCAAAGTCACCAAACCTGTCTTATACACCTCAAAAAAATTTAGTAACATCAATCATATCATTAGTTTGATAGTAACCAAGCACTCAATCATATCACAAAAGCTTTGAAAGGATACAAGTCAGAAATGTTGAAGATAGGAGAGATTGCCACCCCAGGAGGTAGCTCTATTTCATAAGCATTTTGGAAAAACTTGTAGACCACCTTGCAAGGTCCTATCTTCTTCATCATGAGTTTGGTATATTTTCCTTTTGGAAGTCTCTCCTTCTTCAAGTGTGCCATCACCAAGTCTCCAACCTTGAATTGGACATTCCTCTTCTTTAAATTTTCCTTTTCCTTATACTTCTCAACATTCTTTTGAAGGGTATCCTTCACTTGTTGATGAATATCCCTGATTGTAACAGCAAATTTCTCACCTTGAGCACTTCTCCTAGCAACTCCTTGTAGATCTCTTAGTTCATAGACCCCTCTAGGGTGCATGTCATAGACTACCTCAAAAAGGCTTCTACCAATGCTCCTATTCATGGAGTCATTATATGCAAATTCAGCTTGAGGTAAAATCAGATCCCAAGCTTGTCCATGCTCCTTGGTAAGGCATCTTAAGAGGTTTCCCAATGATCTATTCACCACTTTAGTATGTTAATCCATTTGTGGAGGGTATGCTGAACTAAAGGACAGATTTTTTCCTTGAGTTTCTTCCACAAGGTCGTCCAAAAGTGACCAATGAATTTAGAATCCCTGTCAGAAACAACGCTTAAAGGCAGTCCATGTATCCTAACAACCTCCTTAAAGAAGAGACTTGCTATATGAGATGCATCATTGCTGCATTTGCAAGGAAGAAAATGTGCCATCTTACTAAATCTATCAACTACCACAAAGATACTATCAAAATCTTTTTTGGTTCTACGCAACCCCAAGACAAAGTCGATACTTACACACTCTGAAGGCCTATTGGGAATGGGCAGTGGTTGATAGAGTCCTGCATTTGATGAAGTTCCCTTTGCCCTTTGACATATTGTGCAGCCTTCCACATACCTTCTCACATCTACTTGCAACTTTGGCCAATAGTAAAATCTCCTAACTTGTTCTAAGGTCTTGTCAAAGGAAAAGTGACCTCCAAGACTCCCATTGTGTTTCTCCTTTATGATATTCTCCCTCATTGAGCATTTACGCACACACAATTGGATTCCTTTGAAGAGAAAACCATTTTGCAATAAAAATTCATAGAATTCACCATGAAAATAATTCAAATGTTGCTCACAAACATTATATACCTCCTTGAAATCTGAATCTTCATGATACATATCCTTCAATGCTTCAACCCCCATGCTTTGGAGTTGGATCTCTTGCACTACAAGTGTTCTACTGAGAGCATCTGCCACCTTATTTTCTTGGCCCTACTTATGCTTTATTGTGAAAGTATAGGATTGCAAAGACTCTACCCACTTCATGTTCATATGACTGAGTTTGTCTAGTGCATTCAAAAAAGTCAAGGCATGATTATCAGTATAAACAAAAAAATATTTAGGTAACAAGTAGTTCCTCCACTTTTTGAGGGCTTGGACCATAGCATACAATTCCAAATCATAGGAAGAATACTTCCTCTTTTCTTCATTTAGCCTCTCACTATAAAATGCAACTGATCTGCCTTCTTGGCTCAAAATAGCCCCTATTGCTTGATTGCTAGCAGCACAGTCAATGGTAAAAACTTTATCAAAATAAAGGAGCACAATTATAGGCTATTGTACTACTCTCATTTTCAGATATTCAAACCCTTTATCAGCCTCATTGGTCCAAGAAAACTTACCTTTGTTACCTCCTTTGATGGTGTCCAAGATTGGTGCACAAATTTGGCTAAAGTTCTTGATGAACTTGATATAAAAGCTTGCAATTCCATGGAAGCTTCTCACATCTCCGATGGATTTTGGTGTTGGCCTTCAGTAAGAATAGCATGAACCTTTGAAGGATCCATCTTCAAACTTCCCTTGGAGATGACAAAACCAAGGTAGACTAGTTCTTCCTTCATGAATTCACACTTTTCCATGTTGATCAGCAGCTTCTCCTCTTGTAACCTCCTTAGTACCATGTCAAGGTGCTTCAAATGTTCTTCTTTAGACCTGCTAAACACAAGGATGTCATCTAAATAAACTACAACAAAATTTCCAATGAAAGGTCTCAATACCTCATTCATAAGGCACATAAATGTACTAGGGGCATTTGATAACCCAAAGGGCATCACCAACCAATCATAGAGCCCTTCATTAGTCTTAAAAGTTTTCTTCCATTCATTCCCCTCTCTGATCCTTATCTAATGGTACTCAATCTTTAGATCAATCTTGGAAAAGTAAGATGCTCTTGATAGACAATCCATGAGGTCCTCAATTATTGGCATCGGGAACCTATATCTGATTGCATGATCCTATTAATGGCTCTTGACTCGGTGCAAAGCATCCAATTCCCATCCTTCCTTGGTGCTAGGATAGTAGGAACAACACATGGGCTCAAACTCTTCCTCACTAGCCCTTTATCCATCAACTCTTGCACTTGTCTTCCAATCTCCTCATTTTGAGCAGGTGTCATCTTGTATGCAGCCTTATTAGGCAATGCAACCCCTAGAATAAAATCAATATGGTGGCTTATATCCCTAATGGGAGGTAGGGAACTAGGTAATTCATTCATTGTTATGTCCTTGTACCTTTCCAACAACTCTTGGACTTCATTTGGTGCATCTTCCTTCTTCTTTGTGGGCATATCTGCTTCACTTTTTGGCTTCATAATCAGGAAGAATCCTCTTCCTCCTCCTTCGTTCAAGGTCTTCATGAACTCCTTCTCACCCACCATCAAAACACTAGGCCCTTCATGCTTTTCCTTGTCTTCTTCTATGAGAGGTGAAAGGTTGTAAATCTTCCCATCCTTCACAATGGAGTATGTGTTCTTCTCCCCATCATTCTTGGTCTTCCTATCGAAGTGCCAAGGCCTACCAGAAATATATAGCTTAATACTTGTACTCAAAATTTTGTTCATTAGATCTCATACATTGTAAGTCATGACGTGGATCTCGCTATTGTAACGTTTTTGTGATTGAATAATTTGTTGTTTTATTTTCAGATGTTGGTTCTGGGAACACCTCCAAATGTTACAAGGGAAATGGATATCAGTTTTTCATCTGCTATTCAATCCTCCATGGCTCTGATATAGGAGGTATGAGGAAAATTACTAAATTTCAGTTTATATTTGTTGTTATAGATGTTAGTTCTAGTGAAAAATCAAACCATTATTGATTCACAGTTTAATTCCTATTTGGATGTTTTATACAGGGCTTGAGCATGCCTGAGCATCGGCATGCAAGTATTTTCATCGTGGAGAGTGATCATGAGATGGAAGTAAGTGATTATTTTGTTAAATATATCATTTCTTATAATGCAATTTCTATATATTAATGTCTTTACTTCTTATTGTAACAGTTAAGACTTCACTAGGAGCTAAACTATAGGAGGAGCAGCAAGAGCACTCCTCAAGCACAGCAAAAATGACAGACAGACTTATCACCATTAGATCACCAAACAAAGGGAAAGAATTTATTTCCAAAGCATGAAGAGAAATGAATTTTGATTCCAGAGCCCTTTGTTGTATGCCTAGACATGGCAATTTTGTACATATCTTGTATTGGATATATTTGACATTGTATGCCTATATGGCATTCAAGCATAAGCCTATATGACTATTTTGTAACTATATTGTATACTTATATTGACATATATTGATGTATGTGTACATGGCTATTTGGTTAATACAAATCTTTTTTATCGATGATGTCCATATTTGCTCTTTTTGACAATGTCAAAAGTATGGCTGCATACAAATTAGGAAAAAGACTTTTCCATTTAGATTAGCAATGCATGGAAGTTTCGAAAAGTATCCTTGATATTCCAAAAAGATATGTGTTTATACCATAGTAGCAAAAATCTTTTGGGGAAAAAATCGACAAACCAAAAGTATAAGATTTTTTGAAAAAATTAGGAAAAAGTCTAGAAAAAATCAGAAAAAAATCAGATTTAAAAAAAAGGTAAAAAAAAGTAGAACAATTTCTGAGATAATTTTTTTTAAAAAAAAATTTAAAGGAATTTCCATAGCATAGAGATATAGAGAGCAAATAAAATAAAGAGTTTAACTAATAAATTGTTAAAAATAGATTTTTGTAGTTTATATTCATATCGTTGATTACATTGCATTGCACATATTTCAAACTCAAAGCATTTCTTCACATTGCATAACTAATAACTAGATGCTAATAGATGAAAAAATTTCAATTACAATATATAGTTTTTACAAGTCAACCTAAGCAGTTATGCAATTACTTCACATTGCATAACTAATAACTAGGAGCAGCTCCCAATTCCATTTGCTTGTCATGGCATTCTATGAGACCACATCTCTTTGAGAATTTTTTTCAAACAATTCACTTGTCTGTACTACCACATTTTTGATACATGTCTACCAAAGAATTTTTTCAAATAGTTCACTGCCTTGTTGCTATGGCTGAAAGCCTAAAACAAGTGCTTTCGAACAAGCTATGGATGCTTTGAAAAAATATATCAAAAGCATAATAGTAAGCAATATCATAGACAAGGCAGTGAACTCTTTGAAAAGATGTCTCAAAGAAATGAGGTCCCATGGTGATGGAAAGCCATGGCAATCAAATGCTTTTGATTGTCATGGCATTCCATCACCATGAGACCTCATTTCTTTGAGGCATCTTTTCAAATAGTTCATTTCCTTGTCTATGCTAACACATTTTTCATACATGTATATCAAAGAATTTTATCAAACAGTTCATTTCCTTGCTGCTATGGCTAAAAGCCTAAAACAGGTGCTTTGAAACAAGTTATGGATTGTCATGGCATTCCATCACCATGAGACCACATTTCTTTGAGGCATTTTTTCAAACAGTTTGTTGCCTTGTCTATGCTACCACATTTTTCATACATGTTTACCAAAGAATTTTATCAAACAGTTCACCTCCTTGCTACTATGGCTAAAATCCTAAAATAGCTGCTTAAAAATAAGCTATTGATGCTTGGAAAAAATCTATCAAAGCATAATTTAAAAAGAAATAGCATAGACAAGGCAATGAACTATTAGAATAAAAGCCTCAAAGAAATTTGGTCTCAATGGTGGTGGAATGCCATGACAATCCATAGCAATTTGCTTGTCATGGCATTCGTCATGGCATTCCATCACCATGAGACCACATTTCTTTGAGGCATTTTTTCAAACATTTCGTGGCCTTGTCTATGCTACCACATTTTTCATACATGTTTACCAAAGAATTTTATCAAACAGTTCATCTCCTTTCTCCTATGGCTAAAAGCCTAAAATAGGTGCTTCCAAACAAACTATGGATGCTTGGAAAAAATCTATCAAAGCATAATTTAATAAGCAATAGCATAGACAAGGCAATGAACTATTTGAATAAAATCCTCAAAGAAATGTGGTCTCAATGGTGCTAGAATGCCCTGACAATCCATAGCAATTTGCTTGTCATGGCATCCCATCACCATGAGACCACATTTCTTTGAGGCATTTTTTCAAACAGTTCACTGCCTTGTCTATGCTACCACATTTTTTATACATGTTTACCAAAGCATTTTATCAAACAGTTCACCTCCTTGCTCCTATGGCTAAAAGCCTAAAATAGGTGCTTCCAAACAAACTATGGATGCTTGGAAAAAATCTATCAAAGCATAATTTAATAAGCAATAGCATAGACAAGGAAGTGAACTGTTTGAATAAAAGCCTCAAAGAAATGTGGTCTCAATGGTGGTGGAATGCCATGACAATCCATAGCAATTTGCTTGTCATGGCATTCATCATGGCATTCCATCACCATGAGACCATATTTCTTTGAGGCATTTTTTCAAACAGTTCGATGCCTTGTCTATGCTACCACATTTTTCATACATGTTTACCAAAGCATTTTATCAAATAGTTCACCTCCTTGCTCCTATGGCTAAAAGCCTAAAATAGGTGCTTCCAAACAAGATATGGATGCATGGAAAAAATCTATCAAAGCATAATTTAATAAGCAATAGCATAGACAAGGCATCAAACTATTTGAATAAAAGCCTCAAAGAACTATGGTCTCAATGGTGGTGGAATGCCATGACAATCCATATAAATTTTCTTGTCATGGCATTCCATCACCATGAGACCACATTTCTTTGAGGCATTTTTTCAAACAGTTCACTGCCTTGTCTATGCTACCACATTTTTCATACATGTCTACCAAAGAATTTTATCAAACAATTCACTGCCTTGCTGCTATGGCTAAAATCCTAAAAAAATTACTTTCGAACAAGCTATGGATGCTTGGAAAAAATCTATCAAAGCATGATAGTAAGCAACAAGCTATGGTCTCATGGTTTTTTTTCACGCGAAAATCAGTGTGATTTTATTCACATTTTTTTGTAGGTTATAAACACTTTATTTTTGCCAATTTTGTTGTTTTAAATGACATTCAAGTTTATGTTGATTATGTTTTTTATATGATCATATGTGATATTCTAATCCTAATTCATGCTTCTAGGTTGCATAGATATATATTTTGATTTTACATTTTTTTTGTACCAACGAACCCAAAACGAACTGAACCCCCCTCCAAATTTGTTTGGCCAAACCAGTGTGTTTGGGTGAGAAAGAGGACCATGCCTAGCGTGAATATTCCTATTCAAATGCTTTGGAATAGTCCATTTGGTCACATGAGTTGTAGAATGAAATTTGCACCGCTTTGCAACTTTCCACTACTTCCATTTGACACTTATTCCATCAACTGAAATTTGGACACCATGGGAAAACCACTCCAAGATAATGAAAACTAAGAGAAGTTATTGTAGATGGGCCCAACGCAATCCCATGGGATTAGACGAGAATTTTTTAAGCATCACGGTGTCTAAGTAACCTTAGGCTGAAGTTTGCAACGATTTTGCCATATGGACCCTTAAGGGATCGATCTGGTTCAACATAGCTCAGAGCGATTCCGCATTTTTGGTTGAAAAAGAGGACCATGCCTAGTGTAAAAATGCCTATTCGGACGTGTTGGAATAGTTTGTTTGGTCACACGAGTTGCAGAACAAAATTTGCACCACTTTGCAACTTTCCACTACTTCCATTTGACACTTTTTTCATCAACTGAAACTTTGACACCACGGGAAAACCACTCCGAGATAATGTAAACTGAGAGAGGTTATTGTAGAGGGGCCCAATGCAATTGCATAGGATTAGATGATAATTTTCTAAGCATCACAATGTCTTGGTAACCTCATGCTAAATTTTACAGCCATTTTTCCCTTTGGACCCTTAAGGGATCGATCCGGTTGAACGTAGTTCAGAGCGATTCCACGTGTTTGGGTGCGAAAGAGGACCATTCCTAACATAAACATGCCTATTCGAACGTGTTGGAATAGTCCGTTTGGTCACACGAGTTGCAAAACGAAAGTTGCACCACTTGAAAACTTTTCACTGCTTCCATTTGACACTTTTTCCATCAATTGAAATCTTGACACCACGGGAAAACCACTCTAAGATAACGAAAACCAAGAGAGGTTATTGTAGATGGACCCAACATGATCCCATGGGTTCAGGAAAAAAGTTTCTAAGCATCACGGTGTCTAAATAACCTCATGCTGAGGTTTGCAACCATTTTTCCCTTTGGACATTTAAAGGATTGATCTGGTTGAACATAGCTTAGAGAAATTCTGTGTGTTTGGGTGTGAAAGAGGACCATTCCTAGCGTAAACATGTCTATTCAGATGCGTTGGAACAGTCTGTTTGGTCACACGAGTTGCAAAATGAAAGTTGCACCACTTTGCAACTTTCCACTACTTCCATTTGAATCTTTTTTCATCAACTAAAACTTTGACACCACGGGAAAACTACTCTGAGATAACGTAAACCAAGATAGGTTATTATAGAGGGGCTCAACATGATCCCATAGGATTAGACGAGAAGTTTCTAAGCATCACGGTGTCCTGGAAACCTTATGCTAAATTTTGCAGCCATTTTTCCCTTTGGACCCTTAAGGGATCGATTCGGTTGAACGTAGTTTGGAGCGATTCCGCGTGTTTGGGTGTGAAATAGGACCATGCCTAGCATAAACATGTGTATTCAGACATGTTTGAATAGTTTTTTTGGTCACATGAGTTGCAAAACGAAAGTTGCACCACTTGGCAATTTTTCACTGCTTCCATTTGACACTTTTTCCATCAACTGAAATCTGGACACCACAGGAAAAAAACTCTGAAATAATAAAAACTGAGAGAGGTTATTTTAGATGGGCCCAACATGATCCTATGGGATCATACGAGAAGTTTCTAAGCATCACGGTGTCCGAATAACCTCATGTTGAAGTTTGCAGCCATTTTTCCCATTGGACCCTTAAGGGATCGATTCGGTTGAACGTAGTTTGGAGTGATTCCACGTGTTTGGGTGCAAAAGAGGACCATTCCTAGCGTAAAAATGCCTATTCGGACACGTTGGAATAGTTTTTTTGGTCACACAAGTTGCAGAACGAAAGTTGCACCACTTGGCAACTTTTCACTACTTCCATTTGACACTTTTTCCATCAACTAAAATCTGGACACCACGAGAAAACCACTCCGATATAATGAAAACTGAGAGAGGATATTCTATAGGGGCCCAACATGATCCCATTGGATCAGGCGAGATGTTTCTAAGCATCATGGTGTTTGAGTAACCTCATGCTGAAGTTTGCAGCCATTTTTCCCTTTGGACATTTAAGGGATTGATCTGGTTGAACGTAGCTCAGAGTAATTCTGTGTGTTTGGGTGTGAAAGAGGACCATGCCTAGTGTAAACATGTCTATTCGGATGTGTTGGAACAGTCCATTTGGTCACATGAGTTGCAGAATGAAAGTTGCGCCACTTTGCAACTTTCCACTACTTCCATTTGAATCTTTTTTCATCAACTGAAACTTTGACACCACGAAAAAACCACTCTGAAATAACGTAAACCGAGAGAGGTTATTGTAGAGGGGCCCAACATGATCCCATAGGATTAGACGAGAAGTTTCTAAGCATCACGGTGTCCTGGTAACCTCATGCTGAAGTTTGCAGCCATTTTTCCCTTTGGACCCTTAAGGGATCGATTCGATTGAACGTAGTTCAGAGCGATTCCGCATGTTTGGGTGTGAAATAGGACCATTCCTAGCATAAACATGCATATTCAGACACGTTGGAATAGTCTGTTTGGTCACACGAGTTGCAAAACGAAAGTTGCACCACTTGGCAATTTTTCACTACTTCCATTTGACACGTTTTCCATCAACTGAAATCTGGACACCACGGGAAAACCACTCCTAGATAACAAAAACTGAGAGAGGTTATTTTAGATGGGCCCAACATGATCCTATGGGATCATACAAGAAGTTTCAAAGTGTCACGGTGTCCGAATAACCTCATGCTAAAGTTTGCAGCCATTTTTCCCATTGGACCCTTAAGGGATCGATCCAGATGAATGTAGTTCGGAGCGATTCCACGTGTTTGGGTATAAAAGAGGACCATTCCTAGTGTAAACATGCCTATTCGGACACGTTGGAATAGTCTATTTGGTCACACGAGTTGCAAAACAAAAGTTGCACCACTTGGCAACTTTTCACTACTTCCATTTGACACTTTTTCCATCAACTGAAATCTGGACACCATGGGAAAAACACTCTAATATAACGAAAACCAAGAGAGGATATTCTATAGGGGCCCAACATGATCCTATCGGATCAGATGAGATGTTTCTAAGCATCACGGTGTCTGAGTAACCTCATGCTGAAGTTTTCATCCATTTTTCCTTTTGGACATTTAAGGGATTGATCTGGTTGAACATAGCTCAGAGTGATTATGTGTGTTTGGGTGCGAAAGAGGACCATGCCTAATGTAAACATTCCTATTCAGATGTGTTGGAATAGTCCATTTGGTCAATGAGTTGCAGAATGAAAGTTGCACCACTTTACAACTTTCCACTACTTCCATTTGAATCTTTTTTCATCAACTGAAACTTTGACACCACGGGAAAACCACTCCGAGATAACATAAACTAAGATAGGTTATTGTAGAGGGGTCCAACGCAATCCCATAGGATTAGACAAGAAGTTTCTAAGCATCACGGTGTCCTGGTAACCTCATGCTGAAGTTTGCAGCCATTTTTCCCTTTGGACCCTTAAGGGATCGATTCGGTTGAACGTAGTTCGGAGCGATTCCAAATTTTTGGGTGTGAAATAGGACCATTCCTAGCGTAAACATGTCTATTCGGACATGTTGGAATAGTCTATTTGGTCACACAAGTTGCAAAACGAAAGTTGCACCACATGGCAATTTTTCACTGCTTCCATTTGACACTTTTTCCATCAACTGAAATCTGGACACCACGGGAAAACCACTTCGAGATAAGGAAAACTGAGAGAGGTTATTTTAGATGATCCCAACATGATCCCATGGGATCATATGAGAAGTTTCTAAGCATCATGGTGTCTGAATAACTTCATGCTAAAGTTTGCAGTCATTTTTCCCTTTGGACCCTTAAGGGATCG
>VDFB02047397.1:74344452-74481324 GCA_007258455.2 Sequoia sempervirens | reverse complement strand
GGATGCCATGACAAGCAAATTGCTATGGATTGTCAGGGCATTCTAGCACCATTGAGACCACATTTCTTTGAGGATTTTATTCAAATAGTTCATTGCCTTGTCTATGCTATTGCTTATTAAATTATGCTTTGATAGATTTTTTCCAAGCATCCATAGTTTGTTTGGAAGCACCTATTTTAGGCTTTTAGCCATAGGAGAAAGGAGATGAACTGTTTGATAAAATTCTTTGGTAAACATGTATGAAAAATGTGGTAGCATAGACAAGGCCACGAAATGTTTGAAAAAATGCCTCAAAGAAATGTGGTCTCATGGTGATGGAATGCCATGACGAATGCCATGACAAGCAAATTGCTATGGATTGTCATGGCATTCCACCACCATTGAGACCAAATTTCTTTGAGGCTTTTATTCTAATAGTTCATTGCCTTGTCTATGCTATTTCTTTTTAAATTATGCTTTGATAGATTTTTTCCAAGCATCAATAGCTTATTTTTAAGCAGCTATTTTAGGATTTTAGCCATAGTAGCAAGGAGGTGAACTGTTTGATAAAATTCTTTGGTAAACATGTATGAAAAATGTGGTAGCATAGACAAGGCAACAAACTGTTTGAAAAAATGCCTCAAAGAAATGTGGTCTCATGGTGATGGAATGCCATGACAATCCATAACTTGTTTCAAAGCACCTGTTTTAGGCTTTTAGCCATAGCAGCAAGGAAATGAACTGTTTGATAAAATTCTTTGATATACATGTATGAAAAATGTGTTAGCATAGACAAGGAAATGAACTATTTGAAAAGATGCCTCAAAGAAATGAGGTCTCATGGTGATGGAATGCCATGACAATCAAAAGCATTTGATTGCCATGGCTTTCCATCACCATGGGACCTCATTTCTTTGAGACATCTTTTCAAAGAGTTCACTGCCTTGTCTATGATATTGCTTACTATTATGCTTTTGATATATTTTTTCAAAGCATCCATAGCTTGTTCGAAAGCACTTGTTTTAGGCTTTCAGCCATAGCAACAAGGCAGTGAACTATTTGAAAAAATTCTTTGGTAGACATGTATCAAAAATGTGGTAGTACAGACAAGTGAATTGTTTGAAAAAAATTCTCAAAGAGATGTGGTCTCATAGAATGCCATGACAAGCAAATGGAATTGGGAGCTGCTCCTAGTTATTAGTTATGCAATGTGAAGTAATTGCATAACTGCTTAGGTTGACTTGTAAAAACTATATATTGTAATTGAAATTTTTTCATCTATTAGCATCTAGTTATTAGTTATGCAATGTGAAGAAATGCTTTGAGTTTGAAATATGTGCAATGCAATGTAATCAACGATATGAATATAAACTACAAAAATCTATTTTTAACAATTTATTAGTTAAACTCTTTATTTTATTTGCTCTCTATATCTCTATGCTATGGAAATTCCTTTAAATTTTTTTTTAAAAAAAATTATCTCAGAAATTGTTCTACTTTTTTTTACCTTTTTTTTAAATCTGATTTTTTTCTGATTTTTTCTAGACTTTTTCCTAATTTTTTCAAAAAATCTTATACTTTTGGTTTGTCGATTTTTTCCCCAAAAGATTTTTGCTACTATGGTATAAACACATATCTTTTTGGAATATCAAGGATACTTTTCGAAACTTCCATGCATTGCTAATCTAAATGGAAAAGTCTTTTTCCTAATTTGTATGCAGCCATACTTTTGACATTGTCAAAAAGAGCAAATATGGACATCATCGATAAAAAAGATTTGTATTAACCAAATAGCCATGTACACATACATCAATATATGTCAATATAAGTATACAATATAGTTACAAAATAGTCATATAGGCTTATGCTTGAATGCCATATAGGCATACAATGTCAAATATATCCAATACAAGATATGTACAAAATTGCCATGTCTAGGCATACAACAAAGGGCTCTGGAATCAAAATTCATTTCTCTTCATGCTTTGGAAATAAATTCTTTCCCTTTGTTTGGTGATCTAATGGTGATAAGTCTGTCTGTCATTTTTGCTGTGCTTGAGGAGTGCTCTTGCTGCTCCTCCTATAGTTTAGCTCCTAGTGAAGTCTTAACTGTTACAATAAGAAGTAAAGACATTAATATATAGAAATTGCATTATAAGAAATGATATATTTAACAAAATAATCACTTACTTCCATCTCATGATCACTCTCCACGATGAAAATACTTGCATGCCGATGCTCAGGCATGCTCAAGCCCTGTATAAAACATCCAAATAGGAATTAAACTGTGAATCAATAATGGTTTGATTTTTCACTAGAACTAACATCTATAACAACAAATATAAACTGAAATTTAGTAATTTTCCTCATACCTCCTATATCAGAGCCATGGAGGATTGAATAGCAGATGAAAAACTGATATCCATTTCCCTTGTAACATTTGGAGGTGTTCCCAGAACCAACATCTGAAAATAAAACAACAAATTATTCAATCACAAAAACGTTACAATAGCGAGATCCACGTCATGACTTACAATGTATGAGATCTAATGAACAAAATTTTGAGTACAAGTATTAAGCTATATATTTCTGGTAGGCCTTGGCACTTCGATAGGAAGACCAAGAATGATGGGGAGAAGAACACATACTCCATTGTGAAGGATGGGAAGATTTACAACCTTTCACCTCTCATAGAAGAAGACAAGGAAAAGCATGAAGGGCCTAGTGTTTTGATGGTGGGTGAGAAGGAGTTCATGAAGACCTTGAACGAAGGAGGAGGAAGAGGATTCTTCCTGATTATGAAGCCAAAAAGTGAAGCAGATATGCCCACAAAGAAGAAGGAAGATGCACCAAATGAAGTCCAAGAGTTGTTGGAAAGGTACAAGGACATAACAATGAATGAATTACCTAGTTCCCTACCTCCCATTAGGGATATAAGCCACCATATTGATTTTATTCTAGGGGTTGCATTGCCTAATAAGGCTGCATACAAGATGACACCTGCTCAAAATGAGGAGATTGGAAGACAAGTGCAAGAGTTGATGGATAAAGGGCTAGTGAGGAAGAGTTTGAGCCCATGTGTTGTTCCTACTATCCTAGCACCAAGGAAGGATGGGAATTGGATGCTTTGCACCGAGTCAAGAGCCATTAATAGGATCATGCAATCAGATATAGGTTCCCGATGCCAATAATTGAGGACCTCATGGATTGTCTATCAAGAGCATCTTACTTTTCCAAGATTGATCTAAAGATTGAGTACCATTAGATAAGGATCAGAGAGGGGAATGAATGGAAGAAAACTTTTAAGACTAATGAAGGGCTCTATGATTGGTTGGTGATGCCCTTTGGGTTATCAAATGCCCCTAGTACATTTATGTGCCTTATGAATGAGGTATTGAGACCTTTCATTGGAAAGTTTGTTGTAGTTTATTTAGATGACATCTTTGTGTTTAGCAGGTCTAAAGAAGAACATTTGAAGCTAATTTTGGACATGGTACTAAGGAGGTTACAAGAGGAGAAGTCAGCCACCTAACATGGAAAGTGTGAATTCAAGTGAAGGGAAGAACTAGTCTACCTTGGTTTTGTCATTTATCTCCAAGGGAAGTTATACATGGATCCTTCAAAGGTTCATGCCATACTTTTACCTAAGGCCAACACCAAAAATCCATCGGAGATGTGAGAAGCTTCCATGGAATTGCAAGCTTTTATATCAAGTTCAATAAGAACTTTGAAATAAATTTAATTCAACGGACACCATAAAAGGAGGTAACAAAGGTAAGTTTTCTTGGACCAATGAGGCTGATAAAGGGTTTGAATATCTGAAAATTAGAGTAGCACAACAGCCTATAATTGTGCTCCCTGATTTTGATAAATTTTTTACCATTGAGTGTGATGCTAGCAATCAAGCAATAGGGGCTATTTTGAGCCAAGAAGGCAAATCGGTTGCATTTTATAGTGAGAGGCTAAATGAAGCAAAGAGGAAGCACTCTTCCTATGATTTGGAATTGTATGCTATGGTCCAAGCCCTCAAAAAGTGGAGGAACTACTTGTTACCTAAAGAATTTGTTGTTTATAATGATAATCATGCCTTGACTTTTTTGAATGCACAGGACAAACTCAGTCATAGGCACATGAAGTGGGTAGAGTCTTTGCAAGCCTATACTTTCACAATAAAGCATAAGAAGGGCCAAGAAAATAAGGTGGCAGATGCTCTCAGTAGAAGGGCACTTGTAGTGCAAGAGATCCAACTCCAAAGCATGGGGTTGGAAGTATCAAGATATGTAATTCGCGAAGATTCAGACTAAGGAGGTATACAATGTTTGTGAGCAACATTTGAATTCTTCTCATGGTGAATTCTCTAACTTTTTATTGCAGAATGGTTTTCTTTTCAAAGGAAGCCAATTGTGTGTGCATAAATGCTCAATGAGGGAGAATATCATAAAGGAGAAACATAGTGGGAGTCTTGGAGGTCACTTTGGCCTTGACAAGACCTTAGAACAAGTTAGGAGATTTTACCATTGGCCAAAGTTGCAGGTGGATGTGAGAAGGTATGTGGAAGGCTGCACAATATGTCAAAGGGCAAAGGGAGCCATCAAATGCAGACTCTATCAACCAACGCCCATTCCCCAATAGGCCTCGAGTGTGTGGGTATCACTTTGTCTTGGGTTGCGAGAACCCAAAGAGGTTTTGATAGTATCTTTGTGGTAGTTGATATATTTAGTAAGATGGAACATTTTCTTCCTTGAAAATGCACCAATGATGCATCTCATATAGCAAGTCTCTTCTTTAAGGAGGTTGTTAGGATACATGGACTTCCTTTAAGCATTGTTTCTGATAGGGATTCTAAATTCCTTGGTCACTTTTGGAGGACCTTGTGGAAGAAGCTCAAGGAAAAAATCTGTCCTTTAGTTCAGCATACCATCCACAAACACTAAATATACTCAAAGGGTGAATAGATCATTGGGAAACCCTCATGATGCCTCTACCAAGGAGCATGGACAAGCTTGGATCTGATTTCCACCTCAAGCTGACTTACATATAATGGTTCCATGAATAGGAGCATTGGTAGAAGCCTTTGAGGTAGCTCCAGATACGCACCCTAGAGGGTCTATGAACCAAGAGGGATCACAAGGAGTTACAGGGAGAAGTGCCTGGAGGTGAGAAATTTGTTGTTAATCAGATATTCATCAACAAGTGAAGGATACCCTTCCAAAAGAAATGCTGAGAAGTATAAAGAAAAGGAAAACAGAAATGTCCAATTCAAGGTTGGAGACTTGGTGATGGCACACTCTGAAGAAGGAGACTCAAAAGCAGGCCATAACAACTCATGATGAAGAAGATAGGACCTTGCAAGGTGGTCTACAAGTTTGGCCAAAATGCTTATGAAATAGAGCTACCTCCTGGGGTGGCAATCTCTCTTATCTTCAACATTTCTGACTTGTATCCTTTCAAAGATTTTGTGATATGATTGAGTGCTTGGTTACTATCAAACTAATGATATGATTGATGTTACTAAATTTTTTTAAGGTGTATAAGATAGGTTTGGTGACTTTGACGGTTGGATGGGTGACTATTATGAAGCCCTTTGAGCAAATTGGTGATTAACCACAAGATGATAATCAAGATTTTGTTGTAGCAGGAGTTTGTAACCTATAAATAGATTGTTGCAGTCAAAATATGGTGAGTATAGTGCTTGATAATGGACTGATAATAGTGAGGTATGGTTTAATTGATTTGTTGCCTTGGTGAATAAATGAAAGGATGAATTGTTCAAGTGTCAATAATTAGGTTTATGTTGTTTTTATGGTGGTTGAGAATGATGGAATCTAATTGATTAAGTCAAAGTTTTATTTAATATGGTTTTTGCTTTGAATGAGTCAATTGGAATACTAATTAGTGGAATGATGAATGATGGCCTATGGAATGCCTAAGAGAATTTGAGTGGATTTTGGTTGAATGGAAAGTAGATTTATGATGAAATTATATTTGATCTTCTTCTGATTCTATTTGGGATTGAAATCCCTTGAAGAAATGAGGTTGATGGTGTTTGTTGGATTCTCTGCATTAGATGTACCTTGATGATTGAGTGTTTTGATATGATGCTTTGCATCACTAACTGCCTTGTCTATGCTATTGCTTACTATTATGGTTTCATAGATTTTTTCCAAGCATCCATAGTTTGTCGTGGTGGTGCACCTTTGCAAGCACATGCCTCCATGTGAAGTAATTGCATTGTGTTGCTTATGTTGACTTTCTAAACAACTATATTGTATAGTTGAAATTTTGTCATTTATCAACATCTAGTTATTAGTTATGGAATTTGAAGTACTAATGCTTTGAGTTTGAATGATGTGTAATGCAACATAACCAACAATATGAATATAAACTACACAAATCTATTAAGTAGAATTCATTAGTTAAGTTCTCTTTATTCTATTACCTCCGTGTACGTTTGAGTAAATCCACTGGCACTAGGAGGTGTTTTCTTGAAACCACCAATATTAGCCTGTTCAACATCCAAAATCACATGTATTAAAATGCCATTCGTAAAACAATGCTATTAACATGTAATAAATTTATAATTGTTTACTAGTTACATACCCCACTGACAGGTGTACTACAAAAATAAGTAGGTGGAGGACCGGTGTATCCAGTCTCAACACTGTGACCCTGCAATTTTATTAAAATAATAAAACTAAATTAGTTAGTCATGCATTTCAGAATCAAAATTTAATAAATTAAATTTAATGAACATGCTGACTTTTACTTGACTATCAATGCCATATGCATGATGCAAAATGTCAACCATCCTCTCCATCCCCATAGCAGCATTTAGATCCTGTGTAGCAAGATACGGATCCTACATAGCAACATACAGATCCTATGTAGCAGCCTCCTATGTGTCAGTGGGGTCATATGAACAAGTCGCCCCACAAGATTGACACACATGGGTTCGAAGGCCACCACCTGAAAACTCCCCTAGATGGCGCTGTACAATAGGGATACTATGATGGATGACACTTCGGGTCAAAGTGTTGATTGCCTACAATGTCTCTACGTCAGCACTCTCCTTTGCAACAACATGCATAACAATGTGCTCACGAGGTGGCCTAGTGAGAGGTCATCTCCCTTGCCGTGCAGGATCTAGCTGTACACGGGGCCTATCCTGAGCTGACCCCCCAGCTCTCCCCTGGAACTCCCTCATATCAAAATAATTTGGGATTTGGTTCAATACGAACTCATTGTATAGTTTCCTAAGAAAATATTGGGGGACTTCACAATTATTGCATGGTGGGTAATCAAATGCCAAATACCATCTATCATAAAAATGGTTCCTAATCTCTTGGTGGTGGCACCAATGAATAGGAAACCTCTTTGCATTGAGGGTAAAATTTTGAGTTTTTTTAGGGTCAGTGAATAGAGAGCACAAATCACCTTTAGTAATTTTTAAATCTTTTACTTGTTTATATGATAATTTTTCTGCATAATATTCCCTGGCTGCCTGCCTCCTATCTTGCCATCCAGATATTTGTTGGGTAATTGCATCTACATTTTTTAACATCTCTTTCAATGAATTTGCTAGACACATTCTTTCTGTGGTTGAAGCATTTGGATCACTCAACCTACTGATAAGATCCTCAAGTTGTTTTCTATTATTCTCAATTTCACTCCTCAAATTTTCTTGAGTGCCGAAGGGTATTGAGGATTGGTGGGGGAGGTTGATATTGTTGTTGATGTTGATTTTGTTGAGGATTTTGTTGTTGACGATTTGTAGGATTTCCTACAAATTAAAAAAAAAAAATCAAATCTAACCTAAAACAAACAAAATCAATTTCAAACTAAGAAATTCAAAACAAATAGCCAACAATACTTACCTCTCACACCTCTTTGTCATCATGGCACCATATTTGCAAAGAAAATACAACTGTTGTTGATAAAATTTGTAGAAATCCTTCCTCCTAGAACGCGAGCGTGTAAGTGAGGGTTTTTGGCCGCAGGCAGAGCTGAGAAACAGTAAATAGAAAATGATAGTTTTCAATTTTTATTTTTTTTAAAACAACATAACGCGAGCATGTTATAACATGCTCGCATTATCTCTTTCCAAAAAAAAATTGTCCACAAAAGTGCGACCAACTTCATGCACCCGCCCTCGAGTATGTCCAACATTGTTTCAAGATTTTTTTTGAGTTCTTGCAGGAGCATGATATAGCACTGGGATAACATCTAATTTGGTTAGATAATTGCATAGGTCAATTCAAGAATGCTCGTATGTTTTATTGGTTGAGTAGAATGCATGTAGAGAGGGGTCTACCTCATATTTGGAGTTTTTTTGAAGCTGGACATGGGAAAGGGGAGCATGATGGAGCAGGTGCATGCGTAAAGAGAGCTCTAGTTAAGGAGCAATTGAAGATTTCAGGAGAAAAATTTAGCGATGCACGTTCTATTGTTGATTGGTGTAGTTCAACATTGTCACAGGGAGGGACACTTGATTCAATAGTGCACAGATTCTTTTGGTTTGTTGAGGAGGGTACAGTGGGAGGCAGATTAGATTGTCATAAAATCAAAGATTCTTCAAAGATGCATTCATTTTGAAGCTCAGATGCAGGCACATGGACCATTTGGACATTAGAGTTGGCTTGTTTTTGTCAGAGTTGTATTCAATGCGAGTGGGATCAATGTGATTCAAGTGAGTGGGTGGATGAATGGGTACCACAATATCTAACTCCTTTATCTAAAACAATATCCGAGTATGTGCAGGATCATCATGGATAAAATAGGCCCTTAAGTGGCAAAAAAATAAGAAAAATCAGAGTTAGGCAACTTGACGTAAAAATTTGAATAAGTTATCTATATTATTTTAAAAATATTTAAGAATAGAATCTGTAGAAAATTGAATGTAGTTTCTAAACTACTAGGTTTGTTTAAAAAATAAAATCTATTTGGTGAAAATATGAAATTTCAATGTAGTACTACTTAAATTTCAGGGATAAATAAGAAGTAGGTGTTTGTTCCAAATTCCTAACCACAATAAATGATAATATTTTATTATAAGATTTTAGATATAAGTAGAGGGCTCATGTCCCCGATGTGATGCATATTTTTGTAATTTTTTTTCAAGTAAATAATTAATTATGAATTTTTTATTACAACTTTTAAAAAATATAAAAAACTCGTATGTCTGACCACCTTAACTTGGTCAAAACTTCATGAAATTCAATTTTTCTTTTTTTAATCCTATAGTATGTGAAGCACAGAATGTGACGCATGTTTTGGATTCAAAAAATGTGATACTGTTTGAAAGCTATAGATGTTTTTCAATCAGTCCATCAATTAGTACATTAGTCATAATTTGAATAGAAAATGAATAATAATTACTTGTTAAATTCAAAGTAAAGAATAATTTATATTGGTGGAAAGCTGAGAATCTCCATTAAAAACCCTTTTCATTTCTTCAATTTTGGGTAAAAAAAAAGTCATCAGCCACATACCCATCATATTGCCACTTTTTGGCCCATCATTATCCTACACATACCCATCCATGACAAATGACACAATGGAAATTTCAGTTGATTACGACCTCCTTTTAGATCTACTACAGCCAGGACATATTTTTGCAGTTGTTGCACCGTGGGGGAATGAAGAGAGATCAGACTATTGGTTTGCTCGATGTGTGTGGGTAAAGCATAAGATAACAAAACCAATGGAATATGATGATGGTTTCGTGTATCCTACAGGTTCAATTGTGGTTGCATGAACTTGGTTGTGAATATACATGATTAGAAAGAATGGCATAATTGCATTTGAAGACTACGAGAAACACAAAACCATTCTCATGTATTTGTACTTTGTTATAGCAACAAATGTTAAGTTGTTGAATAATCATGCCAGACCAAAGACAAAACAACTATGGACACTTAGTAATGTTGATCATGAAGCAATATTGGATACTCTTAAGCAAAGAGATGACCCTTAGGCACACTTGAATAAGATTTTCAATAATGGAAGGTACAATTCTTATGTTCATTATGATTAATTTCATTAGTGTTCTTTATTTAATACTGATATTTTATATACTATTGCAATGTAGGTGTCTTTAATAGTGATATTTTGTATGCAATTTTGTGATATTTTTGGAAAGATTGATCATGGACCTGCTACAACAATAGCCAGCTCTGATCCTTTCAAAGAGGTATGCGATAGATTAGTGTTCAATATAGATTGGTTATCTAAGCATCTTTTATATTTTGCATCACCAACTCATCATCATTCAGGTTTTTTAGATTAATATAGATTTGTTAGTCTAAGCATATTTTCTATTGTGACAATATAGATTTCTCATTTTCCCACTTTTGCGATATTCCTGGAATGATTGATCATGGACCTGCCGCAACAATAGCCAACTATGATCCTTTCAGAGAGGTATGTGACAAATTACAACAATATAGATTGGTTATTTTAAGCATCTTTTATAGTTTGCATTACCATCTCATCATATTTTGTGTCATTTAAAATAATATAGATTCGTTATTCTAAGCATCTTTTATAGTTTGTATCACCAATTCATCATCATTCAAGTTGTTTAGATTAATATAGATTTGTTATTCTAAGCATATTTTCTATTGTGACAATATAGGTTTCTCATTTTCCCACTTTTGCGATATTCCTGGAATGATTGATCATCAACCTACTGCAACAATAGCCAGTTTTGACCCTTTCAGAGAGGTATGCGACAGATTACAACAATACAGATTGGTTATTCTAAGCGTCTTTTATAGTTTGCATTACCATCTCATCATATTTTGTGTCATTTAGAATAATATAGATTGGTTATTCTAAGAATATTTTATAGTTTGCATCACCAATTCATCATCATTCAAGTTGTTTAGATTAATATAGATTTGTTAGTCTAAGCATCTTTTCTATTGTGACAATATAGATTTCTCATTTTCCCACTTTTGCGATATTCCTGGCATGATTGATCATGGACCTGCTACAATAATAGCCAGCTTTTATCCTTTCAGAGAGGTATGCAACAAATTACAACAATATAAATTGGTTATTCTAAGCGTCTTTTATAGTTTGCATTACCATCTCATCATATTTTGTGTCATTTAGAATAATATAGATTGGTTATTCTAAGCTACCTTGATGGTTTGTACAAGTGCTTGTTAGTCCAGAATGTGAACATACTACTATTGTGGAAGACTGTGCCCTGAATGCCTCCAATAGCAAAATTTTGTAAAATTTGAATTCTCAAATTAGAAACAATGTAAAAAGGTCATAACTATGTATGGGCATAATCTATACCCAATGATTTTTTTTGAAATAAGTGTCAAATGTCTAGCATTGCATAAAGGGTATGTTTAAAATGTAAAGGGGTATGTATTTTGGAGACTCATAGGTTGAATTAGTCATATAGGTGTATGCTTTGTTATTGTTATTGGGACAATTCTGTAATAATTTTTTGTACTTAAAGGAGCTACAACCAAAGGTTTTCTTCCTGGTTCTTTCCTATCGGTATGCTCATTTGAACCAGGTTTTGTAATATCTCCTATTTATATATAATAAATTATAGTGGCTTGCCACTTTTGCTCCTCATAGCCAACTTGGGTGCAACTTCATTTTTAGCAACTTTCAAGAGGTTTTTAAGGAAATCAATGTTTCCAACTTTTCCACACCCTATAAATTCATCAAACATGTCTATTAGGACATGCACAAGCTTGATCCAACCTTAAATCTTCCTGCCCCCATGTTCATTGAAATTAGCAAGTTGTAACCACCATTTTTGGTGCAGGAGCACCTACACCACAATATCATTGTGGATCATTTCAATGAGTAAAGTGTTAATATTTTGAGTTTTTTTCTTTAATTAGATCTAATAGGATCAATGGTCATGTATTAGGAGGAGTTTTTAGGTTTTAGGGTCAACAAAATAAGGAGATCCCAACTTGTCCTAGTTGTTGCTTTGTAGCCTTTGAAGGAAAAAATAGTAAATTTGTTTAGGGACAAGCAAGAATAGTGTTTTGAACATGTAATGATGCTATTTCAAGCCATTAAGTGAGGTCTTAGTAAATTTAGAAATGGAAAAGTGCAACATTTCATTATGAGTCATATTAATGTGAAAAATGTTTGTATTTTGGCCTTCAACGGTCATTAAACACAATCCCATAGCCTCTAACGGAGAGTCTATAAACGTCACAATTTCCAAGAAATAGCCCTTCAAAGATTGCTGCCTTTTAGCACTTTGGACTTTTAAGGGAAATCACCGGTCCAATGTAGCTCAAAGTGATTCGTGTATTTGGGTGTAAAAGAGGACTATCCCTAGCATAAATGTACCCATTCAGACGTGTTGGAATAGTTTGTTTGGTTGTATAAGTTGCTGAATGAAAGTTGCACCACAAGAAAACGCCTTTGAGATAGAAAAAACAAAGAGAGGTTATTGTAGATGGGCCAAACACAATCCCATAACCTCAAACATAGAGTCTGTAAACATCATAGTTTTTGAGAAATAGCCCTTCAAAGATTGTTTCCTTTTAGTAGTACTTTAGACTCTTATGGGAAATCGTTGGTCCAATGTAGCTTAAAGTGATTCAACATATTTGGGTGCAAACGAAGACCATCTCTAGCATAAAAATACCCATCTAGACATGTTGGAACAATTCATTTGGTCGTATGAGTTGCTGAATGAAAGTTGCACCACTCTGCAACTTTACACTGCTTGCATTTGACAACTTTTCCCTTAGCTGAAAACATGCCACCAGAGGAAAACACCTCCGAGATAGAAAAAACTGGGAGAGGTTATTGTAGATGGGCCAAAGATGATCCCATAGCCTCAAATAGAGAGTCTATAAACATCACGGTTTCCAAGAAATAGCCCCTCAAAGATTTCTACCTTTTAGCACTTTGGACTCTTAAGGGAAATCGTCGGTCCAATGTAGCTCGGAGTGATTCGACATATTTGGGTGCAAAATAGGACCATCCCTAGCGTAAATGTACCCATTTGGACATTTTGGAACAATCCATTTGGTCGTACGAGTTGCTGAATGAAAGTTGCACCACTTTGCAACTTTACACTACTTGCATCTGACAACTTTTCCCTCGACTGAAAACTTGCCACCACGGGAAAACACCTCTGAAATAGCAAAAACTGAGAGAGGCTATTGTAGATGGGCCAAACACGATCCTATATCATTAAACATAGATTCTGTAAATATCATGGTTTTTAAAAAATAGCCCTTCAAAGATTGATGTGTTTTAGCACTTTCGACTCTTAAGGGATTTTGCTAATTGAACATAGCTCGAATTGCTTCGGCCGATTTGGGTGTTAAAGGGGATCATACCTAACCTAAACGTAACCATATGAACATGATGGAATAGTCGGTTAGGTCATACGAGTTGTAGAACAATATTTATTTATGTAGTTACAAGTAGTTTTTCACCCTCCAACTGAACTCCAACGGTGATTTTCGTGTGAAAAAAGCCATGAGACCATAGCTTGTTGCTTTCTTTTTAATGGAAACTAGTGGGCAGCAGAGTTGACTTCTTCATAGATTTAGCATTTGAGATTGCAAGAAGACATCAAAATGGCTAGTGTACTAAATAAATTCTTATGATTTCTAAAGAATGCTGATAACTCTACTCAATTGGCTTCTTTTTTCAAAATCATACAAATTGAACCTTGGCATCAATAGACTCTATATATTAGGAAACTACAATTCAAGTTTCAACAATGAATATTTACCATGCATGTTTTAAATGACATTCAAGTTTATGGTGGTTTTTTTTTTTATATCATAGAAGCATAGATATACAAAAAAACCTGATTAATTGTGATTTTTTAAAAAATTGTAGGCTGGACGATTTTTTCCCCATTTTTTGAAAAAATCGTTGACCTTTTGGTCAATGATTTCTTCCCATTTAAAACTGCAAAATCACCAAAAAACATGTTTAAAACCTGCCAAAAAATGCAAATAACATCACACTAATTTTCATGCGAAAAAAAATCATGAGACCACACTTGTTGCTTACTATTATTCTTTGATAGAATTTTTCCAAGCATCCATAGCTTGTTCCAAAGCACCTATTTTAGGCTTTCAACCATAGTAGCAAGGTAGTGAACTGTTTGATAAAATGCTCATCAGGAGGTTCTGCCCTTTACCACGTCATTTGCTGCAATTTTGTTTTTTGGAACTTTGTAGTTAGTTTATAGGTTGACTTTGTACAAAGTCACAAACTATATTGTAATAGACATTTTGACAACTGTCACCATCTGATATTTATGCAGTTGTAGTATGTTTTGTGCAATGTAATAAGCGATATGAATATAACCAGCGGAAATCGATTTTCTATAATTCATGGATTGAACTATGTATTTTATTTGTCTTTCAATGTCTGTATGCTATGGAAATGCCATTAAATTCTTTTAAAAAGTAGTTTCTAACTGTTTTCTTCAATTTTTTGCATTTTTTTGTAAATCCAAAATTTTCCCCTTTTTTTATGATTTTTTCCCAATTTTTTCAAATAATCCTGAACTTTTGGTTTGCTGATTTTTCCCTCAAACGATTAATGCTTCTATGGTTTATATGATGTTATGTGATATTCTATACCTATTTCATGCTTCTATTTTGCATATATATATTTTTTATTTTTACATATTTTTCTTACTAACAAATCCAAAATGAACCGAACCACCCCCCAAAAAAATTTAGCCGAACTGGTGAATCAAACCCCCAAACCCGAATAGGTAACTTAGTTTGTAAGTTAGTTATTGGGAGTTGGTCGGTTGTTTTGTGTGGGGGACAGTCTTAAAAAAGGTTGAGGAATTCATTTTGGGGATTGATGAATGTAATTTTATGAAGAATCAATAAGATCATTTTAGGGGCAGTAGGCCTGAGACCCCTTTAAAGTTGGTTTGAGTGCTTTCTTTTCATTTTTTGTGAGTTTTGTGCCAAGTTTTTTCAAGGCGAGTAGTGAACCCAGATTTTTCATTTTTGAGTAAATTATGAATTATTGAAGCATTCCACCTACTATACCTTTCATGTGGCTCAGTGGAGAGGATCTGTACAATGTGATTTGAATGTGTGCAGGTCCATTTAAGAAATGGGAAATGATTTGTGAGTCTTGGAGTTGTTTTCCTAAGCAAATGATTGCTTAAATTGCATGAAAATTAAGCTTTTAGCCTAGGGTTTGTTAAAATCAATGAGAGTGGGGGAATCTCTTTAATGTTTAAGCATATTTGGGTCATAATAGAGGTTTCTGAGTCAGTGGAATGGTCAGGGGAGTTGTGCAAGTGGGACTTTCAATAAACCCTATGCATTTGTATGGAAAACAAACAGTTTCATCGGACATCCTACTAAAGGACCTATACGTGTAGAATAATCTTAGAATTTGTTGTTTTATGACACAACTCAAGATTTTTTGGGGTGTTTAAAGGAAACTCACTTTGTAAAGGAGGGCTAATTCACTAGCCTAGGACATGGGTATGTTATTGATTCTCAAATTTGGTCCAAAGGAGTCAAGGGTAGTTTTCACATATGTTTTCACCCCCACTCTGCATCAATCCATAGCTTGTTTGAAAGAACTTGTTTTAGGATTTTAGCCATAACAACAAGCTAGTGAACTGTTTGATAAAAAGATTTGGTACACATGTATGAAAAATGTGGTGGCATAGACAAGGAAGTGAATTGTTTGAAAAAATGCCTCAAAGAAATGTGGTCTGATAAAATTCCATGACAAACAAATGCAATTGATAATTGCTCCTAGTTATTAGTTATGTAATGTGAAGTAATTGCATAACTACTTAGGTTGACTTTGTAAAAACTATATTGTGGGTATGTGTAGGATCATCATGGAAAATATAGGCCCTTAAGTGGCAAAAAATTCAGAAAAATCAGAGTTAGGAAACTTAACGTAAAAATTTGAATAAGTTATCTATATTATTTAAAAAATATGTAATAATAGAATTTGTAGCAAATTGAATGTAGTTTCTAAACTACCAGGTTTACTTTTAAAAAAAAAAATATTTGGTAAAAATTTGAAATTTCAATGTAGTAGTACTTAAATTTCAGGGAAAAAATAGAAGTAGGTGTTTGTCGACCACCCTAACCACAATAAAATGATAATATTTTTTTATAAGATTTTAGATATAAGTAGAGGACTCATATCCTGATGTGATGCATATTTTTTGTAATTTTTTCCAAGTAAATAATTAATTATGAATTTTTATTACAACTTTTAAAAATAAATAAAAACTTCATGTCTAACCACCTTAACTTGGTCAAAACTTCATTAAATTCATTTTTTTTAATCCTATAGTATGTGAAGCATAGAATGTGACTCATGTTTTGGATTCAAAATTGTGATACCGTTTGAAAGCTATAAATATTTTCAATCAGACTTTAGTTGTAATTCAAATAGAAAATAAATAATAATAATTTATTAAATTCAAAGTAAAGTATAATTTATATTGGTGGAAAGATGAGAATCTCCTTTAAAAACCCTTTTTGTTTCATCAATTTTGGGTAAAAAAAAAGTCGTCAACCAGATACCCTACAAAAACCCATCAAATTGCCACTTTTTGGCCCATCACGATCCTGCACATACCCTTGTAATTGAATTTTTTTCATCTATCAGCATCTAGTTGTTAGTTATGCAATGTGAAATAATGGTTTGAGTTTGAAATATATGTGCAATGCAATGTAATCAACGATATGAATATAAACTACATAATACAACCATTCTTTTTTATGCTCTTGTACATTGATATTTAACCATTTCTCACTTGATTAAATTTTCAAAGAGTTTAATCATGCACATGACAAAGAAATTAAAATTTGATTGTCAACTTCTATATATCAAATTATCCACTAATCTTGAGTGTATCTCTATATACAAAAATGGCATCAACGCCAACTCAAACAAAGTTTTACAAAATGTGGCATATGTCATCTCGATGTCTATTCAAAATTTACATGCCAAAATGTCTATCTCATCCTAAACTACTGCTGGATCATCAAAATGGAGCCTTTTTGTAGCACTCGTTGGCTCTGAAGGTAGCTGCAGAAGAAAAATTCAAACCACAATTAAGATTAGTTATACTATATGATTTAAAATTGAATAATTAACATCAAAATCAATATACATTGAATTATAATTGAACTCTAAAATTGTAATCTTGATTACCTGAAATATATGTCTCTTCAAAGGGTCGGGAGTCCTAGAATATGCTCCTCTCAAAGAACTGACCAAACCAAATTTTGTAATGTCAATCTATATATGTGAACAAAAACATAAAATTGATCCAAGTTAGCATACAATTGTTGGTAATAGGAAAATATAAATACCAAACAAAAAATAAAATAAACACATACCTCTTTAGGCTGATCTTTTTCTTTATCTCCTTTAGGTGTTTCGACACCTCCTCCTTGAGGTGTTTCAACACCTACTCCTTTAAGTGTTCTAATGCGTACTCCTTCAAGCGTTGTGGCACTTGTCAACAACGATGTATAGCTCATAACTGCCTTTACATAAAAATGACAAGTACATATGAAACTACCAATCTATATTGATGTATGTAT
This sequence comes from Sequoia sempervirens, assembly GCA_007258455.2. Lineage (NCBI taxonomy): Eukaryota > Viridiplantae > Streptophyta > Pinopsida > Cupressales > Cupressaceae > Sequoia > Sequoia sempervirens. Next base: position 74,463,769 of record VDFB02047397.1, on the reverse strand, counting down.
AATCAATATAATATCTTAAAAATCTTAATTCAATTGAATTTGAGTCCAATTACCTTCCCCTTATCTAACATTTCACTTCCATAATTTGGGCAAGGCTGCACCTTGCTTGCACTTGTCAACAACGATGTATAGCTCATAACTACCTATACATAAAAATGACAAGTACATATGAAACTACCAATCTATGTCGATGTATGTATAATCAATATAAGATCTTAAAATTCTTAATTCAATCGAATTTGAGTTCAATTACCTTCCCCTTATCTAACATTGTAGTTCCATAATCTAGACAAGGCTGCACCTCGCTCACACTAGGTATTTCCTACAAGAGGAAAATAAGATAAACATATAAGTTATTATATAATTTCATTTATGACAATTCAAATGATAAGCAAGAATATAATAAAAAAATTTAAACGAGTGAGTGTGAAAATATATACTATGTGTGTGTTAAGGCCAAATGAAATAGCCCTAAGGGTGCTATTAGTGACCTGTGCGAGCTCCTCTTCAGACATCAACCGTTAAATAGACCATGTAAATAAATATTAGTACATTATACTATCTCTTATTAATATTCATTTAAAAAAAATGCAAGTTATGAATTTACAACTTAAATATTACCTGTGTCACTATTCCAATGGCCCCCTCTCTAGCAGGAGAGAACTCTCTAGGGTGTGCTCCACTCCCCTGAGTCTAATCTATAATTTCCACATTATGGAGGTCATAATTAAAAGTGTCCAAGGGATGCTCAATAGGCTATACAAGAGGACCCAAGCATATCTGGCAGCACATGGAGCAAGTATGTTGCACACAAATATGTGGACCTGTCGAGGATGACACAGCAGCACTCGAACCATCACCAACATCACCAGAATGTGGATAAGCTACTATAGAAGCATGTGAAACCAAAAGGCCACTCAAAAAGTGAATAGCTTGGATAGTTTGTGTGGCCACATCCTGCATAATATCTGGATGATATACTGGAGGTGGTGGAGGAAGGGGAGGAGGGGGAACATATGGGCATGTTAGTACTTTAACTGCCCCTGGTCTATCCTAGGGCATACCTCTACCAACTCCCTGGAAGGGTTTAATGTAAAATTAATTGACATGATGCCCTAACACAAACTCAACATATAATTTTTTAATAAAGTAAAATGGTATATCACAATTGTTGTTTTGTGGTTTATCAAAAACCATACACCAATTATCCCAAAAGTTATCTACAATGTCCCTATGCATGCACAATTTTATAGAAATTTTTGGTTTATTAACATTAACTGGCAAACCAGTGCAGGGGTTAACAAATAAAGAGGCTGTTTGGGCTTTGGTTATTCCAAGATCTTTCACATCATCATAAGACAATCCACATGCATAATATTCCCTTGTGTCTTCTCGCCACGAATGAAAGGAATTATGTTGGGTGGAGAGGGTTTCTATATTTTTAATTATATCCTTCAATGTGTTTGACATCTCAAATAATCAAGGGATTCTCTTATAAACTTCATAAATTCCCTTTAATTGCTGCAATTTTTCGCAATTTAATTCTTCAATTGATGGTTGTGGAGGTGGTGGAGCGTTTGGTATTTGTGCATTTTCATTCTCAGCTGGTGGATCATTTAGAATTTGTGCATTTTCATTTTCAGCAGCCATAATTATTGATTAAAGCTAAAAAATAATTAATCTAATTGAAATTAGACAATATAAATGAAAATATTGTAAAAATACCCTAGTTTTTAGAAAAAAAAACCAAAAAAATCTTACTTTTTAACAAAAATCTATAAAATTCTCTAATTTTTTTATACAAATACATAAAAAACACTATTTTTAAATCAAAATACATAAAAAAAAAAAAAAATTAATCAAAATCCATAAAAGAACATTCATTTTTAATCAAAATCCATTTTAAACTCAATTTTTTCATAAAAATTCAGTCAAAAACCCTATTTTGAAAAAAAGTCCATAAAAAACTAACTGAAATTATACAAATCTAATTCAAAATTCAATCAAAGCAAAGAAAAATCTAAAATCTAACCTTTTCAAAATGGATATCGGATAAATCGGATATCCGATATGGAGATCTTGGTTTGGTTATTTCTTTAAAGGTGTGTACTGACACCCAAGCCACAAAAAGTCAACTCGACATTTTTCGTGTTTTTGGGTTGATTAAAAAGGTAATTTTTTCCCCATTGCCACTTTTTGGCCCATCATGATCCTGCACATACCCTCCTATTGTCAATTGGTCTAAGGAGGAGGTAGTTGATTTAAATATACTCAATGCTCCTATGTTGAAGTACCCTAAGTTGTGGGTGAAGCATAAGATTCTAGACTTAGAGGCCAATGGTACAAAATTCACCTATGAGTTGATGAGAGATCGTGAATCTCACTAAGAAGAAGAAATAGAAACCACTAAGGATGGAACTATTGAGCCTTATTATGAGGAAGAAATAGATGAAACATAATATCTGATTAAGAGAAGGAACAAGAGCCATGAAAAAGGAAAGGAATCTAGGAGGCAACCTATTTCCAAGCTGAGGAGGCCTTCAAAAGAGATTATTGGAGAAGGAACTAAAGAAGCCCAACCTTCTAAGAAGAGAAGAATTATTACTCAAGGCTAGATAATTTCTAATTCAAAGAAGGCTAAGGTTAATGAACCATTTATTTTTGGCTCCTATGGATAACTCTTGCTCTTCTATAGTTTTTCACCTAAAAGGAGAGAGATAGGAGAAAAAATGCAAACTAGTTTATTCAAATTATGTAATGTATGATGTTTTCTAACCTAAATGAAGTTAAATAACTACAATTGACTAATCTAAATGAATTAAAATGAATGAAAAAGTGAAATTAAAGCTATGCTTGAAAACACATTATGTTATGCAACAATGACCTAAATGAAGAAAATATGCAGAACAAAAAGAAAAGAGATGAATCTGAGTACACCTGGGTGAAGTATGATGAATCTAGAATGTTTTGGATGTTGGTTGAAATCACTGATTTTTCACATTGGGAATCATTCACCCAAGGTGGAAAATTAGTCCTCCTCTTGGTGAAAAAATGTCAGAAACAAGTTTTAGTCTATCGAGATCTAGAATCTGACAAAATTCAGATTTTTAGTCCTAAGGTGGGACTCATTCACCATAGGTGGTGAGTCATTCCTCTCAATTTTTTTTGAAAAATCAGGAGACAACTCTACAACACCAGATCTGGAAATCACTGCTTGTCGGGTTGCTGAAGTCAATTCTATAAAAAATAGACAAAAAACCTTCTCCAAGCTTGAAATAGACTTGAGTTGACTTGAAGGACCTAGTTTACTTGTAAACCAATCTTCAACACCAAAAGCTTGTCAAATCTACATACCTAGGTCTACAAACAAACATGCATTAGGGGAAAAATGGTTTAAGGTTAGTGAATAGGGGTTTGCCTTGGTCAAACCCCACTTTTGGTAATCAAACCCTTAATAAAATAATGAAATGCAAAGGAATGATAAACTAACAACATGCAATTGCTATTAACTTACCAAACCCTTGATGATGCAAGTCTGAAGTAATGTCAATGGTTGCTTCAAAGTGCTTGAATAGTGCTTGAAAAGATGTTGTAAAATGCTTGAATGTTTGAAATGTGAGATGGAATGCATGAATGGATGAGGAGCTGTAAAATGACATGAAAATTACTTATTTATATGCACTTGTGCCTTAGTTAACCATTCATGCCTCATCATAGGCCGACATCAAGCAATTTTGAATAAAATCCCTAAAGGAAATTTAAAATATTTTGAATTTGGGGCCAAGGGGAACTCATTCGCCACCCATGGTGAATGGGTCCCACCTAGGACCTAAAAATGCATGCTGGGAAATATGTTGTATTTAATGTTGTTTGTCGAGATAATACTCAAAAATACACTTAATTAAGCACATGAGAGTATAAAAGGGGTCAAATAAAGCATGAAAAAGGGATAAATAGTGAAGATGCACCTAGAAAATTATGAATGCTTGTTACAAGACTTTACAACACTTCAAAATAGGACTTTGTGATGAATAAAAAGGTGATTTTTAGGTGAATTGTAATTAATAGAGTCTAGAAGACAGTAGAAATGTCTTACAACACTTCACAACACTTCAAAAGATGTCATTATTTGAAATTTAGTACCTAAATAAGCATGTTCAAGCCATGTTGCAACATAAAATTAGAGCAAAATAGTTACAACACCATGAAACAAGACCTAAAAGGCCATGAAAATGACAAGGGGCCATTTTTCTATGACACATTTAGCCCCCACTTTAGTGAGAGGATGAACTTGCTTCAAACTCACACTAAAGTAGCCATGAACATTGAGAGGAGGGTTTAAATGCACTTACGCTAGCAAGATGGAATGAAAGATATAAAGAGGGATGATCAAGCCCCCAGGATGAAGATCCCATGGAAAACTAAGCATAAGAACAAAGGAACACACAAGTTTTGAGAAGAATCAGATGAAGCTTTGATCATCAATCCAACTAGTTGTGGATAAGATCTAAGATAATTGAGAATGTATACTCACTCTGGGGCGATAGAACTCAGGACGGTCCTCCAGGTGAGAAGGCCCAAATGTACTCACTCTGGGGCGACAAAACTAGTTGTCTGCAAGGTGAGAAAACCCAAAAAGGTAAGATACATACGCTAGTTGTTATGCACTCACAAACAAAAAAGTGGCTATGGGGAAAATTCATGTCACTAGGTGGGCTTCCCACTCAACCATATTAAAGTTATACCTGTTGATAACTTTAACAAGGTGCCACAAAGAAAAATGTTATGAACAAAAAGAACAAAGGTACCACAATCATGCAAGCTACGTTATGCAAGGTAGAAAAACGTAAAAATGTAAAATGTAAGAATGTAAAGTGTGTTCAAAGGAGTCTTGTTCAGTTCATGCAAGGCCAGTCACTTAGGGAACATTGTGTCTAATGTCTCCAAGAGAGGACCAATCAAAGAATATTATAATCACAACTTAGGGGATGCAGTGTGTCACATCAAGCCACCAAGAGGAATGTAATATGCTTAGAAAGATCACACTTATGAAGGACATCACACCTAATGCCATTCACAAAGTGACAAAGGCATCATATAAATGACAAGGATGCACTAGGAACCAAGAATGAATTTATGGTAATGTATGCCCCCCACTTTAAAGGAATTTCGACACATCATTCTATGAGCAATTTCTTTAAAGTAGAGAAGAAAAGAAAATGAAAAAAGAAAACAAGACATGATAGCCAACCTAGAAAGCCCTATGCCAAGTCACATGTTTTGAAGTTAGGTTGCATCATGTCAAGGAAAAATGAAAAACAAAGAAAGGGAGTTTCCCCCCAAAAAAGAAAGCACAAGAAACACATAAGGGATCTATGGATTTGGGGTCAGTATGTTCATTGCTGCAATGCTTTTATGAAAGAGCTCGAAACTATGATCATTCCCAAAAGCACATAGAACTGGAAGAATGACACAAAGAGAGCAAAAAAAAAGGAAAATGAAAGTCCATTTTGGGTTAACATGGAAGAGACATTGGGGTCTTGATGCTTTGCGTCATCCCCAAAAGGAAAACACAAGTAAAAAGAAAGAAAATGAAAAGGATAGAGAAAATGAAAAAGCTTTTGGGTCAACATGAAGGATACATTTCAGTTTCAATTGCTTGCGTCATCCCTAAAAGAAGAACATAAAAAAAAGAGAGAAAAAGACACAGACCTTGTGGGCCAACATGGAAGAGACATACCACATCTCTACGCTTTGCATCATCCCCAAAAGGAAAACACAAAACAAAAGTGAAAAAGACAATGTACGACATATAGAAGAAGAGAGATATGAATAGAAGAAATGTACAAAGAGAGAGAAAACATCAAACATATGATATGGGGGAACATGATACACACATGAAAATATAAAAAAGGACAAAGGGACAAGTAATGCAAATGTAATTCATCCATTAACTAAGTTATTGGTTTCTCAATCTTAAATGATTAAGCAGAAAAGGAATAACATAGTGAAGAGATAAAGACAAATGCACTACAAGGACAAGGTTAATAGCTTCTTGCCTTCCACAAAGTGTAAAGGCAAGAATGAGCCAAGGTGGGTGATGTGAAAGAATCATGCAATAGTGAGAACAGGGAATTCTACAACTATGACATGATGAAGGGGTTTATATTGTTTTAAGGTATGACAAAGAAGCAATCGATATCAATGAAGTGATACTGACCCAATATTTCCTTCAAAATCTAACATTCTTTTGTTTGATGTCCAAGAATATGATGATATTTGCAAAATGGGATGTTAGAGTCTTTTAGATGAATAACCAACCTATTCATAGGTGGTAAAAGTATAAGACCTTTATTTAAGAGTAGTTGAAGTCTCCTTTCACATTCAAGTGGAGGATGTGTGGGAAACTTGATCTTTTGAGTTTGTAAGGTCATTTTCTCTTGCTAGATTCTCCTTGTTCATGGATATAAGGAGGAAGAGGACCTATAGGGATCCTAACATCCTTGTCATTAGAAGGAGATAATGGTTTTTCACGTGGAAGGAGACTGTTTAAGTTAGGAGGAGCATTCAAGATCACTGTACTAGCATCCCAAAGTCTCCTAGGTTGAAGAGGATGTCTATGAAGATGAGAAAGATCTTGATATTCTAGTCCTATTGTGTGTGCTTCAGTTGATTATTGTTCAAGAAGTTGATGGATTCCATTTTCATGTTTTTTGTCACAACCTTGTTTAATTAAAATAGTGAATCCTTTACCATATGGCTCTTCAAGGTTGATAGGAGAGTTTGTGACTTTGTGATCATAAAAGGGTTTTGAATGTGATTGGTGAGAGGAACTAGGTCTACTTGAGGGAGGAACCTTAGTTCCTATAGTGACTTCAGGATGTAAGTATGCAAAGTGATGAGGAGGTGCAACAGTGGGAATGTCTTGTGACCTCATGGAGGAATAAAAGGCTGCATTTGCTTCTAGGTTATCAAGGCAATCGTTGTAGAACTTGTTCATGCTAACATCATATTCTCCAATGATGTCTACATGTGGAAGACAATCATGAGGAATTAAAGGAGCATGAGGTTGTTCAAGGTCATTAGGGTCACAACCAAAGGCACAATTGGACATGTCTACCAATGATTTTAAGGAATTTCAAAACTTATTGAAAGAAAATGCCATGATGCAAATAAACTAAGATGCAATAAATGATGGAAAAAAAATAATCTGTAAATGAAAATAGAATGAAAGAATAGGAAACTATAATGCAGAAAAATGCCAAAAAGATTGCATAAATGTTGTTTAAAAAGTGCAGAGGGATTGATTCACCCTAGGTGGCGAATGATTCCTAGTATGATGTTTTTATGTGTTTTTCATAATTTTTAAGATGATTTTATTTTTCTACATAATGCAATCAAATATGTCAAATACATATTTTTTAGTTTTTTCAATGAGATGCAATGCAAAATGGAAATCTAAATGAAGCTTTCACTAATGCAAGATAAAATGTCCTAAAATACAAAAAAAATACAATGTACTAATTGAATGTTAATGAAAATTTAAACTAGGATTCAATTAGAAAATCAAAGTGCTCAAAAGTTGGGTTCACCAAAATGAACCATTGATTTTTGGCTCCTATGGACAACTCTTGCTCTTCTAGGGTTTTTCACCTAAAAGGAGAGAGATAGGAGCAAAAATGCAAACTAGTTCATTCAATTTATGCAATGTATGATGTTTTCTAACCTAAATGAAGTTAAATAAATGCAGTTGAATGATCTAAATTAATGAAAATGGATGCAAAAGTGAAATTAAAGCTACGTTTGAAAACACATTGTGTTATGCAACAATGATCTAAATGAAGAAAATATGCAGAACAAAAAAAAAGGGATGAATCTAAGTGCACCTAGGTGAATTATGATGAATTTGGAATGTTTTGGATGCTGGTTGAAATCATTGATTTTTCATAGTAGAACTCATTTGCCCAGGATGGTAAATTAGTCCTCCTAGTTAAAAACTGTCAGAAGCAAGTTTCTGTCTGTCGGGATCCAGAATCTAACAAAATTCATATTTTTCAGTCCTAAGGTGGGACTCATTTTCCATAGGTGGAAAATCATTCTTCTCCAAAATTTATGAAAAATCAGGAAACAACTTTGAAACACCATTTCTGGAAATCACTGCTTGTTGGGTTGCCAAAGTCAATTCTATAAAAAATGGATAGAAAACCTTCTCCAAGCTTGAAATAGACTAGAGTTGACTTGAAGTACCTAGTTGACTTGTAAACCATTCTTTAACACCAAAAAGCTTGTCAAAGATGCATACCTAGGTCTACAAACAAACATGCAATAAGGGAAAAATTGTGTAAGGTTAGTGAATGAGGGCTTGCCTCGGTCAAACCCCACTTTTGGTAATCAAACCCTTAATAAAATAATAAAATGCAAAGGAATGATAAACTAATGACATGGAATTTCTATTAACTTACCAAACCTTTGATGACGCAAGTCTAAAGTAATGTAAATGGCTACTTCAAAGTGCTTGAATAGTGCTTGAAAAAATGTTGTAAAATACTTGAATGCTTGAAATGTGCGATTGAATGCTTGAATGGATGAGGAGTTGTAAAACGAGGGAAAAATAACTTATTTATACACACTTGTGCCTTAGTTAATTGTTCCTACCTCATCATAGGCCGACATCAAGTGTTTTTGAATAAACTCCCGAAAGAAAATTTAAAATATTTTGAATTTGGGGCCAAGGGGGAATCATTCGCCACCCATGGTGAATGGGTCCCACCTAGGACCTAAAAATGCATGTCAGGAAATATGTTGTATTTAATGTTGTTTGTCGAGATAATACTAAAAAATACACTTAATTAAGCATATGAGAGCATAAAGGGGTCAAATAAAGCATGACAAAGGGATAAATAGTGAAGATGCGCCTAGAAAAGCATGAATGCTTGTTACAAGACTTTACAAGACTTCAAAATAGGACTTTTTGATGAATAAAAAGGTGATTTTTAAGTGAATTGTAATTAATAGAGTCTAGAAGAATGTAGAAATGTCTTACAACACTTCACAACACCTTCACAAGACGTCATTCTTTGAATTTTAGTACCTAAATAAGCATGTTCAAGCCATGTTGCAACATAAAATCAGAGCAAAATAGTTCCAACACCATGAAACAAGACCTAAAAGTCCATGAAAATGACAAGGGGCCTTTTTTCTATGGCATAGTTAATAAAGAGGACACTGCCCATGTTAAGATTGTTGATATAGAAAGTTCAGGAGAGAAGCCCCAAGTATATGTGAGGAGAAGTTCTCTAAACAAAAGGCTTCTCCTACAAAAAAAGTTAATGAAATGATGAATGAACCATTTAGAGGAGGAATGAAGAGGCACCTACCAATGATATCCCAAAGGAGACAAATATAACAACTACATGAAATAACATTTCAAGAATATTTATTTTGGCCTAAACCTGTAGAACCTATAAAACTTCAAGGATATTTCTTTTTCAAATCCAATTGAAAGTTTAAAGCGAAGCATATAGTAGAGTTATCCCTTGCCAATATCCTACATGAAACTAAAAGATCCATAGTTGTTCCTCCCACTCCAAATTTTGTGGCTTAATCTATACTTGAACCAAAAGAAATAAAAAATGATGTTATTCTGCCACCTATATCCAACAAGGGACCAAGAGACAACCATACAATTCCCTTTATGTATCCTAAAATAAACAAGTTTATAAGCCAAAGGAGAAAGTGCTTTCACAAATTGTTGAGGTCCCTTTTGTTCCTCCCTAATGCAGGAGCATTCAGTGGTGTAAGGGAAATCCTACATCACCCAATAAAATATCTTTACTTTATTTTAGATTTTTGTAGATGGTTTTGCATTTTTGGATACCCTTTTCGTCAACTAAGAATTCCCAACTTTCAGAACTACTTTTCAACTTTTTTTGCTCAACTACTATTTTTAGCAGGTGTGAATTTGATGGCGTGGGGAGGAAAAAATTTAAGGAAAGCTTCAAGAAAGAAAAATAAGAACTTTGGAAAAAGAGTCAAGTCAAGATCATTCTCGGTTTGAAAGTTATTCAAGTTTCAGTTTTTGCTTTTTGCTAGTTTTAGTTTCTGCTTTTTGCTAGTTTCTAATTTTTGGGTAGCTTTTTGGGGGAAAGCGTGCATAGTAAAAAAAGGGAACTTCTATAATTTTCTATAAGGGCATGTATTGCAGAACTCAAAGATTTGGGATCCTCTGCATGTAAGCATTTCATTATTCTGAATACACTAATATTCTCTAGTTTTTATGTGTGATATTTTGTGTCTCGGGTTAGCACCCTTGTCACTCCCCTAAGGGAAGAAAGGAGATTGATGGTTGATAAACCCACTCCTACACCATCACAACATGAAAATAGTGCAAGAAGAAATCAAAATTCTAAAGAGTGTAGGCATAGATGTCATGATATTCCTTGTAAACTAGAAGAAAAGAACAAACCAACTCAAACAAAGCATGATGATTGTCCACCTTTTCCACGACGTGAAACTTCTAAACCAACACAAATCAAGAACATACAATGGACATTATCATTATACCTCCTATTTTGATTAACTTGGATGATGATGATGAGATTGCTAAAATAGATGAAGTGCATAATGAATTGAATCTATTGTTTTCCACTTCTATGAACTTAGATGGACCTGTGATGATCCTCCTAAAAAGAGTGCATCACCACGGGTTGAACCTGGTGATTTTCCTAATATGGAACTTTTCATTGCTCCTTTGGCTAGTTATCTACCTTTCGTATATGATGAATAAGACTGGGATGTGGATGACCTGTTATAAGTTGCTCATATGTGACATACTAGTTTTTGTTCTTTGTATATTATTTGCGATTGCATGTATGCAAAATGATCCCCCGTATTGTGCTACTTGGTGTGCCTTTATGTTTGTGAGTTTTCTTTGGATGACCCTTGTTACTTTGTTGGTGCAAGGATACAAAGAAAATGCAATCAGTTATGAAATTATTCTATTCGTATCTAGATTCTTCTATCTATCATAAACATTATCTTTTATCGTGTCTTATGTTTTCCTTTTAGGGACAATGAAAAGCATTGAGACATTGAGGTATCTTGCATGTTGAGCCAAGAGGCTTGTTTATCTTCTCTCTCTATGTGTCATTCCTCATTTTTTTTCATTGTTCCATGAGGTATTTTGGGAATGATGATGGTTCTAAGCTCTATTATATCACTGTAGTAAAGATATGTGTTGACCCTAAATCCATGTATCCCTTATGTGTTATCTTTTGAGATTGCATGTGGGGCCACTCTTCCCTTTTCATGATGTAGCTTTATTTCAAAACAAATCATTTGCATAGAGCTTTCAAAATAAGCTCTCATAGCCCTCTTATCAATTGACATTTGTCATTTATACTTTACAGTAATTGTTTACAAAATGGTGTTTAGCAATTCCTTTAAAGTGGGGGCATACATTGGAATTATTACATGGGTATTAATATGACATGGAAAAATATTGGAATTCTCATTTTGACATGAACATATTGACTTTTTTGCTTCACTTTTATTCATAGATGTTGGACTTGGAATTAGGGCTAAAATATTAAGGTTAATGCAATAAAGCATATAAATCAAACCCTAATCAACAATGAAGCACAAATGGGCATAAAGACATAAAGCATAAAATAATATTACCAAATCTTCATGCCACCATTGATTCACCTCCATTTCACTTCTCCATTTTTCTTGAATATAATAATTACCCTAAGATTTGAGTGTGCAATAATAAGCCTATGACAAATGACTAGCAAAATAATGAAGATTGTTGTCTCACACTAGCAACATGTATTTGCATAATATGTGTAGATAATGAAAATGACAAGGGAAAGGTCTTTTATAGAAAAGGCAAATTTGAATGAATGGTTGAGTTTCGATGTCAATAAGATGTCTTAATCAATGGCCAAGATTGAAAGTTGAGGTATGGACTAGGGTTAGGGAAAAATTAGGGAAAGTGATAAAGATGAAGGGTTGAGATTGAGTTATGAGATAATTCAATCAAGGGATAGGATTAAAGGAGATGTCAAGAGATAATATTTGATGTGGAAGATAAGATTTGCATGGATAAAGAGGTGATAGGAGAAATTAAATAATAAAAATTATTTAATTTAGGTGGCCAATGAATAATTCAATAATTAAAATAATTATTTAATTATAGAGGAATGTGACAAAAGTAATCATTTTGAATTCAATAATGATTTAATTCAAAATTCAAGAAAGTGGACCAAACTAAATAAATAAAATTTATTTAACTTATGAGAGAAGAGGCTAATGAATAATTAAACAATTAAAATAATTATTTAATTATAGCGGAAATTCGACAAAAATTAAATCAATAAGAATTTATTTAATTTTAGAAAGGAGAGGACTTAATTAGTGAAATAATTAAATAAATTAAATTTAATTAATTAATTTAGAAGAAATAAAGATAGAAATGAATTAATTAAATAATTAAAATTATTTAATTAATAGAAGACATATGACAGTAGAAAATAATTAAATAATTAAAAATTATAGGAAGAATGAAAGGGGAAACGATGAAGAATCTAGGAGTTGCAGACCTAGGACAATTTTTAGTGTCTTCAGGATTTAATGTAGCATTGGCATAGTGATGGTAATTTTTGCACTCACTTATAGGTATGTAGACATGAAAAAATTCATGATCAACTAACTCTGATTCTTCTTTAATCACCCCTCTACTAACCATTTAATTAATTCATCTTAATTCCTTTGTTAATCAAATAAATAAAATATATTTTATTAAATCATTATCCTCTTTTGATTAAATAAATCATTGTATTTATTTAATCCTAAAGTCCCTGTTTAATTAAATAAATTAATCTTATTTAATTAACTTCTAAAGTCCCTCATTTTATTAAATAAATCAAATTTATTTAATTAAATCACTAACATCATCTTCTTTAAATAAATAAATCTTTGTTTAATCAAATCTTTATCATTTTCTTCTCATTTTGATTTATTTTAATCCTAAAATCTAAGTCAAAAGTCAAAATATCCTAAACTTCACTTAAGTCAATCAAATCATGATTAAGGCTAATCTAATCCATGTCACATCCTCTATCTTTTCCCACTTGCACAAATAAATCAATTTAATTAATTTATTAAATCATCATTTTCTCTCAACTTGGCATCTTTGAGGGAATATTCCTCCAAATTTGAAAATCCCTCCAAATGAGATGTGTCCTTCCAACAAGGCATTTATGTCATCTTACAAGTCCTTTTTTCCTTGAGCCAAGTGGCCATAACTCCATTTGACTCTCCCTCCACCTTGTCATTTCACTATTTTCAAATTTCAACTAATTGCATTTATTGGCACATTCATCAAAATATTCACATCCTTGGCCCATTCACATGGTGACAAGTGGCTTCTTCCTATTGGTTGGGTTTTTATCCCACATTCATCCCTTTTGCCTCTTCTCTCATCAAATTCTTCTATAAATAGGGAGGTTATCCTTCATTTTTATCATCCACAATTTAGAGGAAAGTTACTCTCTTCACATTGAGAGCTAATTTTATCCACTTCATAGTATAGCATCTTCAAGGAATTTTATAATTGAGCTTGTCAAGGGTTAGGAAAGGGCCACTTTTCATATGAAAGTGGCACCAATCCACTATGGGATATGTATACTTCATGGTTTTATATGTTTTAGTTATCTTGTTATTTGATTTCATTTTGAAGCATGTTGAAATATCTCATATGGATGTTGAGTATTTTCTTTGTTTTAAAATACTAATCATGCTAATGTGAGTTCTAGATTTTAAGCCATTTGCAGATTTTCACATCCACATAATGGTGCTAGAAGGAGCGAAATTTTTGGGACATCTTTAGGAAAAAGGAAGTAATGGAATTATCTCAATGTGAATTTTTAGTCTAGACTCTATAGCATCAATACTCTATTTATTTTAAACAATGGCTATATTTGTTTCTTTAATTTTTTGAATGACCAGTTGTAGTCATCTTGTAAGCATTGGGAGCCATCGTCAATATATTGCATATATATTTATTGTTGCTTTCTCATTAATTTTTTAGCCAAATATGCTAAGCAATCAACATTTTCCTTTCACAAAATATTTGCAATTCAACACTGTATTTTGATCTTTTAGATGACCATTGAATTGACATACGAAAGAATTTGTAATATCATGGCTTTCTTCATTTTAACTTTTTCATCAAATACTCTATCTCGTAGATGGATTTTCCCACGTATTTGTGCAAAATTACAGTTTGAATGGGCTTAAATCTGCATCGCCTTGTAAACCCATCTCATCTGTAGGGAAGAGAATCCTTTGGGATTTGCATTGAGGACTTTGGGAATCATGAGTGCAACATTTGGATGCCTCTTTTCAGTTTTTTACTTGGGTTTTTAGATCTCAAGTATGTCTCTCTTTTGTTTAGTTACAAGTGTTGTGTAATTGTATAGATTTGGAGCCAAGTAAAGTGCATATTTCGTCAATAAGATTGATTAAATCCACTAAAAAAGGGGTGCACATTATATTTGATTTCTTGTTTAGCATCGAACTGCATTACTTTCAAGTTCAGCTTTCAATCATTCCATTTCTTTCTATAGAGCCTTAGAATTAGCCTGATCTTGAGATGCAATGTTAGTGTTGCCAATATCTGTTAGTGGTTTACACTAGCAACTATTCGGTTCTTGTTCTTGTTCTTCCTCTTTATTTGAATCAACATGCGACTCATGACTTGAGAGTGATTCTTTTATTGCATTATCTAGCAATGATGTGCCATGTACAACAAGAGCCTTTGTTTCAATCAAGGAATCTCTAATGTTGTTGTTGTTAGTCCTCTTGATCTCATCCTTGTCATGGTTTTGTGGTCGTGCCTTGCTCACTCTATGAGTCTCCACAGATTCTTCTACTTCCATTTGAACAATGTCATCCATTGTTGCTGACTCCACTTCCATCTCCAAAGTTTCCCTATTTTCACACCTGCTAGCCTTGCACCCACAAAAACTACCTACATCCTTACATCTGTACTTCATAGTCTTACAACCTGAAAGATGACTACATGTGCAACAACCCTCACTTTTTGATTTTGATTTAATTTTATTTTCCCCTCACATAGTCTCATCCTAGGAATGGCCTAAAGATTTGTTATCTTTCATATTGCTTCCTACATTGCCACTTGACTTCCTATCTATAGGTTTAGACCCTTTTAGGCCCATAAAGACCCACATTGAAATTTCATCAGTCTCCAGATCTGTAGATACTGTAGTTATTTCTATTAGTTCTAGAAAGATCTAACAAAATATTTTCCCTATGCATTATATGAATGACTATATCTATTTTCAGAGCTCCTATTTGCATGAAGGTAGGTAGGATGTGGAAAAGGATGGGGAATTTATCTTTACACCTGTGTAATGACACAAAGTAAGAAAAGTATTTAAAAGAGCCTTAAAGGTTGTGAAAGGTTGTTGAATATGGCTTGATACCTAGTAGTTGTATTTAACTTGAAAGTTCTTTTGAATAGTATTTGATGGGAGCATTCTTTTCATTATTAGTTGCAGTAGTTGAAAAAATTTTATTCATGCATTTTTTTGAAAGTTTCTAAGGTCTTTTCAAAAGAGATCATTTTATGCGCTTTACACATGCCAAATGCATTTGCTAGAAAATATTTAAAGATCTTTATTGGCTATCCTTTTGTATGCCTACTAACCACTATATAAATGCTTTTAATATGGCGTAAATGATGTTATAAGGAGGCTGGTCATATTCTGAATTTTATCAAGGAAATCACTGTATGCGATTTTCTTTTTATATGCTTGATTTGGTCTTTACTTTGGTCTCCTATCAAAGTGGATTTATGCATTCAAAAGAAAAAAGTTTTATGACTTTGTATATTAGGAATATAAGGTTTTGAAATCAATTGTTCCTTTATGAAAGTGCGGGTAAATTAAAAAAATTATTGACATTTATTATTGAGTTAAATTCATCATAAAGAACTCATGTTCTTTTTTCAATGCAATTTTATGTTATTCCTCTCTTTAAAATTTTTCCTCAAATGATTGACATGTATTGCGTATACTTTTATATACATATATAACTCTTATTTGTGATGTTAATAGGAAAAGGAAGGAGGAGTGATTTCGTTCACAGAAAGGACTTGGAACATTGAAGCATAAGAAATGATATTTGAAGAATCTTGGAGATAAAGAGAAATTGAGCATTAAATTTGGAGTTGATAAATAATTTTTAAATGCTTAGAGCTTCCATTCTATGCTTTAGTTTTTTTTTTAGATTAACTCATCTTTTTGGGCTCTAAAAAGAAATTTTCAATTTTTGCTATAAAGGGCTTAAAAAGAACTTTAGGAAAAACTCACTAGATTTGGTTTAAGGATTAACAATTGAACAAGGAAATCTCCATATTTCATTTTGGTGCTCTAAAAAAGAATCAAATCATTGCTTTGTAGATTTAAAATGAACAAGTGCTTCTTTGTTTTGTAAATACTTATTCAAAGTAATATCATTAAAAGGACGCATGTGCTTCTCTCGTACCTCACGTCAATCTTGAGAATCAAAAGGCCTTTTGGTGACATTAAGTTGCATAAGTAATTACCCACACAGTTCAATTTGGATTTTAAAATTGAACAGATCTTGTGAGTGTGAGTGGAGCATATTGCATTCATTCTCTCTCTTTGGTTTGCAACAATGATTGATCGAGTTGTGAATATGTTTGATTTTTTTATTTATCTTATAGGGCTTGCCTTGTGGGAAAAAGTAATCACCCAAGGGAACAACCCAACTGGGAACACACTAAAGCCAAGCGACTTCTACCTAGGATAAAGTGTGGATATTGGAACAAAGTCCAATATCACGAGGATTATTTTGATGAGAAGGGAAGCAATAGTATCTCACCGCATGGATGGTCCCCCATGAATGGAATTCCCACATTAAAACTCTTGTTTAGAAAGGCCAAAATCCTAATCTATTTGTTGGTGCAAGAACGGTCATTCTGAAGCCGCCCCACACTTTTATTGCTTTTAGTAGAGATGGAAAGTATGCCATGGGAGATTCATGGGTACTGAGGCTTGGATGACCTAAGAAGCAAGCGCACTATAAGGGGGACCCTGTGTGGTCAAGCATCTAACCATCCGCTGAAAGTAGGCATAGCTAGACTTGTCCAAGTGGGGACTCAACAAATATTGTCTCAAATATCCATAGGGTTGTACTTGTTCTTGAAATCAAAACACTTTGCTTGATCAAAAACATTAGAAAAGAAAACATTTAACATGAGCATCAAATCTCAAACCCTTTAGGAAAAGAAAATATCCTTGAAAAAATTCACATGCTATTTCTTTCCCTTAGGATTTGTATCCTTAGAGGTTTCTAGGCATTTTGATTTCATCTCAATTTTCTCCTACTAAAGTAAACATTATGTAACTTTTTCTTTGATTTCCTCAATTTCCACATAATATACTTTGTGGGATAAGAAGAAGTTAAGACATTAGACATCTAGCTCAAAGACCTAATCAAGAATTGTTTGTTGTAAAAAGAAGTCACTAAGAAAAGGTAATAATAATAGAACCCCACAAATGTGTCTCAAATTATTTAATGCAAGATAAAAATCTAAAAACCAAAGTAAAAAGCTCTTAGCCCAAAAGATCATCAAAAGCATCTCTCAATGCTCTATAAATTTAGACAAATATTGCTTTCCAAATTTTACAAAAGAGCCTCAAGAAATAATCCCATTTTGTACTCATTCTATTATTGTCAAAATCCAAACATTTTTCCGGAATTCAAACACCTTGTTTAGAGTAAAGTGTGTTCTTCAAAATTGAGGTCTTGTAAACAAGAGTCTTTTTAGGTACACATAAGATCAAAGTCAACCTTCACCCATCTTTCAAACATCAAACCAAGATCATCTCACCAAACAACTCTTGAAAATATTGAAATCATCCTTTGTGCTAGACTTTTTAGCAAATCATTGAATCAAAATCTTTAAGAAAACACCAAATCATCTTGTTTAGCTAGGTATATGTAGATACATCTTTCTCCATATGCTTAGTTGAATAATCATCAAATCACCTTGTTTGGTTAAGTGTGGGTAGATGCATCCTTCTCCCTACACTTAGTCAAAATTGTCATCTTGTGATCAAGTCTATCCCATAGATAACATCCAACATCTTGGGATCCATTTGTTCATTATCCAAAATCAAAATAATCCAAGTCAAGGTCAATATCAAAATCCAAGAATCCAAAAATCCAAGAATCAAATCAAAATCAAAATCCAAAATCCAAGAAAGTCCCAAAAGTATAGCATCTCCCTCAAGATTTTCTAAGAGTTTAAATCATCCATATCATCCACCTTCCACACATTTCACCATCACACTATTGATCCTTAATCATCCTAGAGATTCTTTTTTTAAGCCTAAAGTTAGATCAATCTAAATAATTAGAGATCCATCTCCCACATTCTTGAAAATTGATCCCTATTTTATGGTTCAAACTAGATCTAGATCTCAACACAAGAAGAGCATGGAAATCAACAAAGAAACATCAACTTCAAGTAATTTGAGTCAAACCACCACTGAAATAAATCCCATTCAGTCTAGCACTCTCATGATCAACCTCCCTCCATTTTTGCAAGACCATCAAGAGGAAGGTGTCCAAGTAGAGGATATCACCAATAATTCCTTTGGCATGACACAAGATGAGATCACCGAAATGGTCCAAAACCCCAAGAATCATAGAATTTTCAACATCATGATGAAGCTCCATCCCTCACAATACATTCTTGAATTAGAAAAACAAGGGGCTAAACTCCCTTTCAATTACAATGTGAGCACCATTGTGGAACAAACTTTTGGGGTCATACCTCCAATTTCATCCATGCCCCTAATCTCATCTTCACCTCCATTCCAAAGCATCACGCAACCCATCCCCCAAATTACATCATCCATTGCTCCAACTCAACCTATTGTTAAGAAAGGGAGCATATTTCTCAATGCACTACAAACACACCCCCTTGTGAACAACCAGGATTTGGACACAAACACTGTATTTGGTCAATCCATCCCCCAAAATCCATAAAAACCATATGTTCTGCTCACCTTCCAAGATCCCAATGACCCATCATCATCATCTTTTCATGCAACACCAACATACCCATTAAATACACAAACCTCTCTCCCCATGACTTCGTAAGGAGGGGTTGGGAAATTTGGACCAGAGGGCATCTTCAATCCCTCTTCATCATGTTGCAAAAACAAGGATAGAGAACTAAGAGGGGGAGTGAATCAGTTGTCATAGAAATTTAAATTTTTCTAACTTAACTTAACCTTAATCTCAGATCAGATGAATAATCATGTAACCAAAATAAATTAACACATTAGAGAGGAAAAGAACACCAAATTTTTTTACGCGGAAACCGTGTTATGGGAAAAACCATAGTGGATGTTAGTCCACAAGATTATACTCTTCTCAAAGAATAATGAAAAATAACAAGGAGAATGCACATGCATGTAGGAACACTTCCTAGAGCTCACTGCTCAATTACAAGAGGAGTTCACTATCCAACAAATTTAGATTAAAAATCTAGAGAGTTTGAACTGAGAAAATAGCTTCTGCACAAGCCTGATTACAGTTCCAATTAAGCTCAACACTTCTTCACAATTCACACAATATTCTTCACACTCTGCTCTACAACCAAATGATATTCACACATACACACATGGAGCACATGAAGCATCATCTTCATCAATGAACTAATCACTATTATATATCCACTACATGAGATTCCATCACAACTTCGTCGGCCAAGAAAATAAAATGTATTTGCAATGTTGGCCCAAATTTACAAATAAACTTCTAATGCGAATCCACCAAGGTTAGCCACAACATAGTGGAGACCCAAATTAACATCTCCAATATGAAAAAACTTTAATTAATTTCACCTTGAAGATCCACAACATGCTACCATCAACATGTCGGCTAGAAACATGAATCACAAAGATAGAGAATGATCTAGACATCTAAGAGAACCAATAAATAAAAGAGAAACATCCACACCAACCAAGATAACCAGAATCACACAATCTTCATTCAGGAATACTGACAGAGACCAGCAAAACACTGTCAGAACACAACATACTCAAAACTTCATGTGGACCTCTAAAACTTCTGGTAGATGATCTAGATAAAATTAACAATAAACCATTTAATCCACATTATCTAATATTCAATGTACAGAATATGACACCATCATGACCTGCACAGTTCCACTGGGAACATAGAGCACTTTTTCTTACAATTTTCTCAATATCCTCAACATATACAACTATTGATATACCAAATGCTAATAGTGTTGACATCAATCAAAACCACATATCAGCAACACATCCACAACATCCAACAATCTCCCCCTTTGGCATTGATTGCAACACATGATGTGACAAATACCATCAACCTAATAGACTGACTTCCTCTGCACTTCTCCTCTCAACTAAACTTTTCTCCACAAGGATTTTTCACATTACACTTCTCCCCCTTTGAAATCAATGGAAAAGGTAACAATGACCTTTCCATGCACACACTCTGAACCACATATCTGCACATCTGACTACTACCCCTCAATAGCATCCATGGAAACATCAATCTAGATTAGAATATAGCAATGAAGTTCATGGATTGATGCAAGGAAATGCATCATTTAGTTCTTATCAGGAGGGGTAATTACCCCTAACATTCCTCTGAGATACTCAAAAATATCCTTCAACAAAGGCTTAGTAAATATATTTACAATCTGTTCTTTGGTAGGCACATACTCCAATATGACTGCTTTCTCATTCACTTTCTCCCTCAAGAAATGAAACTTGATTGATATATGTTTAGTCTTAGAGTGTAGTATTGGATTCCTTCAGATATTTATTGGACTTGAGTTGTCACAATATATGGAAATAGGCTCTTCATATATCACCCTGATATCTCTCAGCATTTGTTTTATCCATATGATCACTTGAGTACAATTATTTGCAACAACAATGTATTCTACTTTAGTAGTAGATAGAGAGTTTTTCTTTTTACTCAACCAAGATATTAGCTTCTTTCCTAGGAAGAAGGAACCACTACTAGTTCTTTTCTTGTCATCTACATTGTATACGTCTAAAAATGGCCATGATTAAGCTTGTTAATTAATTAAATATGAATTATTTAATTAATTCTCCTAAGGTCATCTAAATATAAATAAATTTAATTATTTATTTATATTTTTCATTTCCTAATTCTTCTACCTTAATTAAATAAATAATTTTATTTAATTATTGACGTCTCCCACATTCCTCTTAATTAAATTAAATAAATACGATTATTTATTTTAATTATCACATCATTCTAAAGTTTGAATATTTGAATATTCAAATAATGGAATATTCTCTTCATCCCATAATCAAATTAAATATTTAATATTTAATTTAATATTTTCCTCTCACTCTAAATTCACTTTTAAAACATAATTAAATATAATTTATTTAATTATGCAAGTTTCTATATCCCTCTTCACTTACAAATTAAATAAATTTATTTTATTTAATTCTAACTCATTCTAAACTCATTCTTCGAAACGGAAAATTCCCTTTGGATCTCAATGATGAAAATTGAAGGAAAAGGGAAACCTTCTATCTCCCTCTCCACTTATGAAAATCTTCCACCATCCATTCAAACAAGCTTAATCTGGGCCGTTAAAACATGTTAGCCAATCGAATCCTTTCTAAGACTCAATAAATACTGGTACAAATCCATGCATTGGTTACACACGGATATACACATATACACGATGAACATATACGCTTATGCATTCACATCATTTTCAGCATCACAATGATATTATCATCTTAGCATAGCCTTGCATTTAGTATAGTGTGCATCTTCAAATCTCGTTCTTTAGCTATTCATTTTGTTGAGCTTGTTCTGCTGATCTGAGAGCCATTGGAAACAACAAAATGCTAGAGTTAGAGAGAGATAAGATGATTTCGGGGAAGTTGCGGTAACAGTTTGCTTATTTCTGTTTTTCTTTTTAGTTTTCTTGATACAATGTCTTATTAATATGTGTTTGAATTCCTTTATAATTGATCCAATTTTCATACACACATAAAATGGCACCCACCGTGGGGCCCGAACCCACGATCTTAACATTCTCTACGAGTTTTTTTTGACAGTTTCCGTGTTCTGGAGCTAACTTTAAAAAAAAATTGGCGTTTAAGCGCATTCGACATTTTCTGCAGCGCATACAGGGTTTTTGACTCTTTTGTTTTGTAGGATTTTGTAGCGCATATGGTGTTTGTTCCAGCGCATAGGGATATTTATTCGGTGCATACAGTAGATTTAATAACACATATGGTTAATTGCATTTAGAGTTAAATCAACATTAATTTAAAGTAGCGCATTTAGTATCTGTTCTAGCGCATATAGTAACTGTTCCAACGCATCTAGTAATTTTCTGTAGTGCATTTAGTGACTGTTCTGGCGCATTTTGTAACTGTTCCAGCACATTTAGTGGTTTTCTGTGGTACATTTGGTCTCTATTTCAGCGCATATATTTTCTATTTCGGTGCATATGGTTTGTAACACAAATACATAATTCTGAGTCTGACACCTTCCGCAGACAAAAATTTTCCAGATAAAATGAAGCAATCCTAGGATAGCCACATCTGGATAAAATGAAGCAATCTAGGATAGTCACCACACAATTATCTTGCAGTTAAAATTGAACAAACTTGTTTTTGGTGAAGCAATATCTTCACTTAGATTAAATCATTGTGATTTGGAATTTAAAAAGAACATCTGCTTGCTTTGTATGTGGCAATAGGTCTATGCTCTTCCCTTAACTGGGTGATCAGAATACCAAACTTTCCTTTTCAATTTTCATGCAATTTTACTGTTTTAATTACATCCTTTAGAGAGCCTGTCGTAGTGGGAAAAAGTACTCACCCTACGGGAACGACTCAAGTGGGTTCAAGCCAAAGCCAGGCTATTCTGCCCCACTCTAAAATTTAAAGCAAATCTGGGGAAACCCTCTTTTGCCGGTAGTGTGCAAGATAACCATCCCCAAAGCCTTTGTTCTAAAGGTTGGGAGGTCTCCTGAGGGAGTTTATTATTTCCGCACTAAACGGAAATCCTTACTACGAACCTAGTGTAGTGGCTAGCCGAAGTCAGTTTCTGAACATTCTAATAATCACAGTACAAGGGGAGGGAAGAATCTGCCCCCAAGATACTCACCATATAACTGCCAAGGACCATTTGCTCAGGGGATCTGGTATCCACTTCCATCACTCTAAGTATGCGCCTAGAAAATACAAAAACATGGGCACCCCTTCAGGGGTGACACGTCTGTGTGAGTCGACGCAGTTCTAAGATGTGGGCTGTTGATTATTAGAATGACCTACTTGAGTATTAAGAGTGAGTTTGTCTGAATTGTCTTTCATGTGCTAAACCTATGAAAAAATTTGTTGAAAACATTTTCTTGATCAAACACTTCATGTTAGTATAGGGCTTTTAAAACAACTATTTTTCAAAATGTTTGTTGTGTCTTTCATTACATTAATTCAGATAAAAAGATCATCCAAAATGAACATGAAGAATAACAACTGAAACTATTAAAAATTTATTCATATCTTTGGTCCAATAACGTTCTCAATACTTTTCCCATGCTTAGAGATTGGAAATCAACAAAGTTTTTCAAAAAAATCAATTTCCAATAGGATGAAGAAACCCAAGAAATGCTTAGGGTACAAGAGAACATTGCAAAAAAGAAAAAAATTATACAAAATTCGACACATGTTGCTTCATTTTGGTGGATTTTCTTCATAGATACCAAAACTTTGTTAGAGGATTCACTGATGAGTATGTTGTAGATCCCTTAGATTCTCGAGCTTATTATCATAGATTAGCTCTATCACAACGGCATAATCATAACCAACCTCTTGAGTTCGATAACATACCGCAACCTACTATTGAATATCCTTCACACCCTAGTCATATTCTTCAAAGATCTTGAAAGAATTTCTTTAAAAATGAAGATCAAAATCTTTTAGAGTGCACTTTTTAAAACAACTTTCTAATTTTTTGTTCAACTTCCCCAACAGGATTCTGACATCCTTCATCATTGGAAGCCACAATCAAAAATTAGGAACATCTTAGATCATATCATAAGATTCCACATCTTATCAGATCAAGATATCATCATCATCGCACTTGTCAAAACTAGGATCTAAGTTAGAAGAATTCTTCTAAATCATATGCCTATCTTCACAAGATCTCAATTCAATAAATTGAAGGACAAAATCCAACAAGAAGATCATACCCAAAATGTTCAAGAAGAGGGTGAAAGCAGTAATCCTCTTTACATTATGAATCGTAATCTACTTTTTGACAAAGATATGGATAACAAAGAAGAAAATCCATTCCACCAATACAAAAACATGAACAAAACACATATAGATAGTCACGAAGAACAAGATGAAGAACGCCTTAGAGAGGTTGAGCAAGATCCAAAATTTCACAAAGCCATTGAAAAGATCTTGCAGTGAGATAAAGAAAAATATTTCCGCTATCTAGCTGAACAAGGGGCCAAATTGCCTCATGAATTTAATACTGAGAATTTGAAAAACAAACCTGAAGAGACACCCCTATCTGATCTTAGTGCTTTGACTCAACAAATCAAGGCACTTCAAGGACAAGTTAAAGAATTACAAGGGGGAACAACCACAAGGAAATATACTCTAGAGGACATTTGTCCTTATCCTTTCAATTGGAGTCTTAACATGATTCCTTTTACCAAGCATTGTGAAATGCCAAAATTTGATCGCTATAATGGGAAATCAGATCCAATCGATCATGTTAGAGACTTCTGAAACACGACATTGGAATTCGCTCACGAAGACACTTACTTGATGCGATTGTTTCCTAGGAGTCTTGGAGTTCACTCTATGGAATGGCTATCAAAGATTACACCTCCCATCAGGACATTTGAAGAATTAATTAACCTATTCATATCACAATATGCCTACAACATACAACACCAGATCACCATGATAGATCTATGCAAAGTTGCACAAAAACCTGGTGAATCTTTCATTACTTTTCTTCAAAGTTGGAGAAGAATGTTTGCCAGATATCCTCTTTTGGTGAAAGCAGTAATCCTTTTTACATTATGAATCGTAATCCACTTTTTGACAAAGATATGGATAACAAAGAAGAAAATCCATTCCACCAATACAAAGACATGAATAAAACACATATAGATAGTCACGAAGAACAAGATGAAGAATGCCTTAGAGAGGCTAAGCAAGATCCAAAATTTCACAAAGCCATTGAAAAGATCTTGCAACGGGATAAAGAAAAATATTTCCACTATCTAGTTGAACAAGGGGCAAAATTTCCTCATGACTTTAATACTGAGAATTTGAAAAACAAACCTAAAGAGACACCCCTATATGATCTTAGTGCTTTGACTCAACAAATCAAGGCACTTCAAGGACAAGTTAAAGAATTACAAGGGCGGACAACCACAAGGAAATATACTCTGGAGGACATTTGTCCTTATCCTTTCAATCGGAGTCTTAACATGATTCCTTTTCCCAAGCATTGTGAAATGCCAAAATTTGATCGCTATAATGGGAAATCAGATCCAATCGATCATGTTAGAGACTTCTGAAACATGACATTGGAATTCACTCACGAAGACACTTACTTGATGCGATTGTTTCCTAGGAGTCTTGGAGTTCACTCTATGGAATGGCTATCAAAGATTACACCTCCCATCAGGACATTTGAAGAATTAATTAACCTATTCATATCACAATATGCCTACAACATACAACACCAGATCACCATGATAGATCTATGCAAAGTTGCGCAAAAACCTGGTGAATCTTTCATTACTTTTCTTCAAAGTTGGAGAAGAATGTTTGCCAGATATCCGTGTCCTATTCCTAAAAAGGAAAAGATGGTTACTTTCATTAATAGTTTAAATTCAAAAATGAGCTATCATTTGAACTTACATTGTCCTCCTTCTTTTGCGAAAATGATTGAAGATGCCAGAACCATTGAAAATGATTTGGTCAAAAGAGGAATAATAAAACATGACAAAGACAATCCTAGCTCATCCAACCATCACAATAATCAGGACAAGTACAAATTTTGGACTCGCAACAAAAATGTGGTGAATGATGGTGTTGTTGATGCAAATTGTGTCTCGACCAAGCCATTTGTCCTTAGTACTCCAAGCATTCACAACAACAATGTCAACTCGATTGCAAATCACGGAAATAATCCTCCTCCTCTGAGGAACAATATAAATCAACACTCTACTCCCAATCAAGGGACTTCCAACAACCAAGGTTACCGAGGAACCAATAACAATCACAATTCCTTAGGGAACACCTCGAATACAAATCAACAGAGTTTTTCATTCTTCTCTAATAGAAGAACTTTCACTTCATTGGGTCAATCTTTAGAATCCACATTCAAATATTTGATGGCCAAAAATGTCATTACTTTGCCACCTCAACGAAACTATGAACCCAGTGTAAAGCCTCCATCATGGAATGAGGCATACTATTGTGATTATCATCGATGTAAAGGTCATCGTACAAACAACTGTCAAGCCTTGAAGAATACCATTCAAGACTTAATTGACAATGACATCATTACAATAGAGGGACATCAACAATCCAATGCAGACCACCAAGCATTTCGCAATCCTTTGCCTAACTATCAAAAAGGTGAGTCTTCTGAAAAAAATGTGAATCATATCAATGATGATCATATAATCAACCATCTCTACACAGACGACGAGCGGGTAAATGTCATTAAAGTCAACAAGAAGGTGGAATATAGAGAAGTCAACGCAACAACAAGGGCGCAAGCTAAAGTTGTCTTAAAAGGCACCTCTTCAAAATCCAGTGAACATCCACCTCAAGATCAATATGATTTGGTCAACCAACTTCGGAAAACCCCTACTCAAATTTCTATCTTGGAACTATTGAAGATTTCTCCAGCCCATAAGGAAATTCTCGAAAAGGCCCTCTTTGAAACAAATGTATCCACTGATTTGGATGTGAACCAATTTCAAGCCATGGTAGGACACTTTTCCTCACCCACTTGCCTCTCATTCTCTGAAAAGGATGATGTTTCCATAACTCATCCCCATAATTTGTCATTGTACTTAGAAGTCATGGTTCACAAGTTTTGTATCAGACGAGTTCTAATAGATGGAGGTGCTGGTTTGAACATCTGTACCATGAAGTTGGTTAAGGCTTTAGGATTTTCTGAGGACTCCATTGATTTTAGAAGAAAGATTACCATAAAAGCTTATGATGATGAAGAAAGAGCATCCAAAGGTCTAATCATGCTGATGATCAGAGTGGGCCCTATTATAAAGAATACTTTATGTCAAGTACTGGACCATGATCTTCCATATAACATCTTGTTGGGTCATCCTTAGATCCATGAAATGCAAGCCATCCCATCAACCTATCATCAATGTCTTAAGTTTCCTTATGATGGACAAGAAATCACGATACCAACTGATAATTCCAATATTCAAACTTGTGCCAACATAAAAGCTAGTCAAGATACTTTGGTTCCTAACAATCGAGAAGCTCATGCTAGTACTTCTCTAAAGATCGACACGTAAATCAGTCAATTAACCAATAGTTTTGACAAGAAATTGAAATTCAAGGACCATGGAGTTGGAGAGTACTCTCTTTGTCTTGCCAATTTACCTACATCACCTTGATCACATGGACAACCATCTATCATGGAACATCAAATATCAGCGGCATCAACATCAAAGCAACCACCAACAGAGCCAATCACAAAATTTAATGGACAATTCATCAAAGAAAAATTTCCCATGGAAGATCCTGAGGATACATAAATTCTAAACTGGCTCTATAAAGATGAAGATGAAGCAGTCTTTAATGTCAAATTACCCACGGACAAATATGGAAAAGGGTATTCAATCATGCAGAAGATGGGCTATGATAAAGGTCCTATCGGAAAAAGGAAGGAAGGAGTAGTTGAACCTATTCACCTCCATGGACTCGCTGCAAAAGAGAAAACTAGATTGGGCTATGATGCTCACTCCAAAGAAAGCACATTCAAACAACTGCATTGTAACACCCCTCCATTTTTCTCTTTGATCGAACAGTGTTCTTCTATGATATGTTTTAATTCTGTTGCATTGTGACTTTGGAACTTGGTTATTTTAACCACTATCTGTTAAGCAATGTAAACATTATGTTTTGATGTGATGGTACTTTATTTAGATGTTATTATTATTTCATGTTATGGATTAAATTAGCATGTATGTGAATTACCGATGCTTTATGCTTTGATTATATCATTGATGATTAGATGCGTCAGTTAGCGATATTATTTTGGTGAAGGGGACAGGATCACATCACTCGCATGCGAGCGTCTTGTGATTCCGCGATTTCCTCTTCACGGTGTGTTTTAATATATTATATGCATGTTTCGACACTCATATTGTGTGTAGGATGCAGGTACAGGACATCAAATCCACCTGGTTTCACAGGTCTGAGCATGTCCCTTGACTGACGATATCGATTGGGAGATAGTAACTAGGTTTTCTATGTCAAACCATCACCCTAGTCATTGTGTGTCATCAGGTTTGTAGTCGGGCTCAGTTATTTTATGTTGTTAGTTTCCTCCTTGGCTTTGTATTTAAAATTGCAAGTTAAAAGTGATTAAATGGCTTTTGAAACTTATAAATGATGATTGTTTTGCCTTATTGAAATGTTGGAAAATTAGTGATTAATTAATTAATTTAATTTAATTAATAAAATAATCTAATTTTGAATTAGATTTATTTTATTGACTAATTAAATTAATAGTGATAAATTAAACCAATTTGGTTGGGTTGGCATCTTTAGATTTTTGGATTAAGTCAAAAATTAGAATTATGCTTTATATTTTACTTTTAGAAATAAAAGTTGAAAATAATTTTATTTGTGAATTGTTAAATTCATTTGGTTAAAGAAATTTAATTGCCTTTGGGGTTGTAAATAATTTTATCTTTAAATGGTATTATGCAAATTACATTTGAAATATGAATTGTTTTAAAAGAATTAAAAAAATAAAAATATCTCCATTTTTAGCAATAAGTTTTGGTGGGTGAGTCCATTTTAGGGTTTGACAAATTTGGGGGAGAAAAATTGCATAAGGTAGTTCATTCTATTTTTTTGAATTTTAAAAATTTTAAAAATGGAGGATTGAAATTGGAGAGCAAAAATTGGATTGGTCTTAAAAAAATTGGTGGAGAAGTTGAATTCAAAAGCAAGGGAAAGATCTCCATTATCAAATCTTCAAGCATTTGGAGAAAAAAATCAGGTTCTTGTTTGGTTTTGTTGTAATTTCATAAATAGAGAGCTAAAAATTTAATTTTGTTCTTGGAAAGATTCAACTTTTAAGATCTGAATAGAAAACCCATCTTGTTTATGAATTCAAAACTTGAAACAAAACACAAAAATAATCTTGTCAATGAAATATGGAAAACAAAACAAACCTCTATTTTTATCATTCATTTTCTGTGGATTGAGTGTCTTCAATATGACTATAAATTTGAGAAAGTTATATATATATTGAGGATTTTTATATATATATATGCACACACACACACACACACACACACAAATATATATATATATATATATATTATATATATATATTTTTATGTGTTTATTTTGAAATATTAGTGGTCTGGTTTTAAACCCTGGTTTTCACGTCCCAGAAAACGCATTTGTAATTTCGGGCAGAATATTTTTTATATAAAAAAATTTTGTTTTAGGGCTTTGGGTGGGGGTTCGGCCCCCCATGGGAGCCCCTAGTGCTGGGGAGCATTGCCTGTGAAGGCAGCGCCTTCGCTTCCCTCACAGGCTGTAGCCCCCAGTACGGGAGGCCGCGTATATGGCAGATAGAGCCGCGTCCCCTGTGTATACAGGGCTCGGCCGTGGGTTGGGTGTGACTTTGTTTTAATATTTATATATTATCATATATATTATATATATAATATATATATATATATATAATATAATATATATTATATTTGTTATTTTGTGTTATTTTATTTTTATTATTTTTATTATTTAAAATATGTATTATATATATAATATTAAATATTATATATATGATATATATACATTAGATATATTAAATAATAAGAATATTTAAAATAAAGAAAATAAAACTATTATTTTATACTTGTAGTTAAATATTATATATATATATTTAATATATATATATATATGCAGTTATATATACATAAGGATATATAACCATATATATGTATGTTAATATATACGTGCATTTAAATATGAGTATTTTGTGAGTATTCTAAAGATTAGATGAAAAAGAAATGATTTGAAATAAAATGTTTGTTTCATTTAAAGTTATTGTATTTAAATCCGTTTGTTTGATTGATCAAATGAAAATTAAATGTTTAGTTTGAGATTTCGTAATGTTTCACAACATTATTTGAATTCTCATTCATGTGAGTGTGAAAATAATATGACTTAATTAATTAGTTACATGCACCATGTTGATGAGTGAATTGGATTTACGAAATCCTAATATTAGTTGTTTTCCTAAAGTTGCCTATAATACTTAGTGTTGTTTCTAGTATTCCCGATGTTGGGCCTTTAAATCATTTGTTTATGTAAGTCTTCCATTGAGGTTGTCATTTTAAAAGTAAGGGTTGTTAGTATGTCAGTCAACCTTATGATTGTTTTGGGTAGTGCACGTGGTGGTAGTTGTGTTATCACCTGGTTATCATAAACGAGATATGTGGTATGTCATGGATACCCGAGTACTATGAACATATTGTATGACCTTATGTGTTAAGGTCGAAATTGGTCATCAGTTTGTGCAAGTTGTCTACCCTTAGATTGGGGGTTTTCTATCCCCATGTTGTCAGTAGGAGAGTGGCCCTTTGTGGGGGTCCGACCCAAAGTGGTGTCAGGGTAACTCACCTAGGGTTTAATCAAGTGATAATCTAAAAGAATTAATGGGGAACTTCACACTAATAAAGTTAATGAATGCCTCTCTCATGAAGTATGCATTATTAAGGCTCGAGATGAGATGAGATGCATAGTTTTGCATGATGGTCTGGCGGCCGGTAGAGGCAAGCCAGGGTAACCCATGAAGGGGGTCTGGTAGCCTAGGAAGGTTGAACTAGGGTAACTCATGGCAATTTATGTATGGCACTCTTCCTACGTCAATAGTTAGTCAGTTATTGTGTGTTGTACAATGGTGTACTTGTCCTATGTAACCTGGAAGCAATGTATTGTCTTGTGAGTTTTCGTACTGTGTTAAGTGATGTTGTTGGAATTTGAGTCGGTTCAGTTATGTTTAGCCTTTGTCTAGAGGTAGTTGATCTTGACCAGAAATCCTTGTTACTATCTCCTAGCATGGGGGGTGAGCCTTTGGGTTTCACTTGGTTGGGTGGAACGTGCACCTTACACCATTGGCTTTGATCATGATCATGTGGACAAGACTTTCATGTTGGGGAGCTCGTTGATTCCTGTTACTCTTCTAGTTCTTTCATTCCAGTTATTCTTGTATTTCATTACCCCTCATTTGTATCAAGGTGGAAATTGTAATATATTATCATGCTTATTTGATTTACCTCATTCGGGGAATGAGTGTTGTAATTATATTGTAAACAATCGTTATTGGATATCATGTTGTATCTATTAGTATTTGATGTAATTATCCTATATGGAATGTATGTACTTTAATTCCTTAATTGAATGATGTTATTTTTTCATTCCTTGGTTGTTTAATTCGGGTTTAAGTAATCTTTGTCTCGTAGCCTTAGGGG
Organism: Sequoia sempervirens; assembly: GCA_007258455.2. Lineage (NCBI taxonomy): Eukaryota > Viridiplantae > Streptophyta > Pinopsida > Cupressales > Cupressaceae > Sequoia > Sequoia sempervirens. The sequence goes on along the minus strand of VDFB02047397.1, from coordinate 74,431,854 downwards.
ATGTTGGCAATGTGTAGTGAACTTGTACGTTATTGCAGTTTAAAAAAAAAAATTGTTGCGTTTGGTTAGTGATTTGCAACTTCCCCTAGGGTTGCATGGTGGGGCATTACATGCATGGCACTATCTTCACATTGCAAGAAGGCTTAGATTCATGAGAAACATGTTTGGCAACAGTTCAAAACTTCTTGGATAACAATTCTGACACAGACTCTGCTGAATATGAATGGGACAACATTTACAATGATGAGTTCTGGAGGGACAAATAGGTTGATGTAATACACCAATATTCCCCAACTCTAATTGAAGGTCAAGGTTCAGGGACCCAAACACGTGAATTCAAACTACAAATTCACCATGATTCTAGTGATGCTGAGTCAGATCTAAACCAACAAGACTATCATGAGGACAGTATCATCATTGATCCACCTCATACCTCGGATCCGACGGACCACTCCGTTATGACCATAACCATAGCCGATTTCACACAACCTAATGATCTGCTATCTTTAATTTATCTTGATCTCATTGATTGGGATTCAACTGAACCTATCGATATACCTGTGTTTCCAAGTGATGAAGCCATCATAAACTTCCTTTCCGTAGATGATACAAATGATTGTTCCACCAACAATTTTTGACATAGAGTTTTTGATTAGGAGAGTGTCAAGTCTCCTAGCTGCAAAAGTAAAAACAAGAAAGAAAGATCTAATGGTGAAAAATAGAATCTGCCAGTATTAGATCAAACAAAAGATAAAATAAAGAGCGTATTAGATGGTGAAAACCTCTTTGAGGCACTAGACGATTGTAATATGACACTCTCCTAGAGCACTATCATGAGCGATCACCCATTTTGATTGAGCCTACAAATGCTGTCAATCTTGAGACTTCCGACAAACCAAGAATTTTATAGTTAATTGCATCAATGACAGAGAAAGAAATACCATAGTTCATGGAATTCCTAAAAACTAATCAAGTCAATTTTGTGTGGTCTTATACTGATATGCCAGATTGATCTAGATCTTATCATGCATCACTTGTCTATCAAACTAGGGGCCAAGTCGGTGAAACAAAAACTCAAAAAGATGCACCCTCATGTTGCATTATTGGTTAAAGAAGAACTAAGAAAACTCCTTGATGTAGGCTTCATAAGACCAATCGACTATGCAGAATGGATCTCCAACATTGTTCCTGTATCCAAGCTAGATAAAAATATGAGAATATGCATAGATTTCAGATATCTTAATAAAGCATGCCCTAAGGATGACTTCCCACTGCCAAACATCGACACTATAGTTGATCTGACAGCTAGCCATGCCATGTATTCATTAATGGATGGTTTTTCTGGCTACAACCAAATCAAGATTGCACCTGAAGACTAGGAGAAAACAGTGTTCACATGTCCATGGGGAACTTATTGTTGGAACGTCATGCCTTTCGGTCTAAAGAATGCTAGGGCTACCTACCAAAGAGCCATGACTACAATCTTTCATGACATGATGCATATCTTCATAGAAGATTACGTAGATGACATATTGGAAAAATCATACACCAGAGAAGGACATCTTGCAATATTATCCAAAATATTTGCAAGATTAGAGAAATTCAAAGTTCGCCTCAACCCTAAGAAATGTGTTTTTGGGGTCAAATCTAGAAAACTCTTGGGGTACATTATTTCAAAAAAAGGAATTGAAGTAGATCCTGCAAAATTACAGGAAATTATGGAAATGCCTCCACCAAGGAATATCAGTCAATTGAGATCATTGCAAGGACGACTTCAATCTATACGAAGGTACATTGCACAATTGGCTGACAAAGTTTACCTTTCACACATCTATTGCATAAGAATGTTCCTTTCAAGTGGGATGACAAATGTGAATTGGCTTTTCAACAAATCAAATAGTATTTAATAACTCCACCCGTTCTCATACCACCAAATCTAGAAAAACCCCTAATCTTATACATTGCTGCAATAGAGACATCTTTGGGGGCACTGCTAGTACAAGAAGACTCTACAGGAAAAGAAGGTGCAATCTACTACATCAGTAGAACACTAACAAGTCATGAGATCAACTACACTTCTATCGAGAAGGCTTGTCTAGCAGTAGTCTTTGCTTCACAAAAATTCTGACATTACATGTTAACTCATACAATCAATCTGGTTTCAAAGATTGATCCACTCAAGTATTTTTTAAGCAAAGCATCATTGACAGGAAGGTTAGCAAAGTGGGTAATGATTCTGAGTGAATTTGACATACATTATGTTGACCGTAAGGTAATCAAAGGACAAGTTATCACTGATCAACTAGCTGAAGCACCATTGCAAGCAGACCATCCCCTGCACATTAAATTTCCAGATGCTGATGTCTTTGCTGTAGAATATAAACAACCATGGTCTTTATATTTTGATGGTTCTTTCACTCAACATGGATTGGGGGCAGGCATACTTTTTGTCACCCCTCAAGGACACACCATTCCTCGATCATATAGGCTGATGTTTCCATGCACCAACAACATAGCCGAATCTGAAGCATTGATCACTGGGCTTAAAATAGCACTGGAATGGAGGATTACAGAACTACAAGTATATGGCGACTCACAGCTAGTCATTTATCAAATCAATGAAAATTATCAGACCAAAGATGACAAACTGTTACCATATAAAAAAATGGTTGATGACTTCAAGAAATACTTTGTGGATCCACATCAAATTCACACATATTCCAAGGCTTGATAACAAGGCAGCTGATGCCATTGCTACGATTGCATCATTGTTACAACTCCCAGAAACTCAGACTCGCTATGAATTTTTGGTGGAACAATCATTTACACCTGCTTATGATACCCTTGAAAGCCAAATCATTTTCCATTTAGTTGGATCTGATTCACCTTGGTACGGAAAAATTTATGCCTACCTCAAAGATGATATCTTACCACCCAATTTATCATGTAACCAAAAACACAATTTTATCCACCAATCTGCTCGCTACACCCTTATCACTGACACCCTTTATCGTCATGGTCTTGATGGTACTCTACTTCGATGTCTTGAACGTGAGGAATCTGACAAAGCTTTACAAGAAGTTCATGGTGGCATCTGTGGTACTCATTCGAGTGGACTAACCTTATCCAAGAAATTGATTAGAATGGGTTACTACTAGCCTACAATGGAGAGGGAATCATTCACTTTTGTGAAAACATGCTCAAAATGTCAAATTCATGGGAATCTCATTCATGCTCCAGCATAGGAACTTCAACCATTCATTCCAACCTGGCCATCTTCTCAATGGAGGTTAGATCTAGTGGGCAAGATTCATCCTTCTTCATTGAACAGACATAAGTTCATCATCACAGCTACAGAGTATTTTACCAAGTGGATTGAGGCAGTACCTCTTACTAAAGTTACTGACAAACAAATATCATCATTCATACTCAACTATATTATTTGTCGGTATGGCATTCCCAACTCCATTATTACAGATAATGGACGTCCTTTAAAAAATCAGGATGTCGATGAACTTTGTGAAAGATTTCACATTCAACATAGATATTCAACACCTTACTATCCACAAGGGAATGGCCAATCCAAGGCCTCAAATAAAATAATATTGAAAATCTTGAAAAAGACTATGAATGATTCAGGGAAGGATTGGCACATTCAACTTAATCCCGCCTTGTGGGCCTACAGAACCAGTATCCGCACGCCAACAGGAGCAACGCCATTTGCTCTTGTTTATGGAGCAGAAGCCATACTACCTTTAGAAGTTGAGATTCCCTCACTCAAAGAATCATTGAAAGGTCTTACAACGGATGATGAATAAAGAGTTTCCTGACTCCAAGAACTGGAACTTCTAGATGAGAAGAGACAAAGAGAAGCTGATCATTTAAAAGCATATCAACAAATGATGTCTCGCAGCTATAATCACAAAGTAAAGCCATGTACCTTTCAAGTGGGTGATCTTGTTCTGAAAGAAAACCCACGCAATCAACAAGATAGAGAGAAGAAATTAAAGTTTGAACCAAATTGGCTAGGTCCTTATGTGGTTATCTCAGTCTATGGTTCAGGAGCCTACAAGCTATCAATGCCAGAAGGGGACCTGTTTGATGAACCTATCAACAACATGCACCTAAAAAAGTATTATGTCTAAAGTAGTTATCAAAAAAAAAAATCAGAAAAAGATCCTGAAGAAATACAAAAAAATCAGAAAAAGATCCTGAAGAAATACAAAAAAATTAGAAAAAGATCCTGAAGAAATGCAAAAAAAAAAGAAAAAAAAAAGTCATACGGTGAAAACCTGGCAACAGGCAGTCTATTGATAAGAAAAAATGCAATAAAAACAAATAGTGAAAATTTGGCAAATAGATGCTATTTGTGACCCTCCATCTATTAGTTCATGTTCTGCACTCAACTTCTCGACATTCCTTTCATGCATCTTTCCCATCATCCTAGAGGGCCATACCAGTGTTCTGTTGTCATCATTTTCCCTAGAACGATAATGTTTTACCATGGCTTGCTTATTGCACATATTTATCTCAGTAAGTTGTGTCAATACCGGAGGTAAAAATGTTGACATACTGGGGGCAATCAACTTTCAGGTTTTACCAAAACAACTAGAGAATGACATCAAAACCAATCATGCGAACAAAACAATCAAATCATATACCTATCCAATCATTGATCCAACTCATAAAAGTTTTTTAGCCGTGCACCTTATCATGACTCATATCTAGATGATCTATAATTTGAATAATGTTTGGAATCACAGTATTTCATTTTTGAACAAATGGTTGTTTAATTTTTGATATCATCTCTCTAGAGCACACTCAATGATGTCTTGAACTAGAGTGGCAAGGAAAGAGATTTTTATTTGTCTGTTGTCTTGAGGTTAATCATTTATCTATTGCAAATATGTCGCGAGACGTGATGATTGAAAGCTTATCATTGATGACAGTCCCAAATTTGCATCAGAAGGTGGTTAGGCTTTGTCTGCTTATGCAAGAAATGCTCAGGTCATCTTGGTTTAATTATACCTCGATGCTTGTGTTTACTTGCTATATCAAAAATCATGAAAGTTGTACTCAGGTCATCATTGGTGCTAATTTCCCCTCTGATGCTTGTACATACTTCCAACATTTTAAAAACGCTCTATGATGATTCCAGAAAATATAACAACATGCTCAACAAATGGTTCATTTCATTTAGCTGCATTTCATTCTAGATCACTGTACATGTCTGCATATTGTATTTGCATCAGAGTTTTGAAAGGATAATAATAACATCAAATGGCTGCCATGTCTCTTTGGACTATTTGTGGAGGATATTCGAACATTTTTTTCATCATTCCATATCATTTAATATTTCATTATCATTATCATTTCATCATTTCATTATCATTATCATTCCATTTTTATTATCATTTCATTATCATTATCATTCCATTTTCATTATCATTTTATCATTCCATTTTCATTATCATTTCATTTTCATTATCATTATCATTTTATCATTTCACTTTCATTATCATTTCATTTCATATCCATTCATTATCATTATCATTTCATCATTTCATATCCATTATCATTCCCTCATCATTTCATTATTATTTCATCATTTCATTATCATTATCATTCCATTTTCATTATCATTCCATTTTCATTATCATTCCATTTTTATTATCATTTCATTATCATTATCATTTCATCATTTCATTATCATTATCATTCCATTTTCATTATCATTATCATTCCATTTTCATTATCATTTCATTTTCATTATCATTATCATTTTATCATTTCATTTTCATTATCATTTCATTTCGTATCCATTCATTATCATTATCATTTCATCATTTCATATCCATTATCATTCCATTTTTATTATCATTTCATTTTCATTATCATTTCATTTTCATTATCATTTCATTTCATATCCATTCATTTCATTTTTATTATCATTCCATTATCATTATCATTATCATTTCATTATCATTATCATTTCATCACTTCATATCCATTATCATTCCATCATCATTCCATTTTCATTTCATCATTTCATTATCATTATCATTTCATCATTTCATTATCATTATCATTCCATTTTCATTATCATTGCATTTTCATTCCATTTTCATTATCATTTCATTTCATATCCATTCATTTCATATATATTCATTTCATTATCATTATCATTTCATCATTTCATTTTCATTATCATTTCATTTCATATCCATTCATTTCATTTTCATTATCATTTCATTTCATATCCATTCATTTCATATTCATTATCATTTCATTTCATATCCATTATCCATTCATTTCATATCCATTATCATATCATTTCATATCCATTATCATTCCATCATCATTCCATTTGCATTTCATTTTAATTTATCATTATCATTTTCATTTCATATCATTATCCTTTCGTTATCATTCCATTTCATATCCTTTAACCTTTCATCATTTCATTATCATTTCATCATTTCATTATCATTATCATTATCATTTCATTTTCATTATCATTCATTGCATCATCATTCATTTCATTTCTTCCATATTATCATTCTCATTCCTTTCATTAAACATCTCATTTCATCTCATTTCATATCTTATCATTATCATTCATTTCATTACCATCTCATTTATCGTTATCATTATCATCGTTATCATCATTCATTTTATTTTCTTATCATTAACTATCATTTCATTTCCTTATCATTTCATTATCATTATAATTTCCATTTATCATTTCATTTATCCATTCCTTTTTATTACAAATCATTATATTTCATAACATATCATTTTATCATACATCTCATCACTATCTACTCATCTCAATTTCATATTAGTATTCATATCATTTTACATCATATCATACATTTTACCTGCATTGGAAAATCCAAAAATAAACATTCCATATATACATTTTCATAATCACATCATAAGTCATCCACCTACATGACATCATTAGTACACATCATCAATCATCATCATCATAATAAAACATCATAACAAATCATCCTACATATCATTTTAGTCATTAACTCATTCAAATGCATACCAAAATCCATAACACATAGAAATAAAGGCATATCACATCATCATATCATAAACGCACAATACATTATCAAAAATCATCTCTGCTGCATATCATCACTCATCATCAATAATACAAATGTCCAAAGAGAAATACATGAAATATGATCAAAAATCAATATACATGCTCCAAAAATAGGACACATGTGTGAAATATATCTGCTAACTGGTCGATTCCCCTGATGGAGTTGGTTCGGTAGGAGGTGGCCTACCACTGGTACCCACATTTGGATCCTGCCGAGGCCCAGTAACTCCTAGGCTCTGTGTGCGTGTCCATGACCTACTCCTGGTCCTGGTGTGAGACCACAGGAATGACTCTCTGTGCTTGGGAGGACACAACTCCTCGTATCTGACTCTGTAATACTCGGCCTCCCTCACCATCTCCATGCCCTCTGCAATGGCATCCCACAATGATGCGCTCTCTATAGTTCCCATTAACCTCTGAGTGACACCCTTATCCTCCACTGTCCTCCGTCCGAATGCATCTCTCTATGCCATCACCTGGACTAACTGTGAGTTTGGGGCAAGCGCCTGTGCCTGTGCCTATGCCTAAGCCTGTGCCAGCTATGCTTGTAGCTATACAATCAAACCCTGTGACTGCACCAGCTAACTCTGCAACTGTCCCTATTGTCCCTACAGTGTCTACACCTAGGCCTGAAGAGTAGCTATCTACCCCTACTGAGATGAGGATCCCATCCGAATCACTGTCCATCTCCCAATCCCTATCCTCGGCCGTCACATGATCTGGACACCCCTCAGAATATCCAGCCTCAACCTCCTCAACACCTACCCCCCATCCCCGCCATCATCTCCATCATCCCCATCATAACTCTCCTCATCTCTACTCTCCTCCTCTCCTCCAACTGCTCCTTGCTCGCCACCAACCACATCCTCCTGTCTCACTGCCCCTGGCTGTGGTACTACTAGAATGGGTGCTAGCTCATTAGGACTGGTAAACTGTCGAAAGGGATGTGTGTGGTAATATAGAGAATACTCATCAGACATACCAGCATCAACAATGTCTCGCCTGTCATCCCATGCCTCTAGAGCTAATGATATGAACTCGGTATATGTTGTCTGATAGGAAATACATGGCCCCCATCCGGCCTCATCTTTGCTCTGGGCATAGTGTGCAACCCCCTGTGGCATCCCTTGGGTAAATCCAAACTGTCTCTGTACTCGCAATGCTAGAAACCTCTCAAGAATGAAAGGAGTCCTCCCTATCAGAAACTAAGGAATGCATACAAATGGCATCTCTATATCATCTGTATCCCATGGCTCACAATCAAGATATGGTTGCCATACCACTGCATCCATATCATTTAGAAGTCATCTCTAGTAATCCACCTTGCCCAACTTGGGCTGGGTAAGGAACATAACATACGTATATACATAGGGCCTACCTGGAGGCCTAACTCTGGGGCATGCTGGTCTCGTCATAGCAAGATGCTCCCATGCCCAGATCTACAACAATGTCACACCACACGACAAACTAGAAGCACCCCTATACACCACCTGATGCAAATCATGATATAGATGCGCTAACATACAACTCCCCCACGCATATCTCTACAGCTGTAGCAACATCTGATCCAAAATCCTGTCCCATCCCACTGATAATCCCTTTGACCGGTGATCCAGAAAAAGGAGACCTCCAATGAACACACCCAAAACTGCAGGCAAAGTTGGATATCCTCGAAAGTCAGCCCATGGTACCCAATACCCAGCTATATGTGCATCACCATACACCCATCTCAAAGCATCGGTACCCCCAAGCTCCTTGTGATCATAAAACACAAGGGCACCAACCACTGGGATACCTAATATCCTGTATACATCCTCTGGAGTCACCGTCACCTCACCAGTTGGAATATGAAAGGTGTTGTGCTTCAAATGCCATCACTCTGCCAGTGTCGTCAACAATCCTCTATTGACCCGAATCGGTGGCATAGCCAACAAGGATCTCAAACCACATGTATCTATCAGAGCTACATCAGTAGGTGTCAACTTGGGTATCCTATCCCATCCTGCCGAGTGCCGCTCTCTAATCTGGAGGTTTTTGAAAACCTCATATTTTAATCACAAGGATAATTAATCAAAATCATACCAATCATTCAATCTCAATCAATCAAAATCAATTAGACTCATATCTATCAGTGAACTATATCAGTGAACTATATCAGACCCATATCAATGAATTGTATCAATGCATCATATCCTATCAACAACCCATATCACATAATCAATCCCATCAGGCAAACCAATACACAATCTATCTATCTGGATATAACATCAATCTGCTCTACCACCAAATTGCTATTTTTTTCTATCACAGAAAGCAAATTTATCAGTAGGCATATCAATCATTACTCTTTGTTTTCTACTCTGGGAAGCAAAGTTATCAGTTCAATCTACTCTTTGTTTTTGAAACAAAGTTATCAAATAATTACTCTTTTTTTCTACTCTAGGAAGCAAAGTTATCAATCAATCATCAGATTATTCTATCATTTCTATCCATATCAGCATGATGACACAACAATTTATCTATCTATTTACTAAGGAGGCAATATTCATCATCATTTTCACTTTCTTAGCATCAAATCATACTTTCTGCCTATTTCCCAGAAGCGCCACTCTATGGCCTCTATGCGCTAAAGCCCATATGCGCCATTCTTTTCATGAGATGTGCTAAAACCCATATGTGCCATTCTTTTCACGAGATGTGCTAAAACCCATATGTGCCATTCTTTTCACGGGATGTGCTCAAACAGATCCCCTATGCGCAATTTCCCTATTTGCACTACTTTAATCAACCTAAGCGCTACTTTAGTTACGGATGTGCAATTTCCCTGTATGCACCACTGTTTTCGCTCGAAGTGCTTAAACCTAGATTTCTACATCTTTTCATATATGTGCCACTGTTTTTGCTCGATGTGCTATTTCCTATATGCACTACTATTTCTGCTATATGCGCCATACTCCTAAATTTCCAAATGACACCCTATATGTGCTATTGTTTTTATCGAATATGCTACACTGGTTTTACCCTAACTATTTCAAATCTAGCCTGGATGCACTATTTTTTTTACCCTAAGCGCCAGAAAAATCATCAAAAGCACTAAAACTCTCCTAAAAGTGCTAAAACGACATCAGCATATCTAAAATCTGTAGAAAAATAATGCAGTTTGATTTCAAACGTAAAAATTTTCAACACGGGCCTGGTTAGATCGATTCACCGGTGGTCTATATGCTGCAGGCCTTTGGTATCGGCGAGATCTCTTGAATCGGTGGTGATGATAAGGAATCTCCATGTCGCAAGGTCACTCTCAGAGCTACAGTATTCACAAAGTCAAAAAGTGCAAATGACTTGACTTTTTCAACTTTTTTACCTTTTAAAGGTCAAACAAAGGTAGGTTTGATGCCTTTTGACTTTATTTTCATAATGGGACATTCTTTCCATCATTTGTTGGGAGCTAAATCACTCTCTCCTCCGCAGAATATCATTATCTAATCTCAATTGTTTAGCAAAAAAATTCGCAATCCATATCCTCATCTGTGATTTACCTCCTGAGGGGGCATCATTAGCATCAGCATCAAAAGCATATTAGGGGCAAAATGTTATTTTTCTTTGAAGCAATGTGTTTCACACATCACTTCAAAGAGGGGAAAAATGTATACGTCTAAAAATGGCCATGATTAAGCTTGTTAATTAATTAAATATGAATTATTTAATTAATTCTCCTAAGGTCATCTACATATAAATAAATTTAATTATTTATTTATATTGTTCATTTTCTAATTCTTCTACCTTAATTAAATAAATAATTTTATTTAGTTATTGATGTCTCCCACATTCCTCTTAATTAAATTAAATAAACACAATTATTTATATTTTAATTATCATATCATTCTAAAGTTTGAATATTTGAATATTCAAATAATGGAATATTCTCTTCATCCCATAATCAAATTAAATATTTAATATTTAATTTAATATTTTCCTCTCACTCTAAATTCACTTTTAAAACATAATTAAATATAATTTATTTAATTATGCGAGTTTCTATATCCATCTTCACTTACAAATTAAATAAATTTATTTTATTTAATTCTAACTCATTCTAAACTCATTCTTCGAAATGGAAAATTCCCTTCGAATCTCAATGACGAAAATTGAAGGAAAAGGGAAACCTTCTATCTCCCTCTCCACTTGCGAAAATCTTCCACCATCCATTCGAACAAGCTTAATCCGGGCCATTAAAACATGTCAGCCAATCGAATCCTTTCTAAGACTCAATAAATACTGGTACAAATCCATGCATTGGTTACACACAAAGATACGTATATACACGACGAACATATACGCTTATGCATTCACATCATTTTCAGCATCACAGTGATATTATCATCTTAGCATGGCCTTGCATTTAGCATAGTGTGCATCTTCAACTCTTGTTCTTCAGCTGTTCATTTTGTTGAGCTTGTTCTGCTGATTTGAGAGCCATTGGAAACAACAAAACGCTGGAGTTAGAGAGAGATAAGACGATTTTGGGGAAGTTGTAGTAACAGTTTGCTTATTTCTATTTTCCTTTTCAGTTTTCTTGATACAATGTCTTATTAATATGTGTTTGAATTCCTTTATAATTGATCCAATTTTCATACACACATACATCACCAACCTAATCTGCATCAGTGTATGCACACAAAGTGAGATCATCATCCTTTGGATACCAAAGTCCAAAGTCAATTGTTCCTTTTAGATATCTAAAAATTCTTTTGATAGCAGTCACATGTGATTCATTTGGATCGGCCTAAAATCTAGCAACCATACATACAACATTCATAATGTTTGGTCTAGTCTATGTCAAGTAGAGCAATCCACCGATCATTGACCTGTACCTAGTTTGATTTTCCTTTGGAGAATCATCATTCTATTTCAATTTACATTTGGTCACCATGGGAGTACCAACAGGTTTGGAATCATCAATCCCAAACTTCTTCAGTAGTTCTTTCACATATTTGGACTGAGATATGAAAATACCCTGGTCCAATTGTGTAATTTGCAATCCTAGAAAGAACTTCATCTCACCAATCATCCTCATATCAAATTCACTCTTTATTGCATCAATAAACTTCATACATAGATTGTCATCACATCCGAAAATGATGTCAACAAAAACTTCTATAATCAACTCCTTACATGATCTAACTTGAAGTACAAGTTGCTATCAGTAGTACCTTTAGTGAATCCAAGCTTTAGTAGATATTTTTCTAATCTAGCGTACGAGGCTCTGGGGGGCTTGCTTAAGTCCATACAAATATTTCTTCAATCTACAAACCATATCTCCCTTATCTATTAGCTAAAATCCATCCTGTTTTTCAATGTACACTTCTTCTTCTAGTTCTCCATTCAAAAATGCAGACTTCACATCCATTTGATAGACTTTATAATTCTTGTGTGCAGGATAAGCAAGAAATAATCTCACAGCTTCAATTCTAGCTACAAGGGAAAAGGTTTCTTCAAAATCAATACCTTCCATTTGAGAATAACCTTTACATACCAATCTTGCTTTATTCCAGACCACTTCACCTTCTTCATTCAAATTGTTTCTAAATACCCACTTAGTATTAATCACATTTTTGTCTTTAGGCATGGGAACTAGTAGCCATGTGTCATTCTGCTCAATATGTGTCAGTTCTTCCTTCATAACTTCCAACCATTGTTCATCTTGACAGGCTTCAATGAAATTCTTAGGTTCAATATTAGAAATTAGACAATATTCTTCTGCAATTTTTCTTCTGGTTTGAACTCCTTTACTCTTATCTCCTATGATTTGAGTTTCAGAATGATTTAGCTTTACATATCTTGCAGTTTTGGGACTTACTTGGAATTCTGACTCTTCTAATCCTTCTTCCAGACTTGTACTAGTCTATGCTTTTCTGACTGGAGTGATTTACCGTAACAAATTGAGGTTGCTTCACCATAACATATGAAATAATCTGAAGTAGATTCAGTGTTTGAGTGTTCTTCCCTCAACTTGTGTAGTATTCATCTGAATCATTGTTGCATCATCTGGATGATTTGACAGAGTCCTCATCAACTCTGACACTTGCACTCTCAACCATATTTCTCAATCTTTTGTTATAGCACTGGTAGGCCTTGCTCTTAGTGGAGTAACCTAGGAAGATCCCTTCATCACTTCTATCATCAATTTTCCTATATCATCATCTCTCTTGATATAACACTTACTTCCAAAGATCTTAAATACTTCACAGTAGGTTTGTGACCAAACCATAACTCATAAGGGGTCTTACCATAATTTCCATTCACATTTACCTAGTTCAAGGTATACACAATAGTGCTTACCACTTCACTCCAATACATTTGAGACACATTTCCTTCCATCATCATGGTTCTGGTAGCATCCAAAATTGTTTTATTCTCTCTTTGCAACTCCATTCTATTGAGGGGTTCAGGGAGCATATAACTATCTTTTAATTCCATGATCTTCACAATCAGAGTTGAACTCCTTAGAAATGAACTCACCAACTCTATCAAATCTTAGGCACTTGATTTTCAAACCTTTCTGATTTTCTGTCATAGCCTTGAAACTTTTGAATTTCTCCAGTGCTTCACATTTTTCTCTTAGAAAGGAAACCCAATTCATTCTAGAATAATCTTCAATAACCAACATAAAATACCTTTCTCCATGAATAATTCTGACTATGGAGGGGCCACAAAGGTCAGTATGTAGCAAATATAGTAGATTATTTGAATGAAACTGTTTGCTTCAGAATGAGACTCTAGTTTGTTTATCCATCTAACATTCCTTGCAGATTACATTAGCAAGCTTCACTAACCTAGGGAGATCTCTTACTACTTGAGTATAACTTATCTTAATAATGTTGTCGAAGTTTACATGACACAATCTCCTATTCCATAACCAACTTTCATCTACTTGAGCAATTAAGCAACTTCCACTAGCAGTATATAGGTGAAAAATATTACCTTTTGTTTGCTTGCCTATTGCAATCATGTTCCCAGAACTTCTACGCATCTTACATCTTCCATCTTTGAATTGAAGATCATATCCCTTGTGAGCCATCTATCCAACACTCAACAAGTTATGCTTCAAACCTTCAACATAGAGGACATCATCAGTGTTGTCCTTACCTTCAAGGAAAATAGATCCTCTACCACGAATCACACTAACATTGGTATCTCCAAATATTACAATCCCACCATCATACTTCTCTAGACTCACAAATTTTCTTTTCTCACCAGTCATATGATGTGAGCATCCACTATCAATGACCCATTCATATTTTTATTCAACTTGATTTGCAAGACCTTTTTCATCTTTAGTAGATTTAGTAGCCATAGGATTATTTTTAGTGGTAGCAATGAAATCCCAATCATCTTCTTTACCATTATCTTTATCAGACTCATCATTAGTCACTGCTTCTTTAGAAAAGTAGCATCTCTTTGGGAATCTAGACTTCTTAGGCTTAGATCTAGGAACTCTTTCAGGAAATTTTGATGCAAAATGACCTATTTTACTGCATGAAAAACATTTAATATGTAATACATCTTCATACTTACCTTTTCCTCTCCCTTCTTGCTTTGCAATTAGTGCTTCCAGTTCTTCTACCTCTCTTTATTTATCTTCAAGCTATTTCAATTTTTCATCATACTTGGATATCTTTTTGGAACTCTCTCCCATACTATATCTTTGTTTGTTACTTCTAGATACAATAGCCTTGAATGCAGATTCAGTTTTCGGTGTAGATTCACTAAATTCACTTATCTCAAAGGTAGCAAGCTTCCCGATCAACATATCTCTTATCATCTTATTTGTTGATATGAACTCTTCAGTAGAATGAACCTTCATATTGTAGGAGGGAGGAAAGGATCTGAGTAGTTTAGCCACAATTTCATCCTCATCCACAAAAGCACCGGAACATTTAATACCCATCACTATCTCATTTACTCTCTGCATCAAAGAAGTGATATTTTCATCTTCACCCATCTTCAGATTCTCATACTTTCCTTTCAAGCTTTGTAGCTTAGCCATCTTCACATGTGCATCTCGTTCATATAAAGTTTCCAGTTTCATCCAAATCTTATGATTTGTCTACAAACCTACCAGATTATCCATCTCTAAATCTGTCAGGGCACTCACCAAAGTTTCAATAGCCCTAATATTACTTTCAGCATCTTTGATCTCATCAGCAGTAGAGGGGCCATTATTAGGAATAGTATATGGATCTCTTGTATCTTCTAGAAGGCTTCACCAATACACCTTAAGTGACATTGTGTCCAGATCTTCCACAGTGAATAGTTAGTGTCATCAAATCTAAGACTGTCCTTCTTGAATGTTTCCATCCCAGGTCACCTCAAGCTATTAGACTTCTGAAGAGGAACAGGGTTTGATACCACTTGTTGGAAAAACAAGGACAGACAACTAAGAGGGGGGGTGAATCGGCTGTCACAAAAATTTAAACTTTTCTAACTTAAGTTAACCTTAATCTCAAATCTGACGAATAAGCAATTAACACATCAGAGAGACAAAGAACACCAATTTTTTTACGTCGAAACCCTGTTAGGGGAAAAACCATGGTGGATGTTAGTCCACAAGATTATAGTATGCTAATAGTATAATGGAAAATAACAAGGGGAATGCACATGCATTTAGGCACATTGCCTAGAGCTCACTGCTCAATTAAAAAGGGGGCTCACTACCCAACAAAGTTGGATTAAAAATATGGAGAGTCTGAACTAAGAAAATAGCTTCTACACAAGCCTGATTATAGTTCCAATTAAGCTCAACACTTCTTCACACTTTGCACAATCTTCTTTACACTCTACTCTGTAGTCAAATGATATTCACACATACACACATGGAGCACATGAAGCATCGTCTTCATCAATTAACTAATTGCTCTTATATATCCACTACATGAGATTCCATCACAACTTCGTCAGCCAAGAAAATAAAATATATTTGCAATGTCGTCCCACATTTACAAATAAACTTCTAGTGTGAATCCACCAAGGTTGGCCACAACATAGTGGAGACCCAAATTAACATCTCCAATATGAAAATACTTTAATTAATTTCACCTCGAAGATCCACAGCACACTACCATCAACATGTTGGCCAAAAACATGAAAAACCAAACATGAGCAAGAAAAGATATTCAACCATGAGATCACCAATTTATGTGGACATACCATAAAGATAGAGAATGATCTAGAGACATCTGAGAGCAGCAAGAAATAATAGAGAAACATCCACACCAATCGAGATAACCAAAATCACACAATCTTCATTCAGGAATACTGACAGAGACTAGCAAAACACTGTCAGACCACAACATACTCAAAACTTCACGCTGACCTCTGAAACTTCTGGTAGATGATCTAGATAAACTCAAAAATAAACCCTTTAATCCACATTGGCTAATATTCAACGTACAAAATAGGACACCATCATGACCTGTACAGTTCCACTGGGAACACAGAGCACTTTTTCTTACAATTTTTAGAATATCCTCGATATATACAATAATTGATACACCAAATGCTAATAGTGTTGACATCAATGAAAACCACATATCAGAAACACATCATCGTCATTTGATCAAGGAAACACACCACCTATCTTCCCACCACTTCCATCTTTACCATTAACATCAACATCACCTCTTGATTTAGGGTTACCTCCCTTACCACCGCTCAATCAAAATAAAAATAACCCCCCAATCATGAATCAAGTCATTACATCAAATCCTTTGAACATGCCATCGATATCACAACAATAGATGGAAACCATTCAAACAACCCAAGCAATCATCACACCATCAACCGCATCCCAAATATCTACAATGACAATCTCTCAAGGATTAAACACATCAATTGTACCAAACACATCAATTTCCCCATCCACCACACAAATCCCCACCATCAATACAATGGTGCCTCTCATCACAACAATGAACACCATCCCAAATCCACCTCCATCACTTCCACCAAGAACAAACATTGCCAATCAATATAGCATCACATTTCAAGCTGCACAACAAGCCTATCAAAAGGAACTACAACAATTTCAAGTTGCACAACAAACCCAAAACACGCAAGCTACACAACAAGCTACTCAATAAGCACAAGCCATGCAAGCTGATAAACCCTCACAACAAGCACAAGAAGCACAAAAGGCTACTCAAGCCCAAGTTTTTTTACAACAACAACAAGTAGCACAAGCAACTCAAGCCGCTCAAGTAGCTCAAGTTGCACAACAAGCATAGCAAGCACAAAATGTTGTTCAAGCCCAAGATTTTTTACAATGACAACAAGTTGCTTAAGCTGCTCAGGCTACTCATGCTACACAAGCCGCTCAGGCTACTCAAGCCACACAAGCTACACAAATTACACAAGCTTCCCAACAAGCACAAGCCCAATACCAATCTCAATAGGTGCAAGCACAAGTACGAGCACAAGTGCAAGCACAGTACCTCATAGAACAACAAGCAACCCAACAACAAGCATACCAGGAAGCACTAAAATAATAACAAGAGCAGTAAGAAGTAGTCCAACTAGCAGCCCAATTACAAGCATTGTTGGTGCAACAACAACAAGCTCAACAACAAGAACTATTAGTGCAACAACAATAGGGTTGACAACAAGCGTTGTTGATACAACAGCAAGGACAAGCATACCTAGTGCAATAAATTGTGCAAACACCATCCATTAACACACCAACCAATTGACCTATCCCTTCAAAATATGAACCACCACAAAACACCTTCATCCCACCCCCTGATCTACAAAACGATGTCACAACATAGATCATGTTACTCTTGCAACAAATGCTCAATCTTCAATCAGGGAAAACCACAAAGACACCAAACAACTTGTGTCCTTATCCATTCGACAGAAGTCTTGTAATGAAAGCATTCCCAAATGGATTTGAAATCCCCAAATTTGATAAATATCGAGGGATAGGAAACCCTGAAGATCACATTAGGGAATTCCAAGTACATTGCATGGAAGTTGCATATGATGATACATATCTAATATGACTATTTCCTAGAAGTTTGGTTGGCCACACCATGGAGTGGTTCTCTTGCCTCCCTCCTGGCATCAAGAAGCTCCAAGAGATAGTAGATGCATTCATAAAAAAATACGCATTCAATACCGATATGGATGTCAGTCTAGAGGAACTATCAGCTCTTAAACAAGGTAAAAACAAATCATTTGCTTCCTTTCTACAATGATGGTGATCCAAGGCCAATAGGAGCAACTGGGACATGCCAAAAGAACAACAAGTTTGCACCATCATCTCCAATTTGGAGGGAATCTTGGCATTTAATCTTAAGGTGCAAGGCATCACCACTTATGACCAATTGATCTCCAAGGCGTTTAACATTAAACAATCCCTTATTGCTCAAGGAGGGACACCCACATATCCAGAACAATAAAGCAATCGCCCATCCAACAACTATAATGACAAACCTTGCACATGGGAAAGGAATAAAAATGTCACAAATGATGGTGTGGTTGATCCTAAGGTCGTAATCAATGCTCTAAAGAAAAACACCCAAACCTACCAACAACCACAAAACAATGATTGGAACAACACCCAAACCAGCACAATATCACAACACCAACCAGCCAACAATTAGGTTAATAACCTAAATAATCAAGGGAGACCACCCTCGCAAAACAAAAATCGTGCCAAGCAGAAGTGCACTTCCCTTGGGGAACCACTCGAGGTCATGATGAAGAAATTGATAAAAAAAAACCTCATCAAGGTGCCCACCTATGAGAATTACTAGGAACTAGAAGTGAAATCACCATGGTACAATGAAAACTAGCTCTATGACTTTCACAAAATCAAAGGGCACACCACTAATAGTTGTGTGAGGTTAAGAAACCTAATCTAGACCTCATTGATCAAAAAATCATAAATGTTGGGCAACCAACAGGAAACCAAGACTTGAAGATATACACAAATATGATGCCTGATCACAACAAGGGAAACAATAGTAAAGGAAAAGGAAAATACAAGGATGTGAACCATGTGTATGAGCATGTTGTGGGAACACTTGAGGAGTATGTCCCCATCATTAACATTAAGGGAGCCAATGCGGACTGTGGAGTCACCACACACAATGGCAAGGTCACCATTGCTAGACCCTCACAACCACCTAGGGCATCTACTTCAAATCCAAAATCCATCCCACATGGTTATAATGTCCCTGACCAGCTAAAGAGAACTCCCACTCAGATCTCCATCATGGAGTTGCTGAAGATATCACCTTCCCATAGAAAAATTCTAGAAGAAGCATTAGCTTCATCCAACGTCTCTTTGGATCTAGATACAGACCAATTCGAAGCTACGGTTGGAAATATCACCACTCCTAGCCTTATCACATTCTCTGACCAGGACTTCCCTGCTCAACCATCTCACAATTTTTCTCTCCATCTTGAAGTCCTGGTTCACAAAAATAAAGTCAAGAGAGTCTTGGTGGATGGGGGCATAGGTCTTAACATATATTCTCTAAAGTTGATAAAGAATCTGGAATTCTCAGACGATGCCATCGAAAAAGGTAAGGGCATCAACATCAGAGCTTATGATGATTAGGAAAGAGTGTCTCTAGGCACTATCTAGATTCTTGTTTAAGTAGGACCCGCCATTATGGACACCACATGTCAGGTTCTAGACCTTGATCTTCCTTATAACATTCTTCTAGGTCATCCATGGATCCATGCGATGCAAGCAATGGCATCGACCTTTCACCAATGCATCAAATTCCCGTATGAAAATATAGAGATTACCATCCATGGTGATCATAAACCCTTTGCCTATTGCAAAATCCTGGAGGCCAAATATTACATGATTCCCCAAGTTCCAAAAAACAATGAAGTCCCCACCACTCCATATGTAGACCCAACTAAATTAGCTTCCACTTCTGAGACATAAACACCCTCCATCCCTGATACATCTGAAATAAAAGTCATTATCCAAGATGATGGATGTGGAAATTATAAAATGAAGAAAAGTTCCTTCATGGTAGGAGAGTTACCACAATCTCCTAGATCTCACGGACAACCTCAACTAGTAGGAACATCATCCCAAACCTTCACGACAGGTTCATCCAGCTTCAGAAGTTGGGGGGACTTAGGTCGAGAAGTGATAGAAGAGGACCCATCACATCTTCTATACCAAGACAATAGACCAGCAATCAGCCTACCTATGGATGATAGTAGCAAAGGCTTACAAATGATGCTCACCATGGGTTATGACAGGAACAAAAAGCTTAGGAAAAATGACAATGGTCTTTTAATACCTCTCATTCCTAAGATGCGTATGAGAAATTTTGGCCTTAGATATACCCCTCTGAGGGTTACCATACTTGGTAGAGGCACCTCGGTTAGGAATGTCAAAAATCCTCCTTGACAATCAACAACCACTAGTCAAACACCCATATCCATAAATTAGGTCATAGATGTAGCTAGTGAGGAAGACCCCATAACCGATTTACCCATGCTTTTTGAAGATACATCACTCCTTATGATTAGTACTATATCATTTGAGTCAACCATTAAAACCCACGAAATCAATCTAGTCTACCCCCAACTCATCGATTACAACTAGTGAGGACCACCAATTCTGGAGACCTTCAAAAATGATGAAGTGCTCGCAGAATTCATGAGACTACAGGGAATGATACCATGTGGAGATCACAAGGCTAGGTTTGATATCATACTAGAAACTAAATCTCGCTATAGGGAGACAATTGAATCCTTTAGTCATAAAATAGAAAAGTTGAGAATAGTCTCAAAGTCTTTGAGTGAAAACCACACTGTGGCACTCTCTAACTAGAAAAAGTAAAAGGAAAGGATGCATCCAATGGTGAAAACCTCTCTGAGGCGCTCAAGGATGTGGGATTCAATCTTCCTCTTAGAGCTCTACATTAGGAAAAATCAGCGGTTCTAGCCGAAAAATGCAATTCAGTCAACTTGGGAACAAAGGAGACACCGCACATCACATTTTATGTAGAGTCATTACTATCAGAGGAACAAGAGCTCCTAGCAACCTTCTTAAAGGAGAGAAAGCTCAAGTTTGCATGGAGCTATGTAAAAATGCGTGGGCTTGATCCAGAGATTGTGGTTCACCATCTAGCAATGTACTATGAAGCAAAGACTATCAGGAAAAAGCTTAGAAAAATGCATCCTCAAATCACCCTGCTAGTCAAAATGGAATTGAAGAAGCTACTTGATGCAAGATTTATACAACCAATCAACTATCCAGAGTGGATATCCAATCTAGTTCCTATTTCAAAACCTAATGGGGGCATCTGAATCTACACAGACTTCAGAGACCTAAACAAAGCATTTCTAAAAGATGATTTCTCGTTGCCTAAAATTGACATGATTGTAGACATGATGGTAGGACATGAAATGCTTTCTCTAATGAACAATTTCTCTCGATACAACCAAATAATGATTTCTAAAGAAGACCAACACAAAATGACCTTCACTTACCCCTGGGGGACCTACTATTGGAACATGATGCCATTAGGCCTAAAGAATGTTAGGGACACCTACCAAAGAGCCATGACATTAATATTTCATGACATGATCCAAAAAACTATCAAAGATTATGTCAATGACATACTAGCAAAATATAGAAAGAGGAGAGATCACATAGCAACCTTGAGTTCTATTTTTGATAGGCTGGAGGAATACAAGGTCTATTTAAATCCAAAGAAGTGTGTCTTCGGTGTACAGTGAGGAAAGCTATTGGGATACATAGTGTCAATGAGGGGTATCGAAGTAGATCCCACCAGGGTAAAAGCAATCCTTGAGATGGAAGCACCCAAAACATTGAAATAGTTGAGAGGCCTCCAAGGCAGGCTTCAGTCCATTTGTTGATTCATAGCACAACTGGAAGACAAGAAAATCCCTTATTCTCACCTACTCCACAAGGGGGTAGCGTACAAATGGGATGACAAGTGTGATGAAGCCTTCAACAAAATCAAAGAAAATATGCTCACACCTCTGGTCCTCATGCCACCAATCCCAAGAAAGCCACTAATCCTCTTTGTATTAGCAACAACAACAGCCCTTGGTGCTCTCCTAGCTCAACACAATGAAAATGGGATAGAGAGGGCCATCTATTACATCAACCGCACAATGGTCAGGCATGAGTTACACTACTCATTCATCGAAAAAGCTTGTCTAGCAATAGTGTTTGCTTCAAAAAAATTCAGACACTACATGTTGGCACACTAAATCCAACTCATCACCAAGATCAACCCCCTAAAATACCTAGGGTCAAAGGAAATGCTCACAGGAAGGATGGCCAAGTGGGTCATGATTCTATCTAAATACGACATTGAGTACGTGGAACATAAAGAAATCAAAGGCTAGGTGATCATAGATTAGCTTACGAAAGCACCCATGTATTTAGAGAATCCACTCATATCAGAGTTTCCAAATGAATCCATCTTCAATCTCAGCATAGCCGACCACTAGAAACTCTACTTTGATGGTTCCTACATGCAACATGGATTAGGAGCTGGTGTCTTTTTCATCACCCCTCAGGGAGATTGCATCCCAAGATCCTACAAATTGGCACTCCCCTGCACTAACAACATCGCAGAATACGAGGCTCTAACAATAGGGCTCAGAATAGTAGTGTAGTGGCATATCATGGCTCTCAAGGTGTATGGGGACTCACAACTTATAATCAATCAAGTGAATGGTGAGTACCAGACTAAGGATGACAAGCTAACTCCATAGAAGAAATTGGTGGAAACTCTTAAGGAATCCTTCATCAAGATCAAATTTGAGCAGGTACCTATAGCAAAAAAATAGAGTAATAGACGCCATGGCAAAAATTGGATCCTTGTTGGATATTCTTCCTAATGTCCCAAAGCATGAATTCTTTGTAGAGTAGCTTCTTGTGCTTGCGTTCGAGACATTGGATTCAGAATTTGTGTGCGAAATCGTTGGTCCTGGTGACTCGTGGTACCATGACATCTACACTTATATGAGAATAGGAATCCTCACAGCTAACATAACCTCAAACCTTAAGAAAAAAATTTCAAGAAAGCATCCCGTTTTGTCATCCTAGGAGAAACCCTTTACCGTAGGAGCATAGAAGGAACCTTGTTACGATGTTTGAACACCGTGGAGGCATTGATCGACTTAACCGAGGTGCATAATGGCATATGTGTTTCACACTCGAGCGGAATGACCTTGGCCAAGAAACTACTGAGGACGGGGTATTATTGGCCTACTATGCAAAGAGAAGCACATGACTATGTCAGAAGGTGTCTATAATGTTAGCAACATGGAGACCTCATCCATGCTCTAGCTCAAGAGCTTCATCCCATCATCACACCATGGCCCTTTTCGCAGTGGGGGCTTGATCTCATTGGAAAAATCACCCCCACCTCATCCAGTGGCCACAAGTTTATCATTACTGCCACTGAGTACTTTACCAAGTGGGTGGAAGCCATCCCCATGACATACATCACTGGAAAGAAGATGTCAAAGTTCATCCTGAACTACTTAATATGTTGATACGGTGTTCCCCAAGCTATTATCTCATATAATGGGACACCTTTCAAGAATCAGGATGTTCGTGACCTTTGCGACAAATTCAAAATCCAACATCACTTTTCCACTCCATATTATCCCCAAGGAAATGGCCAAGTAGAAGCCACCAACAAAACAATTCTAAGGATCCTTAAGAAAATAGTCAATGAAACAGGTTGTGACTGGCATCTGCAACTAAATCCCACCCTCTAGTCCTATCGAACTAGCATTCGCACACCCACAGGTCCCACCCCATTCTCCCTGGTCTATGGGTCAGAAGCCATATTACCCATTGAGATCGAGCTTCTGTCACTGAGAATATCATTACAAAACCTAATCATGGATGAAGAATACTGAGTATCAAAACTAAATGAGTTGGAACTGCTAGATGAGTGGTGTATGGAAGCATTAAATCATTTGTGGGTCTATCAAAAATGACTCAAGAGGAGCTATAACAAGAAGATCAAAAGCAAGACCTTTTAGGTAAGAGAACTTGTGCTAAAGGAGAACCAAAAGAACATCCCAAACCCAAATGACAGAGGTAAATTTGAACCCAATTGGTTGGGACCCTTTGTCATCACAATGAGTTACAAGTCAGGGGCATATCGATTGTCAACACCTGAAGGGGAACCTTTGCAGGAGCCCATGCACAACTCCCATCTCAAAAAAAATTATGCTTGACCTTCCAAGGTATAGAACCAAAAATACAAAAAAATCATAAAATGACCTAAAAAAATGGTAACCCTGATGAGAACCTGGCAAATAGGCATCTTGGTGACAACAAAAAAAATCAAAAATAGTAAAGAAAAAAATCATCCTCTAGTGAAAACCACTTTGGTGGCACTTTGGGCAAGTACCTTGGTGAAAAACTAGAAAACAAACACCTTGTGTAAAAAAGCACTTTCCATCCACCAAGATCTTCACAACTTGTTCAACATCATCCATCCATTGTGCTTCCATCATCCATCACATTCCATATTTCCATCAATCAACCATCTGCGTCTGCATCATAGCTTGATCCTGTGTTCGTGTCATAATCCCTCCTAGTGATACTCAGCCCATTTTCAAGGTCATTTTGTCCTACCTTTATCAAAGTAGTCTATTGCATCACGTTGGGGGCATGTTCACATCAAATCGGATTTGTGTATATTCTTGAGGCCCCTAAATTAGAAAATCCAAAAACATTATAAAATCAAAAAATCAAAAAATATCAAAAAATCAGAAAATCCAAAAACATTCATAAAACCAAGAAAATCCCAAAACATTCAAAACATATCAAAATCCCAAAAACACAAGTCAAAATTCAGTCAAAAAGCCAAAAATTGAAGTCATCTTGTCGAACTACGATTCTCTGAGCCTTGAACATAGGCAAGGTTGATCTTTGATCATCCCTCGAGACACTTACGTCAATCCTTTAGAATTCCATCATAATAAACTAGCAATCCACATGTTCATATCTCATCAATAATCGAGTCTGTGTCAATCGAACTACGTGGTCTCTGCCTGTATAACGTAGGAAAGGATAATTTTTTGATCAACCCCTGAGGCCCCTAGGATAGGTCTTTAGGTTAGATCTTGGTCAAAATCTTAGAAAACTCCAAAACATTTGAAAATAAAAAATCAAAACATTTGTAAAATCTTCAAAATACCACAAACAACCTCAAAAACAATTCAGAAAACTCCAAAAACATCCAAATATTTGAAAAAAAATAAAAATCCATATGTCTCATCTTGCTTTCACCCACAATAAACATTGCTCACAATAAACGATCATCATCCTCAACCTTTGGTAAAACAATTAGAAACAAGTCGAGCAGGTTAAAAGTGAAAACTCAATCATCAAAATATCAAGTCTAGGTCAGTACGTAAACAAGTTGGTCAACTCTTTGTGTAAATAGCTCATCATCCAATCAGTCCCAAATCAATTATATGATAACATCATGTCCTAGGACGTATCCTTCCTACAATGGGAATTATCTATTGGCAATCGTTTTGGTTCTTATCCTTACAAACACATTTCCTTTTGGTTAGAGGTATCAAGAACATTAACTTGTTTGTTTACTTTATTTTGGTTCTTTTGACTTATCTTATAGCGCTCATTTCGATGACCTCTCAATGATGTCCCAAATGAAAGGATTTAGAGAGAAAGTAATGGGGCAATGATCATTATTTTTTATCTATTGTGCTTGTTGGATATTCTTGTAATATAACCTTGGTCATGTGTGATTTTTTTGGTTTGTAGGGAAGGTGTTTCAGGTGTCTTGTTGACCACATAGGAAGGCTCACATTTCTATGTTTTGGTCTGATATATTTGAAGTATCTAAACTATATTCTGAATAAGGTTCTATATGCTAGGTGTGAACAGGAGTACTCTTATTTGATTTTCGAGTCAAAGTCCATCACACTAGGTGCAATGCCATCCTGGTTCTTTATACCTTGATGCATAATGCCTATTTGTGTTATCAAACATAAGGTAAGTAGCCCTTTCAAAGTCCCAATTCCTGATAAGAAAATCATCCATATCTCATCATCATCTCTAATAAAGTTGGCCTTTTGAATCCTCTTGTCATCATCTCATTTCTTCTTTCTTCTCTCCATGCTAACATCATACCAGAATAGTTGATCATCATCACCAATGCATCCATCTTGCATCCACAAACCATCAACATACTACATATCATATCATATCATATAAGAAACACTTATTATCTCACATGCATATTCATCATCATAATATAGATCTATTAGTCTAAGCATCTCATAAATCATACATTTGCATAAAACATCCATTGCATAAGCATATCACATCATCCATCTCAAATGCAGTACATCATCATTTAAATTGTTTAGGATAATATAGCTTGGTTATTCTAAGCATCTTAAAACCATCTCATTTGCATTATTATCATAACCATCCATGCATCCATATTGAACCTCTTTGTCACAAGATCGACCCTCAAATTGAATCTTTTCACTTGAGCGGGCAATGTATTAGTATACTTCTTCCTACTGGGGCACCCAAAAAAATCAGAATTTTTTTGAATTTTGATCACGGTAAGTTTATTCTTTGAACCAACACAACAAGTGCATTGCTTCAAAGAGGGGAAAAATGTAGACATGAAAAATATCCTAATCAACTAACTCCGATTCTTCTTTAATCATCCCTCTACTAACCATTTAATTAATCCATCTTAATTCCTCTATTAATCAAATAAATAAAATTTATTCGATTAAATCATTATCCTCTTTTGATTAAATAAATCATTTTATTTATTGGGTATGTGCAGATCATCATGGAAGAAACAAGCCCTTAAGTGGCCAAAAATTTCAGAAAAATCAGAGTTAGGCAACTTGACATAAAAATTTGAATAAGTGATCTATATTATTTCAAAAATATGTAAGAATAGAATCTCTAGAAAATTGAATGTAGTTTCTAAACTACTAATTTTTTTTTTTTTTAAAATCTATTTGGTGAAAATTTGAAATTTCAATGCAATTGTATTTAAATTTTAGGAAAAATAAGAAGTAGATGTCTATCACCACCATAACCACAATAAAATGATAATATTTTTTTATAATATTTTAGACATAAGTAGAGGACTCATGTCGGATGTGATGCATATTTTTTGTAATTTTTTCCCAAGTAAATAATTAATTATGATTTTTTATTACAACTTTTAAAAAATATAGAAACTCATATGTCTGACCACCTTAACTTGGTCAAAACTTCATGAAATTCAATTTTTCTTTTTTTAATCCTATAGTATGTGAAGCATAGAATGTGATGCATATTTTGGATTCAAAAAATGTGATACCATTTGCAAGCTATAAATATTTTTCAATCAACCTATCAATCAACACTTTAGTCATAATTCAAATAGAAAATTTATAGTTATTTATTAAATTCAAAGCAAAGCATAATTTATATTGGTGGAAAGCTGAGAATCTCCTTTAAAAATCCTTTTCATTTCATCAATTTTGGGTAAAAAACAAGTCGCCAGCCACATACCATACAAATACCCATCATATTGCCACTTTTTGGCCCATCATGATCCTACACATACCCTATTTAATCCTAAAGTCCCTCTTTAATTAAATAAATTAATCTTATTTAATTAACTTCTAAAGTCCCTCATTTTATTAAATAAATCAAATTTATTTAATTAAATCACTAACATCATCTTCTTTGATTAAATAAATCTTTGTTTAATCAAATCTTTATCATTTTCTTCTCATTTTGATTTATTTTAATCCTTAAATCTAAGTCAAAAGTCAAAATCACCTAATCTTCACTTAAGTTAATCAAATCATGATTAAGGCTAATCCAATCCATGTCACATCCTCTAGCTTTTCCCACTTGCACAAATAAATCAAGTTAATTAATTTATTAAATCTTCATTTTCTCTTAAATTGGCATCTTTGAGGGAATATTCCTCCAAATTTGAAAATCCCTCCAAATGAGATGTGTCCTTCTAACAAGGCATTTATTTCATCTTACAAGTCCTTTTTCCTTGAGCCATTTGCAGATTTTGACATCCACAAGGTATAATTTTTTTTATGACTTTACCCATTGCCACCCTTTTTTATGAGTTCACACCTTGTAGACCTGATGTGTATTTCTCATCTTTCCTTTGGGGTTCACCTAGTCTATACCAGATTACACTAGCCCTTGTGAGCATATTTCATGGCCACTAAGAATAACACAACTTGCTTTCTTGTGGATCCATGTGTCTCATAAATGATTTTACATCCATGTGAGCATATTTGAGGGATGTGGCATAACGCAAATTGCTATTCCATCATTTTTTCATTAGCTTCAACATTGTATGCTTGTGTATCTTTTCCTACTACATGTATCTTACACATCATGTTTGTCCTTTTTCCTTATGTTGGTTTTCCATGTCCTGGGGGCTTGATCATCCTCCTTCGTCTTTGTCATCCTATCTTTCTAACATTTGTACACTTGGACCTCTCTTGACACATATTTGTCTACTTTAGTGTGAGTCGGAGCATGAGTTCTTACTCTCACTAAAGTGGGAACTAAATGTAGTGTCAGAAATTGTATACCTTTACAATTTTACACTTTGATTGGGTCCCTTAATTTATTGGACTTAATTAAGCTTCTAATTTACCAAATCATGCATTCCAAATCCTTATTTATCCAATTTTTCTAAGGGAATCCAACTTTTAATTAATGCATTTAATATTTTAATCACATTGGAGAACAAGTTTCTTGGAATTTTAGGCTATGAACCATTTGGTCCCTTTCAAGTCCTAGGAATCATTTTTTAATATGTTTTTGGCGGTAGTTGTAGTGTAGAAAAATGTATCCCGCTACATTTTCACACTTGTTTGGGCCCTTGTGAACTGAATGGACTTAATTATGTGTTATTTAGGTTGTTGTAAAGTGTTTTCTTGCACTTTCACACTAATCTATGGTTCTTATTAATTAATTGGGTTTCTTTATGCTTTATTTGGCCTTATTTTGTATCCACAAGCCTTAATTAATGCATCTTTTCGAGGATAATCCTGATCTACACCAACATCCAATCATAATTTATGTGTGTTTGGATTGTATGAACTAGATTTAGTGATTTGGGACTCATACGCCACCTTGGGTGTATGGGTCCCATGTAAGTTTTGAGGACCTGATCTAGATTTCACATAAATATAAGCATTTCTTGAAAATTTTGTCCCAAAGCCTAGCCTAATAGGACTCATACACCACTTCTGGCGTATGAACCCTGTGTGGCTTAAGCCTAAATTAAATTCAAATTCTTGGGAGGATTTTATTCTCCTAGATCTGATGTTGGCTTGTAGTGTTGTAATTTTGAGAAATTTGGCATAAACAAGTATAAATGGGTATGTGCGGGATCATGATGGGCCAAAAAGTGGCGATATGATGGGTATGTGTAGGGTATGTGGCTGACAAGTTTTTTTACCCAAATTTGATAAAACAAAAAGGGTTTTAAAGGAGATTCTCATCTTTCCACCAATATAAATTATGCTTTACTTTGAATTTAATAAATAATTATTATTCATTTTCTATTTGAATTACAACTAAAGTCCTGATTGATAGGCTTATTGAAAAAATCTATAGCTTTCAAATAGTATCACATTTTTTGAATCTAAAACATGTGTCACATTCTATGCTTTGCATACTATAGGATTAAAAATATAATTGAATTTCATGAAGTTTTGACCAAGTTAAGGTGGTGGACATACAAGTTTTTATATTTTTAAAATTTGTAATAAAAAATCATAATTAATTATTTACTTGGAAAAAAATTATAAAAAAATATGCATCACATCAGGACATGAAGTCCTCTACTTATATCTAAAATATTATAAAAAATATTATCATTTTATTGTGGTTAGGGTGGTCGACGACACCTATTTTTTCCTTGAAATTTAAGTACTACTACATTGAAATTTAAAATTTTCACCAAATAGAGTTTTTTTTTTTTTAAATAAACCTAGTAATTTAGAAACTACTTTCAATTTTCTATAGATTTTATACTTACATATTTTTGAGATAATATAGATAACTTATTCAAATTTTTATGTCAAGTTGCCTAACTCTATTTTTTCTAAAAAATTTCGCCACTTAAGGGCCTTTTTTTTCCATGATGATCTTGCACATACCCAAATATAGGGTTATTTCACATATTTTCTTTTAGCAATTTTGAGTAGTCGTGCATTATAGAAAATTTGAGTTCACAAGAGCATTCAAGAGTGATTATCAAGGATCATGTTAAAGTCATCATGCATCTTGTTTGTTTTTGGGATAACATTTGTGATGTGAGGTTTCATGATTCAAGAAAGCATTCAATTCAAGATCTATTACATTTAAGCAAGAGTCAAGATCCACATTCATGCTAGCCATTACATACATGTTTGCAACACTTTGCTTCTAAGTTTTGGTGAGTTGCAACACAACATTTTTTTCATTCATCATTCCTCCTTTCCATTTCATTTCATTTCAAGGTTTGATTACCTAGATCGGGCTTGACCAAGGAAAACTCCTTTCCACTAACAAAACAACATTTTCCCTCTCTTTAGTGTATGGTTTGCAGGTCTAGGTTGAAGACACATTGAAGAGAAAGATTAGAAAAGAAGTTATCAAGTGTGCAAAGTTATCAAAGTTGTCACCTTGTTTAGAAGATCAGTAAAAGACATCTACAGAGCAAAAATTGATAGTTTAGACTCAGAAATCAGGTTGAGAAGGAAGAGCAGAGATAGAAGAGAAAATTCAAATCCTAACCCTCTAAAAAAGATGAGCAAGACTGATATGCCACTTCTAGTGTATGAGTCCTAGTACAGTGAATTTTCTAGATTTTTGAAGATTTAGATCCATCACTGCTAGATTCCTATTCCAGCCCAAAAATCGTAGTCTTGGACTGATATGCCCAGCTTGGCATATGATTCCTAGTGTGCCTTAGATTCAAAATTTTATATATTTTAGGTCTTGCTTCAAGCTGCTATAGGTTTCTAGGTGCACCTATATGATTTCTCAACTTGCTATTGTGTTTTGCATTCATTTCTAGGTCATTTATTGTAGTCTTGCATATCATTGCAGTGTAGTAAAATGCACACCCTTGCATTTTCACTTTTTTTTGGGCCTTCCTTTCTTTATTTATGCATCTTTATGGATTAATTGGTCCTATTTTCCATCCACAAGCCTAATAAACTATTTATTTTTATGGAAAATCCCAATAAATATCAAAAGATAAATGATCATCTAATGTTTTTTCTGTGTCCCTAATTCATGGAGTGGGACTAAAATGCCACCTAGGTCATCTTTTTCCTCCACGGGTGTTGGGACCCTTATTTTGAATACACCTGAAAAGGCCCCTTTTTGGAGTTTGTGCCCCGAGAATTGAGCCTTGGGACTAAGACGCCACTTAGGGAATCTTAGTCCTTGGCTTATTTTCAGGATTCAATTTCAAATTTGGCCAAGATTTGGCCTCCTTTATTTAATGAATTCATATGTTGGCTTGTTGTGGTGTAATTTTGAGATGTTAAGCATGAATAAGTATAAATACAATGTTCCTCCACTCATTTTTCATATAACAAGATAACAAACATTCAAGTATTCATTCCTAAGGTAGGTTTATGCATTCAAGAGCATTTCATCAAGCATTTGAATCCATCATCAAGATTCAAGCATCATTTCAAGGGCTTAGTGCATCCATTCATGTTGTTGAGCCAAGATTGTGGATGTAGCATTGAAGATATATTTGCAACCATTGTTTACATAATATTTCAAGATCCAAGATCTACATTCTTCATGGCCACTACATGGTAGATTACATATTTGCTTCACAAGACATCATACAAGGTGATATCATTTGCATATTTCATGTTTCATGATTCATTTCATCATTTGGTTTAATTACCTAAAAGGGGTTTGACCAAGAAAAACCCCCATTCACTAACAATCAACAAGTTTTCCCTCTCTTGTGTGTTTTTATTTATAGATCTAGGTTGAAGACTTGAAGATCATTTGGAGTACAAGATTGAAAAGTTGCAAAATTGCATTGTCAAAGTTGTCATCTTCACAAAAACTCATCTACAGGTCATATCTAGAAGTTTTAGGACCTCAAATCTGAGAAGAAGAAAGTGTAGACATCAACCCTAAGGACCACATTCAAAGACTTCAGAAATTCAAAATGGGACTAATATGTCACCTAGGGAATCTTAGTCCTCCATAGGGTATTTTTTAGAGATTCTTCAAGATGTTGTTCTCACATCCAAAGACTCCATATTTTCCCTGAAAAACAGCAACAGGACCAATACGCCACTCTGGGCATCTTTTTCCTCCATAGCACTTTTCAACAACTTCTTTGCATTTCCAAAATCCTCACATCTCTAGATTTCCCAAGTACACATACCCTAACTTGGTATAGCTTAATTTCATCATTTGTACTCATTATTTGACTTGCATTACTAGGTTTTTGTGAGTTGAATATTAAAGTGTCTTTTCCAAGCATTTTCTTGGTGGTGAACCCCTTAGAACTCAAAGAACCCCCTCCTAGGTTCTTCCTGATTGCGAATTGACTCACCTTGTGAGGTTGTTAGTCAATCCAATTAGGACTCCTAGGACAATCCTTGAATGGTTTGGTGGAAAAATTGTGATATCTCTTGGTATCCATTTTTCCTCTCATTAATCATTAAGTTTCATAATTAGATATTTCATGTTATTAGTCTTTCCAAGCCCTAGCTTGGTGGTGAACTCACTTTTAGTCTCTAAACATACCCTAGGACAACCTTTAGTAGATTTATTTCACTCACTCTATTATAGGATTGAGATCTCTAGGGTTTCCTTGAGTGAAACTTGAAGTAAACATGACCCTCCCCTTGTGCTCCAACTCCTAAAAGGTGGAGCACCATATTTTCTTTGTTTTTGTAGTTTAATGATTCAAATTTCATATGCAATTATCAGGTTTTGGAATCTAATTTTTGATAAATTAGATAAATACCTATAAATACAGTCTTTTTATCAATTCAAATCTAAAACACATTTTTGAGATCAATTCAAGAGAGAACATTATTGTCAAAAGAATTCAAGAGCATATTTATTAGTCATTTTTTGTAGCAATCAAGATCTTAACATCATGTTCAAGAATATTTGTTTTCATATATCATATTGTGAAGGCTAATATGCATTGTTGATCCTCAAAGAATCCAAGCATTCAAGTATCCAACAAATCAAACAAAGCAAGATCAAGTTCCTTGGAGTCATGTGTTTAACTTTAGTCCTCTAAGATAAGCCATTGAAGGTTTTGTGAGTTGTATCAAGCAAGTTTTCATTTATCATTTCCTTCTCCATTGTCAATATCTTTCTATCAAGGTTTAATTACCGAACATGGGGTTTGACCAAGAAAAAACCCCATGCAAACAAAACAAATTTCCCTCTTTGCATGTGCAAATTACAGGTTGACGAAGGATTGGAGATCTTGAAGAGAAATTTCACATTCTTGCATTTGTTGCATTCATTGTTGTCAAGTCACAGAAACTCCATTGCATTTAATTTAGTTCCATCTTTATAATAGTTGAACCTATTCAAAACAAAAGCTAAGATGTTTCCTTAGAGGACTATAGAAAGAATTTCTAGAAGCTCTCACCAGTACCCATTCACCCTAGGGTGAATCTATCCTTCAATAGGTCTCAAAACCTACTTTTGGTGACTAGAACATGTGTCCTAAAACTTCTCAGACATGCCTACAAATTCTGGTTTTAGTTTCTCTACTTTCAATAATTTGCATTTGATGTTCTAGATCTTATAGTTCATTTATTTTAAGAGTTTCATATCATTTCAATTTGGATTCAGATCTATACCATTATCCTATTTCCCTAAGCAACTAAGATCCAAGTCTGATTAACTCACCTTTGAGGTTGAAAGTCAATCTCTACTCCTTGTGATTTCTTTCCCAATGAATTTCTCCTAGGGAAATACATCTATTGTGGATCATTAAATTCCTATTCAGTGTCCCTCTTCCCCATATTTCATCGAGTAACTCAACGTTGCACTTTATTATGAATTTTTCATAACAATAAATTTAATCAACATAGAGAAAATTAGTATAGCACAAACTATCACTTAAGATAATCAAACAATTAACATTTGAATCTAATTGGAAGATGAAAAGTATAAGTAATCAATAAACAATAATATTTCAAAATGTTTAATTTCCATAAGTAAATTCTTACATGAATATTTGAGGGATTTTACTTAAATATTAATTCATTTTAATTTATTATTTTATGTAGAAAAGTTATCATTCTATTAATTATCAACTAATCAAAATATAAACAATAAATTCATTTTAAAATTGAAAGTATTTATCATTTAATCTTTAACAAAAAAGTGTGAAATGTCAAGTAAAAACAAAGATAAATGTAAATAATAGGATGAATTTTTTTATGAATAAATGTATATATTGTCATTTAAAAAATAGTGTTACACACATTTAGAAAAAAGGGTGGGTGGAAATAGTCACACCACTAAATTTTATATGAGACAATAGTTTGAAACATAAAATCTTACAAAGCCACTAAACAATAACAACAATTGTAGCGGGGGTAGGAGCAAGATTTTTGTCATTTGGTTTACCCTATACATATAAGAACCTAGAAATCTGGAGATAAAATAACAAGCACAAATGAACAATGCAAATCTTGTATTTAGTCCACCCAAAATATAATGATGAGGAAGCCTTGTATATATAGGCAAGGAATAGGAAATCCACCTATCATGTAGATTGACAAGTGCCCCATGATGTGGTATAAATAGGAACACAGGTGTCCTATAGGTGTCGACCTGTGTATCACTTGGAATGTGAAATCCAACAACCTATTTGACCGAGTCATCAACCTTGGTGACAAGTGTTGAATGACTACAAAAGTGACCTTTGAGGTGAGATGGAAATTATTCAAACCTAAAAAGGTATGCACATGAGGTTTACCAAACAACTAGGTAACCTCTAGGGGCCTAAAAGGTTGCACATTAGTTAGACAAGATGTTTTCTAACCTCATCAACGTAAGTACAACTAAGCTATAGTTAATAGATAAATTATTCAATCTAACAATACATCCATAGGGTCCAAAATGTTCATGGTAGGGACCCACCCATTAGTATCATTTTCTTTATCATCTTCACTTGCACAAATAAGTGAAATATCAAGAGCTAACTAAGAGATTTTGCTAGAATAAAACTAGCTAGTAGCACCTAATTTTCCCCACCTTGAAGTTCCTCCAACATGTGAGGGAGAGGTGAAGCATTGAAGAGCAAGTTGAGATGAGTCCATTGACCATGATCCCTTATCATATAGCCATAGGAGAATCCTATGAGAAATTCTCCCAATTCCCTTGAGAATAGAGGCTATGTTTATGATGATGCCCATGAGAAGGGAAGCAAATCAAGGAGGTAGAGGAAGGTATACAAAATTTGGCAACAACATGAGGTGCATTACCCCAATGGTTAAACACCTTTAAGTGAGTCACCTCAAATGCAACTTTATTAAATTACACTTGAATTTGTAGTTAAATATTATAACAATTTAGTATAAAGTGAAAATGACAACTCATAGGACAATTGACAAAGAAAGCGAAAATTATATCTTCCCATATGCTGAACTTAATTTTGATGTAGGAACATCCATGGCTTAGTGGAAATCCTGTGTCACCAAAAAAAGAGATTTATTATTTTAATTAATTGCAATTTTTTGGTGTGACTTGAATTTCATGTTTGTTTAATGAAATTCATAATTTTTGTTGTGAATTTGGATGTCAATTCATGTTGTAGCTAAATTTGAAATTTGGAGTAATTTGGATAAAGGAGGAAAGTGGAGAAAACACTTTAAAAACAAAAACACATAAAAATCAAGTATGGGCATGTGGTCTTGAGAGGCTTCCAATTTATTATGTAACTCCAAATTTTAAATTACAAGATTCCTAAAAAATAGGGGACCTGGAAGTGGAATTGGAAAGGATTATTTTATTCAATATTTTAATCCATTTTAATTATTTTGGAGACATCCAAGAGTTGGGCATGGATTTTTGGGAGATTCCTTTGGAATGGAAGCAAAATTCACCAAAATAAATTTCATTTGCATTTCATGAAAGTTTGGGTTTGTTTTATTGAAAATGAATTTCATTTTTGAAGTTAATTCTTCCAGATAATAGGAGAAGGCATAGGAAGTCATGGATTATCTCTAGGAAGGATTCTGAAGAGTGTTATTGCATATTGAAGGTTGTTTATAGAGGTTTGAAGAACACCAGTTGTTGTAGATTTTTATATTGAAATTATGCAAGAGGTTTTGTTATTGCATGAGTTGAGAGAAATTGTTGTGTAGAATTTATTTGCTGCTGCAAATCATTTATTTTCATATTTTACTGGAGTCTTGTAAGGGCTTGTTGCAGCCCATTTCTCATTTAGCACTGATTGTAATTTCATTTTCTAGAATTAATTTGAGTTTGGAACAGCTGGTTGCAAGTTGCAAACTAGAAATTTATATTTGGTGTGAGGATTTAGTTTTTGTGAAGTGGTTACTAGTGAGTTGTGAGAGCTTTGTGAATCTGATTTCTTTTAAAAAATTTATTGTTATTTAGCTCTCTACTTTAGTGGTATTAGAGCAGCAAGATCTTGAGTGTGTAACAAACTGCTGAAGAGAGGCAATTGCACCAAGACTGTGTTGTGGATGTTGAAAAAAACAGGATTGGAGAGGAGTCCATTGTGGTCAAAGTAGAGGAAGAGGAATAGGAGATAATTTTGTCAGGAATGATGATTTTAGAGTTTTGAAAAGGCAGGTTGAGACTTTACAAAATGAGATAAGGAGAGGATTTGCAAGAATGAGAGACACAGGGAGTGATGAAAAAGATGAAAGCACAGAGAATGCTAGTTTGGATACTAAACAAAGAGAAGAAGTTGCAGTAGTTGCAAGGGATCCATTGTTGAGAGTTTTAACAAAAATTGGAAAAAGACCAAAAATGGATGTACCTACATTTAATGGAAAGCTAAACCTAGAAGAATTAATAAATTGGTTGAATGAGATGGAGGAGTATTTCAAATTTGAAGAGATGGAGGATCCAGACAAAGTAAGATATGCAAAAAAAAGGTTGAAAGGACATGCCTCCATATGGTGGAGAGAGATTCAATTAGAAAGGGAAAGAAGAGGAAAATAAAAGATTAAAAAATGGGATAAAATGGTGGAGAAACTTAAAAGGCACTTTATTCCTATGGATTATGAATTGGACCTGCTCAAGAAAATGCAAGGTTTGAGATGGGGTAGTGATAGGTTGTCGTCAAGTCCTAACACTTTAGTTAATCAAAACATTAATATATCAACCGGGTAGTGTCCAAAGGCTGTATACAATAGGAGACATCTCAACTATCTCTCTCTCAGGTTTTCTAAATACCAAACAGCTTAATGAAACACTAAACTAAAGATCCTCTAAACATAGAAAGCAGGAAATCATCTATCTAGAAAGTAGAAAACTATGAATCTGAAAAGCATCACCACTAAGCTAGAAAGAATGGAAATGATTAATCTAAAGAAACTATAAATTTTTGAAGAAGTGAAACTTGTAAAGAAACCATAAAACATTTATCTAGTGAAAAAGATAACAATCCAAACAACTTAGCATGAAACGATTTAACAATCTGAAACAACTAAAGGAAGGTGCTCCGGAACTTTAGATACTAAATTCAAAGACTATGGACTTAGATACAACCTGTAGGATTGACACTGAGAGCATGACACACACACATGAAAATGAATCCCAATTTCAACTTTTATCTACTAAAAGAAAGTACAAAATACGAGTTAAAATACCTATCTATCTATAACCCTCAAGTGGCCTGCTCTTGGGTGTTTCTACAGCTATCTCATATAACATGCACTGGTAATCTCCAAGTTACTTCATTTAGAGGACTTCATTCACATTGCTCAGTAATTCAAAGAGTGGCGGGAAAACTCTTTTTTATTCATATGACCTAGTTTTACTCAAAAATACATATTGGCAACATAACGATATTCTTTTGTATTCATCATTTTCAATAGTTACACATTTATATTCAAAAGTGGTCAACAAAATCTTACTTTCCAGTTAATAAAGTCTTCAACAGATTGTCAACAGCTAATGGAATTTTAAAGCCCATGACATGAAATATTAAAGAGGCTCGGCATGAGCCATAAAGTTTTTGAAATTGAAAATAACAAAACTATGAAGACTTGGCCCATAATGTATGCTCCTAAAATGTTGGCACCCACTTTCTTGTTTTCAACGGTGTTGAGACCTGCATTCATTTCCCTTTTGATTGGAATGGTAACTGGGGGTGGAAATTGACCTATGAAATGCTCAAGAACTACACCATTAAATCAATATAAGTTAGCTTATTTTGACTAATTTCAAGAATTAAAGTTTATACATTTATTCATAAAAGGAGAGAAATTATTTATCCTAAAGGTAATAAATTGGCAAGGTAAATTGGGTTGAAAGGTATAGGTTTGCATATTGAGTCCATTATATTGATGAGGTTATTTTTAACTCATCATTTCCTCCCCTTCCTAATCTTGAGAAGGTCTTCCTGCTCTTTGGTGTGTTCCATTTCCTTCATTCCCATTATTCATCTCCTCA
Source organism: Sequoia sempervirens (assembly GCA_007258455.2). Classification (NCBI taxonomy): domain Eukaryota; kingdom Viridiplantae; phylum Streptophyta; class Pinopsida; order Cupressales; family Cupressaceae; genus Sequoia; species Sequoia sempervirens. The sequence goes on along the minus strand of VDFB02047397.1, from coordinate 74,393,005 downwards.
TACTTGGCACTGAGATCATACAAATCATTTGCTTTTGTATCTAGCTCCTCTAGCTCCCTCAGGAATCTCTGATGAAAAGTGACCCTGTGTTCCCATCTTGTAAAGCTATCAACACTCTGTTCTGTATTGGTATATGCTGAAGGAGGTGGTGAAAGAAGCAAGGGAGGTCTATACCTCATACCAATCTAATTAACCTTTAGCTTTTCAAGGATCTTGGCCAAAGCTACTACTCTTCTATAGGACCATTTAATATTAAGGGGTGAGATCAGCTCCCTTTTCTTGAGAAATATAGTCAGAGGGGTATATTGTTCCTCACAAGCATGCCAAGCTCTCCCTATCAATTTTGGTCCTTGATCTTGGAAGTGATCATAGCACAACTAGAGGTTATTATTGTACTTTCCCTATACTTCCTTTTTGAGTTGAATGCCCAAAAATTGTACCTTGAAAAAGAAAGGTTTCCTGTGAGGATATCTCATCTGTAACCCCACAATCTTTTTTGCATGTGCTTATTCCCTTGCTCTATCTTGCCAGTGAAGCTGATTTCTCATTGTAGACAGGAATGATCTCAATTGTACCTCTCCCACAAATAAATTAACAAAGAAATATGTATATTTTTCTAGTAGCAAATTATGAACAAAAAAATCACATAACAAATCTTGTTGTTCAGGGAGTGACTCAACAAATATCTTTACAAATTCCTTGTCATCAGGATCATGTGGCTGATTTTGGTGAATTCTTTGTAATTTCGGTCTTAAAAGTTGTTCATTAAGAAACATAGAGTACAACCTAGAAGGTCCTCTATAGGCCAATAGTAGTTCACCAATTTCACAAGCATCTTGTTTACCTCTATATGCTTGATTGAAAGATTCTTTTAACATTACTAATTCCCTCTTCAACCTATTATTCTCAAATTCCACATCCTTTAAAAGATAACATTTCTCTATCCATTTCATTAATATTGGAAAGATGCCTACCTAGAACCATTCTATAACAATAGGTTCAGTTTGTCTCTCCTTTGACTCCATAATTGGTTTAGTGTCACTCTCCTACAAATCCTGCTCTAATTCCATAATCTTACTCATAGAAGCATTCAATTCAGTTTCCTGTCTATTTATTTCTTCTTCAAAAGTAATAAATAACTTAATATAATTGTTTTTCAAGTCTTTGAATATGCTTATCTTTGTCATATAGAGCAACCTTGTGCTGCTTATCTTGCTAATTCCATCGTTGAATCTGGTACTGCAGTTGTTCAATGAGCTTATCTTTTTCCTCAATCTATATTGTCAATTTTGCAATTTCCTGGTTTCTTTTATTTACAATGGTAGATTGCATCTTAATCTCTTCTTTTTTTTGGTTAATTTGTGCTTCATCATCTTGTAGGTTGGTTCTTAATTCCATAATTTATGCTTTTAACTTTTCTAATTCCTCACTTCTCTGGTTAGATTTTGTATCCCCTGTGTCGACAGAGAAGTTGAGGAATTTCTATATCAATATAATGCACATTTTCTTCCCTAGTGTCCATAGCAAAGGATGAGTGAGGAGGCACATTTTCTTCCCCAGTGTCCATAGGAAAGGATGAGTGAGGAGGCACATTTTCTTCAATTTCAGGTATACTTCTTGTTTGGTCAAGGAAAGGAGAAAGTCACCCCACATGTTCATCTTCAATCTGCACTGAATGCAGTGACTGTGTTTTCTCCACCTCCTACTCTTTGGGTGATGGGGTTTTCTTGTTCTCTTCCCTAGGAAATTGATGACCATTCTTTTTTGTTTCATCTATTTCCTAAAAGCCAGGTGGGATTTCAATTTCCACTACCTTTGTTTGAGTCTTGGCCTTCTTCCTTTTGGAAGCACTTCCTATGTCCTGGGGTTTTCTTTCATTGGACCCTGAAGACAACCTTTTACTTCTCCGTAGAGGAGTCATTTGAAAAGTAACTTTTTTTTTTCTTCCTTGCAAGGAGGTTCCTCTTCATCTCTGGAGTGCACAATTTCTACCTCCCCTTTCTATCATGGGGTTTCTATCTCATCTGACAAAGTTTTTGACGCATCACTCCTAGGAGCCATTGAGGTTTATTGGGATTCAAGAGCATCTAATGCCTCCAAGGAGGTTTCTTCCAAAAAAAATTCATTTTTCCAGGAAGATTCTCCCTCCTCGAGCGATCTTCCAGGTTCTACTTTTTCAAATTTCTACAAGAACTTTTTCCACTTCTTTTATGGCTTTTTGCGGAAATGATATTTTCATATTTATTGAATGAGACCGTGATGTTTGAGGGGCCCTATCCCAACTTTGTACTTTTCCATTATAGAGGTGACTAAATGACATAGGAAGGCTGGTAATTTACCCTAAGAGAAGGGTTCTCAATGTTGTGGTGTAAATGATTCAACAAACGAAAAGGGGGTCCCAGTACTGTAGTTATCTATCCCTCATAGGTGAAATAATTAATTATCCAGGCTACAATAGTCCTCTAGGGTTCTAGAAGAGACATTCTATGGATTCCTTTATTTTGTCCTCTAGTACTTATGGTCATTATAGGTTGGGGTTCCCCTTTCCTATGAAATAGTTATATCAATTTTTGATAAAGAAAATTGGAATTTTCATTCAAATCAATTCCCTTATTTTTGAGACCACAAAGATGAGCAATAGTTGTCATACTTACCCGAAATCACTTGTCGTGCACCAAGGTTTTCCCATCTACGAAATTCTTGATGAATTCTTTCACGAGCTGCTTTGTATACCCTTCAAATTGTTTTATGAATTCTAGCCACCTGACTTTATGAAATAAAGCTGCAATATTGCCCAATGCCAACAATTGAGTTGCAGAAGTTGGCTCGAACTTCTTCTTAGCTCCTTCTATTCTCTTTGTTTCTTTGGTAGTTGGCAAAATTCTGCAGAACTCTATAATTCTTTCCTTACTAAATTGCAGACGAAAAAAGAATTTTGTGTCGATATACCCAATGGAGGAGAAATTAATTATCACCTTTCTTATCGCCTTACTAAGTAATTATAACGAGTTTTCATGGGGAATTACACAACTACTACCGTACTTTTAGCAATCATGTGAAGGCTTAAGTTTCAAAATTGTAAGAAGGAATCAGTTATGCCAATTAATTAGCCTTTATTCAAAATAAATACTAACTTTTTAAACAAATAAATTTGCACACACCTTATGTCTTGTCATTAGATCGAACGTCACTCACTTGTGCTGAAGTAATTGGAGAGTCATATGGTTTGGTGCGGGTGGTGGTGGATAATAATGGCATGAATGGGATGGTTGAAATGGTGGAAAAAATTATTATGACAAAAAGGTGTCATAATAATTTTATTTATTATGGAAAGTTTTGGTATGATGTGGCAGAATGATTATTAGGGAGAAAATATCGAAGCGGCATAAAATCAAATAATGGGAATGTGCAGAACTTAGGAAAAATTAAAAGAATGGAAAGAAAAAGCTTACAAAAACCTAGAGCATTGCTGAAAAATGCAACCAAATTAGAGGAAAAGAGAGTTCCAGAACATCATAGAGATATGTCAAAGGAACGTGGTAACAAGTTTAAATATTTTGAAACATCACTAGAAAGATGTAGCTGGGACAACAACCAATTTTTTTGGAGCATCGTTGAAAGATGCAACCAGAGAAGCAACCCAAATTTATAGAGCATCATCAAAAGATGCAGTCGAAGTAGCAACCAAATTTTTGGAGCACTGTCGAAAGATGTAGCTAGAGCAGAAACCAAAATTTTTGGAGCATCATCGAAAGATGCAGCCGAAGTAGCAACCAAGATTTCTGGAGCATCCGAACAAATTTCTAGAGCACCCAAGCAAAATTTTAGGGAATCGCTAGAAAGATGCCACTAGAAGGAAGAAATAGGAGAATTCCAGAGCATCATTGAAAAGATGTCACCAGAAGAAAGAAAGATGTGACATTTTGGCCTTGGCTTCCCAAAGCATCATTGAGTGATGCATCATAATGCAGGATCAGGATGAGGAGCAGAACAAGTCCATTGTATAGGTTTTGGAGCATTGCAGCAACAAGTTTCAATGTATCACAACAACCACATTGAAAATTTTTAGAGCATCATAGTAGGGTGTGCTAGAATTGTGTTTGCCAAAATGAAGTCCTGCAAAATATAAACAATTTTAGTCAAGTCCAAATGATGAAGTTGATGAAGAAATTGAAAACATTCTAAAATGATTTTTTTTTTGGATTATTTATTTGACAAAACTATATTGACCATGCCATAGCAGAGTCAATGCATTGGATTTCTCCCTACGTTTCTACCATTTTTGTAAACTCTTCTTTATTAATGGGATTATGGTAGACACATAATCGGTTCCCATTAACTAGAAGAGTTTGGGTATCACCATCAATAGGTTTTAGGTAGACCGAACCATTGGAAAAAACTTCAAAAATTGTGTATGGTCCAAGCCAGTGTGTTCATAGTTTCCCTTGATGATCCTTGTATTTGGAATTGAACAATAATGCCCAATCCCCAGCATGGAATTCTTTCTCTTTGATATGTTTATCATGCCAGACCTTATGTTGTTGTTGGACCAATTCAGTTTGATAGACGACGGCCAAATGGAGTTAATCTAGTTTGCTAAGCTATAAAACTCACTCAATTTGGGCTCATTTAAGATCCATGCCCAATTCCATGGTCGTTATAAGGGTTTGGAGTTAAAATTCAATGGGTAAGAGGGGTTTCTTCCCAAAGACTAACTCATAGAGACTATAGCTAGTAGTTTATTTCCAAGTGGTGTTCTAGGCCTAAACAGTTTCTGGTAGTTTCCTAGCTCATTCTTTCCTTCCAAAAGAAACAATTTTTGTTAAAATGTTTTCCAACTCCCTATTAGTGACTTCAACTTGTTCATTTTCCTATGGGTGGTAGGGTGAGAACTTCTTGTGACTTACTTGGAAATGATCTGTGAATGCCAATAAAACTTTAGACATAAACTAGGGGCCCTAGTCTATGCCAATTATCCTTGGAGCTCTGGATTTGATGAAAATTCTATTGTAGAGGAAATCAGCTAACTGTTCCTCCCTAGCAATATGTAGGGCTTGCACTTCCACCCACTTAGTCAGGTAATCAGTATACACCATAATGTACTCCTTTCCTTGTGAAGGAGGGTCTATTGGGTAGATAAAATCCAATCCCCATTTTTCAAATGGTTCAAGGACTACATGAGGCTACAGGGGCATTTCGTTAGAGGTAGTTGGTCTTCCTACCCTTTGGAATTCATCACATCGGCGAACGTATTTCTTGATGTCCTTATGCATTGAAGGCCAGTAGTATCCCATGCCCAAAATCTTGTGAGATGTCCTTTTAGCAGAATAATTCCCTCCTGAAGGGTTATCATGATAGGCTCTCAGAATACTATAGGTCTCATCTTCCCTAACACACCATCATAAACCATATTGGGTCCACATTGAAACAAGATCCCATTAATCTATTTGAAAGGGGCACTTTCTCTAACAAGGCAGTTCTTCTATTTTGATGAGAAGTGAGGTGGTACTTCTGTTGTGGCCAAATAATTTGCAATATCGGCAAACCAAGGGGGTTTAATGGAGATGGAAAATAGATTTTCATCTGGAAACTCATCTTGTACCAAAGCATAGTCTCCATCATGTTTAATCAGGGATAAGAAATATATGACTAATTGGATTTTCTTGGTTTGTCAATGATTGTGATAATGAATTCTTGGAGAAGTAACCACCTAATTATCCTTGTATTTACCACCTATTTTTTCATAAGGTACTTAATGGCTGAGTGATTTGTATGCACTATGAATTTCTATCCTATTACATAATGTCAAAATTTCTTGATTGCATCAACTACAGCCAAGAATTCTTTCTCTGTTATGGTATAATTCTTTTATGTTGGTGTCAAATTTTTGTTGATGAAGTATATAGCATATTTTCCCCCATTCTCATCTTCTTTCCCTAGAACCACTCCAATGGTGTCATCAAACACATCGGCATAAACATGGAATAGAAGGCTCCAATTAGGTAATTGAAGGACAGGGGCAGAGATGAGTTTCTCTTTGATAATTTCAAATGAAAACTAACACTCATGCGTCCAAATGAAGTTTGCATTCTTCTAAAGGAGAGAAAACATAGGGGTTGTGATTTTACTAAAGTTTTCTATGAATCTTCGGTATTAACTAGCATGCCCTAAGAAACTCCTGACATTATTTTGAGTTTTTGGGATCTCGAGTTGTTGTATGACTTCAATTTTCTTAGGATTAACCTTAATCCCTTCAGCTGAAATATGATGTCCCAACACTATTCCTTGTTCCAGCATGATCAAAAATTTCTCGTGACTTAGGGACAACTCATGATCCTCACACTGTTTTAACACCTTGTCTAGATTCGTGAGGGCTTCATCAAAAGTTGAACTATATACAGTGAAGTTGTCCATATAAACTTCCACACACTCATTTACCAACTAGCAAATATAGCCAAGATAGCCCTTTGAAACGTTGTAGGAGCATTACATAGTCCAAAGGGAGGAACCTGATATGCAAATGTCCCCCAAGGGCAGCTAAAGGTGGTCTTATCCTAGTCTTTTGTTGCTACCTATATCTAGTTGTATCCACTAAATCTATCCAAAACTAAAAAATATTTCCTCTCGGCCAAGTTATCCAGCACTTGGTCTAGGAATGGGAAAGGGAAATAATCTCTGCGTGTTGCTTTGTTAGGCTCCCTATAGTGTACACACACTCTCCACTTCCCATTATTCTTTGGAACTACAACTAAGGGTGACACCCACTTGCTGTCAAAAATTGGGTAGATAAATCCTACTTGTAAGAGTTTCTCAATCTCATTTTTATTGATGTCTTTTACAGTAGGATTGAGTCTCCATTATGGTTAGCGAATAGGTCAAATAGCCTCAATATAGATATGATGTGTACACACACTAGGGTGTATTCCTCTCATATCTATATAGTCTTAGGAGAACGCTTTAGATCTATTCACCAAGGTGTCAAACAATCTGTGTTCTTCCATCTTAGTCAACCAACTATTGATGTTCAAAGTTTTTCCTGGTAGCAACATAATGGTTTTGACTCCCAGATGGTTGGATGTGATAGTGTACATGGGCCTTATCAAGGTGTTAAGAGGACAACTGTGTGATACACATTTATGAAGTTAGGTGACATCTACAAAGAAATGGTGAGTTTTTGGAACTAAGTTCATCAAAAGACAAGGTAATCCGATGAAACTGGCACCATCAAATTCTGCATGATCTATGTTGATTGGGTGTCCTAGAATTTCTTCTCTATCTTTCATCTCTTCACTACTTGAATCTGTGGTAAGACTTTCCATGTCATTCTCCAATTCATCCTCTAATTATTCACCATGCTATTTAATGACTACCATGGCCAATGAAGCCAAATTTTCCTATTCGTTGGGACTTTCCGCTTCATCAACCCATACTTTATTGTGTTCGGTAGGCTTGGCAGGAGGATACAATTTATTTTTTTTACTATTAGATCCATGCGAGATGGTCATTCCTCCCTCTCTATAGTCAATTTTGGATATAACGGTAGCCAACCATGGTCATCCTAGAATTATTGGGTAACTATCTTTGGGTGTAAGGGATTCAATTAGATAGAAATCTATAGGATATTTCCATCCATCCACCATAACAAGAATGTTTTCAATTATGTCATTGGGAATAGCTATGGATTGATTTTCCATTTGTAAAACTATAGTTGTGGGGCGTAGATCAGTAAGTCCCAGTTTCTCCATCACATCAACAATCATCATGTTAATGGTTGCTCCAAGGTCCACCAAAGCATTAGGTATTCACCCCCTTATTAACTGTTACTATTATAAGAATGCTACCTGGATAATCATATTTTGAAGCAGTGGTCATTCCAACCAACAAGTCAGCTAGGCACCCATTTATGTGGACATTGTTAATTTTTTTTGGTTTTCTCCCTAGGGTTTTTATACACAACTATTTAATCAGTCAGTTTAACTCAGGGATCTCTTTAATCACTTGTAACAAGGGGACTTCAATCTGCAATTGCTTAATTTCTTGTATCAATGCAGTTTTAGTGGATAAGGTCTATTCTAGAGCATCTTTCATAGGAATTGGTTTTAGACGCTTTGGAAAGGGTTCTTTGATTTTGTCGTTAGGCACAAATTCCATCACAAGTTCAATTGGAGACTAATCCCCCTCCTCTTGAGGTAGGTCGAAAGCTCTAGCTGAAGATTGGGGATTAGGCTTATGTTGTGTGGTATCTGGGATTTGTTCTACAGATGTGGGTGTTATCATGGTTTCCTCAGTAGACTTCTTGATAGGTTCATCTATGATTTCTTTAATAGTCAATTGCGCAAGTATTTTCCTAGACCTCAATTACAGGTTTCCATAGTGTATGGCATTAAGTCTAGTAATATTGTCCTGTTCAGCGAAATACACCAGAGTTTTTAGGCAATTGTTCTTTGGGTTCAAAACTGGTTGCACAAGAAGTGGTGGCTGGTTAACTTTTTCATTTTGTTGCATATTCTAGGGGGTGGTAGAAGATTTTTTTATTGAGTAGGAATTCTCTTAGGGCCAGTATAAAACTTATGCTAAGGTTGATTCCATTCAGGAATGGGATTTTGAGGGTACCACTGCTGTTGAGGCTGATTAGGCCACTGAGGGTTACCCCAAGATTGATTTTCCCATTTAGGTGGTGCCTGGGGATAAGTTCCCCAATTAGAGGGTACTAGAGGTGGTGCCTAAGTCCAGGGTGTTTCCCATTGATTATTGTTCCAATTGGGTTGGGATCTTCAATTAGGATTGGAATTCTAACCATAGGAAAAATTGCCTCCAGTTCTTTGATTAACAATGCTCACTTATTCCTCGACTGAGGTTGTTCTTTTCTTGGAATTTTTGATGGAATTCAATAGCTCACACTGATCAATGGGGTGATTTTTGTCACACACTTGACAAATTTCAATCTTATCAACTTTTTCCAAAGGACATTCTCTTAGCAAATGTCTGTTTTGGAACTTGAGGCAATAGATGGACAAAGTTTCACAATTTCATGTTTTAGCCTATATGCCATCTAAAGTAATGTTTAACTAGACAAGAATGTTGGTCTTAAAGTTGGTGAGCTCTTCACGAAGTTTTTTTATGTCATTGGAACCTTTAAAGAGAGTGGACTTCTTGATTCCTCCTTGAGTTCAAGAGAAATTTTGACACAGTTCCATAATATCATCCAGTCCCAGTTGGGACATGTCTCCTTTTCCCATTAAATCCAAGCTCCTTTGAGCATCATTGTCGAGACCTTTAAGGAATAAGGTCTTTAGAATATCAAAACTCATAACTTCTCCACCATAGCATTTAGATAAGAAGATAAACCTATCTAGGTAATCCTCTAAACTTTCATCCTCATTTTTCCCTACTTTGAATAATTCTTCTTTCCCATCACTAACCCTACAGTAACTTTGGTACTTCTCCAAAAAGGCAGACTCCATTTCATTCCAAGAGGTTATCGACTAGGAAGCTAATCCCATAACCTAGCACATAGTTGAGTCTTTCAGAGTGGAAGGGAAAATATTTAGTTTTTGATTATCATTCTTGTAGTCATATGTTTGACACAAGACTTTAAACTAAAATAGAAATTGATTAGGGTCCTTAGTAGACAAACCCTGGAAGGTTGGCAAGAAGGCCAGTGAGATATTTTCCATTGTTGTATCATCTGCATCAATAGCAATAGGGTAAGTGAATGTGTGTGGTGGTGAGGGGTTATCATTGTTGTTGGTGGCATTTCTACGGTCACCCATGATGTTGAAGAAAATATGACTCTCATCCAAAGTTCGCTAAGTTGGGAAAGGTTTAAGAGTTTTCAAAGGAATATACTCCTCTACAATTATATGTTCTCTTTCTGGGGTATGTGGGAAGGTCTTAGGTTGACCCTGTTCAGTCAATTCCTCAGTAAGTTCTTGACCCGAGTTTCCTTCCTCCCTACTTGTTGTTGGTACATCAACTAGGGGGGTTTTTGGTATGAATCTTTCGTGGGGGCCTTGTTTCCTGACCATGCAGAAAAGAAAGCGAAGGACTATTTCTATCCCTAAAAGAGGTATTCAAGATATCTCCTACTAACACTAGAAAAAGGGCTTCCCTGGAAATGGTGCCAAAAAGTTATAGGTTATCGTCAGGTCCTAAAACTTTAGTTAATAAACACATTAATATATCGACCGGGTAGTGTCCAATTTTGTTGTATGCAATAGGAGACATCTTAAATATCTCTCTCTCAGGTTTTCTAAATACCAAACAGCTGAATAAAACTCTAAACTAAAGAGCCTCTAAACTTAGAAAGTAGGAAATCATCTATCTAGAAAGCTAAAAATAATTAAACTAGAAAGTAGAAAACTATGAATCTAAAAATCATCACCACTAAGCTAGAAAGCATGGAAATCATTAATCTAAAGAATGTATAAATTTTTGAAGAAGTGAAACTTGTAAAGAAACTAGGAAACATTTATCTAGTGAAAAAGATAACAATCTAAACAACTTAGCATGAAACAATTTAACAATCTGAGACAACTAAAGGAAGGTGCTTCGGAACTTCAGATACTAAATTCAAAGACTACAGACTTAGCTACAACCTGTAGGATTGACACTGAGAGCGTGACACACACACATGAAAATGAATTCCAATTTCAACTTGTATCTACTAAAAGAAAGTACAGAATAAGAAGTAAAATACTTAACTATCTATCTATACCCTCGAGTGGCTAACTCTCAAGTTTTTCTACAACTATCTCAAATCACATGCACTGGTAATCTCCAAGTTACTTCATTCAAATGACTTCATTCACATTGCTTAGTAATTCAAAGAGTGTGGGGAATTTTTTTTTTTCATATGGTATTTTTACACAAAAAGACATATTGGAAACATAACGATATTCTTTTGTATTCATCGTTTTCAACAATTACATATTTATATGAAAGTGGTTAACAAAATCCTACTTTCCAATTAATAAAGTCTTCAACAGATTGTCAACAACTAATGGAATTTTAAAGCCATGACATGAAATATTAAAGAGGCTCAACACAAGCCATAAAGATTTTGAAACTAAAAATAATAGAACTATGAAGACTCGGCCCATAATATATGCTCCTGAAATTCTAGTGTCAACTCGCTTGTTTTCAACAGTGTTGAGACCTACGTTCATTTCCCTTTTGACTGGAATGGTAACTGGGGGTGGAAGTTGACCTGTGAAATGCTCAAGAACTAAACCATTAAATCAGCATAAATTAACTTATTTCGACTAATTTCAAGAAGTAAAGTTTGCACATTTATTCATAAAAAGAGAGAAATTATTTATCCTAAAGGTAATTAATTGGCAGGTTAAATTGGGCTAAAAGGGATAGGTTTGCATATTGAGTCCATTATATTGATGAGGTTATTTTACCTTATTAGGTAGAAAGAGTGTGAAAGAATATATGCAAGAATTCCATAGAATCTTTATCAAAACTGGACATTCTGAGGTGACCAAAGGGAAGGTTGCAAGATACATAAATAGATTGAGATCAAGCATTCAAGAAGAAATGGCACTGGTTAGAGTTGTGCCAATGAAGGATGCCTATCAAATGGTATTAAAGATAGAGGAAAGGTTGAACAAGAGGTTTTTGAATAAAAACAAGGGAAAGGATAAAGCTTATGTGCAAAAAAAAAAGGATGAACATCAAATTAGAAACATTAAGGGCAGCAAGGATGAAAGATGTGAAAACTCAAGCAATCCCCGTGATTAAAGTTTTAGAGGAAGAGAAAGATCGAGTAGGAGATTTGAAAGAGGAAATTTTAAAATAACATGTTTCAAGTGTGGAGAAGAGGGGCACAAATCATATGAGTGTCCTCATGAAGAGGAAAGACCAAGAAGAAGAACTGTAAATTAGAATAGGGCAGCAAACATAAATGGAGAAGATGCCCATTCAACACATTCCAAAGGAGCAGAAGATAGTGAAGCCTTGATGATGAGGAGAGTTTTGATGAATGAAAACAGTGAACCCATTCAAAGGAGGAGATTGTTTCATACAAGATGAAAATGCAAATGTAAAGTTTGTAAACTCATTATTGATGGTGGTAGTACTAATAATATTGTTTCTACAGACATGTTGAGAAGTTGCAGTTGGAGAGGAAGAGGCACCCACATCCGCATAGGATCTCATGGTTGCAGGATTATCACAAAGTGTTCGTAAATGAACAATGTGTGGTAAGATTTAGGATTGGAAGTTATTATGATGAAGTATTGTGTGATGTTATGAACATGAATGTTTGTCATTTGTTGTCGGGTAGACCATGGAAATTTGACAGGAAAGTAGTGCATAATGGATGTGTGAACACTTATAGTTTGATGAAGGATGGAGTTCATCATAAATTGTAGCCATTGGATGAGAGAGGAGGCAAGGTTAGAATTTGTTTGGTTAATGATTTGAAACAGTTAGAGAAAATGGATGAAAGTGAGGAGGATGATTTGCTAATGCAATTGGAAGCAATTGAAAGAGTGGAATGAGAAAATTTCAGCTAATGTAAAGGTTGCATCCAAAGGTAATGGGGTAATTTCTTATTTTTATACTTCTTTTGATGAGAATAAAGATGTATTTGCAGTAGTAGATGTGTTGGAGAAATGTGAGAGTGATAAGTAAGATGTGAATGTGAAGTTGGAGATTACTGATGATTCCTTGTTTGAGAATGATGAAGGTGAAGATTCCTTGATAGAAGAACTTGATTACTTGTTTCAGAAGGTGAGTGATGAGTCACAAGATTATTATTCTAACATTTTTTTGGGTGTAGAAAATCAATTTGCAACAATAGAGTATCTTTTTAAAGATACCAATAGAGTGGAAAGTTGCATTGAAGACAAGGAAAAAGGAGGACTAGAAGAAGGTATAGCATCAAGAAAGGTAATACAGGACACATGTTGTGTTGAAGAAGGTATGAATAGCATTGATTTGATTTATTTTGATAAAACACATTGGTGGGAGGTAGAGTTTGATAATTTGTGTTTCATGGGGATGAGAAAAGGAGGAAAGGTGAAAGGGGATACTAATGTGAAGGTGCAGGTTGATATGAATAAAAAAGTTTTAGTGAACAAGGAGAAAAAATGGATCCAAGATAGACATAGAGTATACAAATGTTTATGAGTTTCACTCATGAAACATTTATTTTCTATCACGGGTGTCTGATGCAGGAGCATCCATGGCTTAGTGGCAATCCTGTGTCACTAAAAAAATGAGATTTATTATTTTAATTAATTGTAATTTTTTGGTGTGACTTCAATTTCATGTTTGTTTAATGAAATTCATAATTTTGGTTGTGAATTTAGATGTCATTTCATGTTGCAAGTTAAATTTGAAATTTGGAGCAATTTGGATAAAGGGGGAAAGTGAAGAAAACGCTTTAAAAACAAAAAACCAGAAAAAGCAAGTATGGGCATGGGGTCTTGAGAGGCTTCCAATTTATTATGTAACTCCAAATTTTAAATTCCAAGATTCCTAAAAAATAGGGGACCTCGAAGTGGACGTCTAGTTTGGGAAAATGAGTTTTTTCCTTTATTTCATGAAAGTGAGAAAAACAATTAAAGCATGCTTCCACTCACAGTTGATTGTGGAATTGGAAAGGATTATTTTATTCAATATTTTAATGAATTTTTATTATTTTGGAGACATCCAAGAGTTGGGTGTGGATTTTTGGGAGATTCCTTTTGAATGGAAGCAAAATTCACAGAAATGAAATTTCATTTGCATTTCATGAAAGTTTGGGTTTTTTTATTGAAAATGAATTTCATTTTTGAAGATCAATTCTGAAGAGTATTATTGCAAATTGGAGGTTGGAGTTTGTTTACAAAGGTTTGAAGAACACCAGTTGTTGCAGATTTTTGTATTGAAATTATGCAAGAAGTTTTGTTATTGTAGGTGTTGAGAGAATTTTTTGTGTAGAATTGATTTGCTACTGCAAATCATTTATTTTTTCGTATTTTCCTGGAGTCATGTAAGGGCTTGTTGCAGCCCATTGCTCATTTGGGACTGATCGTAATTTTATTTTTCAAAATTAATTTGAGTTTGGAGCCACTAGTTGCAAGTTGCAAACCAGAAATTTATATTTGGTGTGAGGATTTATTTTCCTATGAACTAGTTACCAGTGAGTTGTGAGTGCTTTGTAAATCTAATTTCTTTGAAAAAATTTATTGTTATTTAGTTCTCTACATTAAATTCGCATCCTGAAAGCATGTCAAGTCAGAATAAATTTGTGAGGGATACAAGACCCATACGCTAAAAGAACCATATTCAATGAAAATAGATTTGGTTTGAATGACGTGAAAATGTCATATATCCAAGCCCAAACATTTTGAGCTCTTGAACAAAACTAGAAAGTGTTTGGGAGACTCCTATTCTCCACAAAAGGATATAGGAAGTCAAGGGCTCTCAAATGGAATAATTTGGAGCCAATGGAAAGGTCAAGGACACTAGACAAAGTGAGTCAATTTTGGTTTCAGAACTACCGATCAAATGATGTGAGATCTACATTGTCAAATAGAAACTGATGACTGCAAAGGCCATCATCAATTCAAGGTGAGTACCATGGGCAAATGAGGAGAGAGCCAGTATATGTTTTGCATCGTTTATAATTTTGGAAAGCAGTGTCTAGACACTCCTTCCAATCTTTCTATCGAGATTTGTAAAAATTGATACCGATTTTGTAAATCATATCAGCCGAAATGACCCGTATAACTATATTATATGGGCTGGTATGATTTCAGTTTAATTTGATCTCTTGAGAAGAAAGAGATGACTAGAAAACTCAGAAAATTCAAGCAGCGAAGTTGCTTAGCGTATTGAATTTCATCTCAATATAAAACAAAACAAAAAAGCGGCGAAGTTGTTTAGCGTATTGAATTTCATCTCAATATGAAACAAAACACAACCATTTTGCCTGGTCAAATGAATCAGTCAAGGGCACCTCAACCTGCACAGTTGAACGTTAGGACTGAAAATTTTCCGAAAAGTCGCCCAAATTTCGAAACGTGTAAACTGCAGATTCATTCCACAGACATTATAGCGCATTCCATAAAGCTTGGAGTGCATCTGCACCGTCCCGTAGAATTTTTTGACAAAAAAAATTGCATTACATTACCAACTTCCAATGCATCTATATCAAATTCGTTCTCTGTGCCAACCATTTCTATTTTGTTATATTTTAATTGGAAAGATAACTATCCTTCAAGTTCTAGATAGTCTCAACTTTCGAGGAGAGGAAAACGTGTACGAAATTGCAAAATTATCAAGAAAATCCTCACCCGTTTCTGCATGGATATCTCTGTATAAATAGCAGCGTACGAGGCCAGAAGCTCAATGTTGTCGTAATTTACTCTCTGCTTCTTCAAAATTACAATGGCATACTTTTGGGTTTCTTTACTTTTGGTTTTACTAGTGCCCACAATAAGTGCAGATCCAGATCCATTGCAGGATTTCTGCGTAGCTGATACTTCCTCTTCCACAGTCTTTATCAATGGGCTGCCTTGTATCGACCCTAGCAAAGTTTCTGCAAAGCACTTTACTACATCCGTTTTGAGCACCCATGGAAATACATCAGGCAATCTATTCGGAATGAGCGTGATTGCCACAACAGCAGACGTTCTTCCCGGTATAAACACGTTGGGGATAATAATAGGGCGCGTAGATCTTGCAGTGGAAGGAGTGCTTCCTCCTCACACACACCCACGAGCCTCTGAAATAATTTACGTCTTGGAAGGGAAACTCACAGTCGGGTTTGTTGACACGACCAACAAGCTTTTCTCTACAGACATCAAAACAGGCGATGTTTTTGTTTTCCCCAAGGCCCTCGTACACTTTGCTCAGAACGTGGGAAAAAGGCCTGCCTCTATCATAGCGGTTCTCAACACTCAAACTCTCGGTACCTCTATCATTCCCTTGGCCACTTTCGCTTCCAGTCCGGCAATTCCCAGCAGTGTTTTGGCCAAATCATTCCAGATTAACGTTACGGAGGTGGAGAGCATAAGAAAGAAGCTTGGTGGCAGCTGAGTAACGTGGATCTCTTGCTGTTTTGCGCTTCCAAAAGTAATATGTGTTCTTTTGTTTCATATGTTTCTTAGTTATCAATAACTGGAAGGCTGTAGTTTAAAGCTAAGTTTTCTATGGTTGACTACTGATTGTTGGTCACTCGCCACATACAATTCTAAACATTTATGTAAAAGTTTATTAAGGTAACTCCAATAAATTTAGTACCAATAATTTAAAGTAATTGTTAGAGTCCATCAATTATCTATGTATGTAACCACTGCTGGATACACGTTGGTTTTCTTATTTTTGTTTCTTAGTGGAAAAGGTCTCATCTCTACTTTGTATATTTTTTAAATTGCTTTATATGAATTTTAAATGACTATTATTTGTGTCTATTCTATGACAGTTAGCCTATATATCTATATCTATTTTACAATGTTTTATTTTTACTCATGTTAAAATAATTTTGTTAATGATGATTATTGTTGTTTGTGGATTAGATTGTGTGAGTTTTTTTGCATCAACATTTCTTATCAAACTAAATAAATGGTTAGTTGCAGATCAAGACAAACCACAAAGAGAGGGGAGATGGGGGAAGAGGTTGCACATGGTCAAGAGGCACAAAAGAATGTTCAAACAAGACAAAAAAACTTGGAAAACCAAAATGATATTAAGAAGCCATAAATATTAAAATAAATATACTAGAATAAGCATATCAATATAAATATTTGTATTTGAACAAGAAATGAACTCCTATGTTTGTATAAATATATATAGACATACATATTTAAATATATACATGCATAAATGTACATTTAAATGTGTATATGCAAAAACATATATTCTTTTAATTTATATACAACACATGCAAATTCTTACAATTATATGCATACAAACTTGTAATATTTTGAGAAAGGAATTCACATACTTATATATAGGTATATATGTATGTGTCTATACATATCTTATATTTTTATACATGCATGCATAAAATATTCATATGTTTATGAGAATACAATATACACATATTTTTATAATTATACAATTAAAAATAAGCAATATCTCCATAAGTAGCATTTATGCACATGTTCAAGAGTATATTAAAAATAATATATTATATAACATAACATGTATATGTATTCTTCAATATATGAATAATAAATAAATTGAATACATTAATAGATAGATAGATAAGAATATATGACAATTTATGAGTATCTAATTATTATTTATGTATGATTTAGATATTTAGACATATACATACATAAATGTTTATAAATGAATCTATATAAAACAAACATATGAAATATATGTATGAATATATACATCTACAAATATAAGCATGTAACTCTGTATGTATATATATAAAGATAAGTATATACATATACATATAAAAGAATAATTGTATTTATGTATCAACATATATAGATATGAGAATGCATATGCATATGAAAATGAAATAATTAACTAAATATTATATATATATAATTTAGAGGTTTAGATAAATTTATTAGATATTATTATCCAATTATATATTTCTATAAATTTATAAATATTTTTTGTTATGGAAATATATTCAAACATTAGTTTAAAAATTTACATAATATTATAGATATATTGTTCATATATAAATACTATGCATGTTCAGTAATATAAATTGATCAAAAAATAAGAATAGATAAATTAAATCCAAGCGTGAAGAAGCAAACAAGCATATTCATAAGAATGCTTTTTAGAGACAAAAATAATAGGTCAAGCAAGACAAGCAATCAACATAAGAATAAAATAATAAGGGGATCACAATTAAAAGGGGATTAAACGACTAAGGGGAATCATTTGAACAAACTATGGATCACTTAGAGAAATGGCCATGGGAGGGATGAAGGAAAATTTACATGAAGGTGTGAACCCGTAAGAGACAAAGAGAGAGGAGAGTGATAGAGGATACTGATAAATATCTCTAGGAAATGAAAGATAAATAGAGGGATGAAAGAATCCTCAAAGAGTTAGGAAATGAGAGGATTGAGGAGTGATGAGATGGGAAGAGAGGAAGGAGAATTGGTTGAGAGGAAAGAAAAAATTGTGTATGGTTCATTAGTGGTGGAGAGAGTGGTCAAGGCAAGGGGTGATGGTAGTTTCTAAGGATGGATAACAAAGGTTTTCAAGATAGACTAAGACTCCACCCTTCATTGTGATTAAGGCTAGAGGGGTGATTGCTGATTTCTATGGCTTCCTTACATTTTCTCATCTCTTCTCTAAACAAGAATTGTGTGTTTTCTAGATAGATATGATGTTTGGTAGAAGAGTATTTCTTGGCTAGGGCTGATTTGAGAAGCCATTTATGTTTAATTTTGGGACTATGTTGTTTATTTTTGTGCTCAAAGAGTGACCCATTTCACCTACATAAGGTGTGTCACATGAAAAAAAAGTATTGTAGATTCTCGAGTCAAGAAAAATATTCCTAGTCTTTAAGGGATGGGATATAATTTTTAATGGTCTTTTCTAATAAGGATCTTAGATATTTTGCGGGAGATGCCTTCAATATAGGGAAAGAGACTGATAGATTTTAAAGTACGAGAACTAGAGCAGTGTATGGATTGAAGTTTTTTGGAATTGGTTAGGGAGGAGGTAGTGCCCTTCTCCACAAAGGTTTTCCCTAAGTGTAGGTGTCCTCATACCCTGGGGATTTATTCCTCGTTTATTGACTTCCTTGTATGTATTTTTTATTGTATACTTAAGCGGCTTGGATATTTCTTTGGGTTAAATGCATGAAGTTGGGTCAACTTCTCATGGAAGTTTTGGACTTAGGAAAAAATGCCTAATCAAGCAAAGAAAAGTGAGATCTCAAGTTTTATGAAACGGGATCCCGTTTCACTTTGGGAACTTGAGCTGAAAGTGGGATCACATTTCATGAATGGTTAAAATTTTAAAAAAGACTAAACATGATCTTGTTTAGGTTATGGGATCCCATTTCTATTACAAGATCCCATTTCTTAAAATTTTAATTTTTGACCCAACTTTTGCTTTGGTTTTTGGGTTAAAAAAGGTTTAGGGAGTTGACACTTAGCAAGTTGGGCTTGCTTTGACCTACAACTTCAAGGTCATGCCAGTGTCACTAGAAAAGACTAACTTTGGACAAATTTTTGAAGACGTTTTTTGCATAATTTTTTAAAGAAATTATTTAACCCATTTCTTATAATTGATGAGACTGTGTAGATTTCAAATATATATTTTTTTTTACAATTGAATATTTTATCTACTTTTCAAATATTTTTTTATGGAACTAGTCCATAAACTTGAAATAAGAGGTTTTTTTTTTTTTCATAACTTATATTTTTTACATTTAAAAATAAATAAATTATATGTCAACAATATTTAGACAATTATTTTCAATTTGAAAAACAAAATTCAAAAACTTATAATTTTAGGTCTACTAGCATAAAAAAAATTAGTTTGTTTAAAAACAATTATGCTAAAAAATACATCTCTATGATTGGGTACAGTTTTCCTAAAGTTGCACTATTAGACCCAAAAAAATGAGTGGAGACAAGGCTACTAGTTCTAAGAGGGTGATGCATGGGTGATAGCTAAGTGGCACCACTAGTGGTGTTAGTTGTTGGGTGAAGTTTTCTTGTTGGTTAGATAGCCAACTAGTGATGCCTAGGAAAAGTGTCCTTGGGGTTGTAGAATATGGGTTAAGGGGTTGTGATAATGGTAGAGTTGGAGAATATAGGTTTATGGAAACATAAAGGTGGTCATACGAATGGTGTAGTGGTTGGTGTCTGTGGACTCCAAAAACAATAGTATTACTATGTTGACTAGTGGCAAGTAATTTCTTAGGCCTACCCTCTATGTTATGGGATGTGGCCAACCAAAATTTTCCACTTGGGCTCCAAATGAGTAATGGTCCCTATCCAAATAGGGCATAGGTCCTATTTTTTTTAAAAACAATTATAAAAGATGACAAAGCTACATAAGCATATGGCCAAATTGATTACTTGGGAAAGTAAAATCGTATCAAATTCTCCAAGGCTAGATTTTATTAATTGTGGTAATGGAAATTGTACTCCCTTCTTGGAGATAGTACAATTCCTTACCTAATTTGGACCTATTTTGGGTACCCTTGCATTAACTACCCTTTAAATAATCATTAATAGGCCTGTAAGACCCATTATTTTGGATCTTGAGGCTTATTTCAACTAAAAACCCAACAAAATCATTTAAAACATTAAAAATTCTGAAAAACCCACCTCAAAAATCTACGGTGGGACTCATTCACCACCTTGGGAAAATGAGTCCCCCTAGGTGGGACCCATTTGGGGTCTTTTCAAGTTTACGCGGGAAAATCACCTTTTTAATTCAAAATTTTCATTGATTTCAATCTTTGAGATTTGGATAATGGTAAATTAGGTGTTAATGTTTGTATAAGCAAGCTTCTAAGTCATTATTTCATCTAAGCAAGCATTTCCAAGAGCAATTTCAAGAGATAAGCATCAAGAATCTTCAAGCATTCTTTCACAAGAGCATTCAAGTTTCATAAGCAAGCAAATTTGGTGTCTTGGAGCAACATTAAAGTGTTTTTGTAGGTCTTCAAGATCACTTTCTTAAGAGAGGGGGACCAACCATGTGAAGGCCCCAGGTCACGGAGAGCTAAGAGTGGAAGGCTTCCCTAACTTACCTCACTCTAAAGGGGTGTTTGAAATGAGGGACAAAATGATGAGGACTATAATGCCCTTCAATCACTTTGAAGACCCGAAACTAGGATTGGGGCTAGGCGAGGTGGTTTTCAGGTTCAACACTATACCTTAGGTAGCTCTCTAACCAAGGAGAGAAGTACAGTTCCAGGACAACAACGTGGCGCACTAGCATCTCTCAGGTGCGCTGGCATCCATATGACCAAAGGAACAAGAATATAGTACGAACTGCCAGAAAACAAGTTGATGGCCTAGCTAGTCACTTCTAAAGGAACAAAATGGAACTATGAAGTAGGAAAGATACAAATGAATATGATAGAGTAAATATATGAATGCTAAGGTGACAAAGATAATCTCACAAAGATGCTCATTCACTAGCTAGCTCCAAAAAGCACGTCCACCTACACACAAGAAAGAGGGAAAATTATTGGGGGTTGTATAGGGGTCTGCCTCAATCTGACCCTCGTTTTGGTGTTTTCACTTCCACGGATAGCCAAGATAGCAACGATATAGAAATGCATGATAAGGAAGTAGAGAAGGAAAAAAAGAAAGTAACACTACAAAATAGTATTATGCTACTCAACCAAATCGTAAAGGAGAGGAGTGAAAATGTTACCACCTCCACCAAGAGCTCACTAGCTAATGGAGGAGAAAAGAGGACTTGAAAAATCACCACAACCTCAACTATGATGAAGGGAGGTGTTGTAAAACCTCAAGCCCCTACTGCAATGGCTTTTCCACACTTGCTTTATAGAGTTGATGTAGTGTTGTTGTTGCTGCTATGAAGTGCCAAAGTGCTGCTTGAAGTGATGTAAGCGAACAGATAAGTGAAGAGATTACTTGAGAATTCCAAAAGAGAATGTGTAGAAGATTACTAGAGGATGTGAAGAAGATGAAATGAATGAAGGAAGAGTGTTTTTGAATGAAGGAGAGAATCTACCACATTTGAGGTCGGTTGGTAGAATAGGAACATTACAAACTGACACCAATGGGAAGTGTAATGCCTCTATCAGCTTCAGACACAGGAATCCGCAGGGACATAGGTGCACCACGCAGAGATATGCATGCCATGTGCGTGCCCCCGACAAATATTCTTCTACTGACTCAAAAGACAAATTCCAAATGGGATGAAGGAAGCAGGCTAATGTGGAATTTTTCCTTTGGATTTGGTTTTGTAAGGTGAGGAAGTATAAAAGGAGAATTTGTGTACGGGGTACAAATTTGTGCCTATACATTTTTCCCCCACTTTAGTGAGCATGAATATTGATGAGTTCTTTGATAAAGTAGATCGAAGAGTGAATAGGGTTAGAAATGTATACCTAAACCGTCGAGGAAGCAAACCATGATTTGGAAAACTCGAGAGCATAGGATAAGCAAAGGAATTCATAGCCCCATAGAACTATGAAGTTGTAGAATAAAATCATCTTACACACCTACAGACCTACAAGGAGGTGACCCCCAAGATCTCTCACATGAAGGAATCCCCAAGAAGAGCGCCTTACAGACCTGCAAAATTGTAAGGAAGGTATCCCCCAAGATCTCTCACATGAAGGATACTAAGAAAATCACCTTATAGACCCACAAACTTGTAAGGAAGGTATCCCCCAAGATCTCTCACATGAAGGATACCAAGAAAAGAACCTTACAAACCCAAAAACTTGCAAGGAAGGTATCCTCCAAGATCTCTCACATGAAGGATACCAAGGAAAGTGCCTTATAGACCTATAGACCTACAAGGAAGGTATCCCCCAAGATCTCTCACATGAAGGAAACCCAAAGAAAGTAACGTATAGACCTGTAGACCTGTAGGGAAGATATCATCCAAGATCTCTCACATTAAGGAAACCCAGAAAGAAAGTGCCCTACAAACTCGTGGACCTGCAGGGGAGTGACCTCCAAGATCTCTCACATGGAGGAAGCTCAGAAGAAGCACCCTATAGACCCATAGAGGTTTGTAGTGAGGTATCCCCCAAGATTTCTCACTTGGAGGAAACCCAAGGAAGGGGACTCTGCAGAGTCAGAAAGTGGCTTCGTGGGAACACTTGCAAAGCAACATTTTTATCCTTAGATAGAACATGTCTAAAAGTAGCCATGTAGGCAAGTGAGCAGATAGTCATGTAGACCGTTGATAGATTGGAAAGCTTTCAAAGGGATCCTTTGGGAACCCAGTATGAAGAATGGGGTCCACTCAAGGGACACACTATTTGAAAGTACATAAGGACATTTTTTCTCAAATTAATTCATCATCAAGGAATCCTTTTGAAAGATGTTCACTTCATCAAGGAATTTGAAAGGAAGATAAATTCCCCCTCATGAGGGGAAGATCAGAGTTGCTCCCACCTTGGAGGAAGGTTCTCAAGTTATTTCTTTATCAACCCATGATGAAGGAAACAAGTTCCATTAGGGTTTAAGGTTGAGAATGCAATTCTTTGTAAAGGATTTTGAGAAGATTCTCAAGAAAATATTCGTTGGCAATGAGTGTATTTTCTAAAAATCAAACTGACATAGAAGTGGTGTTGTCACACATGAGAGGGAAAACTCAAGCACAAAAGAGAGAAAGATAAGAGAAGAGAAAAAGAGAAATGAACATAAACATAGGGCATAGGGATAGCCTGATATTTCAAGGTCAAAACTACTCATAATATATATAAGTATAATAATAGTATATAAAATGAATTTTCATCAACCCCCTACTATATCAGACCATGTGAAGAATGCATGAGAATAAATAGTAAAAATAAAAAATTGGGTCAAGATGGAAGGGAAGCCTAAATGCCCCCAACGCTTTGCATCATCCCCAATTTCCAAAAAATCAAGTCACAAACATGGAAGAGTGATGAAACAAATAGAAGAAGGTTTACAAGACAAAAACCATGCATGTATCCAAGCACCAACAAGGGTGACAAGGGTCATCTAGGAACACATAGTATGATCACATGGGAACACATCACAACACACACACATCTATTCTAAAGATAAAGAAGAGGCCTCACCCTAACACTGATTAACCAAGAGGTCATCCACTTCCCACTCTAGATCATCATAGGGAGAAGGGGGACAAGCCTGCAATGGTAGAATGTTAAGAGGAGGAGCATCCAACCCTCCTACAACAAGGGCTAAGGAAGAAGGCCTTGCTAGGTCTCCTTCACTAAGGTCTTATGGAGCTAAGGTCAACGATTTCACGAAGATCGCTGACAAGGCTGAAACTTCATCCAAAGATTTAACCATGCACTTTATAGGAGTTCTATGTTTCACCTCAATGGATGGTGAAGGTTGTGCATGAGATTCACTGCTAGGCTCATCAAGTGATTTGGGAGCGGTGACGAACTCGGGAGAAGCTGGGATTGGTCCTATCACTAGGACATAACAAGTTAGCTCACGGGACCACCTTTTGGTGAAGGTGCAATCCTCTTATGTCCTTCATTTCTGGAAGGTCAACTCTCCACCTTCTACTAAGTCAAGGGGCATGAACTCCCCATAGACGAGGCGAGAGGTGCGGAGGAAGTGAAAACCGTAGTAGATACCACCGAAGTGTTCATCATATCTACAGTTTTTAGGAAAGGTGGGACATCTAGAAGGGACATCAAAAAAGGTGGCTCCACCAAAGGAGCGATGAAAAAATGCACCATTTTAGGGTCAAACGCATTTGTACTCACAGTGGAAGCTAGAAGCAATGTAGAGCTAGATTGAACAGAAGAAAAGGGGAGGAGAGAGGAGGATGTGGCATGATGCCTTAATATAGGGGAAGTCATCTCCTCTTCCTTCCTTTGTAAGGTAGTTTACTCAGCCACGAGATCCTTTCACTGGTGCTTGCACTCACATGCAAGGCAATTTCTATGACTTTTCGAGCTAGAGGCTCGAGGCTGTGAGGAAATACAAGGCTCTTGCTTAGCCATGGGAGTGTCCTCCATAGTTTTTCCCAACAGAGGGACAAGCTCCTAAATGGGAGCAATGGGAGAAGGTTGAGAAGTAGTGAGAGGAGTCAATTCTAACACCTTGATAGCTGGCCTCTTCCCATTTATTGCTTTGGGAGTAGAAGCGATAGGAGGCCATGGAGGTTGAGACATAGAAGGTTCCCCACAAGGGCCTTTTCCTCTACCATACAAATAGTACCAAGGTCCAGGCAGTTTTGTAGGGAGGTCTGATATCCTAATCTTAGGTTCATGCTATGGTGGTATCATCGGACTTAACAGATAAAAACCAGGCATATTCATCCAAAACTCTTTTCTAGAAAGAGGAGGATGAGAGCCATCCCAAGAATGGGGTAGCTTCTCTTTCCCTTTTCGAGAAGAGGAGGAAGATGACTATTATACTATCAGAAGGGAGAATTTCGACTGCCCCTTGCCCTCAGTCTTATACTTCATGTATTTTTTGTAAACCAAGTTCATTCTTGGAGGAAGCAGACCAACCAGAGTGGGCCAAAAGTGGTCTAATCAATATCCCCCATGGGATACTAGAGGTTGGTATCCAGTGTCATGCACTACATGCACACCACCTTCATGGGAGAACTTTAAATTTTTTTGAATAACGGAGACGATTCCATTCATGGAAGCTAGCCAAGGTATGCCTAGCTTCATCCTGAAAAAATCTGACTACGGAATGCAATCAAAGACCGTGTCAACATCCCTAAGTCCAACTAGGATGGACAAAGCTATCAAGCCATATGGATGGTGGATTTTGTTCCTTTGTACTCTTCTCTATGCAATGAATTTAGCAACAACGTTTCTTCCGTAATGATATTCACATGGCTCGTAGGGTCCACTAGGACTCCTATCACAATGTTGTCGTTGAGGCGAGCGGGAATGTGAAGAGGAGAAGGTTTGTTGTTCACAGGCACATCCTGCAAAGTGAATGTCACATTTGGTGAACTAGTCGTGGGTTGCTTAGGAGCAACCATGACCATGGTGACATAGGCCTTGGGTTGAGTGATAGAATCGAAGGGATTGACAATCATGTTGGTAGAATGTGACAAAAATGGGTCCATGTATATCTATAATTCATTATTCACTTTTTCCATCGATTTATGCATATTTTGTTTGCTTCCATTGAGATGAATAGTACCATCCTCGATGCGATCCTATATCTCATGACGTAGATGCATACAACATTTGGTATCATGTCCGTTGACTCGATGGTATTGACAATAGGCATTTGGATCGTACCAACTAGGGAAAGGTTCTTTAAGAGGGTTAGGGTTCTCCAAAGTTATAATCTTATCCTTTAGCAACTTCTACAAGATGGAAGAGTAAGATTCTACTAACTTTGTGAACCTCTAGTTGCGCTTGAGGCTGTTATCAGTCATAGTGGCTACTACATTTGCAATAGCCTTTCCTTTCTTAGAGATTGATATAATGGACTTTCCTTTAGAATGGGAATGTGAGGAAGATACCCCAAACTAAACTACCATTTGTTGATACTCCCATAGTGTTGCACACAAATGTGAGAAAGAAGGGTACTTCATGAGGGAAAACTTCTCTTGCCAAGACCTTTGTAAGTTCCCTATGAACACCTTTGGAACATTAGAGTCGAGTAGCGGATACGAGATTTGTGAGAAAAGTGCCTAGTACTGGATGATGAAGTTAGTAATATTTTCATTATCACCTTGTTTGCATTGGATGAGATCTGAAAACGTCATCTTCAGTTTGATGTTAGCTTGGAACTACCATAGGAATTGGTTTACAAGTTGATCAAATGAGAAAATGGAATTATTAGGCAAGTAATAGTACCATTCAAGTGTTGTATCCTTGAGAGATCGAGGGAATAGCTTCACCATCAATGCATAATGATGGAAAAAATTTGTAGATAGGGCATTAAAGGCAGACACATGTGTTTGTGGGTCACCTTTGCTTCCATATTTCTCAAAATTAGGAATCTCCATTCCTTGAGGGAAGGGAGTGTTTAATATTTCTACCGATAACGAGCTATGTCAGAAAAAGGGTTGAAAGATAGGTTGGGAAGAGGCCTAGGAGAGACTCACTAGTTGGCTTTGCATCTTACCCACGTTTTAGAGAAGAGTGTTCAGAATAGGGTTGTTAGAAGACACAAGGCCAGAGGGACCTCTTCTAGAACCACCATCAGAGCCACTTCTAGAACCGCCACTGGAGCCACTTCCAGAACCACCACTGTGGCCACCGCCAGAACCACTGTCGAAGCCAACGCCACTAACAAGGCCTCCACCAGAGCCACTTCCACTTCTGAAGCCATCACCATGACCTCCACCAGAACCACTTCCACCAGCACCACCCCCGCCACCAAAGCCACCACCACTGCCAAAGCCTCCACCGCTCATCCCACCATAACCTCCACTACTAGAGGTGACAAGAAGGGTGAAGCTAAATCCCAAAGGGACCTTGTTCGCTTTGATAGTCTTAGAGGTAGGGGAGATGTTGATTGATGGGACAACATCGACCATGTACATAGATGTAGGAGGCATCGACATTCCCAATTGTCTTTCATGATCTTCAAAAGTGGCCCCTTGCACAATGTTAGGATTTTTCAAAGGAGCACATGCTTCAGTCAGACTAGAGAGACTACCTAGGAGTTTTATGCCTATTTGGTCATTTCCCACCATATAATTTAATTCAATGATAACCTAAGTGACCCTAGACAACTTTAGGTTTATTTCTAAGTGGTTTTCCAAGTCACCCAACCCTTTGCTAAGGGTGGAGACATATTCTGAAGGAATATGAATAGCCTCATGCTTATCTACCAACAATGGTGTGGGAGGCGCAGGAGGAGTGGGGATGTGGTCGGCCTTGTCAGAGAATCCTACCTTTCCCCTTGACAACTGCTCCTATGTGACGATACCAACAACGAATGCAACAAAAAGGAATGTAGAAAAACTTGTAGTGACCTTCATCCTTTCCATCATAAGGTATCGTACACTTCTCCTAACAATATACCCAGAGGTTGTGGACTGGGTTGTGATGCTCATAAACCTTCACAACACTCAGAGGCACAACAATCAAAGGTATAATGGGAAAACTCCTCAACACTAATGAATGAATAGAGGTGGTTCACGTCTAGTTCACCAAAAATGTAAGTGAGGGGGACAAACCACGTCAATGCCCCAAGTCACTAAGAGCCAGAGTGAAAGCCTACCCTAAATTACCTCACTCTAAAGGGGTGTTTGAAATGAGGGATGAGAATGATGAGGACTATAATGCCCTTCAATCACTCTATAGACCTTAAATCAGGATTGGGGCTAGGCAAGTTAGTTTTCAGGTTCAACACTATACCTCACATAGCTCTCTTCCTGAGGACAGAAGTGTGGTTCTGAGACAACAATGCAGTGCACTGGCATCTCTCAAGTGCATTGGCATCTATACGACCAGAGGACCAAGAATACAGTATGAACTGCTAGAAAAAGTTGACAGCCTAGCTAGTCACTTCTAAAGGAACAAAACAAAACTATGAAGTAGGAAAGATACAAACAAACATGATAGAGTAAATATATGAAGGCTAAGGTGAAAAATATAATCTCATAAAGATGCTCATTTTCTAGCTAGCTCCAAAAATCACGTCCACTTACACACAAGAAAGATGGAAAATTGTTGGGGGCTGTATACGGATCTTCCTCACTCAAACCCTCATTTTGGTGTTTCCACCTCCATGTACATCCAAGGTAGCAAAAATAGAGAAATGTATGATAAAAGTAGAGAAGGAGAAAAAGCAAGTAACAGTACAAAACAAAATTAAGCTACTCAACCAAATCGTAAAGGAGAGGAGTGAAAATGTTACCACCTCCACCAAAAGCTCACTAGCTAATGGAGGAGAATAGAGGACTTGAACAATCACCACAACCTCAACTGTGATGAAGGGAGGTGTTGCAAAACCTCAAGCCCCTAGTATAATGGCTTGTTCCACACTTGCTTTATGGGGTTGATGGAGTGTTGTTGTTGCTGCTGTGAAGTTCCAAAGTGCTTCTTGAAGTGATGGAAGCAAAGAGATTGTTTGAGAATGCCAAAAGAGAGTGTGTAGAAGATTGCTAGAGGATGTGAAGAAGATGAAAATAATGAAGAGTGTTTTTGAAGGAAGAAGGAAAGAATCTACCATATTCGGGGTTGGTTGGTCGAAGAGGGACATTACAAACTGACCCCAATGTAACACTTTTGCCAGCTTTAGATTGAGGAATTTGTAAGGGACATAAACACATCGCATGGATGTCTACATATTGCACGTGTGTCCATGAAAAATATTATTCTATTGATACAAAAGACATATGCCAAATGGAACAAAGGCAGTGGGTTGATGTGGAATTTTTCCTTTAGATTTGGTTTTCTAAGGCGAGGAAGTGTAAAAGGGGAATTTTTGTAAGGGGTCCAAATTCGTGCCTATACACTTTCATTCAAGTTCTAGCATTGTCAAGGGTTGATCATGGTTGTGTATGGTGAATCATGATGGATTCTAGGTTGGGGAGATGCAACTAGCCATCAAGCCAAGCCTAATGGCTTGTTTCCTAAGTGATTCTATCCTCCATTATCACTTTATATTCAGCCTAACCAAGGTACAAGCATCATTAAGACTCATTTGGTTGATTAGGGGTCTCACAAAGTGAGTCATTCATCTTCATGTTTCCATTGATGCATCATATTCTTACACATTAGAATAGGGTTGCATTGTGTTTCAGATTTCCTAGTCTTAGACACACTTAAGGCTAGGGTTTGAGTTCACATTTACATTCAAATTTTAGTGTTTCTATTAAGGTTTAATTACCAAACTAGGGGTTTGACCGAGGAAAACCCCCCATAAGCAAATAAAGTTCCTATTCTATTTTACATGTATTTTCTCATATTCAGATTTGAAAATCAGTTTGGAAGGGAAGGGCAGAGATTGGAGCACATATCCAAACATTAAATTCTAGAAAAAGTGGAATGAGACTGATTTTCTAGAAGAGGTGAATGAGTCCCACTGCAAGTGCTTTTTAGAATTGTTTGCAGATTCAAATACCCTTTTCCCTAAAACTGGTTCATGTGCAAAAACCCCAATCTGGGACTAATTCACCCAAATTGGCGAATGAGTCCCAGTAGGTCAAAAAGTCATATTTTTCAACATTTCAAATCTCCATTCAACCATCTCCATATTTCTAGGTGCACACAATCCTTTATGTAGCTTTTTGTTTTGTTTCATTTGCATTTCTAGGTCATTTAGTGAAGGTTTGCATTGAATTAGGGTTTAGCATCACATATTACATTTCAACTTGCATTGCATTTATCTTTCCAAGCTCTTACTTGGTGGTGAATCCCTCATTAGTTTACAATCATCCCCTAGGACAACCCTATTGCAAGATCTCTTTCTCCTTTATATTGAGATCTCTAGGGTTACCTTTTAATGTAGTAGGTGGAAAGTGGGTATGCTCTATGTCCTAAGTCATATGATAGCATTCAAACCCCATTTTTCATATAGAACAATAATTTTATAGTTAATTTGTAAATTTTGAGTAAATGCATTAGTTCTATCCATTTGGCCTTAAAATTCCTAGAAAGCTAGTTATTCATTTGAAACAATGTCCAAATTGTCTATAACAAATTGACTTCCCAAATTTTGATTTTGGAAAGATTAATATGAATCTCAAATTTCATAAGCCTTTCCAAGATAATAAAATAATAAGAATTATTACACAAAATAATATAAGTTTATAAACATCCATATTATAGAAAAGTACGTATAGAACCCTAGAGATGTTAATTTTTTCTACCAAATTATTTTTCGTCTCTAGATCATTTGAAGAAAGAAGATATGAGTATAATGTTCTTTAATAAAATATTCATGCAAAAAAATATTTTCCCCTAAATAAAAATCTAGAAATTAAAAGATTTATCATAGCACAACATGCTCTAATACCATGCTGATTTGGAAATGAACTAGAACTACTCAAAGCGTAAATTAAATAAATAGATTGAATAAAAATATTGTAGAAATGATATGAATTAAAAATAGTAAACTAAGTTTAGTTTCCATAAAAGAAATGCAAATATTAGAGAGGAGAAAATAGAATTAAAAATGCTTCCAAAAGAAAGAATGAATAAAAATATAGAGGGGTGGATACAAATAGGAAAAAAGGAAAGTAAAATCAACCAATAAGAAAAGTAACTCCAACTATCAAAAAATAGGTAGTAGTTACACTCATGAAAGATGTCATCAACCATTATTATGAGGTCCATTTACAACTAGGCAACTTGAACTAAATCTCTAGAAAAATATATAATATCTAGGTAAGGAAAATTAAATTGTACAATAGAAAATATCTTAGTAATGGTAAATGAATTCTTTTTCTTTTATTTTTGAACCACGAGAATTGTTTCTAGACTATCTTAGTTGGTCCTTGATTTATTAGGAAGCTAAGATTACTAAAAAGAAAATTTGGGTTTTGATGCTCCAAAGGAATGCATTAATTAGGTTCTTACCTAGGTTAGGCTTTCAATACTACCATTGGAATATTGGATGGATTAATATTAGATGGATATTGTTAATTCTTTTATTTAGTCCATATATTTGAATGTGGCGATAAAACCTAAAAGTATTTTTTATTTCTTAAATGTACAATGTTAGTGTTGATGTGGATAAGATGCATGCATCTTTGACCACCTTGTCCTCAAAATTTTGAGAATGGATGTAACATATTGTTATGACAATTCCTTAGTTATTTTTTATAAGATCCATAATGATGGCCACTCTACATATATTTTATTGAATAATAGGAGCAAGTGACATTTATAAGGGCAAAAAGAAAAAAATATTAGTCAACATTAGATAACTAATGACTTATCCTTGGAGAATAAAGATGATGAGGATTTCCTTTTTGTGGTTAAAATTAAATTTGAGAATGGTATTAAATATGTTCTTATTTCTAAGACCCTTGGTATAACATCTTTAGATTTGATACTTTCATGGGAGATTTAAAGTGAACAAAAAACTTGTAGTTTGGGTTTGTTTGGGTACATCAAGAATAAAATGTTAGTAGCCCAATGTGCAAGATTAAATATCTAGTTAGCTCACTTTCCTCGTAGGGAAAAATTGAAGATTTGAACTAAAAAGCTTTGTGGACAAGAGGTTTAATAGAAGATCGATGAATTCTTTTATTTTTGAACTAGAAGGTAGAAAAGGAAGAATTCCTAAGAAGAAAATATACTTAAAAAATTCTATAGGTAGGCTATTTTTTATTTTCAAGTCTCTTTGAAATCCTATAACTTCATCCCACTTGACAATGTCTATGTTCACCTCCCGGGAAGGCCCAATGCTTCACCTTTGTAAGCATCACCTAGATGTAATGAGTGCTAAGTGGACCATTCAATATCATGAGAGATGGGTTCTTGTGAACCACTACTCATGAAACATGGGTCAATGAGTTTGACTCGTAAAACTACACAGTTGAATCCTAATAGTAGTATCACAATTTGACACACTGTGGAAAATACCTCCTACTTATCAATGTCCATGTTTGCTAGTATCTTTTCCTTTTACTAGATATGTCATCTTTTAATCCCATTTACGTGAAGAGTTATTATTGTATATATTGATTTATATAGTCTTAGTATTATTGGTCCTTTGTGCTACCTCTTTGCTTGGCTTCAATGTTGTATTTGATCTTATATATATAAAAAGTGGGGCACTTTGAAAATCTCAGTTTTACCCTTATGAAAAAGGGTTCCTACATTTTCTAAATATGTATTTTATTCACCATAAAAAAATTGTACAAAACATTATCTCTATAAAATCAAAGAAACTAACTAGAACATATGACATCTAAAGATGTGAAAAATAACTAAAACTATAGTAAAAATAATTTCATAGGCCAATCACCCAACTCAATGTATCACATAAGAGTGACTCTGAATTATTGCTAATAATAGTTCGACTTCCTAGGAAAGAAAAAAAAAATGGTATGAGCCATCAAAATACCCCAAAACAACAATTTCTAAAGGTGGAAAGATAAGCCTATACCATAGTTTGAGATGCTTTGCATCACTTATAAATTTTTCATAATAATAACTGTAGATCACTTGCAGCTTACACAGTTGAAGCAAGTTTAACATATAGGGGAGAGGGGCCTATACTGGAGCGAGGTCCAATAGTGGGGATAAAAGTAGTCCTCAGTTGGTCCCATAGTGAAGCACCTTAATATCCAATTGCAAAACACTTTTTATCCATAAAATACACAAACTGACAAATCATGTGATGCCACATCAGCACACCAATAAAACATGACTTAGTGCACCACTATTGGTCTCACTTTTTTTGTGGGCCTTTTTTGGATACCTAAACAAAAAGCATGTTGATGTGGCATCATATTGATGATGTGGCCCTAAAATGAAATATAGAAGCATGTGAGTTGTCAAATAAACTATTGTACAAAATTGGGAGTGATTTGAAATTTTCACGTAGGATTTTGAGAAAGGCGAAGTTAGGGTGCTCCACTATGGGCCCCTCTCCCCTAATAATTGAAGAATTGTCAAAAATAGGATGGAGTAGAGAATGGACAACGATAAAATATTTGACTAGATGATTGAAATTATTTAATTGATTTAAATAAGAATATACGAGCAATTATTCTTAGATTTAAATCTCTGAATTATTACCAAAGGAATTTGTAAGAAAGGGGTGCACGTTAAGTAGAGGTTTTTTCTCCAACAAAGTATAAACTATTTTCTTCGTCAAGCATACGGTTTATAAATCACCCTTAATTGATTGAGAGATAAGCACGATTAGTACAATATAAGCACGATTATTACAATATAAGCACGATTAGCGCAATACCAATATTAAAGACCACACATTAAGCTCTCTGACTAGTCAAAAGTCTCCATTTCCATTTCCCGTTTGAATACTCCGTTTCCGTTTTCCGTTTGAACAGTCACTGTCATGACTGTCAGGTTGTAACTTTTTTAAAACCCGTCTTCCGCCCAACTACCAGTCATAGTGAGTTAAAATCTTACTCACCATGTCAAAAAATTAAGTTTTGGGAATAATGGGAGGTTTGTTTTACAGCGTGCCGCAATCACTATTGGTTGAAATTGAAATTTAAAATTTGGAAAATCTTTAAATTGTTTTTAAAATTTAACAAGTGACGCAAGCGTCGAGTTCCTGCCGATAGGTAAAAGTCATGTAGCTTATAGATAGGAAAAGTTTCTAGAAAGCAAATAGGAATATAAATGTATTGAAAGTAGCTAGAAATGTTAGAAGTTATTTTTAGAAGTGCACAAATGCATGGAATTTTTTAGGGTTCATGGGAAACGTGGTCCATAAGGACATGCGAACAAAGAGCACGTGTGGATGGATGCAAGGGAATTTTTTTTTTATGGGTACCATGTATACGTGGAGTTTTTTTTAGCAATGAAATATTGTTTTTTTGTGTGTGTATGTATACATTTGTGAGAAGGTAGATTCCTTCATGATCTTAATTAGGAAGCAAGAATGCATTATTAATTTCTATTAATTATTGAATGCAAACAACTAGAAAGATTTTTAAGAATGCACGAGACATTAATGCATACATGCATCCACGTGCACATAATGCATATAGGAGTGAGAAGCATAGTTGGCATGTTAACGAGCCTTAAAGCAAGAGACTCAGTTTGCATTTACAGTATTAAATGAAAGAAAACTGGAGAAATAAAGTGTTTATGACTAGGTCAATGTTCTATATTTTTTTTTCTTTTTAGAAAACCTTTTGATTGAAAAATTCATTAGTCATTTTAAATGGAACAAAGCTCTAATGTAGAGATATTTCTAAGGAATATGGTGAAACAAAGTTCACCATATTCCTTTTTTTTTTGCTTGTATGTGCATCTGTAAACAAAATTATGTTTAGGGAACTGTTGCAGAGCACATGCTATGTTGATTAATACAATTGAGTTATTTTAGTTTATCATATGACAATATGTAGGTGCTAATAGAAACAATAGTGTTAGGTGGAAGATTGGTAGGGATAGCTCATTTGAGTATAAACTTTTTGTAAGATTAATGAATGTTTTTTGTAATGTAGTAAAAAGATTAGTATTATACAAAGCTATTGATTTTATTATAAATAAGATTTAAATCATGTCTATGTAATACGATAAGATATTTTCGTGTATAGAACAATGTAATTATATTACAATAAATTGTTAGATGAATGAGTAGAAAGCTATTGATTTTATTATAAATAGGATTTGAATATTGTTTATGTAGTATGAATAAAAATTTGTGTTTATATAATAAATGATAAGTAATTTGCAAAAAAATAATAAAGAACCTTACTACCTAAGATTAAATTTGTGTATATATAAAATAAAATGTAATAGTTTAACTTATGAAATTGTAATAAGTGGAAAAAATATTACGATAAATTCTTAGGTGAAATTGTGCAAAGGTATTGATTTTATTATACAGTAGATTTGAATGTTGTTAATGTAATATGAGTAGATATTTTTTTGGTGTATATATTTTAAACAAAAAGTAATTTGAAAAGATATAAAGAATTTTATCAAGTGAGATAAAACGTAGGTACAGTAAATTATTATAATAATCTACATGTTTGTAGTACATTGCATATAAACATTAAATTATTATTACAATGTACAGTAAAATAATGTTACAGTGTTTGTAACAATGCTTGAAGCATTTAAGTATACATGGATACATGTAGACATTTACCAATGTGCATAGAATGCACAGAAGAGTGAAAAGCATCCCTGGCACCTGAGCAAGCCTGAAAGCGTGATGAGACTGAAATTGCATATGTAGTATTAAATAAAAGAAAAGAACAGAAATAAACTAGTTAGTATGAATGCATATATGAAAGGAAAACATTAAAATATGGACCCATGTAAAGACAAATACATGCACAGATGTGTAGATGTGTCCATTTAACTTGGTATGCTAAGAAGTATCTATATATGCCTGCGTCCATAAAGTTAGAAATGTCAGAAACAATTTGTAGTTTAAACAAGAACTAGAAAAACATTATTGACTGAAACAAAGCAGCAATACATTAGTGTTTGTGGAACAAGTGTATAAAGTATATCTAATAATGCATTTGGTTGGATGGATACATGTAAATATTTGTGAAATTTGAATATACATTATAGCCTTGGAGGAATGGTCATATGTACTTTTAGGAATTTGTAACAAATAGGATTTAGAAAAGACATTTTGAAAATAACTCTTGAATACAATTGTATTTTAACAGTGAGACTCAATTTGCATTTACAGTATTAAATGAAAGAAAGCAGGGAAGATTAACTATTTATTAGCAATGCATATATCGAAGAAATGCATAAACGTATGGATGAAGACAAACATGAATGCATCCATCTATGTGTACATGTGTACATGTAAGTTGGTAAGCAAACAAGAATCTATATATGGCTATGTGCACAAAGCTAGAGAATGTCATAAACAAATAGCATTTGAAAGATATAAAAAGAATA
This sequence comes from Sequoia sempervirens, assembly GCA_007258455.2. NCBI lineage: Eukaryota > Viridiplantae > Streptophyta > Pinopsida > Cupressales > Cupressaceae > Sequoia > Sequoia sempervirens. The sequence goes on along the minus strand of VDFB02047397.1, from coordinate 74,356,884 downwards.
TTTATGATTGAAACAAAAGAATAATACATTATTGTTTTTTTACCAAGTGTATTAAGGATATATAAACAGGATATAGAAGAAAACGTTTTCAAAGGAAGTCTAGAGTACAACTCTATGTTGTCATAGTTATTTTCAAAGCTCTCAGTGTTTAATTGCATAACCTTAATATTTTTTTCAATTTTCCCTTTGGTATGGTGTGAATTTTGTTCTAATGGATGAAGGTATATTTGAGCTATAGATAGATAAAGATATGTAAGGGTGATAAAGAAGAATGAGTGATGTAAGTGAAAGAAAGAGAAGGAATTGAGAGAATGATGTGTTGCAAGTAAGGTATATGAATATGAATACATGGAAACATATAAATATTTGTTAAATCTGATTACACATAATAGGCTTCAAGAAACTGTTATACACACTTTTAGGGATTTGTAATAAACAAGGTTTAGAAAAGACATTATGAAAATAACTCTTGAATACAACTACATGTTATGAGTGTTATTTTTAAAGTCCTCAGTGTTTATTTGCATAATCTTGATATTTTCTTCATCTTTTTCATTGTTTGGTATGGTGTGAATTTTATTGTGATGGATGAGGGTATATTTGAGGTGTAGACAGATAAAGAAATGTGAGTGTGAAAAAGAAGAATGAGTTATGGAAGTGGAAGAAAGGGAGCGAGTTGAGAGAAGGGTGAGATGGAAATAGGGTGTATGAATAAGTTATGAAAAGTATTTGACATGGGAGGCAAGGTTATGGGATGGTGGATATGAGAATGAATGGGAATGTAGATGGTATGAATTTATCGTTTGCAAGTTATATGCTTACAATTAAATTCGAGAAATGAAAATTTCAATGAGAGAGATGGATTTAGTGAAAAAAGGAACACAACACATTGGTATGATGCAAGGCAAGCAAATAACTGGATTGTGAAATGTATTTGATTTGAGAGAAAAGGACGTGGAAGGGTGGAAATGGAAATGAATGGAATTAATAGGGTATGAAGTGATTATTTCTTGCAACAAGGGGTGGAAGAATGTCTAGTTTGGTATTGGTTATGGTTGTAAAAATCATCATAGGGCTGAGTCCGTCAATATAAACATAGAAAAAAGACCCATGTTGCATTTCTGACTCTCCCTCATACTGAACAAGGTACTGAGGTCCTTGAGCTTCCTCGAAATGCGACAATAGAAGAAAAAGTGGAAGTTCTTATGCATATACTATGGAAAAAATAAATATGGAAGATCATAAAAAAGATAACATGAAAATGCTGGTGCAGTGGAGAACATTAAATACATGGAGACAAAAATACATAGAGCTATTGAGATATATATGCATGGATGCATCAATAGACACATGTATACATAGAAAACAGAATTACATGGAGAGATGGAGATATGAAGACATGTATACATGGATGTATGCATATTTGGATATAGGTGCAAATGCATATGTTACATGGAAGGATGTATTCATATGCATATGCAAATATGGATGAAGGCATATATGCATATATGCATGTATGGACAATATGCATGAATATATGATGGCCATGGGTTACCAGGATACATTACATGGGTGCATGTTTACATTTGCAGTAACAAATTTCCTTTATGATCTTATCCAAGAAGCAAAAAGTGTATTATTATATTGTTTGAAGTATTGAATGCCAAAAATCTTAAATATTTGTTACAATGCTTGAGGCATCTTTGTATACATGGATGCATGTGTACATGTATCCATGTGCAGACAATGCAAAGAAGAGTGAAAGGCATACATGACATGTGAACGAGAAATTTGAATGGAAAACACTAAAATCAAGTAAAAATACAAATTTGTGAAAGCATAGTAATGCTCAAGTAGCATTTACGCATGGATGGATGTATAGTTGTGTCCATGTAATTCGGTACACAGAACAATTTTTAGATGCATGTGTGCATAAAGTGATAAATTTTAGGAACAATTTGCATTTGAAACATATACAATATTGTTTTTAGAACAATTGTATAAAGGATGCCTAATGATGCATATGAATACATGGAAACATGTAAATATTTGTTAAATCTGATTACACATAATAGGCTTGAAGAAACTGTTTACGCGCTTTTAGGGATCTGTAATAAACAAGGTTTAGAAAAGACATTACGAAAATAACTCTTGAATACAGCGGTATGTTATGAGTGTTATTTTTAAAGCCCTCAGTGTTTATTTGCATAACCTTGATGTTTTCTTCATCTTTTTCATTGTGATGGATGAGGGTATATTTGAGGTGTAGATAGATAAAGAAATGTGAGTGTAAAAATGAAGAATGAGTTATGGAAGTGGAAGAAAGGGAGCGAATTGAGAGAAGGGTGAGATGCAAATAGGGTGTATGAATAAGTTATGGAAAGTATTTGAGATGGGAGGCAAGGATATGGGATGGTGGATATGAGAATGAATGGGAATGTAAATGGTATGAATTTATCGTTTGCAAGTTATATGCTTACAATTAAATTCAAGAAATGAAAATTTCAATGAGAGAGCTGCATTTTGTGAAAAAAGGAACACAACACATTGGTATGATTGAAGACAAGAAAATAACTAGATTTGAAAATGTATTTGATTTGAGGAAAAAGGACGTGCAAGGGTGGAAATGGAAATGAATGGAATTAATAGGGTATGAAGTGATTATTTCTTGCAACAAGGGGTGGAAGAATGTCTAGTTTGGTATTGGTTATGCTTTTAAAAATCATCATAGGGCTGAGTCCATCAATATAAACATAGAAAAAAGACCCATATTGCATTTCTCACTCTCCCTCATACTGAACAAGGTACTGAGATCCTTGAGCTTCCTTGAAATGCGACAATAGAAGACAAAGTGGAAGTTCTTATGCATATATTATGGAAAAAATAAACATGGAAGATCATAAAAAAGAGAACATGTAAATGTTGATGCAGTGGAGAACATCAAATACATGGAGATAGAAATACGAAGAGCAATTCATAGATATATGCATGGATGCATCAAAAAACACATGTATACATAGAAAATAGAACTACATGGAGAGATGGAGATATGAACACATGTATACATGGATGTATGCATATTTGGATATAGGTGCAAATGCATATTTTACATGGAAGGATGTATTCATATGCATATGCAAATATGGATGAAGGCATATATGCATATATGCACGTATGGACAATATGCATGAATGTATGTCAACATATAACTTTTAATTTTGTTATATTGGAAAACTAGTACTATTTTGATAAATCAAAATTGGGAAATTAGCATTTAGTTGTTTCTATTTATCATAATAGCTTTATAAACTATTGTTGTTATTGAAAATCAGTGAAATGCGATCGCATAGTTTGAGTAAATAAATTTAAGCAAAGGCAAAGTCTAGAAGACTAGCAAGTAGAGATACATAATCCATGAGTGCAAATTAAATGCTTTGAAATATCAGGAAAATGCGAACACATGGAGGGGTCAAAATAATTGAAGCAAATGCATTAAATGCCATGTAACTAGTGGGGAAGGCGCTGGAGTTGCTTGATGGCCATGGGTTACTAGGATACTTTGGCCATTAGGGGCCATTTGGCCAAAGACAAAGACAGATACATGGATGCATGAGTCCATGCATGCATATAGACATGTATCCATGCAAAATATTGATAGATACATATATAGATGTATGTGTGTATGCAATTCATAGGTTCATATATGCATAAATCAATGTATACATGCACCCATAGATATAGTCATACATATATAGACAGATGCATGTAGAGATATGGCAAGATATGCATGAATCGATATATGCATGGCTACATCTATGGATACATAGATACATAATGAAATGGAGGAAAAGACACATTTATATATGCATAGTTTGATTAAAACTAGTGGCTGAAGGTACATAGTTCATTCAGACAAAATTAATGCATTGAATGGCATCTGACCAAAGGGGAGACTGTTTGAATTGCTAAGCAGTCTTTGAATATATAACAATTAAAAGAGATAAGTATAAGTATCGTTGGGGACATTCCACATTTTGACCTTTCAATCAAAGTCAATTAACAAAGCAGCAGTCAGACCTAAAGAAACTTGAAGGACTATGAGGATAGAAACTGTACATTTTAAATGAAAGTCAGGTTTTGCATTGTTACAATGTATTTGTATACTTTGATTATAAAATCATAGTTTAGATTATTTTAAGTGTTATGCATTTGAATCTTTTCTTGAAATATGAAGGATTCATCTGAGTCTTGGAGGCAATGCACAACTGTCCTATAAAGAGAGCTTTGGAACCAATGAGCTGTCATATATACATGTGTGCATGAGTCCATAGATGCATATATACATGTATCCATGCAAGCTATTGATAAATGCATATATACATGCATGTGTGTATGCAATTCATAGGTGCATATATACATAAATCGAGGTATACATGTACCCATAGATACAGTCATACATATATAGACAGATGCATAAAGAGATGACAAGATATATGCACAAACTGATATATGCATGAATGCACTTATGGATACATAGATACATTATGAAATGAAGAAGAAGACACATTTATATGTGCATTTATTTTGAGAGTTTGAATCTGAATCCATATGCATACTTTGATTAAAACTAGTGGCTGAAAGTACACAATTTATTGATACAAAATCAGTGCATTGAATTGCATGTGACTAAAGTAGAGACTGTTTGGATTGCTAATTAGTCTTTGAATATATAACAATTAAAAGAGCTAAATAAGTATAATTATCCTTGGGAACATTTCACAATTTGACTTTTCAATGAGAATGAATTAACAAACTAGCAGTCAGACCTAAAGAAGGTTCAAGGACTATGCTGATAGAAAACCATATTTTGGACAATGGCTAGACAATCTATTGAAATAGCTTTTAAAACTTTGAAGCAAATGCATTTTTCGTTCTGTTTATTTTCATTGTACATGTTAAATGGAAGTTGGGTTTGGATTGCTGCAATGCATTTGGATACTTTGATTATAAAATCATAGTTTAGATCATTTTTAGTGTTATCCAATTGAATCTTTTCTTGAAATACCAAAGATTCATTTGACTCTTGGAGGCAATGCACAACTGTGCTATAAAGAGAGCTTTGAAACTAATGAGCAAGTGAGGCACACTTTTTTTTTGGTCACAATGCCAATCTCACTATGTGCTTTAAACCTCCAAAGCAAGAGAAAACTAAGGGAAGAAAGTATTTATTGCCTCAGGTAACTGGTTGCTGGTTCTAGATACTGTAATTATTGTCCTCATAGGCACACATGCAAAGTATGGAACGATATTGAAAGCAAGTGAAATCTCTAATAATCCCATGAAACATAGTCTCTGTATGCATCCAAGTATACAGGATTACATGTATATATGTGTACATGTAATTATGTATATTTTTTTGTATAGTTTGAATTTGGAGAGCTATTTTATATATTAGAAAATTAGCATTTATCTATTTTTCTATTCATCCGAGTAGCTTTGTAAATCATTTTTGTTTTTAAAAATCCGGGAAAATGCGAATGCATAAATTGATTAAATAAATTTAAGCAAAGGCATAGTTTAAAAGTTGGCAGCTAGAGGTACGTAATGCATGAATGCAGATTAAATGCATTAAAATATTAGGAAACTGCGAGCACAAAAATTGATTAATTAAAATTAAGCAAAGTCATAGTTTATCAAGGTGGCAGGTAGACGTACGCAATGCATGATCACTGCAAAGCGGTCTCATAAAGAGAAGTTTGGAATGAAAATTATGTTAACATGTGTGGTAATGACAATTTTTCCCTTGAACCTTGTTATATATTCAAGGAGTAACTAGCAATGAAAACAGTGTTCCTTTTAGTCAAATTCCATTCAATGCATTGAGCTTGCATCAGTGGATTATGTACCTTCAGCCACTAGTTTGAATCAAAGTATGCATATGGATTCAGAATGAAAAGCTCTTTTCTGTGAACGTATTTTTAATTTGCCTATGCATTTGCCCATAATGCTTTTAACCGGTAGCATTGGCCAATCACATTTTACTGTTGAACATATTGCTTTTTTTTGTACAAGTTTGCATGTGAAGAGCTATTTTATATATTGCAAAAATAGCATATATCTATTTTTCTATTTGACTGAGTAGCTTTATAAATCATTTTTGTTTTAACAAATCAGGAAAATGCGAATGCATAAATTGATTAAATAAATTTAAGCAAAGGCATAGTTTGAAAGTTGTTGGCTAGAGGTACATAATCCATGAATACAGATTAAATGCATTAAAATATCAGGAAAATGTAAGCGTAATGCATGAATGCAAATTAAATGCATTAAATGACATCTGGCTGGAGGTGAGCGCTCTGGAGTGGCTTGGTGAACATGTATGGATAGGGTACTTTGGTCATTTAATATAGAGTTAAGTTACTTGCTATGCATTTCTATTACTTTGTGTGTGTTGTTTTTGTGTTCTGTAAGCCTGTGCTATAAAAACCTATATTTTGGAATTGCTTTGAGCTTTTTTGTTATCATGAAAGCATACAGGAAAGAGGAATTTTGTGACCTGTTATAGTTAATGTCCTCCTAGGCACATATGCAAAATATGGAAACATATAGAATTTGGCATGAACAATGTTAGAGGAATCACATGAACAATAGAACTATTCAACACTGAACTCTATGCTTGTAATAATTATTGGAAAAGCTGTAAATGCCATAGATGAAACAATATGAATAAAATTCTAGTTTCTGGCTTTCTTGAAATGCAATGAAAAAACTGCTATAAAGCCATAAGACAAGGTTGTGTAACATATTGCCATTCCTATATCTAATTTCTTTGGACACAAATGCTTAACACAGTTGATTGCAATAGTAACGTGTCTACGGAAGTGGGACAATAGAGATCATAACTCATGAGTTTTTAGTGTGAGTATATATGTATCCTGACACATATAAGCTTGATTTGGAATTCATGAATACAACTACTATGTACAGTGAAACAGTTAATTAGTATTACTATATGCAATATCCAGATAACATAATAAATTGGTACAAGGCTAGAGTGGCAGATCCATAAGTATATGGACGCATGTATACGCAGTTGCATACAGGAATACGTATAAGCTTGAATGAATACATGGACACATGAATATGTGCATATGTGCACATGGACATAGAGGAATATATACATGTAAATATGCATATATGTAGCGTAAGCAACATATGGATTTCTGTATACAGGAGTGCACGCCATACATTAGAATGCATGATGGAAAAGCGACTATAAAGTACAATGCATTAAAGCAGGCGCAAGACTTGGTTACTTTAATAACATAAAAATGATAAAAGCTAAACGAAAATAACCATTTATTATCTCAAGTAACTTGTTAATGGGTCTACAGTCTATAATCATAACTACTTCTACCTGGTAACCATAAATTCTTGGAAATGTAAGAATCACAAAGCAAATATTGGAGAAGCTAGGAAGGACAGAATGCAAAATGGAACATTTAAACTATATAGTTTGAATGGCATTATGCATCGAGGGATAATAATTATTGAACATATATGTCAGATGTACATAGAGAACCATTGTCTCGGTAGGTGCAAAAACAAGATTAGAGTTTCAGATGTCCATATTCTAAAAGACTTTAACATAGTAACCTATAGAAGTGTCTAAATATATAATAGCAATAGAGTATTTTAAAACCAAAATTTTCTTTAACATGTGAGACCCAGTGAAATTTCTTGGAGCGTGGAAAGGCGAAAAAGTAAAAGTCTGAACAATGAAAATCTGTGCTCCTCTATTCCTAGTTTTTGGAGCGTGGATAGGCAAAAAAGTAAAAGTCTGAACAATGTAAATCTCTGCTCCTCTATTCCTAGTTTCCTGTAAAGGCAACAAAATGCTATGTATTAGAAACACAGTTTGTATGGATAGTGATTTGAGGTACTTGTTCAAAACAAAGAAAGTGTACATATGAATGACTTTATTACCTTCTGGTGATGTTTTCTGTCTATTTGTCAATGCAAATGGCTTCAACAATGGCATTGTTTTGGTCAAGGCTAAAATGTCCTTCAACACTAAAGTCCCGTAGGATGAATATCACTGCTGACTTGTCCTTGATATAGTCTTCATAGCTGAGCCTTTGCAGTGTGGGAAATAGACGGTGCATGGTGGCCTAGTCAATTGAAGACTGAATTGTTTGATTGTCATAAGTTGTAAACAAAATGTATAATTGACTTGTTGGTTGCACTGTTTACAGTGAGCAGTTTTCTCTTGGAGTGTGCCATAAGCAGTAAATTTGAATTTGCATTTTGGACAATATGCATAAAATGGATTGGAAAATGCATTTGCTGCTTTTAGAGTACCAGAAACCTATAGAATATGGTTCAAAACTATTAGAGGAGACAAAAAAACAAGTTTGGATGCACTAGATTTATTTAAAAAGAATGTTGTTACCTTGAAAGTTGAGTGTAGTAGGCTATTGAGCTTTTCCAAGCTTCTTTTTTCATTCAAGGTACAAATGAATATTGATCGACATGTATGAAATGTGTTCTTTTGGTCTGTTTTTCTCACAACATTCTTGAAAAGCATTGCAGGTGTTTTATTTGTATGCAACTAGTCTTTGAGTGCAAAGTATTGTTGCTCATATGTTGACTGTAATAGCAACTGCAATTGAATGAGAGGATTAGATTTTGTCACATAAATTGTTATAGAGGCCACTGTAGAACATTAAAAGCTTGAAACTAAAAGAAGAGGTAAAAGTTCTGTAGACTGAAATACATGTGCCCTGTCTATGTCAGTGTCGCCATCTTTGATGTCAATCGCAAATTGGGTACCCATTTTCCTGGCACCGACTACCAGCGCAGCTATTGTTCCAGCTGGGTACTCATTAACAGTTGTAAGCAATTGGCTGATAGTCGTACTTGGGATGAATTTGTACTCTTGACAGAGGCGGGGGATGTTTTTAGTGGTGCTAATGTCTGTTAAAATCAGAATGCAATCACAGTCACCTCTGTCATAATCTGTTCTAGGTGCAACTTGGAAATCTAATATTGAAATAGCTGATCTTGGGACTATTTTAGGCTCATGTTGGTAAACAAGATTTCCACTAACATTTAACGTGATTGTCATTTATGCTTTGTGATCTATCAGATCAGCACGTAGCATTTCCCGTGTTTTGTTAGCTTTGTCCAATGTTGCTTTGTAGACAACAAGGACATCACCTTGGAAGGTGTCTCCAGCTCTTCTTGCATTTAGCTGTTCGATTGAAACAATCCTAGGTTTCTTGACTCTTGTCCTACAAGGAACAAGGATAATGTCAATTGAATGCTAATTTTATATTAGCAAGTTGGACAAATGGAGGTACATTGTAGAACAAAGTACTTTACCATTGTGTTGACTCTTCTTGTGCAATTTGCACCTGTTTGGCTTGTCTTTTTGATACATCTTTTGGTGTCCTGCAAAGAATTGGAACAATGTTATTTGAATATTTGTGATTTGGGCGAATGAATTTGAAGGAATAATACTATGAGCACTTTACCGTTGTGCTGATTCTTCTTGTGTGGGTTGCATTTGCTTTGATTGTCTTTTAGTTTCATCCATAGATCTCCTGCAAATAATGGATATAGCATTGGAAAAGACATTGCAATGTGTAAAACTGATATAAGGCTATAAGTTCTATAGAGTTGAATTTGTCTATTGTGCAATGTGCAATTTTAGGAAAATTGGATTGTGATCAGTCCAATATGCTTCTGATATATAGATAGAGCATATATTTGTAGTCGTGTTGGACCAAATCTGATCAATGACTGAGTTTCCCATGCTATGTTGTTGGTTGAAGACAAATTGTATGTTGTTATGTTGCATATAACTGTGAAGCATTTTTTTGTTTTTGCTCTTTGAAGACATGTCGACATTAAAATCCCCTAAAATGTACAACATGTTTTCAGAATTTGTGGATCCAATAATTATTTGCAAGATTGTGATTACTTCATCTATGGCAGTTGCAGGTCTTGCATAAATATTGCAAACATTGAGTTCATTTCTAGATAGCATTATTGTTAATGTGATAGCTTCAATATTTGAGGTTTCATGGTGTGTTTTTTTTTACAAGAGCAAATGTTTCTTGGTTAAAGTTGCTATGCCATGGATGCTATGTATAGAGGAGCAATCAAAATTTTGTAGCAAGCTATTTAGCTCAAAGGGATGCATATGTGTTTCTTGGAGACACAAGATATCAAATTGCATTATGCTATAGTCATTGACAATGTCTTCTGCATGTGCTTTCAAGCTACGAGTGTTCAATGTACATAGAAGCATATGTGATTTTGTTTTTGAACATGTGCTTAGATTATCAAGTTGCCATTGTGCACGTGTCTGAAGACAAGACATTTCTAGTTGTATTTTGTCTTTAACTTTGAAGTTTTTTGAAGTTAAAGGTTGTAACAAGAATAATGATTCTACTGATTTTGTTCGTGATAGAGCTATATAGGTTAGCCCATGTTGTCTAATGCCTGTGGGGTCAAAATCCAAGGCCTCCATTGTTAATCCTTGGGATTGATGTATGGTTCGTGCACATGCTACTTGTACTGGGAATTGTTTTCTAGTTGTAAATTTCTTGTTTATTGTTATTTTCTGCATTGGCCTAGCAATGTGTTGTATAGGCACCCAGTCTTTGTCAATGATAGTAGAATAGCAGTGTGCTAGTTTTGTGCACTATTGATGTCCAATTGATGGGTCATTAAATTTAATCTAGACAATATCAATATTGTCTTGTGATGTATATGCTTCAAAAATTCCATCTGAACCGTTGACAAGGCCATCTTGAACATTGTAATTGCCTGCATAAAGCTCAACAAGAATGTTTGGTTTCAAGCATATTTGTGATGGGAGTGTTGTTGTGTGACTGTACACTCGTATTGCATTAAGGTCCTCGTTAGCTTCATCTATCGCATCCAACACAATCATTTGGGTTGGAATGATTGATAGCATTTTGTTGTTATGTGCTTGAACGTCTATTCTCCTATAGAAAAGGTGTGGAAGCAATGGATCTAATGGTACAAGACGAAAGAAAATTTTGTTGATATAGTCTATGTCATGAGTTGTCTGAATGCCTACTCGTAGTCTATTAAGGATTGAAATAAATATTTCATCTTTTTGTCTCATGGTAGTGACTAATGAATAGCATTTTATGTGGTCTTTCCAGAAACTATAAGGCATTAATTCAATTGGAGTAGGCCTATTTTCGAAAACCATAGAATCAAGGACAGGTTGTGCCTGGTAAAGGTCACCACAAAATATGGTGTCAAGGTTCCCAAAGTATGTTGTAGGCATTTGCATTATGTCTCATAGTCTTCTATCAATATACCATAAAAATGTTGAGCCAACTAATGATATCTCATCTATAAGAAGTATGCGCAATTGATCATAGTGCTTTGACATAGTGTCAAGTACTTCAGTGTTCAATGGCAGGAATTCTGATGTATTAAAAGGTATGTGAAATGCTGAATGTAATGTGAATCTGCCTATGTTAAATGCTACTTTACCTGTATATGCAGTTAATAAGCCCTTGGGTTTGTCTGGATTATTGTCAACAAAATTGCTATACATGCGAATGAGAGCTTGGTAGATGGCTTTTGCTGTAAAAGTCTTTCCTGTTCCAGCTCCTCCAGTCAAAAACAAGTGCAATCGCTTTTGTGGATTTCTCATCTTTTTTATGAGAACATCCTTAACAATTGCTTGTTGTTCTTTATTTAACATTCATCTTAATTTGTAGTATTCATTGTTATCTATAATCTGTGGGTGCTTTGTAATTTCAAATCCATTGGAGTACATGGTATTTGGGTTAGAATGACTCAGGTTAGTCCGCTTTTGAGCTTTTCATCTTCAAGAGACTGAACATCATTAATAGCTTTGTCAATGTCACCCCATGCGGAGTTTGTGTTGTGGATGAACTTTGCACTATTTGTTTGAATGGTTTGTCCATGGTACATGTATGCATGTTCCCAAGATTCAAATTTTTGTTTGAGTGTATGCTCATTAATGATAAATGGAACATAGAGAACCAATTGCTCTCTACAATGATTCTCTATATCAAAGTGTTTGTTGAAATTGATATACCGTATCACATTGGGTTTGGCCTTTGCCTCAATTATAGCACCGTATTTATTGTATCTTGAAACAAATTCTGCAAGACATATGTCCATCATTGTTTCAGGGCGTTTTAAATAGTAGTCTATAATAGATTTCGTAAGAATGTTTTCTGATTCATCTGGCTCATTGCTCAATTGTTTAACAGATTTGAGTATAAATGTGCGATCATTGTCAGATCGTGTATCAATGAATATACATTTTCTTGAACTGTAATTTAATGGCAATGACAGAACAATATGTGCAGCTTGTTGTGATGACATTTGTTGCAAGTTAAGCATGGCATT
>VDFB02047397.1:74291429-74344352 GCA_007258455.2 Sequoia sempervirens | reverse complement strand
ACTCTCCCTCACTCTCCCACTCTCTCTCACACTCTCCCACCCTCTCTCACACTCTCCCACCCTCTCTCGCCCTCTCTCCCATAAGCATAGATACATACATATAGGCATACATACACACACACATGACACACCAACATACATATACACACAAACATTTGAACAAAATTTCAAAAAAGTGGCATTTAACTAAAGGAATAAATAATGTGAGTGTGTTATGTGTTGCTAGATGTGTTCCCCGGAGAAGCAAAAAAGCCAAAACTAATAAATAACACGAGTGCATTATAATGCGCTCGAGTTATATTTTTCTTTGGGAATCCTCAAGCTTTAGCTTTGGTATTTTCCTTGGAATACCAACCCAAAGGCTTGGAGGGAATTCCCAATGACCAGAGATGTGTTTTTTGAAAATTCTACAATTTTTCACATAATCGGGTTCATGCTCACCATCAGGATTGCATTTGGTTCAATATCGACAAAATTGAACACATGGGTAATGTTAAGCTCTCTCTTAGCTTTCCAACGATATAATTTTTTTCACTTTCTAACAATGTTAGGCCTTTCATCCATAATTTCTTTTGTTTGTATGTTTTTTTTTGTCAAAAAGTAGTTTTTGGTTTTTTTCGTTATAAATTAACCGTTCTTCAAAATTTCAAATAAATTACATTTTTAGAAACTAGACTCCATTCTACAAATTTTAAAAAATAAATTTTAAAAAAATCTATTACTTTCCAAAATTTGTAGGGGGAGCACGGCCAAAATTCTACTTTTTAGGAAGTGCCCACTTAGAAAATTAGTAAAAAATCAAATATTCATTAAAAAATTATTAGAAAAATTGTGCATCAACTAGATGTTGTTAGCTAACTTCTCACTATAGAACTTTTAAAAATACTAAAAAAAATTTCACCGTGCTCAGGTCATACAAGAGTTGCTATGTTATGTTTTTCTGACAAAAACAACACCAACTTGTGTACATACCTCTTTTGAACCCCTTAATCTCAACCATTTTCAAAATAAATTAGTAGTTTAGAAAGTAGACTCGGAGTACTTTGATCCTCGTTTTTGTTCCATCTCAAAATTTTGAGTGTAACTATCCTCAATTTCACGTCCAAGGTCAGCATTTCCTGATTTTAAAAAAAAAGTGGCCACTTAAGCCCCCTTTTTGGGAACCATCTTGGTGCACTTACCCATAAATATATTATATTATATCATTATATTAGATAATTAATATATAATTATTATTAATATAATATTTTATTAGTATATTAATTATATAATATAATAATATAATATAATATATATAAATCATAATATATATATATGTTGTATAATATATATTAATACCCTTTTTATATGAATTCAATGAAATAGATATCTATTTGTAACGTATAGGTATTTTTTAATGGATATCCACATTTTAGATGAATATTTACTTAAAATGAATATTCGTTTCACTTTGGTTTTTACCATGGCAACATGTACTTTTTACCTAACCCTAGTAAAATTCGAGGCATAATTTCACATTTTTGGCCAGATGAAAAATACTTTTTTGTCATATCGTCACTTTTTGGATCCCCGTGATCCTACAAATACCTATCAATTAAATAGATTCTATGCATTCAAAGATTATTTATTTTTTAATAACTTTGAAAAGGAATCAAAAGTGAAAGTCTACCCCTCAACTCTTTCTGATCACTACCCTATTAGATCTAGAATAGTTGTTGCTAACCAATTCAGGAAAGAATTGGAAAAGATAGGAAGTTTTTTAAAAACACTAATTTGTTAAAATATGTCTAGATTGTATCAATGTTATTTTCACTCTACAAGAAATAAATAACTAGATACTAAAATATTTGAGCCTGATTGAAAAGTGGAACAAATATTTTAGGGCTTGGATCTTACTCCTCCAAACTACAGGGAAGAAAAAAGCTATGGATGGAATGAAAATTGATTCTAACCTTCAATAAAAGCTTCTTAGGATAGATTGTTATCTACAAGATGACCCAATAAAGGAAGATCTTAGTGAAGAACTTGTTAATTGCAGAAATTCTTTGAGAAACCTGCAAGAAAAGAAAGACAAGGATTAAAGGAAAGAGCCAAATTGAATTAGCTTAACAATAGAGATAAAGGATCAAGGAATTTTTTCAATCTTCTAAAATAAAAAAATAAAAATGAAGAAATTGGTTGTCTATGGTTAGAGGGTGCCTTGGTTAAAAATCCTAAAGAAGTGTAAAATCAATACCTAATATTTTTCAAAAAATTATACTCCTCAAAAGAGAATAGCTCATGAGCTCATAATTCAAGGGTGATGCAGAGTAGGGGTGAACAACTCCAAACAATCCCCAAACAAGAAAACTTTCAATCTCAAAACATTCACACGATGGGTTTTCATTAATTAGGCCTTAATCTCCCAGTAGTACTTTAGATTGACTAAAATGGGCACAACTTCCCAGGAAAATTTGATCTCCAAAAGACAAACCAAGATTTGGATACCCTTATGGCTTTATTCAACATATGAAGAAATCAATATGATTACTTTGGAAGGAAATTTTCAAAACTTGACTATTCTACTCTTAACTAGGCTTGAAATGGAGCAACAAATTTGTATTTTTTGGTCATAACTTTCAAACCATACTTGATACCAAAAATATAAACACAGTTCTAAAAAATCATTTCAACTTTATACACATACTAATAATTAGGGTAGGGTTGTTTTGGAACACAAGACTCAAATTTGGATTGCTCTCCCTCAAATTAGGCCTACTAGGGTTTCAGACCTATTTTAGTAAAATGGACACAACTTGTTGGAAACTTGATGAAATTATATGAAGCTAATGCCAATAGACACTAGATTCACAACTTTACCAAAAAAAAATTATTTTGAGTTAGTATGTGATCATATAGATCCATACTACATCAAATAATAGTGAGGAAACGTTTAGAAATATAGAAAATAGAGGTATTATTATTGCTTCAACTTCCAAAACGTCAACCATCACACCCTCCAACCTTGTCTTTAACCTTACAAAGCCTTTTTAAAATATTGACAACCATTTTCCAATGGTTTTCAACCAAAATTTCAACTTACAACCATTCAAATTCCCTCATTTACAACTTATGACTTCATATTCTACATTTTTCCAACTTTTACAACATTCACAACATTTTGCAAAATTGATAACTTGTGCAACTTGACACTCCAACATGCCTAGCAATCTAATATGGACTCAAACACATCTAAAATGGTCTTAGAAGACCCTATTACATGAGAAAACCACAAAAGAAAAACAAAATGCCACTTTTTACTATTGAAGGCATGAAACTTGAGGGAGCCCCTACACCATACTCTTAGGGAAGAAAAGCAATAAAGTTCCTCTTGAGTTAGGGTTTGCAACATGAGAACTATGCTTGAAACCTCTTTTCTGGTGTCTTTAAATTATTTTGCATTATCTTTGAAATAGTCTCATGCTGGTTTCACTTCACTGTAGGTTTTTGGAATATTTGACAAAGATGTTTGAACTTGTCAATATAAATTTTCTCCATTTTCACCACTAAATCCTTTTTTCAACAATGCTTTAACAACTGAAACAATAGCTCTATATTGTACATATGAAGTAGCAAACTCAAGTTGTTTGATTTTTTGAACTTAAAGGGACTGAAATCCACTTACAACTACTGATAACCCTTGACAAAACATATGACAAGTATATAAACTATGTTGCAACTCACCTTCCAGAGATTCTTGTTCAACCTTTTTCTCAAATGGATGTTGCTCTTCCTTCATCAACAAATATTCTTCAATTTTTTGTTCTACTATCCTCTCTTGCATTCTTATCTTCTAAATGATTTGTTTGATAGGCCACTTTACCTTCTTCCTTATTAGTAAATGTCAACCCCTTTCTTTTTTTCTCTTTCAAGGAGCTGTTGCATTTCAAATTCCATTATTTTCTCCCTTTCTTCTTGAATTTATTTCATTTTTTCAAAGGCTTGCCTCAAATCTTTTATCTCTTATTGGGAATTCATATGTTCTTCCTTCTCACTTTTCTTCATCTCACTTTTCTCTTTTCTTTTCTCTTGTTTCTTGCTTGGTACCTCTTTACTCTGCAAGTCTCCACGAATGAATCTTCTCAAAATTTCCTTTCTTCTCTATCAAGAAAGTATCTTTCACCTTGATTCTTATATTTTTGATACCTCACCTTAGCTCTCTTCTTTTCCCTTGACCTAGTCTTTTGGTATTTGGGTTCTTGCTTCAACCTATAAAAAGACATGTAAACTTCAAAAATTTATCTTGCCTAAATATTTGGGATATGATACTAATTTGATATAGAGAAGGGGTAGAAAACTCCAAAAAATCATCAAATAAGCAATATTTCAATCTTCAAACATTCACATGATGCATCTTCATTCATTAAGCCTCAATCTCCCAGTAGTACTTCAAATTGACTAAAATGGGAACAAATTCCCAAGTAGAATTCATATCCAAAAGAAAAAAATTAGATTTGGATACACTTTATGGATTTATTTAACATATGAATAAATCATATATGGTTTCTTTCAAAGGAAAGGTTCAAAACTTGACTGTTCTACTCTTGACTGGGCTTGAAATGGAGTAGCAAATTCATACTTTTTGGTCATAACTTTCAAACCAAAATTGATACCAAAATATAAACACAGATATAGATAACCATTTTAGCTTTATACAACATACTAATAATTGGGCTAAGTTTGTTTTGGAGCACAACTCAAATTTGAACTGTTCTCCCTCAAATTAAGCCTACTAGGGTTTGAGACCTATTTTAGTAAAATGGGCACAACATGTTGGAAACTTGATGAAATTATGTGAAACCAACTCTAATAAACACTAGATTCATAGATTTACCAAACACAATTGATTTTTATTCATTATGAGATCATATAGATCCATACTACATCAAATAACAAGAAGGAAATGTTCAAAAATGCATAAAATAGAGGTATTTTTATTGCTTCAACTTTCAAAACTTCAACCACCACACCCTCCAACCTTTTCTTCAACCTTACAAAGTCTTTTTAAAATATTTACAACCATTTTTCAATGGTTCTCAACCAATTTTTTAACTTACAACTATTCAAATTCCCTCATTTGTAACTTATGACTCTTCATGTTCCATGTTTTGCAACTTTTACAACATTGACAATATTTTGCAAAATTGACAACTTATGCAACTTAACACTCCAACACACCTAGCGACATATATGGACACAAACACATATAAAATGGTCTTAGAAGACCTTATTACATGAGAAAACCACAAAATAAAAATAAAATGACACTTTTTCCTATTGAAGGCATGAAACTTGAGGGTGCCCCTGCACCAAAGGGATATATATAAAATCTTAATCCCAAAAATGATTTTAGAGTGTTGAGGAAAATATTAGGAAGGATATTACAAAAAATGAAATAACACATACCATTCTAACCTTTAGTGATGATAAATCTCCAAGTCTAGATGAACTTCCTATTGAATTATATATGTAAAATGTAAACTAGACTAGTAAGGACTTATGTTAGGTTTATAAGGATGTATTAGAGAAAAGTAATCTAGGTAAAGAGATAAAAAAAGAAGTTATTAGACTAAAATATTGGAGACCAAACACATTATTAAATGTATCATATAAAATTATTGTAAATTTTTTGGCTAAGAGGTTGAGGAACATACTACCCTCATTCATTAGTGAAATGATGGGAAAGGGAAACCTTAGAGATTTCCCTCTTGGGGTTTTGACACCTTTCCCAAATTTCATAGGGGATATGGGATGGATTAGAAATGCAATGATGGAATGAGGGGTTTGTGGATTTGGAAAACTTGTATGGGATTTACTTACAAGTTGATATGTGAGTCAACCAACCCTTAACCAAATATGGAAATGTCATAATGGTGGAATGCAATGATCTAACTAGACTAAGAGTGTAATTTATTATTTTGATCAAATAAAGAAAACATGAAAGTTCACAGACAAATTAAGACAACAATGAGAAAAGGACACTGTGCACCTGTGATTCAAATTTGTGGCATAAAATGGAGGACATAGATGCCCAGGGTGTGAATGTCCTTGTATGTATGTGTTTTGGATATATTCTCTAGGTATTCTGATGTTGGATATGAGTTTCAGATTTCAACTTGTAGATTTGTCTGAATACTAATAGATATTTTTGTAACTAGGTTTTTGTGGATTGACAAGATGTAGGTCTTCAAATGCAACAATAAATATTTTTTCTTCTATCCTTCAAAACCTTGCACATTCACAAAGAGACAATATGTTGAGCCATTTTAGGGGTTTTCCTTAGTCAAATTATGTGTAAGTGTTTCCACTTCCACAATAGAAATGTAAATGATAAATAGATAATGAATGAGAAGGAATGATGAAATCAAAAAGTGTTACAACTTACTACCCCTCAATGGCTTCCTTGAAGGACCAAATTCATGCACATTGCTTCAAGGACTTGAATATTGCTTGATTGATTTTCTTGAATGCTTGAATTTCTTTGGTACAAAAGGGTTAGCCTTCACAAAACAATGATAACATGAACACACATAACTCACATAAAATTTGACATGATGTTAGGAAATTGAATTGTTGTAATAATTCTTTGAAATTATGTTCTTAACTTGCTCAACAATTCTCTTAATAATAATTGCTCCAATGATTTTCTAGATAGATTTGAAATGATGCAATAACTAGGTATTTATATTCATTTATTCAATTTCCTAAAATTTAATTTTTGATGGTTGAATTTAGACACTTGAAATTCAAATGTTAAATTTCCACAACTAACAGGTATGTGTCAGATCATAATGGAAAAATAGGCCCTTATGTGGCAAAAATTTCAGAAAAATCAAAGTTAGGCAACTTGACATAAAAATTTGAATAAATTATCTATATTATTTTAGAAATATGTAAGAATAGAATCTGTAGCAAAATGAATGTAGTTTCTAACTAGGTTTATTTATTTATTTTAAATCTATTTGGTGAAAATTTAAAATTTCAATGTAGTAGTACTTAAATTTCAAGGAAAAAAAAAGTAGGTGTCTATTTGACCACTCTAACCATAATAAAATGATAATATTTTTTTATAAGATTTTATATATAAGTAGATGACTCATGTCCCAATGTGATACATATTTTTTTGCAATTTTTTTCCAAGTAAATAATTAGTTATGAATTTTTTATTACAACTTTTAAAAAATATAAAAACTCATATATCTTACCACCTTAACTTGGTCAAAACTTTATGGAATTCAATTTTTTTGTAATCCTATATTATGTAAAACATAGAATGTGACACATGTTTTGGATTCAAAAAATGTGATACCATTTGAAATCTATAGATGTTTTTCAATAAGCCTATCAATCAAGCTATAATCATAATTCAAATAGAAAATGAATAATAATTATTTATTAAATTCAAAGTAAAGCATAATTTATATTGGTGGAAATCTAAGAATCTATTTTAAAAACCCTTTTCGTTTCATCAATTTTTAGTAAAACAAAGTCATTAGCCACATACCCTACACATACCCATCATATCATCACTTTTTGACCCATCATGATCTTGCACATACCCTAACATATCTCAATTTGGAGGTAAAATAGGACACTTATGCCTAGGGCATGAGTGTCTTGACCTATTTTCTAGGACAATTGGTGTCAGGGGTAATGTATTAAATAAATTCAATTGATTCGTACTTGTAATTCCTTAGAAATTATAAAAAATAGGCCATAGAATGCATAATTTAAGAAATTATATACTCAATTAGGTCCAATAATTTAAAGGGGGGCCAAAATCAAGTTGAAATTGTCATGGGTGACAATTTACGATGGTGCATTTATCCTCCACTTTAATGACAGTAGAACTTACACTTAGATTCACACTAAAGTAGAAAATATATGTTAAGAGGGGTCCAATTGTCCAAATGTTGAAGAGATAGGATGACTAAGTACCAAGGAGGTGGTCAATCCCCATGATCTAAGATCTAATGGAAAACCAACATAGGCATAAAAGGAATACACAAATGTATGAAATGAAAGAAGACAATATGCACTAACATACAATGTCAAAAGAAATTAAGAGAGTTTTTATGGTTTGACGGTCATGGAAATAGAAAAAGGCATGTTGCTAGTTGGGATTGGTATTGCCAAGAAAAATAAATTAAGATATTTTTTATGGTCCAAAAGAAATTAGGATAGTTTTTATGGTCTGATGGTAATGGTAACAAAAAAAGACAATGTGTCATTAGTTGGGATTGGTAAATTGCAAGACAAAGAAATTTGTGCCCTAGGACTAAAAGACCTTAAAAAACAAGGTGTATCTCTTATTATCAAATGCATTCTTAATTCAATGGTAGCTAATTAACCATGAATGTTTTAGTCAAAAACAATATTCAAAATGTTGTCGCTAAAAATGTTAAGAAATGGAAAGATATCCCTATAAGTGACCTTTTAGTAGGAAAATTCCAAGTAACTCCTAATGGGTCAACTATTTTTAAAACCATCTAGAAAGCATGAGAGAGAATAAGAATTTTGATGACAATGAGAAAAATAAAATTATCTTAAATCTTCAATTTGGTGGAATTTATATTGTAAGGGAAATCCAATATCTCTTCCCCAAGGTTGCTTGGCTAAGGCTTGGGTAAAGAAAGGTATTAAGTGCTTCAACAACATTCTATATAATTAGTAGATAAAAACATGGGTATCTCTATGAAAAGAGTATGGTCTACCATCTACTCAATTAAAAATATACTCGATGCTAAGAGATTCCACCAAAGTTATATAATTCCCTGTTATTACCAAAAAATGTTGTGGCAATCCAAAAGCTATGATAACTTAGATGCTTATAGATGGAAATATGACACAAACCTTTGCAAACTAAACTCCAAAATAATTTATAAAATGTTGGTTGAATCAAAAGAGATTATCAATCATGTTAACAAATTTTAGAAACTTAAGGAAGGTGAAAAAAATTGGAAAATAATATTCAAGTGGGACTAGAATAATTTGTTATTGAAACAAAAAAGCTTGTTTTAGATTGATTATGTTAGAAAAAAAAAAAAAAAAAGCATTCTCTCTTCATGATTCAAATGTAGAATTATGTTTTTTATGTAGAGAACCTAAGAATATTAATCATTTTTTTTAATGTTTCTTTGCAAAATAATTTTGAATGATGTTTTGTGCTGATCTAAATGGTTGAGGGAGAATAGGAAATATCAAGGTTCAAGAAATTCTAAATGGGAAAATAGAAGGGGTTGAAAAATCTATTAATTTATTTTGGTTGTTGATATCTACGAAATATATTATGGTTTTTTTGAAAAACAAGAAATGAGGAAAAATCTCAAGGTAATATGAGATTGCTTATGGAGTCTTCTAGAAGACTCATTATTTCAATATTTCTATGCAAGAAATAGTTACTTTGGAGATCTCTAAATCAAAATTCACAAAGATAATGAAAGATGAAGGTTGAAATTAGTAAGATAGAGATTAAATATGTGAGGCATTAGTCATTTAACTCAGAGGACAACATACCATTCAAAGAAAACTACCTGAACTTCCAAATAAAATACAATAGTACCTAAACTTCCAAATAAAATACAATAAAATATGCAAAAAGGATACACTGAAGAAGGATCTTGTTCTATGAGCTCCAAGCTTTCATGCAAATTAGGATGAAGATATGACAGTAGAGGTGGTAAGGTCCAACACAGATCTTTTTGACATAGAACCTCTATTAGGATACTATGACATGGATAGTTGTGGTGAAAGCAAGAATGGCTATAATGCTCCTCCATAAATAGTTGATGTTTAGATAATACTATAAGAATGTAAAACAATACTACTATATGTAATATCTTTTGGCCTTTCATGACAAAATATCATGTTCAAGGATCTATCATGATCAATGTTAATGTATAAACATTTTTGGGGTTATTTTGATAAACTATATTTAAAACTTAGAATGTGATGTTTAAGTCAAATCATTTTCAAATCATATAAAAAATACGAATTATCATGACATCATGTCATACAATAAAATATGTTCTATTCTTGAAAATATTTGATATAAATAAATTGTCAAATTCGACATGATCTCGCAACAATCTTCTCATTTCAACCCAAAAAATGAGTTGTCAAATTTGGCATGATCTTACAACAATCTTCTCATTTCAACCCAAGAAATGAGAATATCCCACCCGAGAAATCAAAAACCAAATTTATTTATTCAACACCTCCTAAGCTGATGGAGTCACAACATTGACAATATCAATTACCATAGCCTCCATTGCCAAGAAGTCTCTTTCTGATGTTACCCACATCCTCCTCATTAATCTGGAATGCCTGGGCAAGAATATGGGGAGGAACAGGCGGATTGGAAGCGAACGTGATCATTGGGGTAATAGCCAGCCCTGGATTTTGACTGTTAAATCCAGCAAACAGATAAGAATGGCCATCATGAATGTTTTTAAGGAAGTGAATTGTGTTCCTGGGAAAAACAAACACATCCCCGGCATTCACAACACTGGAGTAATAATTGTTGGCCCTATCGATGAACCCCCCCTCAAATTTTCCTTGTATTATGTAAACATATTCGTCGGCTCTCGGGTGTGTGTGAGGAGGCACCTGTCCACCCTTTGCCACATCTACACGAGCAAGTGATATTCCAAGCGTGTTGATGCCCGGCAACGCCTGTGGAGTTGTGGGTGTCACACCAAACAGGAATGGGCTGCCTGTTGTATTCGCCGGCTCGTTCAGAACCGATGTGACAAAGTGTTTTCCGGTGACCTCTTTCGGATTCAGGCAAGGCAACCCATTGAAGAAATGCCCGGAGGATTTGGTATCCGCTACGCAGAAATCCTGCAATGCATCTGGATCTGCACTTATAATGGGGATTAAAAGCAGTAAAAGGAGAGGAATGGAAGATAGAGGTAGTGAAGCCATTGGAGATAGGAAATCGCTTTGCAATAGTTTTGTGTTTGAGATTTGTGGGAATGTATTATAAACGATGGTGTCATTGGGAATTAGGTATAGTGAATTATTTTTGGTGGTTTCTGTTACAGATGGTGTGCAGCAGTTGGAGGCTATTTTTGCTAGAAGCGCTGTTTTTTTGGAGAAAATATATTTATGCTTTTAAATACAAAGTTGGTTCCAAGTTATCTCGGTGGATCCGGTTGTTCTGCAAGTACAATTGAACAATGGTCCCCCGCTATGTTGGGGAAGTTATCTCCATCTGACCTACGTTTGCCAGGAATGTCGAGCTATCTGAACCTAAAGTACGTGGCAGAGTTGTTGCCACGTAACATGTGTTGGGAACCTCTAACAATCTATCAAATTTAATCATATATTTTGATACAGAAGAATTCATCTGTTGAATCTATCAAATTTAATATTTGTTAATGTATGTTCTAGGCATGAATTAAAAATGTCATGTTCCTATAATTTTCATGACTCTTATCATCTTAAAATATAATGGAAATCTAGAAATGTGGCAGAACTTAGAGAGGTTTACAGATGCCCTGAGTGTTTGGAGTGGTTTTGATAAGATTGTGAAAGATTAAAAATATAAAAATATGAAGGGATGTATGTAGAGTTTTATGATAGTGGAGGTAGATGTCAACAATGAGTGAAGTTACAAAATGTAAGACTTGTGAGAGTTTAAAGGTGAAAGTGATGGAGATGGGAATTCAATATTAAGATGGGTGAGTTTAAACCAAAGTCATTTCTTAATCATAGAAAAACTTCATTTTGTTGTGGAAATACAAGTAGGAAAGGCCATTGCAAAGATTAGTGATACCCATGAACACTACAGAGAAATGGGGTGTATTGAGACCTTTCCAAAGTGGTATCGAGCTCCCACAAGTTGTATTGATTTTGCACATGTTTAAAGAGCATTGAAAATATATGAGGGATGTTGATTGTGGAGCTTTGGAGGATGTTATAAGATATTTGTGAAGTTGTAGGGAATTTGGAGGATGTTGGAAATCCTACAAAGAAGCTTTTGTGAAACCTTGATGGTGGTAGGGATATATCTAAATAGTGGAAGAAACTTCAAAACCGAAAGCTCATCATTATCTTGGAAGATTGTGGGGATTGGAACTTTCCTTGAGCCTAATGAGTTGAATATTATAGATAAAATATTATGATGTATCAAAAAGTTGATTACATACAAATAACTATGGCTCAGGATAACTTTGGATGAGCTAAAGATGATGAAAAAGTGATCAATCTAGTTTGTAGTTTAGAATGTACTCAACACATCTTAGTGCATATTTAAATGAAAGGGTTCATATAAAGACATCTTCATAATCAATGAAAAACAAATATAAACAGGTTCAAAAGGTGAAGAAGAGGAGGATTGCCAATCATGCACTTGGGGCCTCAAGAAAACTTAAAATGACTAATAATAAGAATGTTTCCTAGGAATCCAAATATGACACATGGGTATATAACTTGGGGCTTTACACATGACACTATAGAAGTCTCAAGGGGTGAGTAGCAACAATACCAGAACATAGAGATCTCTAAGGTAGATGTGGCCATAGGTACATGGATTAAATAGACTAGTCAACTTTAAAATTTTCATAGGTAATAGCAATAAATATATTACACATCAATCCACCTTCAGTGTGTCAAACTTAATAGTAGCAATACAAAAACTTTTCTTTGTAATGTGGCAAAGTTGTAATCAAATTTCAATTGATATTGATTCTAACGATCATAAGACAAAAGCATATGAAATTATTTGGGTAAGACATGTTATTTCCCATTAGCAATGACCATATAATTTAATAACATAAGATGTAGCATGTTTCAAAGGTAGATTTTTGTAAATCCAAGCTGCTTTAGTTGATTGATTATGAATGAAATTGAAACTTTGGATTTGTAATCTAAATCTTAGATTTTGGGGCAATGAACTAGAGATTGATCCACATACCTACACGACTAGTTTTTTTATTGGGGTTCTTGCATATCTCTATGTTAATAATATCTGCATTATTAATTTTGAAAATATGAAGTTGAAGGACATTTGCTAGAATGATTTGGGTGTTTTGTTGGCTCTCTATGAGAGTGGAGTTCTTGTACTACTTGACTGCGATCATTTGGCACAAGATCTATTTGATTTTTGGTTTACTTTTTCTTATCTTTAGCAGTTGATAAGAAAAATTATGTATGGACATAATATTTTTGTAGCAAGTATGCAGAACGTATTAAACAAAATTAGAAAAATTGTTCTTCTACATAACTATTTCAATTTGGCCTCATACTAAATAATTTCCTTTCTTTTTTCAAATGGTTCATAATTTGGAATGCGAGTTATGGATATAATATTTTTGTAGCAAGTACGTATAACGTATTAAATATTAGAACAATCATTCTTCTACATAAATATTTCAATTTGGCTTCATACTAAATAATTTTCTTTCATTTTTTGAATGGTTCATCATTTGAAATGCAAGGGTAAACGAACTCACGCTCTGTGAATTAAAATTTGGCATCCTTTGATATGACAGAATTTCAAATAGAGCTTCTACATTTATTAAGTTATATAGTTATGATGAATCTAAAAAAAATCAAATATAAGAAATTTGGACTTGATAATCATGAGGAAGCTACTAATTTTGGATGTATACAAGGGATTTGTGTATGATTTTCCTCTACAACTATTTTTTTTAATGTTAGGCACATTTAATGCATAAATTCTATACACGACAGTTAGGAACTAATTGTTTCATCATTTTTGTGTTTGGCCACATAAAAAATGCAAGGCTTCTGTTGAGGAATTTAATAATGAAACCCAAGCAACATGGCATTGATGATTATTATAAAACCTCTCAAATAAAATGTGGAAAGGGTGTTGAATGATAGTAGACAACACAAAGGAGAATGGTCTAATGTTACAATCTTATCCTATTTGACAATAGAACTCAAAAACACCAGTTTCAAGGTTGTAAAGTGAAAGATGCATAAAAGAAAAGTTGTTTTAGCTTTGTTTATTATTGAGTGTAAAAATTTGATTTATCTAGTATAGATGAAAAGGATTCCTATTGGCCTTATCATGGACCAACTTTGTCAATTTTCATGTTAGAATGTTTCGACATTATAGCTATTCTATCCCTCTAGGAAAGTCGATCATATTGATGGAAATGTATATATGTCTTGCGTGAAGCTTGTTCTGTGTAATTATTTCTAAAATTGGAAGATTAAAATGGTAAGAATAGTTGACTAATGCAACAGTTTCCTATATGCATTCCATCTGAGAGTTATCAATTTTGGCCTAGTGAACTACAACATGATCTTGCTACCATGACCATTTTCTTAAGCTAATTTTGCAATATCAAACTTCTCAATGCTTTCTCACTCAATGTTGACCCTTTCATTTGTCTTTCTTTCTATTTTCTTCCTTTTAAATTTAATATCTATGTGAACCTATGGTTACTATATTTTTATCCTCTTCTTATACGACATCTTTTGGCTAGTTCTAACTTGGGCATCAAAGATAGTCAACTTCTAAATTTTCTTATGGAATGTGCTCTTCATAAACATATTATTTTCCTTCCAACCTTTGTAAATTCCTTGGAAATAGTCCTACCATGTCCTTTCAAATCCTTTCTAAATATGGTGTTAAGCCTCCCTTCTCCAAGATCCTAAAAAAAAAAAATATTCTATGAATGATGTTGCAAGATGAGGATTGCACAAATTTTTTGTGACCTCCCATTTTTAGATTAGTATAATCGATTTTTCTCTTCCTTAAAAAATAAGCACTTGTTTGTATAGAAAAATAAAATAAAGTAGAAATATCTATGTAATCTATGGACAATAGTGGGATTTGGGATGTAGGAGCTACCTAACAAAGGAAGAGACACAACTTATAAATGATGAGTGTTATTGAAGAGGCTTGGGCATGGATCTACACCCAAATTTTTTTCTTCATTTTGTTGACAATTTTTCTCTTCTTCCAAGTCAACTTGGGGATTGACCATCCAACTCTAATTAATATTGTAGCTCTTCAATTTATTTTCATGCTACACTCTTGCTTTAGCACTTCAATTGTGCCAAATCTTCATCTTATTCTTGTTTCCTTTATTTCTACCAATTTGAAAATTTGAATTTCTTGTCTATACAAATCCAATTGGGTTTTGATGAATATTTCTCTATCAAGACATTGTTTTATGGTAATTGTGGTGATATATCTAGTTTTTTTCTCTTTCAACTCTTTATTTGGAGCAAACCTCTCACCTTTTGTTTCCTAAATCTATCGAATTTAATCATAGATCTTGATAGACAAGAACTCATCGAAATTCCATTGTGGGGATTAGCGATACCCATGGACATTGTAGAGAAATAGGGTGTATTAAGACCATTCTAAAGGGGTATCGAGCTCCCACAAGTTGTATTGATTTATGTACATTTAAAGAGTATTGCAGAGATATGAGGGGGATGTGGATTGGGGAGCTTTGGATTAAGTCAAGATATCTGTGAAGGTGCAAGAAATTTAGAGGGTGCTATATCCCAAAATGAAGCTTTTATGGAACCTTGGGAGTGGTAGAGATATATTTGAATATTGGAAGAAACTTCACAACCAGGCTCATTGTTATCTTGGAATATTGTGAGGATTGGATGAATAGGATAATTGTAAACATGGGAAGGGCTTTTAGATATAAGTAGAATTCTCATGATGAAACAATCTCCTAAATAATTTGCAAAAATGAATGGTGTTGTAGAGAAATAATCTACATCTACATATGGCAGAGAATTGGGATGGTTTATGGAAGGTCTTGTAAGAGATAAAGTCCTCATTAGTGGTTGGAGTGATCTGACCTACATTTGCAAGGAAATTGGAGTCATTCGACCTATGTTTGCAAGGAAGTTGGAGTCATCTAATCCACATGTGTGACGAGGTTGGAGCCATCTAACCCACATTTTTGAGGAAATTTAGAGCCATCCAACCTATATTTGCATGAAATTGTGAGACATGTGTCTCGCTAAAGGTGTAGTTGCCATAGGAAGTTCAGTAAAAGTTAATTCCCATAAGAAAATCCACACTAAAAACCTACATGTGCTACTTTCATAATGAAAACCCACTAGGAATTATGTGAATTTGAATCCTACCATTGTAATTATGAAGTGAATATACACTAAGTTCAATTGAGACCTCAAAATATGTAAAGGTTTGATTTCCTTTGTCAGATCCGAGAGGTGCAAAAGACATCTAGGAAGATTCAAATGGAAAATCCATATAGAAGTCTTATGCAAATATGTAGTAGCACATAAAGACTATCCAATGATATGTGAAGTTTGCTCCATTCAACCCACATTTTGTGGGGAAATTAGACTCATCCAACTCACATTTCTATAGGGAAGTTTGATCCATCTAAACATAAATTCCACATGCAAATTGACTCTCCAAAAATGCATTTGAGCATTGACTTCCTGATTGTGGGAATTTTCACTCCAAGTGAACCAAACCTAATATCCACTTGCAATTAAGATTAAAATTCCTACTACAATAGGGAAATTGATGTTAGTTGTATTTGGTAAGAATCTTGATTCCAAGTGAACCTAATGATTTGGAATATTCTATTTTAGTGGAGAATCACCATCCAACTAAACATGACATGACATATATTTCCACTTGCACTTATTTCTAGTTAGACTTGTTGATACCATGTAATACTCTAATTCTAAGGGGAAGTTGGCCTCAAGTGGCATGAGAAAGGATTTTGGTACAAATTTCACTAGCTCACAAACCATATTGAAATTCCACAATGATGGTTCAATGCCTAAGGTTATAAGAATATGAACAGCGAAGGATAATGTGGAGAATCAAAGGTCATTGTATATGTTCAAACTACCATTTTTTTTAAACAAAAGTATTGTGTATTCAAACTTTTAAATTAAAGTTACGATGATATATGAATATATAATTTATATTCTCTCTTGAAAATAATAGATCTGATTTTATTTTTCAAAAAATTTCACTCCTAAATTTTCACTTAATAAAAACTTTTCACTAAATTACCAATTAGGTATGCTGTCAAAGAACACTCTTGTTTATAAATTATTGAATTTTTTAGTTGTAGTTAAAATTAGGACCTTTTTATTATAAAAAAACTTATAAATTTATTTACCAACTTATTTATGTACAAAATATCTTCTTTTTTAAAAAAAAAAATTATTTAAAATTTTAAATTAAATGTATGGTAATTTATGAATATGTAGATATTTATCTTGAAAATAGAAATAGTAGATCTTGATTTCATTTTCCAAAAGTTTTATCATGTCAAAATTTTCATTTGATAAAATATTCTCATTAAAATACAAATTAGATATACTATCAAACAACACCATTGTTTATAAACTATTGTTTTTTTAGCTGTAATTAAAATTAGGACCTTTTAATATTAAAGAAAAACTTACAAATTTATTTACCAACTCATTTTTTTCAAATTTTTAAATTAAATTAAGTTATTTGTAAAATTGTAGGGGCATTAAATTATTCTTATTATTTTTGGGAAGTATGTGTTGATTAATAGTAGCGAATTTGGGAGAATATTT
Organism: Sequoia sempervirens; assembly: GCA_007258455.2. Lineage (NCBI taxonomy): Eukaryota > Viridiplantae > Streptophyta > Pinopsida > Cupressales > Cupressaceae > Sequoia > Sequoia sempervirens. Next base: position 74,326,772 of record VDFB02047397.1, on the reverse strand, counting down.
TTTATCACAGTTCATGGAGTGTGGATTGTTGCCTACTTTATTTACCATGTGACTTGTTTAATTTTTTTATTGCTTTAGGAATCTCAATTTTTATTGAATGAGACCGATTTACACGCAATAGAGTTTTTATGTAGTTAACTAATATTTGCAAGTATGAAGCATAGTAAATTTTTGACAATCTACAATGCACTAATAGAGACCTAGTGGAATGTGTTTCTCTTGCCTCGTGAAACTAAAATCTTTGTTAGAATTTTGTAACCCTAAAAAGATGTCAATAACAAATGCTAATTTTTTATTAGTTAATTTTTTAGCATATTTTTTATCCTCAATCTTCACAATACAAATTAGCAAGAGACTAGTAAAGAAAAAACAAAATCAATCACTTGTAAAGTCAAACCCCTCCACTATAGTTTCATGGTACGAACTAATAAAACATAGATTTATTACAAAGGTGTTATTAACTAGTTAGTATGTACAAGTATTTTGTAATGTATGAAATGGTTTTATCAAAAATATAAATATATAATATTTAGTTGAGAATGTTATAAATGACTGTGTTTATTGATTGTTCAATAATATTTTGAGATATTTTTAGTAGTTTTTATCAAGAAAAAATATCATCAACATTTGTTATTACATAAAATTTAAATTTACATAGAGAATGTGATATAATAGTAGAATAAAACACAAAACATCTTATATTCTAAAATTATATGAAAAGTGGAAAACATATTAAAATATCTATAAAAAAAACCTAACTTAAAAGAAGAATGATACAATATTTCAAATTAAATTTAAAAAATCAAGACACTAGCTCATCTAAGTGGACTCATTTTACAAATGAAAGCTCATATTTTATTTTTTATTTACTATAAAATTAAAATTTAATCATATCAAAATTTTGGTAATTACTAAGAAAATTGAACATAGACTAGTCTCTAGATCAAATATTTTAGAATTATTTTTAAAAAAACAGCATGACAAATTTGATATACAATAAATACTTAAATATATAGAAATTTTTATGATACGATATTATAGAAATTTCAAAATAATAATAATAATAATATAAATAATTACTCAAAATAAATAAAAATTTGGAATATGATACAATCTAGAATTGAACAATCATGATTACAAAGATATTTGTATCTTCCATGTGCTTAAACATGAAATGCGGCAATAAGACTAACATAGACTAAATCTTGTATATCAAGAATATATGTGATTGTTAGGAAGTTACATAACTAGTATTAGAACTTGACATTTTAATTAAAAATATGAAATCCACCTAATGAAGGTTAACGATGAAAACCTAAAAGGATGATAGAAACTAAGTCTTATAGAATCAACACTCCATGGAATAAGATAGCCTATAGGTTACTATAGATTCTGTAAAATATATTGCAATAATATTAGATGTTGTGTGCTCGATATTAATACTAGAATATATATAAGGATGAGTTTAGGGATACACCCTTATATATTGATAAGTTATATTATTACCATAATGTACCACAACTATGATGAATGATTGCATCAAGTCTAGGAGGTGATGATAGAAACAAGGAGATCTTGAAAATATGTCGTTGCTAAGAAAAATCTACTCTAACTCTCAAGGATGAATAAAAAGGAAAATTGATCCCATAATAATGTGTTCCACTTGTGAGACGTCTTATTTTTTCTTGAAATTATAATTTTTAAGGGTTTAATTGAATTAGGTTAGATAGAATACCCTTGAATAGAACCCCTAGGATTAAATCAAACTCTCAACAAAAACTCCTCTACACCTATTAAAATGCTAACAAAAAATTACTACACCTTTTGAGTGACCTGATGGAACCTGCAAAAAACTTTGTTCCATCATAAACCCTTGTCACATTTAGACGTAGGACTGATATATGAGGGTTTAGGATTCATCTTTCATCAATGCTTGTAATGTTCTATTTTACTATTGACTCCCTATTGCCCGTTGTTCCAGTCATCTTAAAACTTCTTGTGTCTATCATTATCATCTGGTAATCAGTTCCCCAATCTTAAGTTTAGGAATCCTAATTTTTATAAGGTTAAGTTAAAGGCTTGTTTGGCCTTTACATCCTTTGCATTATAATGGCTTAGGCATTTTGAGTCCTTTTCTATCATGTCATTCTAGAAGGTCTCCTCCATTAAAACAACTTATGAGCATGTGCCTAAATATTTTCACTTAAGTTTTGTTGGCCTTTTGTCTTTATCACTCATCGCTGATAACTTTTGAAGTGTATGTTCCAAATCGGTGACAAGCGATGAGGTGGTATCTCTTTGATATCGCTCATCGCAAATAGTTGTGAAGCTCTTAAATTGAATATGCAATGAGTGATGTCCTTTGTATTAATGAGGGATCACTTATCGCCAATAACTTTTGATCCTTCTATGATGTAATAGTGATAAGTGATGTCCTCTGGCCTTATGATCTTATCACCTATCGTGGGTATGTTATGAAATGATAATTTCATATCAGCGATGAGCGATGGGACGGGTTTCCTTCGTATCACGTCTCATGGATTTTTGTAAGTACTAAGATCTATATTAGCGATAGGTGATATGTAAATGGCACTATGATGATCTCTCATCGCTACTTGTTTGCAAACCATATGAGGAGAATTAGCAATGAGCGATGACCCAATCTATTTTCTATTTTTCATTGATGATCCATTCCAAAGCTTTCAATCTTTAGTAGCGATAAGCGATAGAGTTCCTTATTTTAAAAGTTTATTTTTCTAATCTGAGTACATCTTATCTATGATGCCTTTTGTACCATTAATTTTCATGCAGGTGTATGTGTCCAGATTTGATGCCTTCATTATACTTCATGTTGCTAATAGGATCCTAGGTGTGAAGTTGGATTAGTGAGGAGCGATGAAAATGAATGTGATCAAGGAATGGGCTACAAATCCAAGGGCTGAGATTTCATCGCATAAAACACTTGCATCATTGATGGACTGGACGAGGATGAGGTATATTAGCGATAAGCGACAACTACTATATGAAGAAGCAACGTGGAAAAAACCTGAGGACTTCACATAAAGCAAAGTGCAAGGTGGTGAGATGAATTGATAACCATTGACGTAGTTTTAAAGTTGAATGATCAATGATCAGGGTTCAAACCTAAATGGCTAATTGTTAGTTCACTTGCGTGAACTTACTATCAAGCATTAATGGTGGCATGCCTCTCTCTCGGCTATAAAAGAAAGTAGATAATTGGTTGATCATGCACTTGAACTCATTGGCATGCAAAAGGGATACTAGGAGCTGAAGAAATTGTGAGGGAAGCTTCAAAAGTTACCAGTAAACATATGTGGCATAGTGTTCACCCGAGTAAGCAAAACTAATATTTCTTTCTAGTTGAACTATTGAGATGAATACCTTAGAGATTTGATAAGAAATTGGGGAATTGTCTATTTGTTCACTTCTGATAGCTATTGGGTGATTAAACACTGGATAAATTTTGAGGAAATTGTTTTGTTCAAAGGTAGTGTTTTGTCCTCTCATAATTGTGAAGGGTTTCTTTTGATTGTAAGAAATTACAAACCCTAGTTCCATTGCTTTGCAAACATGAGTGACCTAGAGCCCAGTGAATCAAGTATTAGATCAGAGAGGAAACCAAAATAGAAGAGGGTTAAAAGAATTAAAACATAGGATGTTTTAGCTGAGGTTAAGTCTAAGCCATTAGATGTGTCCAACCCTTCACCAAGTACTCTTGCAACATCCACTAGGTATAGAAGTGCCAAGAAAGAAACAAAAAAAATTATGTAAGAAGCCTCTGGAGATGTAAAAGACCCATAGGTCAAGTTGTTGTGACCACTAGGTTGATTGATAGTGATGGTGAAATTGGTGAAAAAACCCAACCTCAGAGCGGATGGCAATTGTTCTGTTATGCTTTCAATAGGTGGCATTCTAGCAAGCCTGCATGTTATCTATGGGGGTTGAACCTTCAAAAGTTGGTGGTCCCAAATGTGTTTGTAGAAGTGGACTTAATGATGGAACTAGCTAAGCACTATAACCCTATTGACAGGACAATCAAAAGTGAAAATGGTGATTTAATTTTGGAAGTAACAAAGGATAAATTCATAGATGTATTTGGGTTAAACCCCAATTATACTATAAAGTTTAGGCATGTTGAGTTGTATGCTAAATATGAGAAGATAAAATTTGCATACAAATATAGACTACTTGTGCGACATAGAAGGAGCAAGGAGAGGTTCACTGCTAAGGATACTGAACCCTTTGAGTGTGAAGAGTTTCAAGATTACTTCAAGAACACTTATTATTGTTTAAACCAAGTATTGGTTTGGGATTTTGAGGTTAGGATAGCCCCTAATTTGTTAGTGATGGTGGTAGATATACAAGGTCATAATCAAAATACTATTTTTGATTATGCCAATTTCGTTGTTGAACGGATGCATGAGGATTTCATTAATTTGAAAGAGGGGATGATCCCCTTATATTTCCCTCATTACTCTTTGTTGATGCATATGCTCTTATGGGAGGGTGATTATGAATGGAAAAGAAAATTGGATCTGAAACTTAGGGACAGTGAAAAATATGTTCTACCAGTACAGATGTGGACATACATCTAGGATAAGGAGTGCTCCAATTCTAATTATATTTTTTTTGCTAATACTATCAAATATGGTATCTTAGAAACATTGGGTGTGGCCCCTATATTCAAGCTTTCTCTAGAGATCAGAAGTATCATGCACCCAAAAGATATACTAGGATCAAAAGCCACACATAACTAGGTAGATTGGTTTTTACATTCTGAGTATACTTTAATCAGAGCCTATGGAGTGAAAGTGGCACCTCATTGTTTACCCCTATATGTCTCAGACAGATTGGATTTTATGGAGCTCATGTGGAAAATTGATGTCATGGATTATGAGATGTTTAGAAATACCAGGAAAGGTACTTTGGTACATCCCCAATGTGAATTCTCTTACTTCAAAGTCACTACCCCTGAAGGGTATGAAAAGTTAGGAATTATGGGGAATAATCTTATAATGCCTATTAATGAGATCAAAATTTTTGATCCTGAAGGATTTGTGGCAGGAAGAAGAAGACAAAAAAGATTAGGCATCATACATCATGAATTCTTGTACACAAATGATGTGTTAAGAAATCTGACAAGTGATGAGGCTGTCATGACCAAAAAGAAGGAATGGATAGCTATAATGAACATTGAGGAAAGAATCATGAAAAGGAATGCCTTTTACATAAGTCCATACAATGTAATTACAAACCCCTTGGAAAGAGCCTTCACTATGATAAGGGATTATCAATGTGGAGATTTTAAAGTAAAGGTAAAGGAGGTTGTTGATAAAGCACAGCTTTTCCTAGATCAACAACAACAACAACAAAAAGCTATGGATATCCTAGAATAGCCTGTAGATGTTCAAGAATTCAGGGAAGAACAAATGGAAAAACATGTGCCAAGAAATGAAGAAGTGAATAAAAAATTTCCTCCTCCCCATATTGAAGAGACTCATAGTTCAGATGTTCCCCCTGACAAAGTTGTCAAATGGCAATATGACAGAGAAAATGATGATGATCCCAGGATTAGGGAGTGTGATGAATTTCTAGCTGATGATAAATTTGTGCAAGCTAAGGAATTTCAGGAGTTTATGATTCAACAGTGGAGTAAGGAGATAAAAGAGAGACTTGAATCAACCCAAGCTAATGTTGAACCTTCTTAGCAAGAGGAAGTTGAGAAAGCAGAGGAAGAGAAAATCAGGGCTGAAATTTGAGCTATTACTCCTACTAAGGCTAGAAATATTGTTAAGGATAGTGGAATCATGCTATTGCCAGGATGTGCTATCATTGCTTCCATAACATATGATGCAGTGAGAAGAGAACCTCAAGCTTTAATATTTGAAGATCAATTTGAGGATAAAGTGTTTGGTTTTGGATATAGTCCAAAGTTGCATAGTCTTGCAATTTTTTCTATGGCACCTAATACTAGAAAACATGATGTTGCTAGGCCAATTGAAGAAGTTAGCGGTTCATTGGTGGTCAAAAGATCTACTGACATAACTCCTATCCAAGCAACTGAGTTAACTGCTCATGTTGCAATGCTTAGTGTGGATACTGCACATATTTCTCAGAAGAAATATGACTCTTTGGTTAAGGAATACAATAAGGCCTTGGATGAGTTGAATAAGATGAGAGCCACTATTTAGGCTACTCAGAAGATAATAACTCAGCCATCCTCTTCTTCATTTGATATGTCTACACAATATAGGGAGACTTTGGTATTGAGAATTGATGATTTGAAAGGTAAGTTGACTGCTAAGAAGGAAAGTGTCAAGCAAGCCAAACTTGAAATAGTCAAGGTGGAAAATGAAATTTTTGAGGATGTATTGAAGCACAGGGTGACCAAATTGGTCCATAACGCCAATGATGTTTGGGCCACTTATAAGAATATTCATGAGGCAAATACAAAGTATCTGCAAGTACAAGAGGCCTTCAGGAATGAGTGGAATAATTGGATTACTAGGGTAAATGCTCTGAAATAAATGATGCCCAAAATGAACGAGGACCTCGAGGCACCTACCAATATTCCTAACATTTTTCAAATCATTGACTCAATAAATGAGATAACTACTTTCCATGGAAAGTTAGGTATACAGCTCCAAAGTAAGTTGAAGATATTCAAAGAGATGGAGGAATGTGGTATGCCTCAGATATTGAGTTCAAAAGGTGAATTACTTCCATTTGACACCTAGAAGAAAGAATTGGGAGGGATGCTTGTAAAAGCTATGATGACCTTAACTATCACTGACTACATCTTGCTCAATTCAAATATTGACACAATGGTGGAGATTGAAACAAAGATGGACATATTTGTTAAAGAGGCCAGGATATTAATTGATGCCAGATATTCTCAATACATCACTAAGGTGTAGGATTTGTTGAATGTAAAATGGCCAACTAAGGAGGAATACAACACTTGGTTGGAGAAATACACAAAATGAATCTGTGTAGGGATTAGCGAATAAGATGAATAATGGATGGGAGAAGAATAATGCATAACCTAAATACCGTACAAATTAGGCTTTTGATATAACATGGTAAAATAGTATTCTATCCATAATTTGAAATGGATAGCATGTGGTGCTAATGTGGATAAGTGAATTTTGACTTTTGTCTGCTTTCCTTGTCTTGCTTCGTAAGTTTTGTTGTTTTGGATTTTCCATGGTTGGCATTTTTTAAGCACATGGAGAATATCTTGAGATTGTTGTAACAAAATAATGATGTCTTTTGAGGTGGGACCTATTTTCTACAATGAGTTGAGGTCAATTTTGCCTCATGTTTATTTTCTTCACCTAAAGACTTGAGTGTAACTGAAAATAGAATATTGTTGCAGTGGTCCAATAAAACCTCAACATGTGTGCTTCCTGGCCTAAAGCTTGTTTTGCTCCTTCGTCTTTATAATAAGGAATTCAAGGCCAGAAGTAGGAGTTAGTTAAAAAATTTGAGTTAACACTATGAAATTTTCAAGACTTGAATACGAAGCAAGTTCTATAGTTTTGTTTTAAGTTTATTTTGGAGTTCATATTTATGCATGTAATTTTTATAGCAATATAGCATTTATAATATATTAATATCAGTTTCATGGCTATTGTCTCTCCTTGTATGTGTTTTATAATTTATGAGTGAAAGTAATCCAACATTTCTTTTGTTTGTCTCTATCATTTCTTGATGGATGTTTAATTTCATGCTTGCTTATTGATTCAATTAATTGATGTAAATGCTTGGGTGAGATTAATAAATTATTAGAACTAGATGCTAGGATTGTTATAAGTAGTAATATTCATGAACGTCATAGAGAAATGTTGTAATGCAAGGTTTCTTGAGGATATAGGTGCTATTGTCTAAATTGTTATCAGGTCACATAGGAAGATATTGACTCCATGCTTAGGACAAAGGCACTAGTTCATGCAGAGTAGTTGTGGTTCATTTTTCGGTGTTGATTCATTTTCTACTAAAATTTTAAATCATAAACTCTCAAATGGATAATGTTGTTTTTTTGTGTTAAAGTTCCATCCTCTCATGTGCAATATATATGACATTGATTAATAAGATGCCAACTTATTTGATGCATATTATTGAATGGTTTTATGAGAGATATATATGTTATTGGCAATGTATTTGATTGTAATTGTGTGAAGTGTTTGAGTATACATTGTGGAATCACCCTCCTGGGTTTCACAAAGCCCAAAGAGTAGGAATAGAAGTCTTGCAGCTTATATTCGTTTGTTGGCCAATCCCTTTAGAAATATTGATAATTAGAAATGGAAAATTCCATAGGTATTTCTAGAGATCATTTTGGTTCTAAAAAAATAACCAATAGGACCAAATGAAGTCATTTCAATTTTTAAAGTATCTAGCCCTTATTTTTATTTTTCTAAAAATTATAATATGTATTATATTTTCTTTAAAATTTTATACTAAATGTAGGACTATTTTGAGAAAAAAATAACAACCTCTATTCAAGACAATAGGAAAAATAACAAATATTGCTAGGAATTTTTAAAAAATTACATTACACTCCTCATAGATTACCAATTCTTTTGTGTATAGTAGACATTAGAGTTAACGATTTATGTGTATTAGACAGTAGAGTTAACAATCTAATTCCAAGAATTGTAGAATTTTTTATTTATAGTAAAATTTATGTCATCTAGAATAATGTCACTCAATAAAATTAATAGAAAAAATAAAAAATGATTCAATAAATAAAAGTCATCGAAATAATTATTTAAAATCAAAAAATAATTTTAAATTGAATATATATGTGTGTGTATTTATATGTATATGTATATGTATATGTATATGTATATATATTACATACATACATACATACATACATAATTTTATAACTCCTTAGTTTACACCATCCTTAAATTTTTAACTATTTATTCTTTGTAATTAACATAAATGAAAAATGCTAAAAAATATTGATTTTGAGCATCCCACTTAGGCTAAAACATGGGACACACTATTGTGGGATCACTTGGAATAGCAAAAGAGGAAGAAAACTTATTCTTGAGATCAAGATGGATTTGTAAGAGATTTGGAAGATGATAATGGTTGGACAAAATAAGTAAAAAGAGAAAATTAACAAATAGACTTGGGAAAGAGAGGGGAGATATCAAAAAATAGGCATCAAGAGAGTGCACCAAGAGGTATACAATTAATAAAATTCCTAGTAATGAGGAAGGTGAATGTTTAATGCACATAATTATTACAGACATAGATGAACTAGAGTATTCCAAAACATAATTTAGAACTAGGATAAAAATTATAGCTATTGAAATAGAGGGAAAGGGGAATTTTTTTTGTTTTTACCTTAGGGTTTGACACCTTTCCCAAATTTCAATTGATTTTGTAGTGTTTAAACTTTGTGTTGTGGTTGTGGGGAATATATGAATGTAAGGATGGAATGAGGATTTGATGGATTTAGATAAGGTGTGAGGTTGACTTATAGCCTGATAGGTGAGTGAACCAACCCTTAACCAAATCTGGAAATGACCTAATAATGAAATACAATGATCTAATTGAATTAATGATGCAAAATGATGTTTTGATGCTAATACAAAAAATTTGAGATGTCACAAAGGAAATCAGACAACAAAAATAGAAAGCGGAGGACATTGTGCACCTATGATATAAATATCAGCAAAATTTATTAGAATGATGGTGCCATGGGCGCCACTATCTTGCTAGGTATTTTTTAGATTTGTTTTCATAGTCCTCTAATGTCATATCTATATTTTTGTTTTTTGTATGAAAAATTGTTAGATCATTGCTAGATATTTTTGTAATTGAATTTGTTTGAGTTGTCAAGGCCTAGGGTTTCAAATGCTACAACAAATGAAGTGTCTTCAAACTTCCTTTGATTCTCTTCAAACTGAGATTTGTGCATTCACAAAGAGAGGAAATGTCATGCCATTTTAGGGGCTTGCCTCATTCAAACACCGTGTAAGTTTTTCCACTTCCATAATAGCAATGCCAATGATAAATGGATAAATGAAAGGAAGGAATGATGAAATCACAAAGTGCTACAACTCACCACCCTTCAATGGCTTCCTTGAAGGACTAAATTCATAGACATCACTTCAAGGATCTTGGATTTTGTTTGCTTGATTTTCTTAGATTCTTGAATGCTTTAGATACCTAGAACAAGGTTTATACTTCACAAAATAATGAACATAAATAAACTAGCATAAAATTTGACATGATGTTGGATCTTGAATTTTTGCAATAAATTCTTTAATGGTTGCTCTTGACTTGCTCTTGATAATTACTTGATCATAAGATCTCCTTAATGCTCTCTAGATATCTCTAGTTAATGTTCAAATGATGCAATAACTAGGTATTTATATTCTATTAGTCTAATTTCCCAAAAATTAAATCCCGATAGCCAACTTTTTAATATTTGAATTTCAAATAATAAAATTCCAACACTGACATATTTTAATTTGGAGAGAAAATAGGGGGACATAGGTGCCCTAGGCACCAGTGTCCCAACCTTATCTTCAAGGGTTTAAAGTGTCGAGGACAAATCATTAAATTAGAGCATTGATTTTATGCTTGCAAATTACTAGAAAATATTTAAAATAAGCTATGGAAAGCATAATTTTGGAAACTAAGAGCTTAATTATGTCCAATAACTTAAAGGGGAGAAAAAAAAATAGTGTGAAATTGTCATGGGTGATAATTTATGATGGTACATTTAGACCCCACTTTAGTGAGATTATGAACTTATGCTCAGACTCACACCAAAATAGAGAAATATATGTTAAGAGGGGTTCAAATGTACGAATGTTGAAGAGATAGGATGACTAAGGATCAAGGAGGTGGCCAATCCCCCAGGATCCAAGATCCCATGGCAAACTAATGTAAGAAAAAAAGGAACACACATGTATGATATGCAACAAGACAATATACACAAACATACAATGTCAACATGAAATGCACAAAGAGGGTATGGGATAACAAGTTGTATTATGCTAGGAACTATACAAAAGCCATTCATGACTCACTTAGTAGAAAAGTTTGATATTTTCTAGGTGAATTGCAAATTAGAAGGAACACAGGCTAGTGAGGATCATTTTTCACTAGGTGATCGCCCAAGGCAAGATAGTAAAATGGGAAACACATTAGGTCTAGTGAGGACTATTTTTCACTAAGTGTGTACCCATAACCATACCAAGAGTTATACTCCCTAATAACTCTGATAAGGTACTACAAAATTATCAAAATGACATGTGAATTCTATGCTAAGTTCAACACCTATGAACAAAGTGAAGCAAAAATGTCAATTTCAATGTCAACACATCACTAAGTCCAACCCCTATGAACAAAATGAAGAAAAATAATGCCAGTGTATGCCCCCACTTTAAATAAATTTCTAAACACCATGCTATGAGAAATGAATTTAAAGTAGAAAAAATGATAAATGTCATGCAATAAAATATCACAAGAGCCTCTTTGGAAATCCCTATATGCTAATGATATGTTTCCAAATAGTTATCCCCCAAGGCAAGGTAGCAAAATGGGAAACACATTAGGTGTAGTGAGGACTATTTTTCACTAAGTGTGTACCCATAACCATACCAAGAGTTATACTCCCTGATAACTCTGATAAGGTGCTACAAAATGATCAAAATGATATGTGAATGCTATGCTAAGTTCAACACCTATGAACAAAGTGAAGCAAAAATTTCAATTTCAATGTCAACGCATCACTAAGTACAACCCCTATGAACAAAGTGAAGAAAAATAATGCTAGTGTATGCCCCCACTTTAAATAAATTTCTAAACATTATGCTATGAGCAATGAATTTAAAGTAGAAAAAATGATAAATGGCATGCAATAAAAGATCACAAGAGCCTCTTTGGAAATCCCTATGCTAATGATATGTTTCCAAATAAAGCTACATCATGAGAAGGGGTTTCCCCAAAAATTCCATGCTACAAACAATATATAAAGGAACACTGAGGGATCCACAGGTCTGGGGTCAGTATATGTCTTTGCTACAGTGATATAATAGAGCTTGGAACTAGCATCATTCCCAAAACACTTGTAGAACAACGAATACAAAGGAGGAATGAAATATAAAGAGAGAAGAAAAAAAAGCTTTTGAGGAAAAATGGAAGAGACTTAAATGTCTTGATTCCTTGTATCATCCCCAAAAGGAAAATATAAGACAAAAAGAGAAACAAAGTTTACAAAATATAGAAGAATGAAGATATAAATAGAAGAATGGCATGACATATTCATTTCCTTTGTATCCTTGCACCAACCAAGCAACATGGGTCATCCAAAGAAAACTAAAAAACATAAAACATGCCAAGAAGCACAATTTGGGAGATCACATTACATGTAAGCAAATGCAAAGAACACATGAAAAAAGCATAAAGGAGTGTCACGCATTCAAAAAGACCTAAATTAGGCCATCTACATCCTAATCTTGTTCATTATAAATGGAAGGAAGACAACTAGCCAAGGGGATTACAACGAGTGTCATACTAGGAGAATATCTAGGTTCAATAGGTGATGGGTCACTCTCATCAAGAGGTCATCACAATTTCCTCCATCTAGATTCATTTTCTTTCAAAATAAAACATTAAGCTCATTATGCACATCCCCATCAATTTTAGCAATTTCATCATCATCATCCATATTAATCACAATAGGAGGTTTTATGACAATTATCTTTGAATTTTCTTCTTTCATTTCTTATTTTGGTGAAAGTTGTATTTCATCTTGATTTGTTTTCATGGGTGTTAGATTTTCATGCATTTTTTTATTCTTTTCTTCCAATTGATGAGCAATAGCACAACTTCTATGCCTACACTCTTTAGCATTTTGGTTTCTTCTTGCACGATTTTCAATTTGTGAAGGTGTAGGAGTGGATTTATCAACCATTCATTTCTTTTATTCCCTTAAGGGAGGAACTAAAGGAACCACCAGGGGTTGAGAAACCACATTCTCTTTAGGTTTATACACTTGTTTTATCTTTAGAGGAACAAAAGGGATCGAGTGATTTTCTCTTGGTCTTTTATAGGAGATGGGTGGAGGAACTGTAGCATATTTTCCTTGATTATCTAGAAGGTTCTTTAATTCAAGTATAGGTTCATTCATAACTAGCAAAGGAGAAGGAACAACCATGGACCTATCATTCTCAAGAATATTGCTAAGAGATAACTTTGTTATGTGTTTTGCCTTAAAATTTTGGTATGACTTGAAAAAGAAATCTTCATGAGGCTTTATAGGTTCCATAGGTTGAGACTAGAATAAATCCAATGAAAAATTCCCATGGGAAGAAAAAGGATTAAACCCACTATGATGCACTATAAATATTTCATTTTCAAAGGGGAACTTTATGCACTTGTGAATAACTAATGGGATGGAATTCATGGAGCATAGCCATGGGTAGCCTAGCTTCACACATAATTGGTATGACAATGGGATGATGGAGAATGAGACATCTAATTTCTTTGGTCGAATTAAATTTAGAGGAAGAGTGACTAAACCTATCGTAGGGAAAGCAAAACCATCATGAGTTTTTATCCATGCTTTCAATTGTTCATAGGAATCTTGTTAAAGCTCTTGCATAAATAATAATTCCTTAGTGATCACATTCTCTACACACATAGGATCAATGAGTATTCATTGTACAGGTTTCTCATTGATATGGCCAATAATTTAGAGAGGACCATCGGGTGCATGTCTAGGTGCATCACTATTGGTGAAAGAAATATCAAGTAACTCAGTGGTTTAGACCTTATGAGGTTGAACATCAATTAGAAAAATCATGTGATCTACTTCCTTCTCATCATTATTATCATCATTCATGTCATCACTCATATCATCATTCTTATCAACACTTATCTCATCATTCTTAACATCACAAGCTTACACAAAGTTGGATGAATGGTTGGGCATAGGATTGGTAAAAAATTGCAAGTTTTGGTTAGGTGGGGTAACAGATTTATTCCCTTGATCATTAACACCACCCAATTAGATGTGATTAGAATCAATGAGGCATAGAAATTGATGTTTAAGACACATGTAGGTAAGTGTAAAAAGATGGGGGGGCTAAAAATGGGTCTTAAGTGGCCACTTTTTTCTAAAATTAGGAAATACTGACCTTGGATGTGAAATTGAGGATAGTTACACTAAAAAAAAAAAAGATACAAAAAAAACAAAGATCGTGGTACTCCGAGTCTACTTTCTAAACTACTAAACTTTTTTGAAAATGGTAGAGATTGAAGGGTTCAACAGAGGGAGCCATAGAAATTGGTGTTGTTTTTTGTCAAAAAAACATAACATAGCAACTTTTGTGGCTCCCTCAAAATGTTAAATTTGTTTTGGTATTTTTAAAATCACTTCGATGAGAAATTAGCTAATAGCATGTATTTTATGCCTGATTTCTCTAATAATTTTTTAATGAATATTTGATTTTTTTACTAATTTTCAAAGTGGACAAATCCTAAAAAACATAATTTTGGTTGTGCTACCCCTATAAATTTTGAAAACTAATTGAAAATCATTTTTTTAATATGTGTAGAATGGAGTCTAGTTTCTAAAAATTTAATCTATTTTAAATTTCAATGAATGGTTAATTTATAATGAAAAAATACCAAACAATGGTTTTTTTCCAAAAAATGGACACACAAGCAAAAGAAATTAAAGATGAAAAGCTTAACATTGTCAAACTGTGAAAAAAATTACATTGTTAAATAGCTAAGAGAGAGACTAGCAATACCCAGGTGTTCGATTTTTTCAACCTTGAAACACATGCAAACCTGACAGTTAGCACGAATGCGATGCAAAATCTTATAAAATATGCAAAAAGACATCTTTAGATGTTGGTAAGGCACTCCAAGCCTTTGGGTTGGTAATCCAAAGCAAATACCAAGCCTAAGGCTTGGGGATTCCCAAAGCAAGAAATAACGTGAGCAAGTTATAATGCACTTGCATTATTTCATGGTTTGACATTATTTTTGTGTTTCTGCTCAAGAGTTTCCTAAGCAAGACATAACACAAGCGCGATATAACACAATTGTGTTACGTCTTTCTTTCTGTTAAATGCTAGTCTTTTAAATATATGCATGCATGTATGTATGTATGTATGTATGTATGTATGTATGTATGTATGTATGTATGTATGTATGTATGTATGTATGTATGTATGTAAGATTATATGTACATATGTATGTATGCTTGTATGTAAGTATGTATGTATGTATGTATGTATGTATGTATTTAGAGGGAGGGATAATTTTAAGAGAGAGTTTCCTAGGTAGGGTGGGAGGGATAGAGGGAGAGAGAGACCTAAGAGAGATAAATAGAGGTAGTGAGAGAGGGAGTGGGAGGAGAGAGATAGGTGAGAGAGGGACTTATCTAGGTAGGGTGGGAGGGATAAAGGGAGAGAGGGGGGTGGGAGAGAGAGATAGAGAGAGATGGGGAGAGAAAGAGAGAGTTATCTAAGTAATGTGCTAGAGGGAGAGACTTAAGAGAGAGGGGGGTGGGAGGGAGATACTTGAGAAATAGGGAGAGATATGGAGTGAGAGAGAGAGGGAGTGGGAAAGAGATGGAGTGAGAGAGAGAGAGAGGGAATGGGAGAGAGAGAGAGAGAGAGAGAGAGATAGGGTGTGGGAGGGAGATACCTAAGAGAGAGGGAGCGGGAGAGAGGGGGCTGGAGGAGATTGAATTATCTAGGTAGGATGGGAGGGATAGAGAGAGAGATAAAGGCCACTCCTAGGGTAGGGCGGATGATGAGAGACCCGGAGAGAGAGAGAGGAGATGAGGGGTGGGAGGGGGAGACATGAGAGATAGGGAGAGAGGGTGTGTGAGAGAGAGGAAGTGAGAGAGAGGGAGTGGCATAGAGATAGATGGAGAGAGAGAGAGGGTGGAGTGGGAGAAAGATAGAGGGAGTGAGAGGGAGTGGGAGAGATAGAGAGAGTGAGAGAGGAAGAGGAGTGGGAGGGAGAGACCTGAGAGAGAGGTAGAGAGATGGATAGAGAGAGAGAGTTATCTAGTTATGTAGGGAGGGTGCCTTAGGGAGAGACTTGAGAGAGAGAGGGGGTGGGAGGGAAAGACTTGAGAGAGAGTGAGAAAGAGGGAGAGAGAGGGACAGAGAAAGAGAGGGATTGAAAGAGAGAGACCTAAGAGAGGGAGAGGGGGTGGGACCTGAGAGGGAGAGAGAGAGGGGGGGTTGGAGAGAGAGACCAAAAATAGGGAGAGAGTGTGGGAGGGAGAGACCTAAGAGAGAGGGAGTGGGAGAGAGGGGATTGATGTGAGAGGGACTTATCTTGGTAGTGTGGGAGAGAGAGAGAGAGAGAGAGAGAGAGAGAGAGAGAGAGAGAGATATTTATCGGGTAGGGTGCTAGAGGGAGAGACTTGAGAAAGAGAGAGGGGTGAGAGGGAGAGACCTAAGAGATGGGGAGAGAGAGGGAGGGAGTGTGAGAGAGAAAGGGAGAGGGTGTGGGAAGGAGAGACCTGAGAGAGGGAGTGAGAGAGAGGGGGTTGGAGCAAGAGGGACTTATCTAGGTAGGGTGGGAGGGATAGAGAGAGGGGGGAGAGAGAGGTAGAGTTACCTAGGTAGGGTGTTAGAGGGAGAGACCTGAGAGAGATAGAGAGTGGGAGGGAGAGACCTAAGAGATAGGGAGATAGATGGAGTTGGAGAGAGAGGGAGTGAGAGAAGAGTGGTATAGAGATAGAGAGAGAGAGAGAGAGTAGGAGAAAGTGGGTTGGAGTGAGAGGTACTTAACTAGGTAGGGTGGGAGGTATAGAGAGAGGGAGGGAGGGAGGGAGGGAAGGAGGGAGAGAGAGAGAGTTTTATCTAGGTAGGGTACTAAAGAGAGAGACTTGAGAGAGAGGGGTTGGGAGGGAGAGAGCAGAGAGAGAGGGAGAGAGAGGGAGTGGGAGAGAGAGGGAGTGGGAGAGAGGGAGTGAGAGAGAGAGTGGGAGAGAGAGAGAGAGGGAGGGAGGGAGGGAGGGAGGGAGGGAGAGGGTGTGGCAGGGAGAGACTTGAGAGAGAGGCATATATTGAGTGGGAGAGAGGAGTTTGGAGTGACAGGGACTTATCTAGGTAAGGTGGGAGGGATAGAGGGACGAACAGATGGAGTGAGAGAGATAGAGAGGGGGGGATGGGAGGTAGAGGGTTGGAGTCAGAGACTTGAGAGAGGGAGAGGGGTGGAAGAGAGAGACCTGGGAGAGAAGGAGAAAGAGAGGGGGGGTGGGAGAAACTTGAGAGATAGGGAGAGAGAGAGGGAGTGCAAGAGAGAGGAAGTGGGAGAGAGAGGGAATGGGAGAGAGATAGAGGGAGTGAGTGAGATAGAGAGAGAGGGAGTGGGAGAGAGGAGTGAGAGAGAGATAGGACTGAGTGAGTGAGTGAGTGAGTGAGTGAGTGAGTGAGTGAGTGAGAGAGAGAGATTAGGGTTTAGAGTTTAAGGGTTGAGGTATTAAGGTTTTAAGGCTATAGGATTGAGGGTTGAGAGATTAGGGTTTAAGGCATAGTGTCTAGGGTTGAGGGTTTGGGGTTAAGTAAGATCTAGATGACTAAGGAGGGATGGATGGCTAAGGAGAGAGAGAGAGAGAGGAAACCTTTAGAAAATCAACATTTTCATAACATGAGCACGTTTTGAAGAAGTTGAGATCTAGTTGTTTTATATAGCAAGAAAAAACACGCTCGTGTTATAATGTGAGTGCGTTATAATATGAGCATGTTTTGGATTGCTCTAAAATGGTAAAAAAGTGAGCACACCTATGATCCACACTCACATGGTTCTATTATTCTGCTGGTTATGTGCATTTTTTGATAAAAAAAGAGCTTTTTGATGTTGTTGGGAAGTGCACATGAAATTTTTTCATATTCTACCACCTTTGCGTGAACTTTCCACCACCTTTTATAGTTTTCCAACTTAGGAAGGAGGAAATAAAAGAGTTTTCACATCAAATTTGATATATATCAATTCAAGTCTCAATTTTTGTAGTGTTGCAATGTTAACTGTGATTGAATTGTAGGGATTTAACATTATACATTAGCTATTTGTATTTTTGTTAGTAATTCTATATGAGTGATATACAATTGAACATTGAAAAGGAAGCAAGCTTGTGAAAAAATTAAATTGTTGAGTAGTTTGATTCAAGAAGAAAAAAAAGACTACATAATTAGGTAGTTCCTATTGGAAAAATGAAGAAGAACATCTAATTTTGTTGTTTTGTGTTGTCATTGATGTTACCATGATATATGAGTTGCAACTACAAGATCAAGTCTAAATTTGTTCTGATATTCTGGTCTGGTATTTGAACCGGTATAATGCTTATATCCTCTTATATTTTGGACCACAATTGTTTGTTGGTGATTATTGTTGCTTGCAGTTTTTGGAAACAGTGCATGGATGTTGTAAGCACGTACATTCAAGATCTCACGTATTTAGATGCTTGTATGGTGTATTAGCATTACTCTGTTGATTTTTCTATTAGGTATATCCTTGGCCAACCTAATGGATGAACTGTGTAATGGTGAGTTAATTTTTGTTATGTAGATATATGTGTGACCTATCTTAGGTCCGTGCCAACATGACGTAGTGTGTTGGGTGTTTGAATTGCTTTTGGGAAGATTTTTTGAAAGCTTCTAGTTGACAATTGGTATTTTTGGTAAATAAGAAGTGTATCTAATTAGGCTGACCCAATTGATGCTTGTGGAGAGATCAGATATATATATATATATTGGACAATTTTTTTGAAGACTAAAGGTATGAGATGATTTTGTTGTGAATGAAAATGTGAAGAAGAGCGAATATGATGAAGTGTGTCAAGTCAATTTACTAAGCTTCATTGGAACTTAATCTACACTCACTAGGTGTACTTTATTAGTTCATTTTCTAGCTGTAAGCCATTTTATCATTGTAATTCTATAGGTTGTGAGCCTTTGTATTTGGATAGTGAGTCTTGGCAGTGAGCCACCCCATTTTGTAAATATCTTATAACCATTTATACTATATTGTGAGCTAACACTCACCGCGGTTTTTCCCATTTTGGGTTTTCCAAGTAAAAATCTTGGTGTTGATGTGTTTTGTGAGTTCATGTTCTGTTAATACTTTTACTTATCTTTGTTGTTGTATGCATGGGAATAATTGGATAGTATCTGATCAAAAAATTTAAGAAGATATTGATTCCTCCCTCTCAGTATCTTGGATATTCAACAATTAGTATCAGAGCTTGGTTCCTCTAGATAAGCCTAACAACTTGAGGGAGATCTTAAAGATGGAAGAAATGAATGATAAAGAAGAACTCTAAACCGCACTTGAAGATCTTGATAAATTTGAAAGAGAAAACAAAGATATGAAAGAGAATCTTGAAGATGCAAATGAATGTGTCTGGAAATTAAAAGAGCAATTGAAAAAGTTCAAAGAAAGGAATAGGGAAGTAACTGATCAGTTGAAGCAAGCTAATGAAGAAATTACCTGTTTGAAGGTGCAAGTAGAAAAGAAGAAAAGAATTGAAGAATGTTTGAAAAAATTGATACAAAGAAAGTCTGATGAGTGTACCAAGCTTGAACAAGAAGTACTAAATCTGAAAGTGGGTCTAGAGAAGGAAAACCTCTATGAAAACAATTTCAAATCTAGCTCAAATAGGCTTGATGAATTGATTTTAGGACATAAATCGAGCAAATACAAAGGTGTCTTGGGAATGGAAGGAGGTGAAAACTATAAGGACAACTAGAATACTCATAATAGAGGAAAGTAGAAAGGAAATTCAAGGAAATTTTCTAGGAGACCACCTATGAAATAGCCTAATGCACAAAGGTATTCATCTTTTAATGGAACTTATTTTTCATGCAACAAATTTGGCCACAAGGAAACAAAATGTAGGAGTAGGATGAATCACTTTCCTAGTCCCTTCACTGGTCAATGTTTTGCATGCAAAAGATTTGGAAATAGGACAAGTGAATGCATAACCTTGATGATGAATCGGTTTAATGGAGGAAGAGTGAATCAATCCTTTAATGGCTACTATTATACTTGTAACAAGGATGGACATAAAGCTAATCAGTGCAGAACAAGAGTCAGTGGAAGTCAATCTAATCAGAGAAATATTGTCTGCTATAACTGCAACAAACCAGGACATATCTTAAGATTCTGCAAAAGCAAGAAGGGTAAGGAGACCAATTCGGTAGAAAAGAATGAACCTATGAAGAAGGTTGAAAAATATGAGATTAAGCAAGAAATGCATAATATTTGGAGGAAAAAAGAAGAGAATGAGATGACAGATGCGTCTATGCCCTCATTTGGTACTAACAATTCCTCCAGGAACTAGACCTAGCAAGGTCTTAGGGGGAGCTTTAACACAAAATCACTTGAACCCCCTAATGTTTGGCGTGTCAATCTTTGGCATGAAGATATTTTGTGAGAAATGATAAGATAGAGGTTATGCAAGTGGAACTGAAAGAAAATATGAAGGAATGATCATTTGTGAAGTAAATTCGGGTTTTTTCTGAGCATAGAAGAAGAGTTTTTAGCAGCTTTTTGAAATCTTCTGCATTTAATGCGAGTTAGGGAAGATCATTTTTTTACAAATAAAATGTGTAAGGAATTTTAATCACTCATTCATTTGAAGAATTTGAAGAGCTTTTTGGAGTGTTCTTGAGTTGATTTGAAGTTCGAGCCATGAAAACCCTAGTTTTGGTTCATCGTGAAGAAAGAGGTATTTTAATTTTATGTACAGTTGTGGGTTTGTGTTCTTTGAGTTGTTTGAATTCAAAATTGGAAGAATGGCAACCCCCATAGTCATTAAAGTGTTGGAGAGACTGAGACCATCTTATAGGAAATATTCCTTGAATTTTTTTGAAGATGACCCCATGGGTTCCTTCTCATCAATCCCTCATGGAGTTATGCCAACTGAGGACACAAGAATGCTAGTTTGAGTAAAGACTAAGGAATTCAATCACACCAAATTGATCAAAATTTGTCAAAATGAGCTTACTAGAGATAGTTTCTTGATAAAACCTGAATACTCGAACCTAGTTGCGAAAAGGTTAGATAGATGGAACAACTTTCCCAACTTCAGTTCTATAGTTGATGGATTTGTGAAGCCATTTATAAGCATAATTCATGACAAATTCATGTGGACTGACTAACTGTACCTAATAAATAAGGAGGAAATTAGGGTTGTTACCAGCCTCTGGGATAAAGGACTAGTGCCTGTATTGAAAACCATGAAGAATGAGGTGGTAACGAAACTTACAGGAGCCACATATGACAAGAGAGCCTTAATGACAAAGTCTATCACTAATTTGGTTGTGAAGTATGCAACTATCATGATTAGTCATAAAATATACTTCACCAATAGAGAGAACTATGTTTTGGCCACAACTATTTATATTTTTTATGATATGGTAGTCAATGGTGGAGACTATGACCTATGTGAGCTTCTCCGACAATAGTTTCTTGAGAATTTGAAGTTGACAAAAGAAAGGAAGTATGCTTTCAAATTTGGTTCATTGATTGCATGTCTATTATTCTATTTCATGAAGAGACTTCCTGGGAAGAATGATGAATTATTTTGGGACTCATCCAAACTAGTTGCACATCAAATTTTTTATCATATGTATAGTTTGGATGGTCTGAAAGCTCAAGAAAATTCTCTAACAACATTCTTTGTTGTATTTAAGAGCAACATGAAAGAGAGAGATAGGATTCTGAGGAAAATTGTTGAGAAATATAAAGATGACATCATATTTCATGTTTCCTCTAATGAATGCATGATCGAAGCAGTAGAACCTTGGACCATATGGATTCAACCATTGGGATATGAAATTATAGAAGAAGAGGCTGAGGGTTATGTACAAATGTTGTTGAAAAACACAAAGGATACCAATGAACCCAGAATTGGCACTTATGTTGAAAAATCTATGGAGATCCACATGGAGCAATAGAAGCCAAAAATTAGAAAGAGAGTGGAAAAGAAGCTTAAAGAAGTTGGATTCAATGATGAGCAGATTGTGCCTGGAAGGGCCAAGGGAGAAGAGTTAGAGGAAGAATCATCTAGCCTGAGGATATCTAGCAGGACTACTCCTGCTAAAACCTCTGCAACCCTTGCAATCAAGATTGAACCCAGTACCGTTGATAAAGGCAAAGGCCTGGTTTCCTTCAGACCTACTACTAGATCTAGGAAGAGGAAATAAATTCCTTTGGTCACCCCTGGAAAAAGAGGAAAGAAAGAGAAAGCTACAAGGGAGAAAAATATTAGCATCACAGATGATCAGGATGAAGAGGAAGAGGATCCTATTGCAAAATTGGTAAGGAAAGGAAGAGGAAGTTTATTCTCTAGTAAAGGTGTTTCTAAGGAAGTTGTTCCTTCTAAGAGAGTTCATGTTGTATCATATTTTGATGATGAGGAAGAGAAAAAATTTGGTGTTCATGTGCACACCAAACTAGAGTCGAAGAAGACTAAAATGCCTAATGAAGCCTCTACGGACTAGAGAGAAGAACAGGACATCCTGGTAAGTGAAAGGAAATAAAAAAGAGCAATGGAAAGTACTAATAAAGAGCAATTGTTTGAAGGAAAGAGATTACCAAATAAGTTGAATTATCCAAACCAAGCACCATCAAAGCAAGAGAGACACAAGGATTTGTTAAGGGGAAAAAGCAAGAAAAAACCCCAATATTATGAATGGAGGCAAAATGCCTAAAGAATAATACAAAGAGAGAGAGAGCTTCAGCCTTAACTTGCTTGCTTGAATCTTGAAGAATGAGAGGAGAGGCACCTCAATAAGTAGAGGTGAGAATAAGGAGTTAGAATGTAACTCCCAACTCAATGAATGCCACCATTCATCTATGTGTGTGCAAAGTGTCACCTCTTAAGGAGGTAGTTACAAATATTCCTCAATAAAGGAATTAAAAAATAAGCCATCCTCACACATGTGTGAGATGACAAAAAGACAAAAGACTTGTAGGGATTCCTTTGGAATATTCCTACAAGTTAATAAAAAAATTACAATTAAAGAATAACCTTTACCAAGTAAAGATTAATCTTCTAACATCCCCCCTTAAGCTTTACTTGGGGAGGTTACATCAAACCCTTCAATGGGTTGTAATCCAAGATTTTTACAATGAAAGAGAAATTTATCTTTACAAAGAGCTTTGGTGAGAATATTGCAACTTGATCTTCACCTTTACAATACAAAAGAGAAATTTGCTTGTCTTCAATTTGCTCTCTAATGAAGTGATGTTGAAGAGCAATGTGCTTGGTCCTTGCATGAAAAATTGGATTCTTTGCCAAAGCAATAGCACTTTGGTTATCACAATATAAAGGAGTAGGATCCTTTTGAGGTAGACTCAAGTCTTCAAGTAATCTTCTTAACCATAATGCCTCTTTAGATGCATTTGTACAACCTTTATATTCAGCTTATGTAGAACAAAGAGAAGTAGATTGTTGTTTCTTACTATTCCATGAGATTGCACCTGATCCAACAAAGAAACAATAACCACAAGTGGATCTCCCATCATTGGGATCACCTCCTAAATCTTGAATCAGTATAACCCTTTAAAGAAAAATCACAATTTGCATCATAAAAAAGACCAAGATTAAGAGTACCTTTAACATATCTTAAAATTCTTTTTGCAACTTTAAAATGAGTTTGTTGTGGTTTAGACATAAATCTAGAAACCAATCCAACACTATAAGAAATATCAGGTCTAGTAAGAGTTAGATAATTTAAACTTCCTACTAATTGCCTATATAAAGTAGGATCAACAAAAGGAGTTTCCATATCAACCATTAATTTAGTTCCTAATTCACAAGGAGTAGAAACACACTTTGCATCATTCATTTTAAATCTATCTAAGAGATCTTGAGCATATTTATGTTGAGAAAGAAAAATACCTTTATGTGTTTGCCAAATTTGCATACCCAAAAAATAATGTAATAGGCCTAAATCAGTCATTTGAAATTGTTGATTGAGTTGAGACTTAACATCACTAATCAAATTGTTAGAACTAGAAGTGATAATTAAATCATCAACATATAAAATAATAATCACAATATCATCTTCACTATGCTTAATATATAAATTTGGATCATTTTTACTTCTAATGAAACCTTGAGATAGAAAGAAAGCATTGATCTTTGAATACCATTCTCTAGGAGATTGCTTTAAACCATATATTGATTTCTTCAATTTGCAAACAAGATTTTCATTACCTTCCTTAATGAAACCCAAAGGTTGAGACATATAAATTTCTTCATGTAAATCACCATTTAAAAATGCACTTTTAACATCCATTTGATGAATAGGCCAATGCATATGAGAAGCTAAAGCAAGAACTAATTTAATGGTTGGCATCTTAGCTACTGGAGCAAATGTTTCATTATAATCTAATCCTTCAACTTGAGAGAAGCCCCTAGCAACTAATCTAGCTTTAAACTTGCTAACTTCATTATTTGCATTAACCTTAGTTTTATACAACCATTTGCATGAAACAAGATTCTTACCTTGAGGTAATGGAACTAAATCCCAAGTATTATTAGCAATTAAAGTATCATATTCTTCTTGCATAGCCTTTTTCCAATGAGGTTGATCTTTAGCTTGTTCATAAGTTTGAGGATCATTTGAATTCATAATGTTAGACATCAAAGCATAATTACAATAATTTTCCTTTCTTCTTTTAGGTGGATTTTTAGTTAAATAATCCTCACTTTCTTGCAACAAATTTTTAAACCATTTTGGCATTCTTTTAGATGTAGGAGTATCATCACTAGAAGAAGAATCATAAGGAGAAATTTCAACATTTTCATCATCACTATCACTATGAGTAAGAGATGCATTAGGAGGGTTAAGAGGAGTTTCAACTTGAGGATTATCCTCCACAACAATAACTTTATTTTGAGAAGAATCAATATTATGCACTTTAGAACAATCATGAACACCATTTTCAGCAATGCATACATCTCTAGCAACTTTAACTTTGTTAGTAAGAGGATTATAAACTCTATAAGCTTTAGAATGTTCATCATAACCAACAAAAATATGATAAGAAGATTTAGCATCTAATTTTTGCCTCTTTTGTTTAGGTTTGTGAACATAAGCAATTGAACCAAAAATCCTTAAATGCTTAAGATTGGGCTTCCTACCAGACCAAGCTTCTTCAGGAGTTATATCCTTTAAAGCTTTAGTAGGAGTCCTATTAATAATGTAAGTAGCACAAAACATAGCTTCTGCCCAAAATTTATAAGACATATTTTTAGCATGTAACATACATCTAGCCATTTCAACAATAGTTCTATGCTTCCTTTCCGCTACACCATTTTGTTGAGGTGTATAGGGAATAGTTAGCTCATGCTTAATACCAAATGATTTCAAATAACTATTAAAAGCATTGTTCACATATTCTTTACCATTATCAGTTCTAAGAATTTTAAGTTTAAAACCAGATTGCCTTTCAACAAATTTATGAAATTCAGAAAATATATCAAGAACTTGATCCTTACTATGAAGAAAATAGATCCAAGTTCTTCTAGAAAAATCATCAACAAAAGTAAGTGCATACCTTGATCCTTGGATGGAGTTATTCTCCATGGGTCCCAAAAGGTCACTATGAACTAGGTGCAACTTATGAGTTGCCCTCCATGATTGACCATGTGGAAAGGGCTCCCTATGCATCTTACCACTCATGCATCCTGTGCATACAATTTTAGATGGAACAATACTAGGCAATCCATCTACCATATTAAGCTTTTGCATTAAAGCAATATTGTTAGCATTTATATGACCAAGTCTTTCATGCCAAACATTGAAATCAATGGTAGATATTAAAGAGCATCTAGATTGAGCAAACTCATAAAATTTGAACAAATTATCATTGTCTAATTTAGCATTAGCAATGACCTTGTTTTGTTTTGGATCAATAACATAGCACATATCTTTGTAAAATTCTATTTTATAATCTTGACAAAGCTTAGCAACTGAAAGCAAGTTAGTCTTTAATTCAGGAACATATAAAACATCATGCAATTTACCATTAGGAACATTCACATCTCCAATTGCTTCTACTTTACAAGTATGATTATTAGCAAGTTGAAGAGGAACATTTGATATATCAGGTTGCATAGACTCAAAAACTTCTTTATGTGAAGTAACATGTTGAGATGCACCTGAATCAATAACCCATTCAAGAGGTTGAGAAACATTAGAACTACAAGTAAAAGCACGTCTAGATTGATTTGCATTATTTTGAAACTTATTATTATTAGGTTTATTTTGTTGTTGATTATTTTGCTTCATAGGCTTTTTCTCATTTTGCTTTTTAAAACAAGTATTTTGCCAATGACCATCCTTATTACAATAAGTGCAATGTGGTTTCTTAGAAGAGTTAAACTTTCTAGGATCATTGCCATTATTATAATGAGGTTTGGAATTATAATGTTGTTGTTTAGAATGAGGTTTAAAATTTTGCTTATGATTAGATAAGAAAGCATGTTCATTAGACTTAAGAGTACCAAACTGAATTAACTTAGCCTCTTCTTGTCTTAATAAATCACGAAAAATATCATAAGTTAATTGAGTAGCTAAAGAAGGAATAGCTAATTGAGCATGAATATTAGTAATGAATTGTTGAAATTGTCTAGGAAGACACTTTTTAAGAATAAGATGAATTAATCTAAGATTATCTAATTTAACTCCTAAACCATCCAAATGACTATTTAAAGCATCAAATTTCAATAAAAATTCATCCATAGATTTAAAATCAGAATACCTCAAATCTTCAAGTTGATCTTGAATTTGAATTTTTCTTGATTCATTTGTACTATCATAAATTGTTTTGAGTTTGTCCCATGCTTCATAGGCAGTTGTACATGTCCCAATGTGAACATAAAGTTCGGGTGACATGGAGATACCTATGAGACCAAGGGCTTCTTCATTTTTGAGATTCCATTTTTCAATTTCATCTTTGGATGCAGAAGAACCTGGTTTAGATTTAGGATCTGTAGCTACATCCAAAAGATGTTTAAACCGAAAAATGAAAGAAATGTGAGTCTTCCAAGAATGATAGTTAGAAGAATTTAATTTAATTTCAGGAATTAAAGTTGACATAATAAAATATTTAAGTGCACAAAAAAACTTACTACAAGAAATAAGACTAGATTAAATTAAGCTTTTAAAAAAACTTTTTGAAGAAAATTTAAGATTTTGAAAAAAAAAACCTTTTAGATTAAATTAACCTTCTTTGATGAAAAAAAGTATTTGCAACTTAAAAAAAATGCTCTTTTTAAAAACAATTATAAATAATTTAAAATATTTAAAATAAAAAAATATAAATAAATTATTAATTCAAATATTAAAATAACATTATAAAATTTTGAAATTAAAATTAAGAATATTAAATTTAAAAGAAAAATTAATAAATGATTTAATATTAAAACTCAATAAATACTAATAATTTAAAACTTTTTAAAAAAAATTCATTACTTTTAAAACTTACAAGGAAAAGTTATTTTTCTTAAAAAACTTTTATTTCTTTCCTAAGTGTGAATTACGTGAGATCTTTCAAACTTTCATATTTTAGATAGAGGAGGATTTTAAGTCTATAAAAAGCTTTTATTTATGACTATTTGAAAGGCAAAATGGGCGGGGTTTTTAAAGGCGGGCATAATTAAATAAAGAAAGATTTTAAATGCGGATTGGGGGCGGGAAAAAATAAAAGAGATAAAATAGATAGGTAATATTTAAAAGGAAGACAGTTGCAGAGGGTTTCAAAGCACAGCACAGAAGGAAGGAAAGAAACGCAGAGGAGGTGACAGTACGAGTGGAGGTGCGGTAACACAGAGAATGCAGGTGGAGGAACCCTTAGATAGGGCTGAAACCCTTAAGGGGTTTTTAAGAATTTTTTATTGATATTTAAGATTTTGATGTTTTTATTGAATAAATCAAAATGAGGGTTTTGATTTATATATATATTTTTTTTTTTAAAAAGAAAAATTAGATAGAGTTGATTTCTTTATAGATTTAATATATAGATATTAATAAATTGTAGAGAATTTTAAAAAAAATTGTTTCCTTTTTATAGAAATTTGAACATGTAAATTTGGAGAATTTTTTTACAGATTTGCAAAAAAGCAGATTACCCTTTTTTAAAAATATAAAATATAGTGATTTGTTTTACATATTTACCCTGATATTGTAAAAATAAATAAAATAAAATTACAAATCTAAAAAAAAACTGAAATATAACCCTTTTATTTGAGGGTTTCTCAAATTTTGCAAAAAAAATAAACATGCATGCAAATTAGAATGGATTTTTTTATAGATCTAATATTAAGATTTGTATAAACTGAAAAAATAAATAAACTTTAAATTGAAAATTGAAAAATAAGATAAACCCTTATTGGGTTTTTGTGTTTCTAAAAAAAATGCACTAAATGCAAACAAATTATTTGAAGAATGAAACTAGAAAACTGAAATTCCTGCACAATAAAAATAGGTTAGAAGACAAAAACAACCAAGATTAGACACTTTCTCTTCTTCTCCTCTTTGAGAGTGTCTCCAATGGTGTGCTTAAAAAATTTGGTAAACCTTCAACAATGTAGCTCACAAAATATTAGTAAAACCAAGCTCTGATACCATGAAAGGAAATAAAAAAGAGCAATGGAAAGTACTAATAAAGAGCAATTGTTTGAAGGAAAGAGATTACCAGATAAGTTGAAGTAGCCAAACCAAGCACCATCAAAGCAAGAGAGACACAAGGATTTGTTAAGGGGAAAAAGCAAGAAAAAACCCCAATATTATGAATGGAGGCAAAATGCCTAAAGAATAATACAAAGAGAGAGAGAGCTTCAACCTTAGCTTGCTTGCTTGAATCTTGAAGAATGAGAGGAGAGGCACCTCAATAAGTAGAGGTGAGAATGAGGAGTTAGAATGTAACTCCCAACTCAATGAATGCCACCATTCATCTATGTGTGTGCAAAGTGTCACCTCTTAAGGAGGTAGTTACAAATATTCCTTAATAAAGGAATTAAAAAATAAGCCATCCTCACACATGTGTGAGATGACAAAAAGACAAAAGACTTGTAGGGATTCCTTTGGAATATTCCTACAAGTTAATAAAAAAATTACAATTAAAGAATAACCTTTACCAAGTAAAGATTAATCTTCTAACAGTAAGTTTTAGTCCTTATTTTAAACTAGAGGAAACTTTTAATTCTTTGTTACATTTTGAGAACATGATGAAGCTGACAACAAAATATTATGATAATGCTAAAGAGGAGGATAAGAAAACTTTACTTTTAGTTGTCATTCAATATGTTATCATTTTGGAAGTTAAGTGAGATGATATAAAGAAAGATGTACCTGAGAATATGTGGGCAACTCTAATAAAAAGGAGATAAGAGGTTCTTGCACTTGATGAGAAAATGAGGAATAATGCATTTGATAAGACTGGGTCTTCCCTTAACCCGGATGATCTGGAGACTTTGAAAAGGATCTGTATAGATATGTTTCAAATGAAGAAAAGGGAAAATATTTTAATGAAAAGGAATAAAAAGTTAATAAAGAAGATGAGGAAGGAAAAAACAAAGGTGATCTGGGATATAGTAGAGAAATATGGCATTCTTAAGGCTGATCAAGATGTTTTTGTTGAAAATGTTGAGGAAGATATTCCTCTTAATACAGGTGATGCAGATATTTCTGAAGACTTTGATGTCGAAAATGATGATGGTGGTGAAATTAATCATCTAGAAACTGAGAAGCAGAATGAAGGTGAAGTTAATCCTAAAAAACATGATGATGCTTCTCCAAAGCACACTAAAGGTGAAAAAGGAAATGATGAAATGGGTAATACTGAAGAGGGAAAAGACAACGAAGAAGAAGAAAAATATAATCCAGAAGAAGAGCAAAATAAAAATGGAAATTATGGAAAAGATGGAAATGATGAAGAAGACAGCAGGGATAAAGATAAAGATGAAAATGAAAAGGAAGAAAAGAAAGAAGAAGAAGAAGAAGAAGAAGAAGAAGAGGAAGTGGAAGAAAAGAAGAAGCAAGAAGAGAAGGAAAAGGGAGAGGAAGAAAATAAAAACGAGGAATCTGCCAGGAAAAATGAAGAAAGTCAAAAGCAGATCAAGTAAAATCTCTTAAGCATCCCGGAGAATCATCCTCCAGTAATGATGTACTGAAAGGCTTGCTATCCAAGCAGATCAATTTCAGCCAATAATTCCTCAAGAGCTTCTACAACTTCCTTTGATTGAAGGGTATGTAGATGTGGAGAATATGTCTCTAGTGCATAAAGTGGTGTTAGGAGATGCATTGCAGGCATCCAAAAGGAAAGAGATTCTTGAAACTCATCAGAAAGGAACAAAACTCATAGAAGATTCTCTTAAGGCATTGCAAGAGGTCACACCCGATGCATCACTTACTCCTATTGAAAATTTGAGATTGTTTTTGGATGCTTTCAAGAAGTATACCTCTGGACTTCGAGAAAAGACAAAACAAGAAGTTGAGGAGAAAATGGCAGAGAAAAGGCTACTAGCATTGCATGACAAGTGTGCTCTTGCACATTCAAATGTTGAAAAGAACTTGGAAGCTATGAAGATCTGTGAGTCGGAAGCAAATGCTATTCTTTCTTATTGCTTGAAGTGGCTGGATGCCACCCAAAACATTAAGATTGTTATGGAATCCATTGAGTCTCAGTTGACCATTGTCTCCGGTACTTACAGTATATACAAAGATAGAGATAGATCAACTTGGAATGCCATCACTATGCATAAAGATAAATTCTTTGTCTTGTAGAAGTAGAAGGAAGAGATTATCAGAAAATTTGATCAGTTAAGTGACATTATAAGAATTGAATACACTTCAGTTGGCAAGGCCTTGGCAGGCATAGAAAAACTTGAGAAGATAAATTTGACTCCTGATACTTTGGATGGTGCAGAAGAAACTCTAGTAGAGTTGGAATCCTTGAATAGGATGTTGATTGTTGCAAAGGATAGTTGGGAGAATGGTAAATCAGTATGGGAAGGTATTCTTAAGGAGATTCAACACTCACCATCCTCTAGTTAATGCATGTTTCTTTGTTTTCTTTTTTTTCATATTTCAATTTTTGGGACACCCTTTGTCCTTGATGTCAAAGGGGGAGTGAAGAAGGTGAAATGTTAGTGTTAGGGGAGAAGTGTTGTAAATAAAGAGTATTGTAAATATTATTTTTGGCATTGTTTATGTCAATGACAAAGGGGGAGATTGTTGGAAAAATGAAGAAGAACATCTCATTTTGTTTTTTTATGTTGTCATTGATGTCACCATGATATATGAGTTGCAACTGCAAGATCAAGTCTGAATTTGTTCTGATATTCTGGTCTAGTATCTGAACTAGTATAATGCTTTTATCCTCTATTATTTTCATCTGCAATTGTTTTTTGGTGATTACTGTTGCTTGCAATTTTTGGAAATGGTGCATGGATGTTGTAAGCACGTAAATTCAAGATATCACGTATTCAGATGCTCGTATGGTGTATCGGCATTACTCTATTAATTTTTTTATTGGGTCTATGCTTGGCCAACCTAATGGATGAATTGTGTAATGGTGAATTAATTTTTGTTATGTGGATATATGTGTGACCTATCTCAAGTCTGTTTCGACATGATGTAGCATGTTGGGTGTTTGAATTTCTTTTGGGAATATTTTTGGAAGACAGAATCACTAAGAGACAGGGGTGAATTAGTGATTCAAGAAAGTCACAAAATTTTAAACCAGAATATCAAATGACTATTGAAGAATAGACTTCACTTGAACTCAAACAATATTATATGCATTACAAATTAGATAAACATTTTATTAACTACGAATGGCTTGTTAGAATTTACACATATATCAAAGCTTATAAATAAACCTTTTATGAAAGATGTTTTGACTTAAAGAATGGCAAAAATGAATGATTGACATCAACAAATTTTTATGCAACTGATGACAATATTGTAATTAAACAAATAAACCATTCACACATAGAAACATCACATAACACAAAAATTTGTCTTGAGTGGAAAAATCCTCTTGGGGAATAAAAAACCACTCAATTTTTTTTCCTTTATTCACTTAGAGCACCAACTCTTTCACATTCAGGAGCACCAACTCCACAAATAAAAGAGCACCAACTCCACAAGTTACAAGAGTACCAACCCCACAATTTATAGGAGCACCAACTCCATTACAGTGCATAATAATAATGATAGTGTTTTATCAATACTCTAGAAGTGCAACTTGCAGTCCTAGACTGTCAATAGAAGACTGAATATCCTCATTAAGCACATTGAAAAATGTTGTATGAAAAAGAAAAAATTTTCAAAAAAATGTAATAATCTGAGAATCACAACAAATATTTTCAGTGTAATATATCTTCTATATCAAATGTCTGAAAACATCATATTCCTCTTTCTAGTTCCACATGAAAATGCATGAAGATCATCTTTTAAAGACCCTGCAAATAATAATCTCTGTATGCAGTTTGAATAACTATAAACCATCTCAGGTTAGGGTTACAAGAGAAGAACCCTAAAGAGTTTTCAAATAACTCTTTCAAGAATCATAACCTTTGTAAAAATTATTATAAACCCATAAGAACTGCCAATCAACAACTATTAACCCACCACAGTTGTTCAACCGAGATTTTAATCATATAACCCATAAGGTTTTTCCTTTCAATAAAGCAATTATAGTCGACACAATAACTGTCAAAGAAATGATATTAGTTGCAAGCTTAATCATAGTTTCACGCCTTTTAAAATAAAATAAAATAATCAGTTTCCTTAACAAATCATTCCAAGATTGTAATAAAAAAAATGCAAATACCTTATTTGATGAAAGAAACAAATAGAAGAAATGAGCCTTAACAAAACCTGATAACCATCCAGTGCCAACTTCTATTGTCATTTCTTTGAACAAATACCCGCACTTACACAGTTTCTCAAGCTCAAGACATTCCATGTGTCAACTAAGCTCATACAATGAGCTAGGTTTCAAATCCATAGTATGTCAGATGAAGGTATCAAAGAATTTGTAGATCATAGAAAAACCAAGGCGTCTAGGGTTACAAACCCTAAACAAGCATAATGGAATGATTTTTACAAACAACATAATCATCTCAAACTGAACTCAATAGTAATTGATAATATTTTAGAGTCCATCACTTTCAATTATTGATAAACATTTGAAATCCATGTGAATATATTTTTTCAAGAATATCCTTTGCTAAAAGTGTCGACACTAATCATTCCACATCATAACCAACCGTTCATTTCCAATGCCAAGTCACTAATAAGTGAAGTGAAGTCACATGTGTGTTGAGTCTCATACGGCCAGAAATAAACATTAGACTCAAAACATTAATCAATAATATTGATCCTTAATATTATGCCAACCAAGTAAAACATGGTGTAAACACCTTTCCAAATGTACATGCCAATGAAGGTCAACAATAAACCAATATCCTTATAACCATATCAAATACCGATGCAATGTGATCAAATGTCAAACAATAATAATGTTGCTCAATACCATATCACTTTACAAAGTGATTGACCACAATGAAATAATGTCATAACTTGTATGTTTTGTGCAAACATAAGATGTGCCACTCATATATCATGTGAAGACAACTTGCAAAAGATCAAGTTGAATATACCACAATCTGAAAGTGGTCAACCTGAATATACCTGAGACTTGTAATGATAATGGGTCATATATACCTGAATAACCATGCCATATACCTGAAACAAAATATATACCCTGAAGGAAATGCATGCCCTGAAACAAACACATGTCCTGATATAATGAACATATGTCAAACATCAGTACCAACATGTAAAAACTAGAAAAAAAACTAAAATTTGAAAGCGCATGCTACAAACCATGTGAATCACCATGTGAACCAACTGTAAACATCATGTGCCACCAAGATCATATAAATGTGTCACAAAAAACTAACATGTATCACCAAAGCCAATTTTGTCATTAAGGACAAACAATCACAATAAACAACTGAAATCCAAAAACCTCCCCCTTTGTCCTTGATGGCAAAACACATATCATCTCTCCCCCTTTTTTCCTCAATGACAAAGAATGAAAGAAGAGAATGTGAGATGCCATGAAATAAACAACTGAAACCAACCTATTGTCCAATGCAATAACCAGCTGCAAATAGAGCAATATAGATGCAAATAAAAACATAAGAGGGTTGTGAATGGAAAAACTATAGAAACAAGCTCCCTCTCTCAAGAAACAATACTGAAAACATATGTGGCAAAGAACTATAGATTGAACAAATTCAAAGTATGATATCAATCTATCTTTGTCTGATCTTACTCTACATAAATAAAGTAGATAGATTCCTTCTTACTCCAGTACTTGAAAAAACATTTTTGACATCTGCTACTATTTTTCACCAAGAACTAATAGAGCTCTATCACACATTTTTCCAAGAACACCAATCTCACTCACATCTAGATCCTTTGGCCATGCACATTGTGAAAAACATTGAATCAAAAACATCATGAAGCTGTCACTTGCACATTTGATCATTTGAGACTAGCACCACCTCTAGATCATATAACTGTCATAAATCATCAACAATATTGACGACTATCCTTTAGAATCAATGCAAAAACAAGTAATTCTAAGCTGTCAAATAATTCAGTTTGTGAACTATAAAGAACCACCATAAACATTTCCAAACAAAATATATCAAATTTATGATACATAAATTATACCACTGAATTTCATCAAGCACATTATAGTTTTATTCATTCTTTATTATCATTTTTACTAAGAAAAGCAAGTTTCTCCACTATTGCTTCAATATCTACAAAAACATTGAAATTTCACCTACTCATGGCTTCATCACTGTACCACTTTTTAACATAAATTGATTCCTCTGACCGATATGCATCTCATGAAAGGAATAATCATAAGATTTGTGTTCCTTCACTACAACAACCTTCCATTATCATGCATTCATCCTCGAAATCACCATCCTTGACACCTTGAGATTCAATTATGACATGAACATTTACATAAAAAACATTAAAGCATATCTATGTTCTTGTGTACTATCTCAACCATGAGAACAACTTCTTGATAGCATATGAAAGCATAACAAAGTTAGATATTAATAAAAATGTACCACACATGATATTTAGCAAGAAATATATTAGATACATGACAACAGCATGTCAACCAGAAATTACAACTCCACAAAGAGAAAAAAATCTAAGATGACTGAGATCTTGTCTCTTGTACCATCTTCTT